>OY728128.1:1621430292-1622071046 GCA_963277665.1 Viscum album | reverse complement strand
TCCTTCGAGTCTGTTCCACTTCATGTGTAGAATGCTTTCAGATTATCAAATTAAAGTTTACTATATTGCGTATACAGATAACTTAATTAAGTCTACTGAGAAGGGGCTGGACCTGTTTTATTCTGTATACAGATTAGTCAACCTTTCCTCTTCTATATTTATACGGACTGGGAAGAAGGACCCTACAGATCAGTCAACCCTTCCCCTACTGTATTTTACAAAACTGGGAAGAGACTCCTGCACTTTGTGTGTAAATTGATCATTGAACATTTAATTTTATTTTGTATTTAAGGCATTATATTGCCAGCACTTATTACCACTTCTAATGGTTATATTCAGTATTCTTTTCAAAAAAAAATTGAAAAAAAAAAGAGCAGAGGGAGGAGCTAATTCTAGGAAATAAGACATAAGAAGAGAACCCATGTCGGCTAAGACGCCTCACCCAATCAGCGCATTAAAACTGACTGGTCGATGAAAATCAGCTTTCACAGCACTGAGTGAAGATGAAAAAACAAGTGCCTGCAAAAACGACATCCCATAAACAGCTAAGAAAGGAGAAAACAACAGGACATCTTTGCAAGCAGACTCGTTACCTTGCATGAAAAATGCATCCATGCTTCAACAGGTCAGAATAGAGAAATGTGACCCAACAGGAAAAAAAAACACGCACACAAAGCCACTCTGCTTACAAAAATAACACAATACCGCCACCACACCCACGGGATAAGTTAAAACCAGCACACATCGGGAGAACCACAATAAACAGGCTATCGGAAATCACTGAAGCATCGGAAACAACGACAAAATTGCCCCAAAATATCGCGAGTAACTACGGATATAATTAGCGATTGCAAATAAATGGAATTTGGAGGAAATCAAGAGAAGTGACATTGAGAAACACATGCCCATCGACAACGAAAATACGGAACTGCGCAGTAAATTATTGCCTGGAGGACAGAAATTGCAGCCAAGAGACCAGAGTGGAGGATCGTATTCCGTCTCTCCAAGGGGGACTTCATTTTCTCCGTTCCTGGATGCGAGATTAGGCGACGATGGGAACGCTATGGCGGATGTATAGAGGCAGGTTCGCTTGCTCACGAAGCAGGGTAAGTAAGCTTTCAGTAAACCAGTCGTGCCCGGTATTGCAGCCGAGGGAAGGAGACTCGGAGAAGCAAGCGTCCGTTGGAATTGTGAATGGGGAAATCGGAAGTTTTTTTTTTTTTTTTTTTATGATTGAGTCTGAAGCTAGGTGTGCTAAATAATACTATAAATAATAATTTGATATGAAATATTACGAATCTCACCCCATTCATATCATCCAGCTTTTAATATTTTCATGTGCCTCATGTGCTCTAAATAAATACATGAATACATTAATGAAAGGAAATGAATTTTGATTCTATATTTCATTATTCTCTCTATTTCTTATCCATCGCTTATTACCGTTTTAGTTTGTCATCGTCGTTTCGATTATTCGGTGCACGTTTCGTCAACAATATGCTTTGTTTGCGATTGATCAGGTGTTTCCATACAACTACAAATTATGAATTATTAAATATTTTATTTTATCAGTGCTAAAAAACGATGATAAATTGTATACTTTTATCAGCGCTAAAAAAACAATGATCAAATGAAACTCTTTATCTGTGATTTTTTTACGCTAAAAAATGTAACCCTTTATCAGTGACGGAACTAATATTTCTATATTTTTCACTTTGAGTTTTAATGTTTTGAATCTCATTGATTTGTTAATTTAAGGGTGATTGTCACATGTTTAGATTAAATGAATAATTTGGATTGAATTGTGAAAATGACTTAATTATTGATTTTTAAGTGTTTTTATTAATCTTTGATATAAATTGGTAAGTCATGCTTTAAAAGTGATGTTTTAACAAAAATTTGAAATTAGAGAATGGAATTGGAAACTGCATAGAAATTCCAATTTTTCTTTTTCACCGCATTTTGGTATTTTTGTTCTAAAATTTTATATGTCAGATTTTAATTTGAATTTTTTTGAGAGGATTGTGAACATGTCAGGCTATATATTTTGTTTAAAGACCTCAAGTTGAATCTGTTGTACCTCTCGTACCCCTCGTGGTTTAATTTTCATGATCACAATCACTCTCTTATTTATCTAATCTTGTTTTAAGTGTTTTTGGATGATAGGCATGATTTCAGGTTGCCAAGGAATTGGGCCAAGAAAGCCAGAAGGCAAAAATGGAAAATTGGACTGATTTCAGTCCACCGGCCAACCGGTGGATGCCCACCGGCCAGCCGGTGGTGCCTGGACAAAAGGCATCCTCTCTGTCCAGACCACCGGCCAACCGGTGTCCCATCACCGGCCAACTGGTGGAACCCAGACAGAAGGGACACCCACTGTCTCAGCACCGACCAACCGGTGGCCTCCTCACCGGCCAGCCGGTGGTGCCTGGGCAGAAGGCCTCAACATTTTCCAAAGCACCGGCCAACCGGTGGCCAAGCACCGGTCAGCCAGTGGAGCCAGTCAAACTAGCTGTTGGGCTTTGACCAGATTTGTCCACTTGACTCCCAACGGCTCCGAAGGCCTCTACAACGGCTGCGAAGACCCCCAAAGGCCATTTGAGGGTTCCCCCTCTATAAATAAAGGACTAGGAAGCCCCAGAAACGCAAGAAAGCCCACGGGAACATTTTCCGATCATTTGGCAAACCACCGGCGGATTCCTTCAAGGAACCTCAATTGCTCCAACCCACTTCCACATTCAAGGAGCACCATCAAAGAAGTTTGGGAGCGCTCTTCATCAACTACAATCAATCCATTGGCGCCCAAGGCTTCTCCTCTTACGGTTTTTCATTGTTTTATCTTTTTGAGCATCAATTTGGGTTTGTGCCTACAAACCCCTCTTTCTCTCATCCTCTTCTTGTTTGGGTTTTCACACCACCTTCAAGGTGTGAAGAGGTTAGTCAAGCCTTCCCTTTAAAAGGCTTGAGTCAAAGGTGAGCTAGCCTTCACCTGTAAAAAGGCTAGTGGGTTCTTGCTCAACCAATTAAAAGCAAGCTGTAATATGTTCTAGACTACCTTAAAGTCTAGTGGGTTCTTGCTCAACCATTAAAAGCAAGTGGGTTTCTTGCTAAAACCATTAAAAAACAAGCGGTAGTAAATCTCTCAACGGTTGAGTTGGGAGCGGAGACGTAGGCTTTGGTTTAAGCCGAACTCCGTTATCAAGTTTTGTGTCTTGCCTCTTTTATTTCCGCTGCATCTTTTACTTTGATTTTAAATTGTTTATTATTTTAAAAAGGCAATTCACCCCCCCTCTTGCCATCACTTCTCCGCCCAACAATTGGTATCAGAGGCAAAATTTGAGTAATACCTTCACCGGTTTCAAATTCAAGATCCTTTGTGATGACTTCAACTTCTTTTGCCCCCAAAGGTTATTCATTGGGTCGTGCTCCATTCTTTGATGGAACCGACTATACTTATTGGAAAACCCGCATGACCACTTTTCTTAGAAGTATAGGTTATCCTATTTATAAAATTGTCATGCATGGTTATTCTCTTTCTTCTCCCGATGAATCCAAATGGACCCAAGTCGATATTAAAAATTTCGAGCTTGATGGCAAAGCCATGAACGCTCTTCATCGCGGCCTTGATCGTAATGAATTCAATCGAGTTTCCACATGCACCTCATCTCATGAAATCTGGAAACTTTTGAAGGTTACCCATGAGGGGACCAACAAAGTTAAGGATACTCGATTGGATATGTATCGCCAAGATTTTGAAAGTTTCACCATGCACCCACACGAATCAATTTCTGATATGTTTACACGTTTTACTGATGTTTGCAATGGGAGAAAGTCCCTTGGTGATGATGTTTCTGCAGAGATGATGGTCAAGAAGATCCTTTGGATCTTACCAAGCACATGGGCACCGAAAGTCACGGCAATTCAAGAAGCGAAAGACATCAAGAACATGCCGGTCGAAGAGCTCATCGGATCCCTCATGACCTACGAGATCACCATGAGGAGGCAAGCTAAAAAGGAAGGCAAACCGATCAAAGTTCCAAAGAACATCGCCTTCAAAGTTCAAAAAGAAGAAAGCTCCTCCTCCTCATCTTCTTCCTCTTCAAGCGGCGATTCAGAAATGGAGAATCTTGCCCGCAAAATGCACAAATTCATGAAGAAGCACAAGAAGAAGAAATCCCGCAAGGCTCAACCCAACGAAAAATCCGAGCCCGGGGTAACATGCTATGGGTGCGGCAAGAAAGGCCATTACAAGCCCGATTGTCCACTCCACAAGAAAAAGGCCAAACAAAAGGAAAAGAAGAAGGCATTCAAGGCCACATGGAGTGATAGCTCCACATCCTCCTCCTCCTCCTCCTCAAGTGACAACGGTAAAAAATGCCTAATGGCATTTCATGAGGTAACCTCTTCCGACTCCTCATCCTCTAGTTCTTCAAATTCTTTTAATCATTTATCTTATGAGGATCTCCAACATGCTAGAGATCAATTGGAGGAAGGTTTTCAAGAACTTTCTTCCAAATTTGTTGCTTTGAAAAAGAAAAATAAAATTCTCATTTCTGAAAATGAACAACTTCTCAAAAAGAATGAGGAACTTACCCTTAAGATCCAAGATATTCCAAATGTTGATTCTTTGAATTCAACCATTAAAGATCTAAGGGAATCACTTGCCAAGTTCACCCAAGGGGAACAAAATTTAACCAAATTACTTAGTTCCCAATGCGTATCTAGAACCACCCAAGGGCTTGGCTATTCCAAGCAAGCTTCCTCTTCCCATGCTCCAACTATTTTTGTAAGGGGGAGCTCCCAATATAAATTTTGAAATTATTGTAAAAAACCCGGGCACTTAATTTATGAGTGCAATTGCAAAAATGCCCGGTATGGAAGGCCCAAAACCATTTCCTTTAATGATGAATTTAATAGGAGAAGACCCGCCACTAGACAAGTGTGGATTGAAAAATCCCTTTTAGCGAGTCTCTCCGGGCTAAAATTTGTTTCGGTTTCAAAAACCTCTCCCTGGTAATTTGTTGTTTTTATTTAGGGGGAGTTAGGATCGTCTAAGGCTTTTTGCGTTTTTCTTTCAAAACTTTCTTTCAAGACTTTCAATTTCAAAACTTTTTTTCAAAACTTTTTTTCAAAACTTTCATTTCAAAACTTTCAATTCAAATTTCAAAAATTTAAATTGGTTTAAAATCTCTATCTTGTTTTTCAATCCTTTCCCTCAATCAAGTTTTATGCCCCGTGTTATTTTGATAATCACAAAGGGGGAGAAATTCTTGGTTGATTGGGGGAGAAATTTTTCTCTCATTCTTTGCTTACTTTTCAATCAATATTTTAAAGCATGCCTCTCATTTCAGTCTTTTACATTGCTTGTTTTAGTGATTGTGATCATCAAAATAGGGGGAGATTGTTGTACCTCTCGTACCCCTCGTGGTTTAATTTTCATGATCACAATCACTCTCTTATTTATCTAATCTTGTTTTAAGTGTTTTTGGATGATAGGCATGATTTCAGGTTGCCAAGGAATTGGGCCAAGAAAGCCAGAAGACAAAAATGGAAAAGTGGACTGATTTCAGTCCACCGGCCAACCGGTGGATGCCCACCGGCCAGCCGGTGGTGCCTGGACAGAAGGCATCCTCTCTGTCCAGACCACCGGCCAACCGGTGTCCCATCACCGGCCAGCCAGTGGAACCTAGACAGAAGGGACACCTACTGTCTCAGCACCGGCCAACCGGTGGCCTCCTCACCGGCCAGCCGGTGGTGCCTGGGCAGAAGGCCTCAACATTTTCCAAAGCACCGGCCAACCGGTGGCCAAGCACCGGTCAGCCAGTGGAGCCAGTCAAACTAGTCGTTGGGCTTTGACCAGACTTGTCCACTTGACTCCCAACGGCTCCGAAGGCCTCTCCAATGGCTCCGAAGACCCCCAAAGGCCATTTGAGGGTTCCCCCTCTATAAATAAAGGACTAGGAAGCCCTGGAAATGCAAGAAAGCCCACGGGAACATTTTCCGATCATTTGGCAAACCACCGGCGGATTCCTTCAAGGAACCTCAATTGCTCCAACCCACTTCCACATTCAAGGAGCACCATCAAAGAAGCTTGGGAGCGCTCTTCATCAACTCCAATCAATCCATTGGCTCCCAAGCCTTCTCCTCTTACGGTTTTTCATTGTTTTATCTTTTTGAGCATCAATTTGGGTTTGTGCCTACAAACCCCTCTTTCTCTCATCCTCTTCTTGTTTGGGTTTTCACACCACCTTCAAGGTGTGAAGAGGTTAGTCAAGCCTTCCCTTTAAAAGGCTTGAGTCAAAGGTGAGCTAGCCTTCACCTGTAAGAAGGCTAGTGGGTTCTTGCTCAACCAATTAAAAGCAAGCTGTAATAGGTTCTAGACTACCTTAAAGTCTAGTGGGTTCTTGCTCAACCATTAAAAGCAAGTGGGTTTCTTGCTAAAACCATTAAAAAGCAAGCGGTAGTAAATCTCTCAACGGTTGAGTTGGGAGCGGAGACATAGGCTTTGGTTTAAGCCGAACTCCGTTATCAAGTTTTGTGTCTTGCCTCTTTTATTTTCGCTGCATCTTTTACTTTGATTTTAAATTGTTTATTATTTTAAAAAGGCAATTCACCCCCCCTCTTGCCATCACTTATCCGCCCAACAGAATCATAATTTTTCACAACGGCCATGGGTCCTGAAGTGAATTATGAATTGGATTCTTTAATTTGGACATCACTCCAATGTTCAACCCATTACCTTTTTATCTGCTTGAATTAGGCTGAAATTTTGACACAAGTTAGAGGACTCAAAACTGAAGATTTTATTCAATTCGAGTAACATTTAGTTCGGTTGTTTACAGAGTCAATGAGGCGACACAAAACTGGGGCTTCAATTTGACTCGACTTCTACTTTCCTTTTTTATAACATTTATAACCTCAGTCTTCCATCCACTCTATAAATATGTATTATTCATCTTTGAAGGGGGGGATTCAATGGCGAGAGTTGGGGGGCAAGTTCTTCTGCTACAATTTAGATCAGTTTTGTTCTGCATTTTCTTCTCATTATGTAATCGCACTTGCATATTTTAATAAAAGCTCCCTATAATTTCTCCATGTTTTTAATTTCACTGTGATCTTTGAACACTCACAGTATTGAGTGACTAACATGAGGAATCTCCCGAGAGAGTATTCTAGTGTCAAACTCAAGTCTTCGTACATTCATGCTTAATACTTTATAATTTTTTGGAGTTGGGTCGAGGGTAATCTAATTGGGCAAGACCCTGTGTGTCTCCACTTGCTCATCTAAGGTATAACTGCTTCTTCTGAAGGTTTTAGGACACATCGGAAGCGATCAAGCCCGTGTCCAACAATGGTTTTTCATCAAACTCCTTTAGATTTATCTTTGGAATTAGATGAAATATCAACCCCAGAATCCACGAAACAAGATCATCACATATAACTTACAATTAGTCTGATTCAAGATAAAGAATTATCTCCATTCATTGGAATTCTTTATTCGTTGATGATTCAGTTGAGACATCATGTCATGTTGTCATCGTGTCAAAGGAATCAAGAATATATTCCCACCAACGATAATCCACAAGTATTCCACGAACCTCCTATCATCGTCATAGAATTCTTTGGGTGCTAGCACAAATGATTCTAGCGCTTGCATTGATCATTGTTGATCGCAGTAGAATCATTTGAGGTGAGAAGGAATTACTCGGAGTGTCTCTAAACTCGAGAACCTGTTCTTGACAGCATTACAAGAGAAGAACACTTTAGGGCTTGAGAGGATTTTCTCTGGAATTTATTATGCACAGTGGTGGCTAGGCTTGCCTATAGTTATAAAATGAAATAATAGAGTATTTATAGATTTTGGGTTAAAGAATAAATAATTGCACATGGACTCTTATTATCCTCTTAATCCTTAACGAACCTCATGTCTAAATAATAGTCATATTGTTATTATTATTTACTTGACATGCGCTAAACTCACAGATGAATAAATGTTATTTCCCTAAATAAATAAATTAATATTTACTTAAATAATATTTAGTATATAATTTATCACCAGACCATTAATCTCGGCCCTCCAGTCCTCTTTAATATTTATCGAACTCCGGATGATGTCTATTTATTTAAATAAATAAACGTCACTACATTATTTTTTGATAAATAAATAAATATTATATTCACTAAACTAGCGAATAAATATTTACTAAATGTCCGCATAACCTGTAACATCCCATCTTTTCAGCGAGATACATTTTCTTTTAGTTTTTGCTTAAACCTTGTTGAGTTCCTCTCTTTGGCTTAAGTCCGGGTAATCGTGCCCTTAGGTTGGTCTGTTTTCTTTTGGAAGGAAAGGTTGCAGGTGGGTTGATGGATAGCTACAGGTCATGTACATGATGTGTATTTAGAATACATGACGTATATTTAGAATACATGACATGTATTGGATACAAGACGTGCAAAGGATTGATCATCCCCCCTGCACGTCGTGAGTTGGGTTTTTCCTCAGAATGGAAGAGCCTGAGCTTTACACAGTGTGTAAAGATTACACATCATGTAAATTCCAAGTATGATTTTTTAAAAGATGGCAGAGGCTCCTTTTTTATATAAGCCCCTCATTCCCACACAGGAGCAGCGGCGCGCGAGGAGCTCCCCTCACGCCTAATTAGGTTCCTCTGTTCCTCCTTCATCCGAGCTCCGTTCACTTCATCGTCGGGTGTGTTGGATCCGCAACGGTAAGCTCTCAATTCCTATTCCTTCCTTTCGTCGTTTATCTCTCCATATTTTGTGATATTTCGGTGCGAGCATATATACCCTATTTTTAGGATTTTCGTATGTTCTTCCGATTTGTCTTGTTCTAACTCGATTCAAGGGCCGACACTGGATGAGGAGAGTCCAACATGATAAAGGTAGGTGGACTGGTTCTTTTCCCTCAAGTCTAGTGGTTTTATATTATGCGCTATTGTGTTGTGTGTCAGACTCCTCTGGTGTCGCCTCCTTAAAGTCTAATAAATTAATTTAAATGGTTTCCATGCCCAATACGGTCCTAGTTAGTGGTGAATCAACACCTTGGTTGACCACCTTGATGTAAGCCACCCCCATGGGTGAGCCTTTCCTTAAAGGCTTGGTTTCCTTTTTCCTTAAATTTTTTAAATACCTTTTGAGGTGTGTTGCCCTTGTAATAAATGAATCGGAATGTGAAAAAAAATCAAGAAAGACGTTTGTCTATGAGTTAGGCCCTATGTTTTATGCCATAATTAAATTACTTGGATTAAAATGTATTAGGCCAAGTTAATTAAAGTACCATGATTATTAATCCTAGTTGAAATGATGTGAGTTGCTGATATCTTGACTCTTCTTCATACAATGTCGAGGGAGATACAAGGGATTCCATTTATGGATTACCTTGGACAGTCTCATCATGCTTTATAATTAGAATTTGTTAATAAATGGTAAATGTGCCAGAGCGATACTTGGTATAGCTTGGACGGGCTCGCTATGTGTTTTCCCTACCTTCACGTGAGCGAAACTGGTTCCTTAGAGGAGACATCGTGGACGGGCTCGGTGGCTAGATGGTTATACTAGGCTACAAGTGATACTCGGTCCCCTACGTGAGATACCAGAGACAAGCGCGAAGGGTTCTTATTTCACACTGAGTCAGGAGTGATATAAGGGGTTCCATTTATGGATTGCCTTGGATGGACTTCTACGGTATTTGATATTTACAGTGCCCCTAGAGCAATACTTGATATTTATTTTGGATCACCTTGGATGGGCTGAGGGTGCCTTTTACTAAATTTAAATGATGACCTTATATTAAAGATAAAGAATGCATAGCTATTATCCAGGGGTGCATCCGCTAAGCCAAATCACATGCTTGGGTTTGGTCCATATCTTAATACCTTATTTATGCTGACCCATTTATACACCATATCATATTCATACAGGTTTACTTGGTACAAAAACATCCGACTTAGGTTGAACCAGGTAGTATCGATTGGGTAACCCATGGGGAACCTGGTTTGATGTATTTTATTCACTTATTACCTTGCATTTATTATTATTGGAACACTACTCATTTTATATGCATAGTCTGGATTAATCTAGACACCATTGGTGGTGACCTACTGAGTATATCTCACACCCTGCTTGGGATGCCCATGGTACCCAAGCAGGCTTCATGGTTGCAGGTGTAGATAAAAAGAAGCATCCAACTTTCGATGTTTGATTTTGAGTACTAAGATGGAGTACGAGAGCAGAGGATTGAGCCTTTGCTCGTGATGCTAGTAGTGGCAACTTTTGGCCTTTTGTATTTTTGTTATAGCATGTGGTATATTCCTGCCCCCCTATATCCCGTGTACCTTATTTTTGTATAGCTACATGATATGATTATCATCATCATTTTTGTATCTATTTATGATTCAGCTTTCATCTTCTTATTTATCTAGATGATTTATTATTATTCTGTTGTTGTTCTTTTACTACTGATTCCACTGGTTTTATTTATTATTTACTATTGTGTTACACTCTGACTCATGGGGGCATAGTCTCCCCTTTGACACACCCTAGGCCCTCGTTGCTAGTCGACGACCTCTAGCATATGAGGAGACACGCTTGAGATCATGTGGCCAACCATCTTGGGGCACCGCTTTGTGGCTTCCGGGGCGGGACACTACATAACCAAATAAATAAATACTTGTTACCTTGAGAATAAACCAAAGATAAATAAATAATAGATATCAATGTATTAAGTAAATAAATACCTAATGAATAAATATTTATTTAATATTCAACTCACATAATATTCTCTCAAACAACCAGTGATAAAGAATATTCAATCAACTAAACATGAATAATTATCAAACCATGTACAAGAATAATATTTATTCAATATGTTGAATTTATATATAATTTAACTGGGGTTCTGGATACACTTAGTGTGTGACCCTCTAGGCACTTTTATCAATGACATTATGTGGAACCACCTAAAATCCAATGTTAGCGTCTAACAATATGCCAAAACACCCATAGAGAAATGAGTTATTATCGTAACGACATGTAACCTCATACAAACACACATTGTGTAATATAATATTTTTGTATCAATATCTCCAATCAAGTAGGTTGCACACAAGTGTCATCCACCTATGTGCTTAATGCCACTTTCTTTGACTTTATGGAAATGGAATTGCTTGTAGAACACAATGGACATGGATTTAACCAGACAATTCCATTCCCATCAAAGGGTCTGAGATATCAAATTTCATCAAAGAATGGAAGGAACAAATCATTTCTCACATTATTAATTAATGCAATATCACGTGTGACATGCTCAACGTATCTTACCTTGCTGTGAGCATATGTCGTCATAGTTTTCATCAATGCATCAAAATACATGACTCATTATATGCATTAATAATAAAATTAAATTTTAAGGATCATTACACATTTTTATAGATAGGGATATCCAATGACACATATACATATGGATTTCCTATCAGTGGGTTATATTTTTATAATCTCTTCTCCCGAGATTACCAAGGGTGTACACCATGAGAAAGAATCTCAAAGTCTTACGAGTCTCCACCCCTGATAATTTGTATCATTTTTGTCCCACCAAATGATATCATTCAGCCATAGAATATATATTTAAGAATACTTTCATAACACTTCTAGATCAACTGGTTGGACTCACATGATAAACATGCTTATGTTGAGATATGAATTTAGCTGCTGAGCACACCATGCTACCCATGGTTTTTCTATTTACTATGACCTCATCTCTCTGAGAAAATCCCTCATGAGATGATATCATTAAGTATATATATATTTTCCTTTGTTTTCCCTGACATCTTGTATAATACCATAATTAAAATTCATCATGTTATGATTGAATTTTTACTATCTGGGTACAACTCCAAAAATATTAAACAAATTATTGCTAAACTTTTTTTCTAAGATGCAATAGAAGCTATAATGTGCTTGGTCTAACATAGATATAAAAACTAATCAATATAATATGCATTAACCTTTTCATATTACCTTAGCCTTATTGTGATACTAGATCAAACTGATCTAAATAAGATTGGATTTATATTCCTTGGAAAAACTAGTATTCTTATTTCTACAATTACTAGGAACTCATCCATTTTTGCTTCCTTAAGCACTATCAGATAGTTTTGACCACTATCCACTATATTTCTCTTGTTCATGTTTGACATTTTCATTCTATGATTTATACACAAGCAAGAACAAACATGTGTACATATAATAGCAAGCAAGATATATTTCCAAAGAACTCTTAGGCACATGCAGTCTATACATCACAAGAATACCATGTGACATTGGAAATGATTTGGGTGTATTGTTCCATCTTGTATTTTTAAATACCACATCACTATGTACTATGAATTGGATTAAGAAACCCCTTGATCTAAGCTAGTAGATCATGTTCCCCAGAACTTGGGTTTCTATATAAGTCATTTTTTTGAGAAATTCTGTAGTATTGTATAACCATATGACTAATTGCTTATTTTCATATGTTGTCAAACACATATGTCTTGGAGAACTATAGCGCTCCCACTAAGCTCTTGTAGAAACATGAAAATTTTTCATTTCAAATGAATATACTATGATCATCATACTTGTTTTGATCTATAGATGAATCCTGGAATCTTACATTCCATACTGGATTTCTTTGATGTCACCTACCTTTTTGGTCACATTATACAGACATGTTCCATAAAGTTACCTCCAAAGGAGGTGTACTTGACATCTAATGTCTAATATAATGGTCATAACAACTATGAAAAGTATAATTTAAATAGATTTAAACATGATGGAATGGTATAACCAGTCAAGCCTTATTAGTACTTCGCTTATACCACCCATGTATTGTTTCTGTTAAATACCCATCAATGGATTTACATCAACCACCAAAATATAAAATGAATTTTGGTACATGAAATCCATATTTGAATTCATAAAAAAATTGTCAATCATAACTAGTTGAAACTTACTACTCTCTAGAGGATTTATTATTCTTATCAAATAATATATCACCCATTATAGTGAATATAAAACCACTACTATGGTTTTAACCATCCTATGTAGTATGTGTCTCTAAAACAATTTTACCCACCAACACCTATGGATTTTAACGTACTTATACCAACTTGTGCATCTAAATCCAAGATTTATCTGAAGTCTTGCTTTCTCCCACTATCTCAAAAAGGTGTACTTACCTCACAAAAATAAAGTTGGTATGATTAGTATCTTTTAAATATTGGGTATGTTAATATTATTAGTGGAAATAAGATCATTAACTAAGATTTACCTTATGTTTTCATGATGCACAATACTAGAAATACTACCTATACCAACGCATCTATACCAATGGTTTATACAAATTATTGGTATAGGTCCCCTTTCCCAACAATTTTTCCAAAACCGTTGGGAAAAGGTACTTTGAAACCACTTTTCCCAACGGTTTTCCCAAACTGTTGGGAAAGGGTACTTTGAGACCACTTTTTCCAACAGGTTGCCCAAACCATTGGGAAAAGGGTCCACTTTTTCCAATGGTTTTGGAAAAACTGTTGGGAAAGGGTACTTTGAGACCACTTTTCCCAACGGTTTTCCAAAACTGTTGGGAAAGGGTCCACTTTTCCCAATGGTTTTTCCAAAACCATTGGGAAAGGGTACTTTGACACCACTTTTTCCAACGGTTTTCCCAAACCGTTGGGAAAGGGTCCACTTTTCCCAATAGTGGGAAAGGGTACTTTGAGATCACTTTTCCCAACAGTTTGTGCAAACCGTTGGGAAAGGGTGGGTACCTATCCCAATGGTTCTAAAAAACGTTAGGATAGGCCTTTACCAATGATTTTTAGAACCACTGGGATAGGTACCCTTGTTTTTTATGAATACTTTTGTCGAATATCATTAAATAAATAAATATATAAATTACACACACACACACACATATATTTATCCAAATATAGTCACAAAGGTAATCATAGGGTAGTGGTAAGGTCTTTGATATATAACATGTAGGTTGAGGGTTCAAACCTCCATTGAAACTTTTTTTTATATTTACCTATACCAACGGTTTTCAAACCATTGGACTGGGTATTTCCCAACACCAAATCACCCAATAACTTCCCAAACTGTTGGTATAGGCTATACTAACGATTTGGGGATCTATACCAATGCTTCATAATTGTTGGTATAGACAATTTTTCCATTAGTGATACACTTGAAGCCTTTATCATCTTTACAAATGGTCCCCATCAAAACACTAGAGTTTGTGACATAATGTATTTTCTTCATATCATAACTTATATAGTATCCATTAGTCAATATAGTTGGCATATGGTTAGTTGTTATGCTACTATTTTCAAAACATATCCGGAAAAGAATCAAAAAATATTGTAATATGTATATAATACTCATTTTCGATCATACCTTATATTTAGATGTGAATAAGGCTATGTGAGTTTAGGAAAACCCTCACTCTACATTAAAAGATTGATGAATACTTGGTGATTATGTGCTCTGATATACCAACTCAGAAGATCCAACATCCTTTACCAAGTACATTCATTAATTCACTGAGAATTACTAAAATTACTTAAAGGAATCTCATAGAGTACATGAATTTACCTTTAGCATCTCCTTGGAATAGTCCAAACTATCTAGATGAACTAACTCTAGAAGCTTTATGGCTTACCTTTATATCTAAAGGTTTCTTAGTCCAAAACATAAGTAAGAGTTTTAGCTTCCAAGAGTCTAAACATCATACTAGGTATATACATCACAAATTATAGTTATATTTGACTAATAATTATCTTGACACAACTAGGTATGAGTTTTATAATTATATTCATCATTTATTACCGATGGAGGATATTTATGCTTCAATTTTTATTGAACTATTAAGTGCATTGTTCCAAAAAAACATTAATTTCAATGAAATAACATCTCACTGTGTTCAACAAAACACTAAGATAAATATATTGGTAACAATTGATATAAATAATAGTTTAAGTGGGATTTATCCATTGGGAAATCAAAAGTCATGTGTTTCTCACTGTTGAAATAGAAATCTCACTTTCTCAACTATTGATAGAAAATATATTTTTTCTTGTAATGTTTTTGTGTACTTCTCACTACTGAAATAGAAACCACCCTTTCTTAGCCATTGGGAGAACACACCTTAATCCTTTGGTTATTGTATTAAAATAAAAATGTATTAAATACCCAATAAGTGAGATAGAAACATTACATAATATGATGAATATATTCCTAAAGTATATGCAACTGACCACTTCATCTTCAATTCATTACTATTTCTTTTAAAATAATTATTCTATCCACATGAGAAGAAAATGGCCTTATGTTCACTACACTACCTTTAAATCTTTTATCTTATTGAAAGAAGCCGTAAAGGCGCCATTTCCTATAAAACAGTCATGGGATTTTCCAACCTTACCTTTATTCATAATAAGAGTTGTGGATCCGAGTTCCCTACAACCCTTATTTGTCTGGTGAATCTGGGTCAAAAGATTCATGAGCCATTCATCGATACCATTCATCTCATAAACTTGATAAATAAGGAGAACTTGTAAGGTAAGGACAATAATATGAGATTAATGGATAATTTATTATCCAAATAGAATCCCAATTTCTCTAACTAATCAATGTACTTTAGTATATTAAATACAATATCAATAGCTAAGTACCCACTTATAGTTTACACTAGTATAGTGTAGTGATAATATCATTCATCTAAAGCCTCTCTTTCTCCTTCCTAGTATATGAGAGATGATATTTTATGGTATAGGAATCCATGTACTTATTTTGAATTATCATTTCTCCATATATAACTAATATCTTGATGAAATGAAAAGTTGGAGAATCTCCATGTACCTTCTGTAGACATCCTCCTCACCATCACTTGTTGCATGAGGTGGTTGAACAAGTATATGAAATTCCAGCACATAATATAAATTTTTCTTGTAGTTGTTCAATGTATAAAACAACTTTACTACCCTTGGAAATATGTTTCAGCAAGGACATGGTCTGTGTCTTGAAAGATCACAATGTTACAATGATTTCACTCACCACACTCCACATTAATTAAACTCATATTTTTAATTTTTATCTTGATTATCAAAAGATATAACATAATGAATTTTATTTATTAACCTCCCAATATTTTGTTTAATCCCAATAGCCTTCACCATTGGGTTTGAAATATCCCACCGCATGGATATTCTAGTGTAAAGGATCCATATAACCCTTCTCACAACCCATATGGGGACCTGAAAAACCACTCAAAGGTATTTAAGCAGGCAAAACATTCCAACTACATTAGTTCACAACTTCTTGATCCAACTTCTTGATCTATTGAGTGGACTCTCCAATCATGAAATCCTAGACTTGTATTTCCTCAACACTTTCCTGCTAGTTGCATTAAGTCCTACAAAGGTGATCAACCCCTGATGAAAATTAGGTTAAGTCAACCCAAAACTCAAGATATAAATTCCTCAATAATTGAAAGCACACCAACAGAGTTTGGTTAAGCACTTAAGACTATTGTTTAGTTTTAAATCAAGTAGTGGAAGGATATACCGACTTAATATTTTAATTTGATGGATTTTTATCATTATGCATAAATTTACCATTTTATCTTATTACATTCTTATTAATATTAAGTATATTTTACTTAAGTGGTTAACCATGTCTAAATAAAATCTAAGTATAATAAAATTTATTTTAATTCCATCTTACATGTTTTTTAATTCATTTATTAAGTGATAGTGATAAATCATCATAAATAATTATCCATGCAACTGATAGAAATAAAACAATAAATGAGGCATGGTCATGATCTTATCTAATGGTTAGTTTATCTAGCGGATGATAAACCGACCCTTAACCTAGGGGAAAAACTCATTAAACCGAAACATGGTTCGAGTTTCATCATTCCACCTATACTCCAATGTAACTCTTAGGTTGGTTTTACCACAACTTCCAACTCGAACTACCACCACCCACTTAAGAGCTCCATCCATTACATAATTGTTTACTCACACATAGGTGAGGGGAACCAAAGGATTGGTTATGGGGTTTTATATAAAAGAAATTTTAGGCATGAAAACCCTTATATAATAGAGGAGAGGATGACTCACATACCATCATTTTAATTTAATAAAATAATTATTGCAAAAAACCATGCAATAATAATTAAATCAAAAGAAATAAAAAATATAAATTTTTTTGTCTTAGATCATGATCATACACACATACAACAAATACATATTTGTACACTAGCTAGCATTCACTTAAATTTATTCTTTTATTAAGATATAATCGAATCAAATTAATTCTATTAATTCTATTATTAGTTAAATAATTAATTCATTTTATCTTGTCTGAACAGTATTGGAAATTACATCTTTTTAATTTAATCAAATTAAATAAATTGTTTTTATTTAAAATTAAATATGTACACAATGTGTTCTTAGAGGAAACACAACATATTCCTAACTTCACTATTTTTAGTCGTGTATTAAATACTCACATGGCATGTTGGTGTACATGAAAATTTACATGGTTAAGAAACATGAAATTCCATATGTCATAATATCACATAATAAAAGTGGCATTTATGAAAATTGGACACGTATTAACCCATGCAGTGTGTACCAATTTAAATGATAGTAGTAAATACATTGACCATTATAGTGAATTAATTATGCGAAATTAACTAAGAAATTATATGCTCTAAAAACCCTATTACACAGTAACACACCATCTGTTGGCCATAAAGTTTGGTTTTAATGCTATAATTAATCAATTCCCTGCAAGATTTAATTATGTTTATTATTGGTCAATTACACGGCATGTACTATTGAACTACACACTATGTATATCACATTCCATGTCTCCATGTTACACGCTTGGGGAGCTGGATGTGAACACCTTGTAGACATTAATGAGTCACGGGATGTATATGTGGGCTATATGAAATTTCATCTCATTAATTACAGGTTGACCAACTTTAAGCCTTTACACATCGTGTGATGCGTACATTGACCGCACAGTTTCTACAAAAATCATTGGGCAGACCGTGTAGGACTACATGACGTGTAAGTAAGTTACACGGTGTGTAGTCCCTAAAGCCATGTTCTGGTCTAGTCGATAAACATGCAGTGCATTAATTACTCTGTGTCCTTATTTCCGTGTGGCGAGCCATGTATCCCATGGATCATCTAGATGCAGTGAACCTTATTATAGGATGTGTTGCGAACTGGATCTGGGCCATCCATGAATCGAGTGTCGGGGCCAACCCATGATAACTCGAAGGGTGTTCCCGATGCCCATTGGTCAAAATAAGTGTCTGGGAAATTGAGACACACCACTTGGGAATGATTTTCCCTATAAATATAGAAGAATAACATAACTTGAGTAATAAACTCAAACAAAAGAAGGGATATCATCAAAACATTAATAAAGTAACTAGCATCGTAGATTTATAAACATAAAAAAAGTAAAAAAACCTTGTGAAGGGGGATGCTTGGTCAATACAATATACATGAAAACTGATAAACAAAAATTCCCAAAGGGACAAAAAGGGACCAACCCCCATATCTGAGTAACATGAGGCATCAACCCACCATCACGCCACCTCTATAAACCCAGAAAAGTTAGCTAGGGCACTCACCACCTCCTAATGGTGTCTTTTTTCCCCTACATTAGAAAAAACAAGATTTGCATACACTTAGGGGTGTACATAGGGTGTGATAAAAGTTCCTAGTAGGATCCTACCTGGTGTTCCATATCCAACCTGTGTTAGAAAAATATAAACATGCTATTTTGAAAATAATAAAGAAACTTACCATGTTGCACTTTAGTGAAAACACATAACAAGGTATAATCTATTAAAGGAGATGAATCAAACAAGTGAAATTTTAAAGGAAAAGTAAAACATTCTCATGAGATGTCATCCTAGAGTTACCAAGGTTAGTGTCACCTAGGTCTTACTTCGCTAGAGTCTAGTGGAAAAGATTAAAATCACATCATTGGCTAATGGAAGGAATAGCATACTTCACTATACATGCTAGTGGATAGGAGCCCGTCCCACTTAGGTTCTCTTACCTGGTTTTTGAGGTTCCTATGAGTATTATTTCAATCATGCTACTCGGTCACCATGGCTTTGCATCAACCATTCACAAGCAAATCCACTTGAAAATAAAACAATCACATTTCATATATAAACACCCAATAGAGACACCCATCATGAAAGATTAATAAAATATTTTACCAAACATCATATAATACCATAATAAGTTACTAAAAATTCATTTTTATAAATGTAAGGCATCTTTAGACAAACTAACAAAGGAATTCATATAGAACCACCTACCAATATTAATCCAAACCCATGGAAACCAAGAACCATTGATAGAAAACCACCAATAACTCCAAATAAAAACCTAGAGAAGCAAGATAAACTCATAAAAACCAAAACCCTTACCTTAAAAAATGGATATCAAGAACCCTAGGCTAACAAGGCTTTGGGGAAAATAGAAAACCAAGAAAGACGGGAGGAGGGACCCAAAGGAGAAGAAATGAGATGTTTTTTAGGAGTTTACTTTGAAGATTTGGGATGATATTCACTTGGAATCAATTCCAAGGGATAGAAAGACAACCTTGGGTGCATAAGAGGGGTTGGAAGTTTAATAGGGTGAGTTAGGGAGAAAATAGGGTTTAAAAATAGTGAGGGAAAAAAGAGAAAATTCACTATTTTTAATTTCTTTTCAGGTCACATGGTCTGGATGCATGGTTTTTCAAACCGTGTAGGCCTCTCTAACCTCACCTTGGCAGTTTCATAGCTGGACCACATGGTTTAGAAACCATGAACCAACCATAAAAATAAATTTTCTAACATATCAGTGGTGTTCATGGTTTGTTGCATGGTTAGTACTAATTGTGCACCAACCATGAAATGACTCTTGTTTCACCCAAATTTCACCATTTTCAAGAAAAAGACCTGAAAGTGAATTCTAAAATAAAAATATAATGGAATAACACATAACATAACTGAAAATGTTGTTATGAGTGTGACAGAATGTGTATTTTTCAGTTACACATCATGTACCTATGTCATCTGGCTATAACCCTTAACACCACCTCATAGAACCTATAGTCGTTCTTCATGTGTTCTAGATCATATGAAGGTGAACAAACACATAATACTAGCTATTTGATTAATGAAAAAATAAATAGAAATGAAATACTAAAAATAAACATGTATATAATTCAATGAATAATAAATAATTATAAATTATTATGTAACCATTCTGATACCACTTAAAGGTTTTGGGGTGCAACGGAAGCAGTCGAACCCATGCCCAATAATGGTTTTTTATCATCTCCTTTAGATTTCTCCTCAGAACTATATGAAATAAAAACCACATAATTCATTATATTGGATCATCACATATAATTTATAATTAATTTGAGTCAAGATAAAGAATTACCTCTCATTGAACTTATTTCTTTGCTGGTGATTCAATTAAGACCTATTGTCTTACCATCATTATGTCATAGGAATCAAGGGTAGATTGCCTTTAGTTGCAACAAAATGACCTGTATACCCTCTCAATTTGGTACCCAATCCGACATGTCACATACCCAAAGGTCGTTCCCAATCCCTATAGGCTAGCGACTAGCGCCTTGGAATCAAACAACAACCAGAGGGAATGATTTTACCCAACTCAAAGCAACAACATAACACACACGCATACATATAAAAGAGATAATAGTTGAAGAAGTATACACACCATTACTGAAACAAACCAAAGAAACCAAAGAACTCAAAACAAATACAAAAATCTAAGATCAAGTCCAACCACAAAGGACAACAAAAAATAGAAAAAACAACTGCTCCATGTGATAGCGTGGGCAAACCCGCACCATCTCACCATTCAGCTACCCAAACCCAGCTGACAAAAAATCCCACTACCTCACTATGGAACCTTGCCTTTCTCTGCATAAAAATACATACAAAGGTCTATGAACCACTGAAGAAGTGATCAGGGTGTGAGCTAACAGGATCATTAGGATATCACCCAGGTGTTCTATAATAAGTCTCTATATAATAATCCAAGTATGATCTTTTTTAAATAAAACATGGCATGATAAGCAGTAAAGAAGTTTTATCAAAGCATGGTAAATATTTACATTTTCCCAATAATTCTAAAACAAAGAAAGGTATATCAATTTCAATTATATTTTTATTATCATTTATCAAAATCCAAAGAATGCATATCATATCCAAAATAGTAAAAAGATAAGCACAGGTAAATAACACCAAGGAACTCAATAGGTTAGGCTAGTAGACTACTCATACCACAACAAATGACTAGATCACAATAATTCCCTAGAACACATGCCTTAGGATAAGAGAAAACCCCCATGAGTGAACCTCCCAACAATGTCAAACAAGTCCCTAGAACATTAGGCCTAGGGAGCAGAGAAAATCCCCATGAATAAATCCCCTGGCGGTAACATGGATGATGGACCTAAGCTAAACCTTCCACCTATATACTCAAGACTTCCCATGTGATGCATTTCATAAATCATTTCAATGATTTGAAAATAACCTTTTTTCCATTTTACCAAAAACCAGGGAAAGACCACCTTTTATCATAAATCCATTTACACATAGAAAACAACCATGCCAATTTATTTATAAATCAATTTATAAAAATAACAGGAGCAACACAATTCATCAACACAGGATAGAGACAGAACCACCTATATCAAACTTAGGGTTGCACATGCCCACAAAGGATCCACCGACAAGAGAATGCATAAAAGAAAAATGGAGGTCCTAAATAACACACACCCACCGAACCACAACCAATAAAGGAAATAAACCTTTGAATGAGATCACACCACAAATCTAGAAGAAGAAAAGAAGAAAAATCACCACAGATCAAGGAATCTAATAACACAATTCCACGAAATTACCACGATCAATGTAACGAAGAAGCATAAAGGCATACTCACTTGGAGAGATGAGAACCAACTACTGTAGTGATCCAATGCCAAACAGATCAATCTAGATCAAAAGAAGTCTAAAAAAATCACCAAATAAGCCTTCTAGGTTGAGATCCAAAAGATCTGTAGATGGATGAAATAATATTTTATTCAAGAAGCACCCTGAAATTCATACTCTCGATAATTACATGGCATGTAATACCTTTACATGTCGTGTAATACTCATGGATCACATACACTAAAAAACGCATCCCTTTTTAATTAAAACGGATCTTTAAGCATTTTACATCATGTAACCATTACACAGTGTATAATCCTTTCACGACGTGAACACGTTTCATCACTTGTGTCTGGAAACCAAGTACACATCATGCAATCACCCAACGTACAATAGAAAACTCCATAACCAACTCGGGTATCCACTAAACTTAGGGAGAACCCCACAAATTCATCAACACATTTATACCCAGACTCCATTAATTCAAACAAACATCCATTCCTTAATTTTAAGTCATTTTCTCAAAAAAATATCTCCATCCTCAAGAGTCCTAAAATTCACCCAATTAAAGAGGAAAAGAAAGTAAAGAGAATGGAATTACCTGAAAGTGGGTAATGAGATGTTATAAACTCCCCACCATAATATTTTTAATTCCCAGGAAGTCATGTGGAAGAATGATGCCTGATAAAGAGATAAGGAAACTGATCCCTCATCAACTATTTGTGCTCCCAAGTCTCATGAGAATATGATTCGTGTCACCATAACACTTTGACTAATAGAATAGACTTCTCATTCAAGACTTTCACATGAGAGTCCATGATCTCTACTTCCTGCTCCACAATAGAAACATCTGGATCTAACTCAATCTCTTCCAAAATTAGAATGTGAGAGGGACCATGATGATATTTCTGGAGTTTTGATATGTGAAAAACATCATGAATTCTTTTCAAATGGGATGACAATGCCAAATGATAAGCAACCTACCCAAGCCGCTCCATGACCTCAAATAGTCTAGCATATCTTGAAGCCAACTTTCCCCATATTTTAGGCTTCTAGTGACCCAACTGAGGAAAAAAATTCAAGAAAACCTGATCACCTATGGAAAAATCCAAAGTATGACACCGTTGATCCATATAATATTTCTACTGACTATGTTCTATAACCAAACACCGATGTATATCCTTAATTCTCACAGGCATTTTATAAACCAAACTTGGTCCCACCAAAGAAGCTTCACCCACCTTTGACCAATAAAGAAGTGACTTGCATGGGCGACCATACAAAGATTCAAAGGGATCCATTCTGATTGATGACTGATAACTATTATTGTTGAAAAAATCAACCAGTCCTAGATGGATATCCTAAGATACAACAAATCCAAGACACATGAATTAAGCATATCCTCGAGTATTTGAATAACACACTCCATATGACTGTCTATCTATGGATGATAAGCTGTAATTAACCTGACCTCGGTCCCCATTGCCTCTTGGATACTTCTCTAGAACCTCTATGTAAACCTAGGATCCATGTCCAAAACAATAGCTATTGGAACCCCATGTAATCTCACAAATTCTTGAATGTACAACTTAGCAAGATATTCAACTTTTGTAGTGTATTTGATTTGAATAAAATAATATGTCTTTGTCAACTGATCAATCAACACCCAAATAACATTTCTCCCTTAGGGAGTCCATGGTAATATGAAAATAAAGTCCATGGATACCTCACTCCATTTCCAAATCAACATCAGAAGTGGATGAAGAAAACTAGAATATTTCAAATGCTTTGCCTTTATCTGCTTTAAGGTGTAACCATGAGACACATAATCAGCAATGTCATGCTTCATACCTAGCCATTAGAATCGACGTCTCATGTCATAATACATCTTTGTAGTGCCTGAATGAATGATCTGTGAAGAACTATGATAATCAAACAAAAACAATATCCTCACTGATATTGGGACAAAAAACTGATCACCAAAACTAAGAATACCATTTGAAGTGAGATACCAACCCGAAACAGTCTCCCCACCATATAGGATTTCTAAAATTCCTCTGAACTAGAAATCCTGCTACTGATTCTGTTGAATAGACTCCAGGAGAGATGACAATAACTAAACATTGGTCAAAACCATACCTAAAACATCCTCCTGAGCATCTATATGTAGTTGAGCAAAAATCCCCATAAAGTTCCACTCTTCCTTCGATTACAAAACAGCTTAGGATGATAGTTTCCTACTATGAGCATCTACAAATACATCCCCCTTTCTTGGGGTGTAGGTGATATCAAAGTCAAACATCTGAAGGAATTACATTCACCACATATTTCTGAGATTTAAGTATTTCTTATAAAATATATAACTAAAACTCTTATGGTCAAAAAATACTGTGAACCTTTCCCCAAAAAGATAATACTTCCAAAACTTAAGCACATGCATAACCACAACAATCTCTAAATTATGAGTGGGGTAATTCTTTTCATGTGATCGAAGTTGATGTGAACTTTAAGCTACTACATGATCATTTTGCATGAGCATACAACCAAAACCAGTTCCCGAGGTATCATAAAAAACCACATACCCCTTACTGATCTCTAGCATGATCATAATAGGATTTGATGTTAGAATTCATTTCAACTTGTTTAAATAAGACTGAAATTTTGCATCCCATATGAATTTCACCCCTTTCATGGTAAGAGTAGTCACAGGTGACACCAAATTTGAAAAATACTTAACAACCCACTAATAGTATCCAGTAAGACCAAGGAAGATCCAAATATCAAAGATGTTTCATGGCTATTACCATAACAAAACAACCTTTACTTTCTCATGATCAACTGATAAGCCATACTCTAAAATCGCATTCCTCAAGAACTTTAATTCTTTAAGCCAAAAGTTGCATTTCGAAATATTTACATACAAACAATGACTTCTCAGGACTTCTAAATCTAGAATCATATGGTGCTCATGCTCATGCTCAGATCTTGAATAAACCAAAATTTCATCTATGAACACTACCAAAAAAGTTTCAAGATATTGATAGAATATCTGATTCATCAAATCCATAAAAACTGCAAGAGTGTTAGTTAAACCAAATGAAATCAAAAGATATTCATAATGGCCATACCTACTCCTAAAAGTCATGTTCGGTATATTAAACTCACAAAATCTGAGTTGCTGATAACCTGACTTAAGGTCAATATTCAAGAACCACCTTTCCCCTTTAACTGATCAAAAAATTCATCCACATGAGGTAAAGGATGCTTATTCTTAACCATTATTCGGTTCAATTTCTGATAGTCCATGCACAACTAGAGTGAACCATTTGCCTTCTTAGCAAAGAGCACTGGGTCTGACCAAGGTGAAACACTAGGGAGAAAAAAAATCTTTTTCATGAGGTCATATGACTGAATCTTGAGCTCTTTCAGCTCTGTTGGTGCCATGCGATAAGAATGTATTGACATCAGTTGCATACCTGACACTAGGTCAACTGTAAACTCTACCTCCCTATCTGGAGGAAACCTAGAGAAATCATTTGTGAAAATGTCATGAAAACTCTGAACAATGGAGAGAAGATCAACAATAGAAGAAATGTCATCAGGTTCAACTACAACAACATACAACAAACTCCTAAGCTCTGAGTGGGAAGGTCCTACATGAACAGATCTCAGATCCCACTCTCCCTGAAACACCTATGAGCTCCCATTGGCTGTGATAAATAAAAAATGCTGATGATAACAATTAACCTCATTTTTATGAGAAACAAGCCAATCCATCCCGATGATGATGTCGATCAAATCCAGATCGAGAATAAGAAAATCCCAGACTAACTCTGTATCAGCTATTGATAGCGCAAAAGGACACTGAAACCCCGACTCTTTCCTCTTCCCAAGAGGTGTAACTAACTCCATAAAAATGGAAACGGGTTCTATTAAAAGGTTAAGAATATCAACAAAACTATCAGATATAAATGAGTGGGAAGCACCATTATCAAATAAAGCATTTGCTACTGAGGATGCAATAAATATGGAACCTCTCACTATCATTGGACCTGCATCTACCTCCACTGGAAACTCTTATATTGCATAAAGGTGATTAACTCCTAAGGCTTGTGGATAGATTCTTGTAGTATTTGAAAAATATAGTTGTTCCATATAGTTATTCCATAGTATTTGACCATATTTAGGTGTAGACATAGACTGATAGAAATACTGTAGATAACCATAATGCCCATAGTCATTACACATCTTAGTTAGTGAAGGAAAAGACTGCTATGTGTGTATGATCTTGAAAAATTGATATCAAGTCAGAGGTACACCACTAGCTACAACTGGAGGTTCCAAAGAGGCCTACTACTAAGAACCACCTCCACCGCTCATGTGATGATCCTGCCACTTTCTCTTTTTCCTTGGCGTGCCATTGAAGCTACCACTAGGCAGAAGATAAGGGTGGAATATCCAACATTTCCTGCCATATTCATCTCTTATATAATATCCATTCCCACTATCTCCACATAGGTCAAAAGCTTCAAGATAAATACCAGTGATTTGATATCTATTTGCAAACCCTGTAGGTACTTCTGATCCTTCAGTTGGTCATTCTTTACAACTTCTAATGCAAATCAAACCAACTCAACAAACCGATTGGTGTATGAGGACACTTCATGCTCTCCCTACTTCAAAGAGAGGAACTCCAGATATTTCTCCATAATCAGGGGCTCTAGAAAAAAATTCTAGAAGAAGAGATTATTAAAACCCTTCCAGTCCAAGCCAACATTCTCATTTACATGTACCATGGAATCCCACCAATGATTTCTAGGAACCTCAAGTCTGAACTCATCACACTTAATATTGACATTCTATAGTGTTTCTAGGAAGTAAAATATCTAATCAATCTTTCCAATCCAGTCCTCCGCCTCTTGAGGTTCATTCATACCTTTAAAAGATGACGACTTCTCATGCAAGAACTCTCGTGACTGATCTTTGTCTCCTCCAACTTCTAGATGTAGCTCAACAACCACGTTCTTAACATTTGGCACATTCTAGTCGACAACATGAACTTACCACATGACAACTTCAATAAAGTTCTGATCCATCATAGGATTCCCTTAAAGAGAATCAACTTCACCCTCCTAAGGAACTCATAGAACACGTCTTAGAGGCATACTACCACACACTGAAACAAAAAGAATGATCAAACAACATAAAAATCTCAGTTCAAACTAGAAAACCCATAATAAAAAACTGAGATCAACAACAAGAACTCAAGACAAGATACACACATCCCAAATTCCCATGGTAACTTGATTCCCATCACAACAAGAGCTGGCTAAACACTCACTACAATATACCTCTCAAGTGCCGATAATCCTATCTCCAGTCTATCAAACATCCCAAGATAAGGACTCTTGAGGACAAACCACCTTTTATACCAAACTATAACGAACCAACTCAAATACCCTCTCAAACTAGTACACTACCCGACACATTACTTACCCAAAGGGCGTTTCCGATCCCCACGGGCTGGCGACTATCACTCGAGCATCAAACAACATCCAGAGGGAATGATTTTTCCCAAACTAAAGCAACGACATGTCACCCATACACACCCCCTCCACACACAAACACACATATATAATAGACAACAATGAAATACGTATATATGCCATTACTGAAACAAACAACAGAAACCAAAGAACTCAAAGTAGCTACAAAACTCCAAGAGCAAGTCCAACCACAAAGGACAACTAACAACTGAAAAAAGTAGCTTCATGTGATAGTGTGGGAAAACTTGCACTATCTCACCATCCAAATACCCAAACCTAACTAACAGAAAACCCCATTTCCTCATTGTGACACCTTCTCTTTACCTATATCGAAATACATACAAAGGTCTATACACCACTAAAGAAGTGCGTAGGGTGCGAGCTAACAGGCTCAGTAGGATCTCACCTAGGTGTTCCACAATAAGTCTCTATGCAATAATCCAAGTATTCTCATTTTTAAATAAAACATAGCATGATAAATAGTAAAATGGTTTTTAACAAATCATGGTAAATATTCCCCCTTTTAGAAAAATTCTAAAACAAAGGAAGGTATATCAATTTCAAGAATATTTTATATTATCATTTATCAAAATATAAAGCATGAATATCATATCCAAAATATTAAAAATATAATCATAGGTAAATCAAACCAATGAAATAAACATGTCAAGCTAGAAGACTACTCACACCATAACAAATGAATAGTGCACAACAAGTTCCTAGAACACAGGCCTAAGGAGCAGAAAAACACCCCATGAGTGAACCTCCTAACAATGTCAAATAAGTCCCTAGAATAAATGGACTAGGGAGCAGAGAAAATACCCATGAAAAAAAATCCTCTGAGGGTAACATGGATAATGAACCTAAGTTAAACCTTACACCTACATACCCAAGGCTTCCCATATGATGTATTTTATAAATCATTTCAATGCTTTGAAAATAACCCCTTTTCCATTTTACCAAAAACCAGGGAAAAACTACCTTTTATCAAAAATCCATTTACACACACAAAACAATCATTCCAATTTATTTATAAATCAATTTGTAAAAAGAAAAGGAGTAATATAGTTCATCAACACGGGTTAGAGACGGAACCGCCTACCTCAAACTCAGCACACACCCACAAAGGATCCACCAACAAGAGAATGCAACAACAACAATGGAGACCCTCAAGAACACACACTTTCTAAACCACAACCAATAAAGGAAATGACCCCCATAACGAGATCACACCACAAATCCAGGAGTCAATAATAAAAATCACTACAGATCAAAAAATATGATAACACAATGCCATGGAGTTACCACAATAAACACAATGAAGAAGCATAAAGGCCTGCTCAACCAAAGAGATGAAAACCAACTTCTATGGTGACCAGCCACCAAACGGATCAATCTATATCAAATGGAGACTCCAAAAATCACTAGATAATCCTTCTAGGTTGAGAGCCAAAAGAGCTGTGGATGAATGTAATAATATTTCAACTGATCGACATCCTAAAATCCCTACTTGCAATAATTACATGGTGTGGAATCCCTTTACACACTTTATAATCCTCATGGATCACATATGTTAAAAAACACATAGTCTTTTTAATTAAAACAAATATTTAAGCATTTCATGTCATGTAACCATTACACGACATGCATCCCTTTCACGATATGAACACATTTCATGACCTATGTATGAAGACCAAGTACATGTTGTGCAACCCTTTTACATGTCATGCAATCACCCAACGTACAACATAAAACTCCAGAACCAACTCGGGCATATCATCCAAACTTGGGGAGAACCCCACAAAGCCATTAACACATTTATACCTAAACTCTATTAATTTAAAAAAAAAATACATTCCTAAACCTTAAGTCATTTTATCCAAAAAATTATATCCATCCTTGGTAGTCCCAATACACACCCAATTAAAGAGGAAAAACAAGAAAAGAGAAGAGAATTACCTGAAAGCGGGTAATAAGATGTTATATTAGTGGTGATAAAAAAACTTTCCATGAACCTATGATCATCACTGTATAATTTTTTGAGTGCTATCAAAAATGATTCTAGAACTTGTTCTGATTAACATTAATCATAATAGAATCCTTCAAGGTGAGAAAAAATTACTCTGGTTATCTTTAGACACCAAAGAGTAATGGTGGAGTATCACTCTCCATTCTTGAGAGTTCTCTAGGAGAAGAGTTCTCTAGGGATCGAGAGGATTCTCTCTAGAATTCATTATTCACAATGGTGGCTAGGATTTTCTAGGTCTAGATAATGATATAACTGAGTATTTATAGACCTAGGGTTAAAGAATAAATAACTAAACATAAACACTTATTATTCAATTAATCCTCGACGAACCCCATGTATAAATAATAATCATATTATTATTACTTACTTGACATGTGCTACCCTAAAAAATAAATGAATATTATTTACTTGAATATATAAATTAATATTTACTCAAATAATATTTAATATATCATTTCTCACCAGACTATTAATATCGATCCATGAGTCCCCCTTAATATTTATCAGACTCTGAATAATGCCTATTTATTTCAATAAATAAAATTCACTACATTATTTGATTTTCACTAAACCAACAAATAAATATTTATTAAATATTTTCGTAACTAGATAAATAAATAATTGTTCCCCTAAGAATAAACCAGAGATAAATAAATATTATATATTCATGTAACTAAATAAATAATTACCATTCAAATAAATATTTATTTATTATTCAACTCACATAATATTCTCTCGAATAACTATTGATTGAATATATTCGATCAACCAAACATGAATAATTATTAAACTAAATATAAGAATAATACTTATTCAACATGTTAAATTCATATAGAATTTAGCTAATATTCTAGATACACTTAGTGTGTAACCCTCTAGGCCCATTTCTCAGTGGCATTAGGTGGATCTGACTAATGTTTAAGGTTAGAATCTAACAATATAAAAAGATACCCATACAAAAATAAGTTAATTTCACAATGACATATGATCTCATATGAACACACACTATGTAATATAACCTATTTATCTCAATATCTCTAATCAAGCAGGTTGCATAATGATGTCATCAAACTATGTGCTCGATGTCTCTTTATTTGACTTTCTAGAAACGATCTTGCCTATAAAACACTATGGACATGGATTTAACTATATAGTTTTATTTCCATCAAAGGGATTGAGATATCTACTCCTATAAAATAATAGAAGGTAAAAATACTTTCTTATATTATTCATTAATGCAATATCACTCGTGATTCACTCAATGTATCCTACCTCACCATGAACATATGTCATCACAATTTTTATTAATACATCAACGTATGCAACTCATGATATGCATTAATAATAATCTTTATATTTAAGGAGCATTATAAATGTCTACAGATAGTAACATCCAATGACACATATAAACATAGGTTTCTTACTGGTGGGTCACGTTCTTATAATCTCATCTCTTGAGATTACCAAGGGTGTACACCAAGTATCCCAAAGTTCTATGGGTTTACACCCCTAATAGACTACATCATTTGTGCCCCATAAAATGATAACATCCAACCATATAAAATATATTTAATAATATTGTCATAAAACTTCTAAGTTCTCATCACAATAGGGAATTCTCATGACCTTTGGGTGTGAAAAGTACCCCTAGGACATTATAACATAGATTTCATGTAGAAGAATGATCATCATGTGATATAATATTAATTAATATTAAAGACTATGAATATTATGGGAATATAATGAACATAATAGTTGGTTTTAGGGCACCAACTATAACATATTCTGTAACCATTCTCCTTCAATGGAGGAGGTGGATGTGCAGTGTAGTCAATGAGTTCACTATATATTCACAACCAAGGTAAAAGAGGGTGTTTAAATTAAATAGAATGTGTTAATTATGTTAATAAAAAACTAATAATAAGAAGATGGGGGTTTTATATTAATGATTTCTTGGGATAATTCCTTTTTTTACCAATTTCATTCCATCTTCATCTGGATATTTAGTTTCTAGTTTTGCATTATATAAACAAAAATCCAAAATTTAACTACTTTCATAAAAATAAAAAACACCAAAAAATATAATAAGTGAATTAGAAATAGTTAGTCATTGACTAAAAAACACATCAAGAGATATGATCTTGATCCACCACTACACTGCACTAGAAAAATAAATAATTACTTTTTCCACACCCCATGACAAGTGTGTTCCAATCAACAATTTTATTAGTGATGATAAAATATATATTTCATAAAAAAACACTATATATACTATTAAATATAATATTTTAGTATATGAATATATTTATATTAATATAGACACACTATAAAAAAATAGATATTAGAGACAATTTATTCATGGTGGTTATACAAAACCACCACAAATTACAGAAAATCCATTTTCCATGGAATCATTAGAGATAGTGTAACTAAAACCATTGATAATTAATTATTAGCGGTGGTTTAATAATAAACTATAATCAATAAACACTTTATTACAACCGAATTTCCTCCCCTCTTGACCAAACCTTTACCTCTCTACAAACCTCATCTCTCCCCAATCCGCTCGAAACACCATCCTACATTGTGCCATCACCGACCTCCATCACCCCATCACTGGCCTCCAACACCCCATAATCGACCCTCCCATAAAGTGTTCTTCCACCCCCTCTTTAATATCCTTTTCACATGATATGCCACTAACCGACACTATAGTGACCCTACTTTTTATTACATAGCTATTACATAATTTTAAAGATAAAAAACATAAAAGCATTAAAAAAATAGGATCCAAAGGTTTAGTGTCTTGAAATAATTAGGACCATACATAACATTTACAAAATAAAACATAAACATTTATTTAATTCATTCTTCTCCAACTTCTTAGTGTCTCTTGTTTTCTCCTTAGTATGTGTAATCACTTGAGGATATACATCAAAGAAAGGGGAGAGATAAAATCTTAGTAAGAGGATAGATAATAACATGAATCAATATAACATAGGCATATGATCATAATCACGAGAGGAAGCATTAAATAAAGGCTTGGAATATGGAAATGCATAAAAATAAAACATCATATCTTAGTGGTAAACTACCATGAATACATCACTTTATATCATGATATACATCAACTTACCCAATGCATTGAATCACTATATAATTCTGATCACACTTGTTACATCATATTATTCACATGGGCTATATAATTCCAGGTGCACCTATCACATCGTAACATTTACATTATCATGCATGCCACATAAAACGTATATCAATATTGGACATAAAATAACCCATGGAAAGAAATGTGGTTCATTTAATAAATAATATATTCATGAATAAAATTTTGGGTTCACATAATAATGAGGGAATAATATACTTGGTATAAGAATCATCAATTTTGAGTGAAGAAGAAAAAATATCATGAGAAGTAAAAGATGTGTTTTTAGAAAGAAGAGTTCTTTTGGAAAAATATTTGTATTTATCATAAAAACAGATTAGTAACATGTATATACCAAAAATATAAGATAATTATGAATAAAATATATTTAAGGAACATTAAATGAATATCCATACTAAAAATGGGATGAAAGAGGGAAAATCCAAAGAAAGAGAGTTGGGTTCGAGAATTTCCCTTACCATATGTCTAAATGTTTTATTTAATTTAATACCATAGATAATCAAATTAACAAACTTAAAAAAAATTTATACATGAATTTGATTCATTATAGTTTTATTAAGTCCATTTATGGGCTTTTTTATGGGTTATATAGTTTAATTTTGTCGTTTGGGAGTGTTTGTTTTTCTTGGTTTTCATGATCAGTTTACTTGCATATGAGTATGGAAGTTTATATAGAATGGGTATAATTCTATAGAATTGAAAATATACATTATTAATGAAAATAAAGATGTTTAAATGGTTATATATATCATTTTATTAAATGTAATGAGGATGAATCGTTAGATAAATAGTTAATGATAATCATTTGTGTTAATTTTGGCGGTTTTTGATCACAACTAACTAGATTTGTTTTATCATTTAGTATTATGTAAATATTTTAGTTTCAGAACATAAAAAGGGTTATAGTATATATTTTATATCATGTAAAAAATATTATAATGGTTTTATGAACAAAATTTAAGGTGTTAAGGGAAAATGAAAACACATCATCCATGATGTCAGTAAATTGACACATCACAGACGATGATTTCATTTTTAGAATAAAAGAGAGAGAGAGAAAGGAGTTTTATGATGGATATTCCATTAACATGATATCATTATAGTATATAAAATATAATGAAGTTAACATGAACATTTTAATAGAGGAGGTGAGGATAGAATAAGAAATGAAAAGAAATTAAAATAAATTAAAAGAAAAAGGAAGAGGATTTTACCTCTTAAATCTCTCCTCCTTGAGAACCTCCTTAGAGAAATGGCCTTGGTCTTTTAATGAGACCAAGGTCCCTTGGAGGTGAGGTAGGTTCTTGGTAAGATACTTTATTTGAATTCTGAAAAGTCTCAAATTTTGAGAGGCATGAGGAAAAAGGTGGTGAGGGGTGATATTTATAGTGGAGGAGAGAAGTGTTTTCTCATTATTATATTCATTAGTTTATTATTTTGGCTAAAGAATATAAATAGTTTGAGAATTATCACTAAATATATTAAAATAATGAAGGGAATTTCAGTATTATGGTGCTTACATTAGTTATGACTCAAGGAATAGTGTATTTAACTTATAATGTATATATACCGTAAATTAGCATATTTCACTATTCACAAAAATCAAGTATTTTAGAAAAATCACAAAAAAATCACAAAAAAATCACCCTAAATTTATTTTGATGTGTAGAATTAAAAAATTAACTCCATTTTATGAAAATAATTTTCTAAATATGAGAAATTTAATTTATAATTAAAATCATAATTTACTAAAAAAATACAGATTTTAAAATTAAAACTGATTTTTTAACACTTTGAAAAATTAATTAAGGTATCATAAAATTATCTTATAGTCATAGGAAAACAAATTATTAATTTATGAATACATTTTATGAAAATATATTTTCTTTTAGATTATTAAATTAATTATAAAATTATAATTAAATATTTATGACTTACAAAAATATCGACATTTAATTTATCATTTTCAAAATATTTATTTACTTATTACATGGAATAAATATATCACATTTTCATTCATAAGATACCTAAATTTTATTTGTACTTTAAAAAGTTATTTTACTATTCTATTGGACAGATTATTATTCCTAAGGATCATGTTACTATTCCAAAGGTCAAGTTACTATTCCATCAGTATAGGTTCCTTAATTTCTAGAAATACCTATTATTTCATTCATTCATCATTTATAAATTTTTTATTGTGTTCTATATGTAATTTTATGTAATTTATACTATCTTACATTATTATAAGAAGGGTGAAATTCCATTGATAAAAGTTTGGGACATTACAGACTCCCTCTTCTCCGCCTTGTAATAGGCCAACGTTGCCACAATCTCCATTGTACCATCACAGGCTTGCGATTTGTGAGATTTGCCACCCCTCCACCTATTCATCTGTAATAGAACATGCAACCAAGAACTAATATTGCATAAGGTAATCTACGAAAGGTTAATTTGTGGTATGGAATGGCTGTCTTGACTAACAGTGGTAATATAATTTTTTTTGCTAATTGTGGTAGATTTTATTATTTATTTTTTTAATTATACATTTAAATAATCCAAAATTACATTTTTAGGTGTGGAAAATTTTAGGTGTGAAGTTGTGATTATGCAATGATTTAATATTTTTATTTATTCTAACATATATGTTTTTAGTTTCCTATAGATTTTAAATATCAAATTTTATCATAGTTGACAATATATTATGATATTATTTTTTTATTATTAGTTTCACAAGGGTGTTATATTAATAATATGTTATATTTTAAACATTCTTTCATTTCACTAATATATTGCATGTTGTTTTTATAGTTATTTGTTAATAATACAGAAATTGATAAAAGTTGGATTGCTTTACCTAAAAATAAACTCAAATTTTTAAGGGGTTGGAGAAATTTTTAAATTTTATAATTGAAAATGAATCTATCTACATAATAGTTAAATGTTCATGTCCTGCTTGTAATTTCAAATGATGTTTTAAAAGGCTTGAAGTTTGGAAACACTTGATAGTGAAACAATTTCCTATTGGATATTTGCAATGGATTTGGCATGGAGAATCAAACATTATAGAAAGTTCAATTATTTTTTAATATCATAATCACCAAGTTACTACCCCAATAGTATAAAATGAAATTTAGAACTTAATTATTGTTGTTTTAGTCACAAAAACACCATAAGATGAAGATCATAACATGTCAGTAGATTCTCATGTTGATTCTCTAGAGATCAATACAGGGGATGACTTAACTGAGCAATCAATGAGTTTTATGAAACAGTGGATGATGAAAATCAAGAGTTGTACAAGGTGTGTGAAAAATATTCAAAGTTTTAATTTCTATTGAAATTATACCATATCAAGTGTTTATACAAAATTACAAATAAAACAATGTCAATGATATTAGAGTTGTTTCATGATGATTTTGGTAAAGCTAAGATCCCTAGATCATTTTATACAATGAAGAGAGTTATTAATGAGCTGAGAATCAATTATTTGAAGATATATGCATGTCCTAATGACTGTATGTTATATTGGGGAGAATATTCATACAAATATGAGTGTAAAATATGTCATACTTGTAGATAGAAATCAATGAATAATGATGTAATACTGAATAAAAATGCTACTATAAAAAATCACAGAAAAAACTCCTAAAAAGATTTTATGTTAATTTCCTGTGAAAACTTGATTTGAAAGATTATTCACATCATCTAAAACCACAGAGCATATAATGTTCCATAATGAGAAACAATTGTGATGATTTTATACGTTATCCAAGAGATTTAAAGGCCTGGAAATATTTTGATTATTCACATCAAAATTTCTCATTAGTTCATAGGAATGTGTATTTGGGATTGAATACTGATAGATTTAATTCATTCAAGACTTTAAGTATCAGTTATAACATGTGTCTATTTATTTTTATCCCCTATAATATGAATCCTTGGATGTATATACAACAAAATTATTTTATTATTTCGAGGATTATTCTAGGAAAAAATGCATGTAAATGATATCGATGTATACCTTCAACACCTTATATAATAATTTTAATATTTATGGTACAGTGGTGTGGATAAATATGATGAATCAACTGAAAAAATAATTAAAGTGCATGCTGCTCTCATGTGGCCCGTCAATGATTTTCCAGGACCTGGGAATTTATCTAGTTAGAATACTCACACTGGTCTGGCATGTATAGTTTTAACTTTGTTTTCAACTCTAAAAGGTTACCTTATAGTGTGATTTATGTTTCACCATTGATTCTTGGATGAATCTCATAGATTTTGATTTGATAAGTCTCAATTTGATAGAAAAACTGATTTAAGAACCCCTCCAAAATTGTTGTTTGGGTTATAAGTTTTTACATAATTATCAACTATTGTTGTAGAATTTGGGAAATACTATTAGTTGACCAATGGTGGTAAAATATTCAGTATGAAATAAGATGGAATTAGAATACAATAGTGGATTTTTTTTCAAACTTATGTGTTGGGAACTGCAGATGTTGTGTCATAATGTTGACATCATTCACATTGAGAAGAATGTGTGTGATAATGTTATTGTTACAATACATAAAGAGAAAGGAAAAGCAAAGGATCATTTTAATGCATTTAAAGATATATAATAAATGAATATAAAACATGATCTATGGGAAAATAATAATGGGAAGTATCCTAGAGTAATTTTTTTATTGAAAGACCATAAAAAAATATGTTCCTTTGAAGACTTAAAAATATAAAAGTACTTGATGGATATTCTAGTAAAATTCCACAATGTGTGGACTTAAAACACTATAAGGAACATGGATTGAAAAGTCAAAACTCACATATTTTGATGGAGATGCTACTACCATTGGAATTGCATAACTTGTTACCTGATAAAACAATAATAATCATAATTGAGTTTTTCATGTTCTTCAAACAACTCTATAAGAAAACATTAAACCCTAATGAACTTGAAAAATTACAAGAAAGAATTTTTAGGACACAATATCACATGGAGATGATGTTTCCCCATAATTTTCCACTATTATGATTCATTTAATAGTGCATTTTTCTATGGAAGCTAAAGTTGGAGGACTCGTATGCTATTGATGGATGTATCTCATAGAGAGGTATTTTCTTTTAAAATTTTCCTAACTATTGAGTTATGTTTTTACAACTTGTAACATATGAGGTTTATTATTTTTTGATTCAATAGGTATGTTGATCGTTTAGTTTCTTGTATAAAGAATAAATCTCAACCAAAAGTCTCTATTGCTGAAGGTTACTTGGTTGAAGAGTGTCTCACATTTTGCTTGAGGTATTTGGACATCATTATGACAAGATTCAATAGAGTTTGATATATTTATGATAATTCAAATCATATTCATTCCTTTAGTAAATCAATAATATTTTCAACATTGGGCCATTCAATTGGAAAGATATTCTCATTTTTTCTAACTCATATGGAGTTCATGCATGAATAAAGATTTGTGATACTAAATAATGATATTTTAGAACCTTTCATTGAATAACCAAATATACAAACAAAAATATAACTTCAAATTCGAAATTGAAATGATAAAGAAATAATAAAATCTATGAATAAACATATTATTAATTGGTTTGCATGTTGTGTAAGTTTATAATCACTTTCATATTTATAATATGTTGATAACTGTATTTTATAAATATTAATATTTTTTATCTATTTGTATAGATCATAAACATTGATAATTGATCTAAACTGTTTGATGATTTGAAATATTTAGCTCAAGGGCCTTTGAAGGATTTTAGGATATTTTATGCCTACAATATTAATGGTTTCAAGTTTCATACAACTTATCATGAAGAAAATTTAAAAAACTCAAAACATTAGCATATTTACAAAAATCACAAAGTTGGGACATTATGGAAAGTTGATTGAAATTATCGAATTAAATTACCATGTAAACTTTTTTATTGTGTTATTCAAATTAAAGTGGGTCAATATTCAGAGAGGTATAAAGAAAAATTCATTACATTTTACTTATATAAACATAAATATTTTGATTGATATTAGTGATCATGAAGAACACGATCCACATATTTTTTTCAAAAGGTAAAATGGTATATTATGTTGATTATGGAGTTAATTAAGGTTGGGGTGTTTTAGTCCATGTGAAACCAAGAGGCTTGTATGATATGGGTGATGATGTTGAATAATGTTTTACTAATAGTAAACCATGTCAACACAAACTGATTGATCCATTTGTTTATGATGGAATATAAACTATTGATTTTACAATAGAGGGTGAAGATGAGAACATAATGTTAACGATGGACGATGGCAATCAATTATGAATGAAACAATTGTACGTTCAATACTCCTTTAACTTAGTAAATCATATTTTGTTTAACAATACAAAAGGGCAGTTTATTAATTAATAGAGTTTCTATAATAGACATTATTTACACTTTAATTTAAAAAAAACGAATATTTAAGTTTATAATTCATAATTGTTATGATTTCAAAAATAATTAATCCAACAATGACTATGAATGATATGTATGATAACCCTAATCTTTATTATATTTTATTTCACGATTTATTATATAAAAACACACTTAGTACAACCCAGAAGATCGAGGAGACTAGTGTATTTAGGAAATTAGGTACATAACACATCAATTTGATACATTGATACAATGATATTATTGAAAAATTCATTAACATGCTTCTAAAATTTCAAATCTTTTAAGACTGCATGAGAAAACCTGGGGACATAATTAAGAAAGAAGTGAGATATAAAGCCCGGTAAGGGAATAAAAAAAGCATAACATGATGAAAGTATAACATTCCAATTAATAGGAATTTCAATGGTACATAAAAGGGGTGAGAATCATAATCTTGAACAATGATGCATGATACAATATGATATCATAAAGGCAATATGGGAATGTGGCAACAACATTAAACATGACATCATAAACATAGGACAAGGCTAACTAAAAAGACATCATAACATGGTTGAAAAAGTACCATAATGGATTAATTTTAATCCCTAATCTCATACATGACATCTCATGAATCTAAAACATTACCCAATTCATTAGAGTACTATATAATTCTAGGTACACCCATCGTTTTTGTATCATGTACATTCATAAGTGTGCCACATAGATCATTCAACATATGATCATATTTCATCACATTTAATCCCATAATTAAGGAGTGTGGAATGAATACATTTAAGTCCCCAATAAAATAAGTATATGTATTTATATGTGAGTACACTTGAGTTTAATGGTGATGGTATTTACAAGACAAAGGTTTGGCATGGAAAAACCAAAGAATAATTTCAGTAACATAACAGGGGTACATAATGAATCATGGGAGGGATTAATGAGAGTGAAAGGGGAATCACATAATTTGGAAATTATATAGGAAGTAATATGGATATGTAATACCATAATACAATATAAAAAATTGGTAATTTAAAGTCATAATACAAAATGGTGCTTGAATAAAAGTCTGGCATGAAAAAATTACAGGAAAATTTCGACAACATAACGGATGTACATAATGAATCATGGAAGGGATTAATGATAGTGATATGGGTATAAAATCAATTTTAATTAATAATTTTAGTAATAATTTCATTTAAGAACATACCCCAACATGAAAAAATGAAAAAAAAATGTCACAACACAAAGCAAGTGCTTGAATAAAGAGGAGAAGCAGATGATCCCTTACCTCGAGAGGGTGTTTCCAAAAGCTCTGGAGGAGATTCTTGAGATTTTAGGGAAACTTTGGAGGGATTTATATATTAAAGGGCAGATTATAGTCATTATATAATGGTTTTTAGTGAATATGAATTGTATATTTAGTGGTTTTATATAGGAAAAGATAGGGGAGTACTTTATTATTTTCCAAACTCAGGTTTTGGACTCTATATAATAAAGTAATCAAAACCATAAACATTACCATGTTTTTTCCCATGGTTTCTTCAAAATAATATTTTTTTTCATTATTTTATAAGTACATGAACTTATCACATTAAAATAATACCCTTGTTGATGTGGAAGTGTGTCATGTTTACAAAGAATAGATTTTAAAAGCTTAAAATATAATATAGGTTTTGTAGGATTTATAAAGGGTTTATAAAATTAACCAAATAACCTAAAAAAAATTATTTTAAAGGGGAAACATATATTTGGATGTGGATACCTTTTTTGACACATATTATATCACTTTTGGGTTATTATGATGTCATAATACATGCCATATACTTATACTGTATTTAAATTTTACCCGAAAATTCAACTATCTCAGAAAATTAAGAAAGATTCACTATTGGATTATTTCAATATTATGATTACAAAAATAATATTTATTTTATAAAAATAATTATATAAATATTATAAATTACACTTTTAAATTAAAATCCTCATTTATCGAAAAAATACTTTTTTTGACTATAATAGTTTTTTGACCGTTATATAAATTAAAATTTCACTTCATAAAATTATATTATCATTTATATTTAATATATACTATTTAATAATAATATTTTATTAAAATATCATTCAATTCATGAATTCATCAAAAGTAATGTCTTAATTGAAATTGCATATTACCAAAAAATACAATTTGTGTTTTATCGCATCAAAATCTAATTTTTATCAAAATTATTTCTTAATTATTTATAAAGTAAAAAAATAAAGAATAAATAAAATAATTATTTTATTGAAAATAAAATATAAATATTTATACCATTAAGTTCAATATACATATCCCTTTATTACACCCACGAACACTCTAAGGGTAAGGTGTGCGACAGTGAGATTTTATTGGGGTGGTTCAGCGAACATGGTTTGAGATGTGATCTTGATAAGATTGAAATTCTCCCATAAATGGTTTCAATCATAATATAGTTTTTTAATATTATATTAGGATTATTCAAGGGCAAATATCATAGATTCTATCTCCTTGGAAGCTCTAATAAATGGGCTTTATAGGGTATGATCCTATTGGCCGAGGTCATCACTTCCTTTGCCTATGTCAATAGGACCTTATCATAACCCTTAATATATACAAATAATAAGATCAATATTAAATAGATATATTATCAATGGATATGATGATTAATTTACTTTTAAATCTGATAGTATATAACCAAATAAGTGCATGTGTTTTCTATAAGGCAATTATTCATTTTAAAAGGGAAATTCATTTATAAATGTTTAATTCATTAAATTATCCCCCTTTAGAAATTTCACCCAAAAAACTTTAATTTCATATACTAAAATAGATGAGGGTACTTCTATTTCATCTCCTATGACAATTCCCAAGTCGCTTCATCAAAATTGTGGTTCTTCCACAATACTTTTACTAGGTGGGTTGTCTTGTTTCATAGAACTTTGTCTCTACAATCTAAGATCTTCAATGATTTCTCATCATATAAAAGATAATTCTCCAATGGTACCACCTCTAGATTCAATACATGTGAGGGGTCTGGTATGTAATTTCTCAAGAGGGATACATGTAACACATCAGATATGTGAGATAAGTTAGGTGGAAGTGCTAGTTAATTTTCCACAACTCCAATGCGATCGAGGATCTCAAAGGGGAAAATTTATCTTGGACTAAGCTTTCCATTATTACCAAAACTCATGAATTTCTTCCATAATGATATAAAAAAGATCACTCTGTCTCCAACCTCAAACTCTAGATCCCATAAATTATTGTCTACATATATTTTCTGTCAACTTTATGTGGATTTTATATGATGTTGAATGTACTAAACCTTTTCTATCGTCTCTTGGATAAGATCAGGTCCCATCACCTTCCACTCCCCAAATTCATCCCAACATCTCAGAGTTTAACACCTCTTCCCATATAGAACCTCATAAGGATACATTTGAATACTAAAATAGAAACTATTGCTATATGAGAACTCTACTAGGGGAAGTCACTGATCTAAAAATCCTTGGAAATCCATTGAACATGTTCTAAATATATCTTCCAAGGTTTGAATGGTCCTTTTAGACTGACCATCCGCCCGAGGGTGATAAAAAGTGTTTAAGCCCAGTTCTACATTCAACACTTACTGAAGGATTCTCCAAAACCTTGAGGTAAACCTCATATATCAATCAAATACAATAGATATTGGAACTCCATGTAGTCTTACCACTTATCTTATGTATATCTTGATGAGTTGGACATCCAGATGGTGTTATTGACTTTAGGTGTCCTGGGGTGTCCTATGAAGAAATATATGGTTTAAGTTTTCCCATTTCCATACTGGTATGGGAAATGGTTGCATCATACCCTTAGAATTCTTTCATTTAGCCTTGAATTGTTGGCATACCAAGCTCAAGATACAAATTTCACAATCTCTCTCTTCATGTTATCCTATCGGAAATTTTGCTTCAAATATCTATACATTTTAGTGTTTCCTAGATGAATAGAGAAGGATGAGATATGTGTATCATCCAAAAGTTCCCTCTTTAGTTCTAGTTTTTATGGGACACATATCTAGGTTCCAAACCTTATAACTCCATCTTCAACAAAGATGAACTTCAGAATATTCACTACCTTTTTATTTAACAACTCACCATATTTCTAAGCCTCTTTTATTCTATCAAGAATGGATGGAGGAGTAATTATTTGATCAAGGTAAGATGAATATACTTTTATTATTCTAATATCCATCCTTTACATGTCTAATAATATCATATCCCTTACAATCCTCATCATGGGTAGAGTTGTGAGATCCTTTCTACTCCGAGCACCTACCACTTTGTTCGCCTTATTAGGATGGTAATGGATTGAACAATCATAAGTATTAATCATTTGTAACTATATCCATCATTACATATTAATATCCTTTTATATGAATATATACTTGAGCTTTTTATGGTTCACACACACACACACACATATATATATATATATCACACTTCTCCCCATAGAGATAATGTCACCAAATATTTGATAAAAAGTTCATTATGGCTAATTCTAGATCACGAGTTTGGTATTTCTTCTCATGGATATTTAGTTTACGAGAGGCATAAGTTATCACTTTTTCATTTTTCATGAGTACATAACCCAAAAACTTTTTATATGCATCACTATAAATCACAAATCCTTCTCCATTGGTGGGTAATGTGAGTACATGTTTAGTAATTGGCCTCTTATTCATCTTTTTAAAACTTTCTTTATATTCATCATTCCAAACAAACTTGACCCCCTTTTGAGTTATCTTGGTTAGTGGGCTTGACAAGAATGATAAGTTCCTCACAAATTGATGATTGTACTCAGATAATACAAGGAAACTATGGATATACATCATATATGTTGGTTTGGGTTATCCTTAAATTGCCTATGTTTTTTAAGGATCCATATATATCCCTTTTTCGGTGATAACATGCCCCAAGAATATTACTTAGTCCAACCATAACTTTCATTTTATGTAATTTTCATGCATCTTTTCTTTCTACAAGGTCCTCAATAAAGTATTCAAATGATCCTCATGTTCTTCCTTGCTTTTGGAGTAGATAAGAATACCATCTATAAATACCACCACAAATTGGTCAAGGTGATCTCTAAAGACTCTATTCATTAAGTCCATGAAGATTGTTAGAGCATTTTTGAGTCTAAATGGCATCACTATAAATTCATAGTTATAGTACCTTATATGAAAAGTAGTATTGAGTATATCCTCCTTCTTTACCTTTACTTGATAACATCCTAACCGAATATCTATCTTAGAGAAATATTGGGATCCACATAGATGATCGAACAAGCCATCAATCTGTGAAATAGGATACTTGTTATTTATTGTGATCTTGTTGATCTTATGATAATCAATGAAAAGGTGCATTGAAACATCCATTTTCTTTACGAAGAGGATTGGTGAACCTCATGGTGAAGCACTTGGACGTATAAACCCTATATATATTCTCATGTAGTTGTTTCTTTAGCACCTCAAGTTCAACAAAAACCATTCTATATAGAGTCTTGGATATTGGAAATCCCTAAGTATACGATCAATTAAAAATTCAACATCTTGACTATGAGGAAGAACAATAAATTCTTTGGGAAACACATTATCATATTCCCTCACAATAGGCATGTCTTCAAGGATAATATTTTGTTTAATCTAAATAATTTGAGATATATATGCTTGCTTACAAGGAAATAATATCCATGCTTAAGATATTGGTACCAAAAAATATTCATCCTCCTCCTTTCAATTATATAGAATAAAAGGGATATTCATGATATGAAGGATGATTTCCTTCTCTCAGTAATTTATATTGGCTCTATATTAGGAAATACAATCCATACCTAGAATTACATCAAATTCTACTAAAGGCAATACCACAAGGTTCGTTGGGAAGTTCAACCCAAAATTTTTGATAGAGGAGGGGTTATATAATTGGGATTCAATAATTTCCCCATTTTCCGTTTTCATCAATAGCTATACTTCCATGATTTGTAGTGGTGTTTTAATAGTTCTACTAATCTTGTGAGATATAAAAGAATGCATAGAACCATGGATGATAAGCCTACCTTTTCACTATCTGATTATGGTTTTAATCATTTAATTTATCCAAAATATACTTATGGATTATAATTTCAAACTATTAAACATATAAAAGGAAAACTATGAATATTAAAGGTATAACTCATAAATAATGTATATTTCTTAACCTATGAATTTTTAGGCTTCATTCTAAGTTATCCATGATTTATTTCCTAACATAAAATCATATGGTCATTTTTGTAACCTTAAAAATAGTTTGTAATGAGCTTGTGAATTTACCAAATCATATCCCCTAGGAGTGTCAAACTAGGTGTGAAACATGACCTATTTTCATACACCAATTCTCAATTAATCCTAACTCAATACGGTGTTTTTAGGATTCTTACCTCTAGGCACATCTGTGCCAGATCCACATCTTCTTGTGGTATCCAAACAAGGATGCGTTTTCTCAGAAACCACTTACTCCAACTTTACCAAAATTTAGGGATGTATTCATATGTTTAGTATCATCCTTAAGGATTTATCTAGTGTTTTCTCATTCTAATCCTAAAAATAACTAGACTTTCATTTGATACTAACTATGAAAACCCTTGTATTTAATACATTTTATTTAATGATTTATTATATAAAGAACACACTTAGTATAAATAATATGATTAGGTATCCTAATGTCTTTGGTAAATTAGGTACATAGAACATCAACTTGATACATTGATACAACAAAATTATTTAAAACCTCATTAACATGATTCTAAAATTTCAAATCTTTCAAATCTTCATGGGATAACCTAGGGACATACATAAGAAATGGGTAAGCTATAAATCCCAGTAAGGGAATAAACAAATAATAACATGATAAAAGCACAACATGTTAGTAAATAGTTATTTTAATGGTAAATAAAAGGGGTGAGAATCATAATCTTGAATAGTGAGTCATGATACAACATGATAGCATAAAGACACCATGGGAATGTGGCAACAACATTAAACATAGGTCAAGGATAACTGCCAAAACATCATAACATGGAAGAAAAATTCCCATAATGTATTAGGTTTAATACCTGATCCCATACATGACATATCATGAGACTAAAACATTACCCAATGCATTGGAGCGCTATATATTTTTGGGCGCACCTGTCACTTTCATATCATGTACATGCATAAGTATGCTACATAGATCATTAAAAATAGGATCATATTTCATCACATTTAAAACCAAAATTAATGATTGAAAAATACATACATGTAATTACCCAATAAAATAATGATAGGTATTTTTAGGTGATTACCCTTGAGTGGAAATGATGACGATATTCATAATATAATGGCTTGTCATGGAAAAATCACGGGATAATTTTGATAGTATAATGAGGGTATATAATGAATCATGATAGGGATTTATGAGAGTTAAATGGATATATAATCACTTTGAAATAATAATGGTAGTAATAGGTATATTTAAGAATATAATCCAATATTAAAATTTGGCGATTTAAAGGCACAAGATAAAAAGGATGCTTGAATAAAAGTTTGTCATGGAAAAATCACAGGAAAATTTTGGCAGCATAACGGGGGTACATAATGAATCATGGAAGGGATTAATGAGAGTTATAGGGGTATATAATCACTTTTAAATGATAATGTAAGTAATATGTACATTTAAGAACATACCTTAACACAAAAAAATAGAAAATAAAAGGCATAACACAAAGGAGGTGCTTGAATAAAGAGGATAAGGAGAGGATCCCTTACCTTGAGAGGGTATTTACAAAAGCTTGGGAGGAGCTTCTTGAGAGATTGAAAAAACCTTGTAAGGTCTATAGATGGGAAAGGGTAGAGTATATTAATTATTAAATGGTTTTTATTGAAGATTAATGGGATATTGGGTGGGTTTATATAGGCAAAAAGAGGGGAGTTCTTTATTATTTTCCAAACTTAGGTTTTGGAATCTATACAATAAAGTAATAAAAACCACAAAACTTACCATAGTTTTTCCCATGGTTTCTTATAAATATGATTTTTTTTTATTGTTTTATAAATCCATGAACTGATCACATTAAAATAATACCCTTGGTGATGTGGAAGTGAGTCATGTTTATAAAGAATTGATTTTAAAACCTTAAAATATAATATAGGTTTTGGAGGATTCATAAAGGGTTTATAAAATTAATCAAATAACCTCAGAAACAAATAATTTTAAAGTGGAAACATATATTTTGTCATTTATACCTTTTATGGCACATATTACATCACTTTTTGGTCATTATGATGTCATAATACATATCATATATTCATACCATATTTAATTTTTACTTGAAAAATCGATTATCTCAGAAATTTATGAAAAATTAATCATTAGATAATTTTAATATAATGATTCAAAAAATAATATTTATTTTATAAAAATAAATTTCTAAATATTATAAATTACACTTTTAAATTAAAATTTTCATTTATTGAAAATACTAGTTTTTTTGACAATAATGCTTTTAACCCTTATAAAAATTACATTTTCACTTCGTAAAATTATATTGTCATTTATATTTATTATATAATATTTAATAATAATATTTTATTAAAATATAATTTAATTCATGAATTTATCAAAAGGAACATCTTAATTAAAATTTCATGTTACCCAATAATAAAGTTTGTGTTTTATCGAATCAAAATATGATTTTTATCAAAATAATTTCTTATAGTTAAAAAAATAAGGAATAAATATAATTATTACTTTATTGAAAAGATAATATATACATGTTCATGCTATTAAGGTTGAGATACATATCCCTTTATTACATCAACAAATGCTCTAAGGGTAAGGTGTGCGACAATGAGATTTTCTTGGGGTGGTTCGGTGAACATGGTTTGGTCCATGATCTTGATGAACTTTAACTTCTCCTATAAAAGTTTTATATTTTACTTTAGTTATTGAATCTTGTCTTGGTATTGTTCAAGGGAAAATTCTATAGATGTTATCTCCCTCAAAAGCTCTAATAAATGGGCTTCCTGGTGTATAATCCTATCATTCGAGACCATCGCTTCTTTTTTATGTGTTAATAGGACCTTATCATAACCCTTAATATATACCAAAAATAAGATCACTATTCGAAAACTATATTACCAATGGTTATGATTTTTAATAATCTTTTAAATCCTATAGGATATAACCAAATATGTTCATGTGTTTTCTATAAGTCACTTATTCATTTAAAAAGGGAATTTCATTTATAAAAGTTCAAGTCATTACAATATGGGGGTAAAGTAATTTATTTTATGCCTTAAAATGAGTATAAATTAATGGTATGAGGGTAAAATAAAAATTCATAGATTTTTTATTATATATAGTAATATTGACATTTTGATAAAATAAATTAGTAGTCTTGAGCATCGAATTTACTATTTAAATATCCGTATTGGTTGAAAATTTTATATTATTAATTTTAAATTTTATTATTTTCTTGTATCATTTTAATATGTTGTAACTACTTTAAATGTTGTTTATATTTTATGAATAATGCCAAGGAATAAATGGTATGCAGAACATAGTCGGTCTACACAATCAGATGACACCGTTATTAGTATATATGTCATTTTTGACACATTATTTATTTCATAGTATATTAGCTATTGAATATGTTTGTTTAAAATATATAAATAATCAAATAAAATAAACAAACATGGAAACAAAGGATGTTTAGAGGTTGAAGAATTTAAAGGTTATTGTGTTGTTTAACTATTTTGGGGTGCTTATGAGTGATGCAAGAGGCATGTACAGGCAGTTTTTAGGACATCCAACATCTAACCCGATGACCCTCCCCATAATATATCATGAATGAAGGCATGTTACAATCTACTAGAATAATGAGATATTTGGTAATTAAATAAAGGTAAATTAAAATAAATATTGATATTTTTTTTATTAATTTGATATTACTATAAATATTACTGTTCTAATTTTTTTATATTTCCTATTTATAGGAGTCACACATGAGAGCTAGGGATGAGAAATTTACTATAATTAGGGATGTTTTGGATACTTTATTTTAGGACATGATAAAGAGTATTCCTGAGGCAATTACATATATGATATAATGGTCTTAGAGGTGCAAACTATTCTTGTTTATATTTATTTTATATCATTTTTTAATATAATCTAATTTATGTTTTTAAATTCTTTAATTATAGGCACTAAAGGCTGGAAGTCATCAAGATAATGAGGAGTGATTAACATCTCGTGGTAGCCGCAATGATGTAGATGCAATTCCTAATAGTATCTGATGCATTACATGTTTTTATGTCTATGCATCCCCTAGTTGTATGACATTTTTTTGTAATGATGAGGCACTTTCACATCCATAGGAATGATCTAACATTATGTATATTTATGTAATGTTGTAATTTAGTTTTATTTGTTTTTATAATGATAATTATATTAATTTTTATTATACTATTTTAGTAACTATGCTTGTACTTGCTGGGATTGTTGTAATTGCACAAATTCTATTCTTTTCATTCTGGTTTAGAGGATCAAATTGTAAGATTTTTTTAACCACTTATAATTAGGGCAAAATGCTACCTATATTAAAAATGATGGTTAAATCTACCATTAGAAACTAAAAAAACATCACTAATTGATCCAATATTTGAAAAACTGCCACAAAAATAAATATTGGAGGTTGCAACCACTGTTATACATGGTAAAAAATATAATACATTTTATATTTATTGCTGTCGGTTTTAACCACTGCAAATACTTTCTTTTTAGTGGTGGTTTAAACCACCATAAAATAAAGGTTCCACAATAGTTTTTACGAACCACCCCCAATTTTTTAAAAAAAAATCAGGTTTTACTTCCTGATGACACTAAATGCGGTGATTTGGGAAACCACCACAAATAATTTAATGGTGTTTTAAACCACCACATATACCAAAAAAACTAATGCTAATGTCTATATTTCTTATAGTGATTGTTGGCCCTGAAATTCATGCCTCAAAGAAAGTGGAGAAGTACTACGACCATTTGGGATGAAATCCAAGCCCAATGGACCTGAATATTATCTAAAGGGTCTATATCATGAAGCCTCTTCATAGAGATCCCCCACCACCATGAGCGCACATGGTGCTGACGGAACACCCACAAGTATGACTCCCTCTACAGCTATGCAAATCTAGTTAACAGACAGCTCCGTGAGTCCAATGAACCCACTTCCATTCATGGAGTAATTTTTTTTTTCTTTACGACACACCTATGATCATTGAGAATCCCTTGGTCTATAAGTATCTATCTCACCCCACTTTAAAGGCACAATTACCCCAACCTTTATACTTTTAATCTCCCATTTTGAGAATCTCCTGAGCACCATGAACTAGAACCCAAAATGAATCAGCCAAGGTATTGGAGCATCACAATCCCCCCTTTTATTTGTTCTCAAATACCCTTAATTATGGTAGGGATGCCTTTCACGAAGTTCCATTACTTTCATAGATAAAAGAGACCCTTTGGGTTACTCGAGGGTTCACAAAGCATTCATCCTTCATGAAGCCCTCTTCTACCAAGCCAAGACTTCGTGATAAGGTAGGGTCACCCTGCTTCGCGAAGCTCTTTCCTTTGCAAAGCTCCTGACCTCTATGAAGAATCTGAGCTTCACAAAGAACCCCTCAGTGAGGCCCATGCTTTTCAAGACCCTTCTCCATGCATCCCTCTAGGATTTTACATTGTGATTTCTTATTCCCTCATGCGGTGTCCCTTGTTTTGATTCCCTACCTCTTGCTTTTTGGCATAGGTACGCTAATCACACTTAATTTTTGGAATAGGGAAATTAACATGGACCACACCATTAACCACTCCTTATCATTGTTCCAACATGGAATTGTTGGTTCCTTACCTTCCCCAATGGTTGATGGTTGCTAGTTATGTAATTCTAAGGGGTAAGGAGTGAGTTTCCCCTATCCATGCTATAGGATGTAAAACTTCCTAGCACCATCATCCTCAGCACATGATGTTAAACTATAGCCTCAACTCATGAAATTCACATGGGGTTCCACATCTTGTGAATTTTCCACACCTACTTGTCTCTATGGGAGTGAGATCTTCCTCCCATGGAATTAGTTACCCCTCACATGGAATGAGATCCGCTTCGAGTAGCTCCTACGTGTAATCCCCACACCATCCCTATTCAATGCATCTTTTGCAATACGAGCATCAAGTATACTACCTTATCTTATTTCTCATACCTATCATGACTCATATGGGCTTAGAGATTGGAAATGACCATGATTCCCCCTTCCGAACTACATGGTTTTTGATCCCTATACTCTAATCACGGTATGTAGGACGCCTCCATAAGGTTCAATCCCAAACAATGGTAAACTCAGGTGCTAACTCCTAGGGATGTAACCTCATGACATGAAATCTTCTATTTATGGGTCACATCCCCCATATCCACCTTTTACGGGGTGTTTTGATCCATCTTCCATTACCTTACCCTTATCTCGGTGTGATAACACCATCCACCCGGGCCGCTCCAACATGTAAATCCCAACCACATACCCCCATTTCCATTTAGGATACCTCCTTAGGTGTCCCATCCACAATGTAAACTATGTGGACATTTATTCCCAACCAATTGGGATATGTATGAAGCCTCCCTGTGGTTCAATCCCATCACCCACTATCCATCCAAGTCTCCCCCAAGTCGTCATGTCTCAGGAGGATCATGCCCCAACCCAGAGGTTACACTTCCTTTGGGTCCCCAACCATATGCTCCAATACATTGGACCACCTCCTCATGTGTAAGACCCAATGACCCCATATAAACTACATGGACTTTTATTCCCAACCAACTGGGATATGTAGGAATCCTCCCCAAAGTTTAAGCCCAAAATCTCTCACACTCCATCCATTTCATCCATTCCACTTCAACACTTCACCCATCTCCATACCGATTCTTACCTGAGCCACCACATCTTGGTGAGATCATGCCATTAAATTGGGTTGTTCCTACATGTAAGCCCCATCCACATCATCGCTACTCCTAGCAGCACCCGAGAAGTCTCAGTGTGTAAGACCCACATCATTCATCATCTAACCAAGAGCAATCCTCTTGCGAAGGGTAGTCCCAGTGCGTAATCCCCCTCCATCCATAAAACTATGTGAGTTTTGATCCCTGTATCCTAATTAGGGTACATAGGATGCCTCTTTGAGATTCAATCCCAACCAATGGTAAAACTTGGTGCCCCCATCCTAGGGGTGCACCTCTCTAACCCACCCTCAGTGGTGTCCAGACCAGCCTTCATAGTGTGAAATCTTCCCTTTATGGGATACACCACCCCAGGTCCGCTCTCATTGGGCATTCTGATCCATCCATTTGGTAAACCTTCTAGGTACTCCCTCCTTGGGGTATACCTCTCTGATATACCCTTAGTGGTTTCCAGATCAACCTTCATGGTGTTACATCTTCCCTTTATAGGACACACCATCCTGGGTCCACTCTCACTTGGCGTTCTTATCCATCCATCTGGTAAACCTTCTAGGTGATCCCTCCTAGGGATGTACCTAATTGATTTTCCTCTATCAAGCATCATGATCAACCCCTCTATCTCCATCTCTTAAAAATGTTAAATTCGTGACCTACCTTATGTTAAACATAGGATGCCTGAGGAAAACCTTGGAAGACACGCCTCTTGTATAAGATACCCCACAATCAATGTGGGATGCCTCGAGTTCCGCACCCTTGAGAAGTCCTCTTATAAGGAAGAATAAAAGTGACCAATGTTCTAGCATCCATACACGCCAATGATGCCCAATGTGTCTACTCCCATGATCAAAGGTTGAAGCCCTATATAAACCCATCAGAATGTCTAGACAGAAGTGGTGTAATTAACCAATGTCCACAAAGAAATGGCACCGGGAATGAGTTTCATGAACACATATTAAAATATGAGGGAGACCCAGACTAGGTGACAAGTTTCAAAGAGAAATCTATGAAAGGAGAATCCAATATTCCATCATCATATTTCGATCAAGGAGTATACATCTTTGAACAAATGATGAATGTGCCCACCTTTGGAAAGCGGGAATGTGGGGAAAAAATGCAATGCCAGCGGGCGATAATACGTGAGGCAGGCACCCCCAATGGAAGCATCAGAAATAGAAATGGTGAACCTGATGTGAATTAAACACACAACCTTATTATTAGTAGCATTATAGACATCCATATATAAGCATGTCACTAGATCCAGACATCTGGTTCCAGGACCCATCAAGAAAATAGTGGGCCTAGCATGGAACTCAACAGACATTGGGGCTATTAATCATTGGGAATTATGGTCTGCAACATCATTAGGATGGATCTCTCTCTCCAAACATTGAATATTGAATGACACTAGGGCATTGGGCATTGCTTTCCTAATATCTATATTGATAGATGAATCTTTATGCTTCTCTAGACCCAATCTACAGGGAATCAATCGCCTCTCGCCCATAGGTGTAGGGGTATGAGAAATGTTAATGTGGCAATCTTTCATGAATCCATCCCCACCATGATGAAATACACAACTATGTCTATCGGGCACCCACGACTTGTCTCACCCTCAGAGATTATTCAAATAAGGGTGATCGATATCCTCATGTGTGATGATACAAGCAGGAGGTCGTCATTCCCACGAGGGACATGTTCCACCAGGACCTGAATGCTTCTATTCCTCACCATCACTGCCACCCCAAGGGCCTCATGGGGAGATACTACTCCCCACTCTAATTTCTAACCAGTTTTGGAGCCTCTCCTCAGAGCATTCTTATGACTCACTCCCCTATACCAAGGAGGTAGAGGATGCTCGGATCACCCTGGAAATGACCAGAACCTAGGAGTCATCTAGGAGGGATCCCCCCAGGCCTCGTTAATGCCACCAACAACCGATCCCTCAGGATGAGGAACAAGCAGTCTATACCCCTACTTCGTTGGCCTCGGTCTAGATGACCTTATGATAATGTTAGACGCAAGCTCAGGAAAATTCCTGTTAGGGAGAATAATCTTCCATGGCTTCAGTGGACCATGCCACCATTAGTGCTTTCCACCAGTTCCATACTACTATAGAGTAGGGACCCATTAGCGCCTGGTTAGGATCGAGACATCAACTACCCCATGGGAAGGTTGGGTTGACTCTCTCAACCACCAGCTTCACCATTATCCATTACGGGACAACCTGTGATGATGAGATCTAGTACATAGGTCCTCTCTGTACCATCTATATCCTGATTGGAGGTCCTCCCCACTCTCACACCCGACATGGAGATCCTCTCCATGTCCTCAGAATCTATCCAAGTGGAGGTACTCCCCACCTTGTTGACATCTAGCATAGAGGCCCTCCCCATTCCTTTGTTTCCTGATATGGAGCTCCTCCCCATGTCACATTCCATTAATGTGAAGTTCATCCTTACACTATCATAATAGGTCAATACAAAGGTCCTCCTCATGCTTCCACTGCCAACCAGAGCAGAGGTCCTCCCCATGCCACAGGTAGCCAACATGGAGGTCATCTCCATATTTCCACTAGATCAAGCAGAGGTCCTCCCAGCTCCAGTAGAAATCACCAAAGAGGTCCTCCCCACACATCCAACAACTATTACGAAGGTCCTCTCCATACTCATGATACTCAACATGAAGGTCCTCCCTATGTCATGTTCGATATATGCCCAGGTGCTCCTCACACCTCATCTCACTAAAGAATAGGTCCTCCCCACTCTCATAGGTGACATGGAGGTCCTCCCCATTTTTTCAATGACTCAAGGGGAGGTCCTCCCTACCCTATCATCATCTATAGTAGAGGCCCTCCCCACTCTCACACTTTTCCTAGTGGAGGTCCTCCCCACTCTGATGATAACAGATATGAAGGGCCTCCCCGCCACCCCACTCTAGCACTAACCCACACAGAGGTCCTCCCCATGTTGAAGAGCTACCCTACTATAAAGAATTTCCTCAAGAATAAGGGTGAACTATCGCCACCAAAGGAATAACTCTTAAAAGTGATAACTTGTTATTAATCTTGATAACTTATTAGAATTTGAAGATGAATGTGATTCAATTATGGAGACTCCACCCTGATCCTCTACATCATAGACTGGTTCAGGATCCCAATGTGTGATATTCATCATCCTAGAAGATGAGATGCACCAGATCCCCAAATCCCTTCATAGGTACATGAAGGTAGAGAAAAACTTGTCTCCCTTCTAGTATCTTGTGGTGCAGTCATCCCTATCATCACCAGATTCATTCTCCACCTCTACTTAAGATCATAAATAGTTATTTTAGGGTTTGGTAGATGATTATCACCTTCTAGTATCACCACCAAAATCCATCACTCTCACTCATGAGGCAGTAGTAAATACCCTGTCCTATAGGGACATGATGATGCAGTTGGTACCTCCCCCAAGAGATGATCCAACATGCAACGATCAATCAGCTTATGCAGTGGATTCTCCACTGGCCAGTCCACCATTTCATTAGTCTACATCGATACCACTTCTGGTTTCTTGTCCCACATTGGACAAAGCCTGGGGAAATGAAGATTCGGATCCTACTTCCGAGTAGGGAAGTTTGTGGGACACCCTCTCTATAGATCAGTTTTTTGAGATATTTTGGCTTATTGCTACCCCAGGCTTCGAAATTCCAGAATCACTCATCTAATATGAGGTTATGTGCTTTTTCCAAACCATCTGGCCGACATATTTTCACCTCTATGAACATAAGTTGGTTTACCCCAAGAGCTAGTATCACTTTGATGACATCGACTAGCAATGTCGCATAGTCGAGATGGCAACAATTCTAGTGGATCAACATCCTAAGTTGCTTGGTTATCACCCAACCCTTCAATAGAGATGCATTTAGATCTTAACTGTGCTCTGCAAAATTATTGAATAAGCATCTCCACATATGAAGATTCAGATCTAGGGGCAGTACACTACTCTCCATTTTAGTCCCATTCTGTGACAACCAGACCTACCTAGTGACATTGAGGATATGCCTCTGGGTTTAGTCATAGTAAATATGGATGAACTCAACACACTCAATGAGAAGGATACCAAGTAAGGTTCTGATGAAGAGGACCCACCCCCTAAGGCAGTGCAACATCAGGTGGAAACTTGTACAGGTATCCTTACTCGCCAGCAAAGGTAGGAACATGGCCTTGGAGACCCCTAAACATCATCACCCATAAGTAAGAACACCAAAAAAGGTAAGGATTAGATCGGGACCTCAAATCCCCAAGAACCATCTGATGTTGTGCAAAAGACAAAGGTTTATCTCTCCACAACTGCCTTTATCCATAAAATTATAGATCAAAGGAGGCTCATTGAAAATATCCTTACTAATATCCTTATAGAGAAACTTCTTGATTACGACGATCCTTGGAACAATCTTCCCCTTCCTTCTTTGGGGAAGTAGGGGAAACCACATGCCCTTATTGGAAAATTACCTCCCAGTGATATCGACAATCCTATGTATATAAATAGGGTTGAGACTGGAGTCTATGGTAAGAAAGCATGATATGTGTTTCCAAATCCACCTAAGCATCGTGATAACCCTCCTCAGGGTCCGGATCAAGTAGTTCCACAAGCTGCCCCATGAGCCGCTCCATGAGCCACTGATCCTACATATCATGTTGATGATCCTATTAATGAACGGATAGTCATGAATCCTTATGAAGATAGGAATCTATTCCAAAACAATGTGATAGTTTCTCTTGCTGCTCATCTCAAGGCCCTTGAGACACGCCATGTGGAAATCTCACCTGAAGACAAGCTGTATCTAGAATGGATGGATGATATGCAAGAACCCCCAGGTTTTGAGAATACTACCTTCATCTCCTTTAATGGTATGGGAAACCTGCTGCAACATCTGGTCCACTTCATCTCAAGGTGTGGGCCCATGTTGGGAATTCCAGAGCAGTAATAAGTAGCCAAGCTCCAATGTTTTGTACTGACATTGGAAGGGCATGTGTTCTTTAGGTACAACTAGTTACCCATCGAGTCAATTGATGGTTGGGAAGATCTTTTTAGATATTTTCTCTATCAGTTCATCTCTACCATCTACAAGATAAGTATTTCCAACCTCTTCAATTGCAAGCAATGACCAGATGAGTGCTTTGCAGACTTTTTTTCTTGGTGAAAGGGCCTTACATATTCACTTAGCATGCCGTTGACTCAAGAAAATCTATTAACTATGTGTGTGGGGAACATTAAGAATGAACTGGTCCCCTCCATCATCACTCAGAGCTTCCCATGTGGTTTTTGAGATTTTTTTTTGACAAGGTTCAATTCCTAGAGGAAGCCTTGTAATAGGCTAATCAAGCACATCCTCTGCCTCTTCCGGCCCCTACAAGAAGAGCCTCTAGGATAGAGACTATCACCATAGTGAAGGTAGGGGTCCCAGAGCTATTAGAGTTTTTTCTATTAGAGCCTTTCTAGGCACTACCTCATCAAGGATGAAAAACTCCTCAAGCTCTGCCTCGTCAACCTCAGAATCATCAATCACCTTAGAATTGGCAGACACCACCACCCAGACGAGAGAATGTGGTTCCGACCCATCATCTTCCCCACCCCCTTGTTATAATATGTATCATATGACCCCATATAGACATGAGAAACTAGAATTATTACTTCTCATAGGAAAAGGTCCTCAAGTACTTTCAAAGTGCTATGGAGTAAGGAAACCTAAAGCTGCCTAAATGCCGAAAGCCTCAGGAGGTTGAACTCAGTGATTTCCTTGACTACTGTACTTACCACAGGATCCTTGCACATACCATTAGGAAGTGATATGTGTTCAAGGATTGGCTCCAGGACCAGATAAACAATGGTGTGATCAGGTTGGGCAATCTCCCAGTATAGGTAACACATATCTCTATCGAGCCCGATAGTGACAGTGAAGGTTCTGGCGAATGGTAGAAAGTATCCAGCCATGGGACTCTAAAGTATGATTATCGGATGGCTCGAAGGGTAGTTTCTCATGCCCATGGAATCATCTGTTCCTATCTAAGCTGGACTGAACCTCCAAAGTTCATTGTTCCTTCTTCACCCACTGTTTCTGCATTCGCCTCTCATCCCTGGATGTCTTAGAAGATTAGGCACTGACAAAAAAAGGGAAAGAAAAATCCTCCACCATCACCAATTCCATATCATACTCTTTTTGATTTCATGACTCTAAAGATGGTAATTTCCCCTAGAATCCACCCAATATTGGAATATTCCTCTGATGATGATCAGGAGTACGCCTATGTGAATACTGTCGAGTTGGTATATACTTATATGGTTCCCGATGATGAAGAGTATCATGTGATCCCTCTGAATGTCCCCAGTATATGACATAATCAAAGGCACCAAGGATATGTGAATCTTCAGGATGATTATGCTAGTGCTTCAAACCAATCCATGCATGATACTGAGACTAGGCAGTAGGCTCTGCATAGGACCCAACAGGCACAATCCTCTCAGATCGTTCTGTTAGACTTACAGCCGTCGTTGATCATGCTACTCGACTAGGCAGAACAACCATGACTATATTATGATCAACCATTCCCAACTACAGCTAATCCCCAATCAGATGACAGTCATCCAGAAGTGGTCTTGTGTGGTTCAGCTGATGAGCAACAAGACATTTCCAGCACCAGTCATAATACACCAGTTCGACCAGCAACACTCATCATACATCTTTCTAGTAAAAATGTGTGCCTATAATGGAAATATTATGCGATCAATAAACTCACCATTTTTACTTAAAATATATTGATTCTCGACACCCTCCATCTATCAGAAGACATGCAAGAATCCCTTATAGAAGATTTGAAAAAACCCCTCCAGCTTGAGATAGAGGTAGCACCCATAGAGGCCTTCCATGTGGAGGAAGTTGAGAAAGTGGAATGCCAAACAATCATCTAATTATTATGAGAAGATGAAGGATCTCTCATACATGGGAACATCCACCCACAGAACATCACTGACTAATTCAATGGCATAGAAGTCCGCCACTATCTAGTCGACATAGGTTCCAAGATCAATCTCATGAAACTCAGATACTCCGCAATATAGGAATAAATGAAGAATATTTGAGTCCCTCTAACCTGAAGATATAGATTTATGATAGGACCAAGCAAATAGCTTGTGGTAGAATTAGTTTTAAGTCACAGTTTGGTGGCTTGGTATCAAACACTGAGTTCATGGTTGTCTTATAGGATGTCGCCTACAATGTGCTAATGGGTAGACCCTGACTCAATATTCATGAAATATTCCCCTCCACATATCATCAATGACTCAAGTAATCCATCAACGTTCGATTAGGTGTTCTATAAGGTGATGCGTTTCCATTTTCCTCTTGTGAAGCCCGCTATCTGGATGATGACTATTACAAGAGTAAGGACAAACGGGTTCATACCAATGAGGTTGAGCACACTATCACTGTGACCAAATCATGGATGGACTTGGATGATGCTTTAATCCTACCAATTCATCAGTTATAGGCCACAATTATAGACTTGGGACACGACTTTTTTATTATGAGGTGAGGGGAAGACGTGTTCCTAGGTATAAGGAACGTCAAAAGATTATCTCATGTTTCTACACATGGAAGTCTTGAGTGATACTAGAACCACCCATCCTATTGAGGTATCAAGATATCTGCCCCATGGATATAATTGTACACCATATTTGTCTATTCTATTGATTCAGGTTGAGCTGACATAGACATACTCACCACCACTTCTTTGACATCATCAAGCGTGGACCCCTCAATTAAAGGTCTAATGGGATAAGATCAACAACCTTTTTTGCCATGGTTTTAGTAGTGTAGAAGTCTCCCATTGAGGATTCAATATCTACCCAAGTAGGAACCAGTGTTCCCCTAGGATCATTTGTATTGGATGAACCACCTCTTCCCACTGATTCCCTTACCTCAGACAATGAAGAGGATTTGGAAGATGCCCCTCCCGCATTTGAAGAAGGAATCTCCACTACCGTCGATGAGTTGGTTCAGGTGAATCTTGGTACTAAGACAGATCATAGGTCAATGCTGATTAGTATAGCGTTTCCAAAAGAGGAAAAACAATAGTATGTGGACTTCATAAAGTAGCATCATGTTGTGTTTTCTTGGAGCTATGACGAGATGCCAGGACTAGACCCTCAGGTCACTTTCCATCATCTGGGTCTCCCTGTAGGCCATCACGGGTTCTAGTAGCCTCCTATAAAGATGAAACCCTCCTATAGTGCCATGTTCACGGATGAAGTTGATAATATCATCAAATAAAACTTCATAAAGGAAGTCCATTACCCTATATGGATGACCAAAATCATTCCTATCAGGAAGAAGAACGAACAAATCAGAGTCTGCATCAACTTTCAGGATCTCAACCGTCATTGTCCGAAGGATGATTTTCCTCTTCTAGTAATGAATTTGTTGATCAATTACATAACTAGGTTCCATGATCTCTCCTTTATGGATGGGTATTACAAGTTCAATCAGATCTAGATGGCCCCCAAATATGAGGAGTTCACCGCCTTTAGAGCATCTCAAGAGACCTTATGCTATCAGGTGATTCCCTTCAGTCTGAAAAATGTAGGATCCAACTATTAGAATTCCATGCACCACATATTCAAACCAATCCTTGGGATACTTGTGGAATTCTACATGGATGATTTGGTGGTCAAATTCCACCAATATTAGGACTATCTCAGAGATCTCAATAAAGTGGCCGACTTCCTATGATCCCTCCATATGAAGATGAAACCCTTGAAGTGTGCCTTTAGATTTATCTCTATAAATTTTCTTAGTTTCATTTTTAGATATAGAGGTATTGATATTGACCTAGAAAAGATCAAATCCATCAGTCAGATTGCTCCCCCGAGTAACCTCCGGGAGCTATGAGGCCTTCAAGGACACTTAGACTACATACTCCGATTCATCACGAATTTAGCCAGTAAGTGTAACCCTTTTTCTAGGATCATGAAGGAAGGTACCATCTACCAGCAGGATGAATAGTTTCAGACCACATTTGATGAAATCAAGTAATATCTACCACAACCTCTGGTTCTGATGCCACTTGTTTCTAGGAAGTCGCTGGTCCTCTATGTGACCACCCTAGAATGATCCCTTGGCACCATTATCGCTCATAAGAACAACGAAGGAAAAAATAAAAATTTATAATATCTTGACCCCATGATCTTCAAAAAAGAGTCTAGATACTATCCTATAGAGAAGAGATGCCTCACATTAGTTTTTTCGGTGAAAAAGTTGTGACACTATCTGCAACATCATGAGATATAGCTGGTATCCCACGTGGATCTGCTAAAGTATATCTTGAACTCCCCCATGTGTTGAAGTTGGTTCCCTAGAACCAACTTCTTTTTACTTTATAATAAACTTGTATTCATGGTTTTTGAATATTAATAAACTTCTTATCACATCATGATTGTTCTTCTACATAACATATTATGTGATAATGTCCTAAGAGTAGCTATCACACTAAAAGGTCACAACAGTTCCCCGCTATGATGAGAACCTGAAAGTGCTACAAAAATATTCTTGAATATATGTTCTATAGCTGGAAAATATCATTTTAGGGACACAAATGATACAAGATATTGGGGGTGGAGACTCATAGGACTTTGAGGAACCTTCTCATGGTGTACTCCCTTAGTAATGTCTTTGTATAGATATTATGATAATGAGACCCGCCAGTAGGAAATCTATATTTCTATGTGTCATTGGATGTTCCTATATGAGGACATCTACATTGGTTCTTATACCTTACGATTATTATTAATGATTATTATGAGTTTCACACTTAGATGTATTGATAAAAACTACGATGACATATGTTCACGACAAAGTAAGATATGTTGGGTGCGTCATGGGTAATATTACATTAATGAATAATGAAAAAAAGGATTTATCCACTATATTAATTAACTAAAGTTAATATCTCATTCCCTTTGATGGAAATGATATAGCCTAAATAAATTCATGGCCACAATGTTCTATAAGCAAGTTCTATTTCTGAAAATTCAACGAAAGAGATATTGAGCATACAGGTTGATGACATTGACATGCAACCTGATCGATTTGAGATATTATGATAAAGGGATTATATTAAATGGTAAAAGTTCATATGAGATGACATGTCATTATGATATTAACTTCTTTCTCTATGGGTGTCTTGGTGTGTTGCTAGACGCCAACCTTGGACTTTAGGCCGCCTTACCTAATGCCACTGAGAAAGAGGCCTAGAGGTTCACACACTAAGTGTATCTAGAATTTCAGTTAAATAATATATTATTATTTATTATTTAACAGGTTGAATAAATATTATTCCCTTGCATGGTTTACTCATGTATGGTTGGTCGCATATAAATATTTACTTGCTGTTTAGTAAATATAATATTTATTTATTGGTGAATAATGCAGTGATATTTCTTTAATAAATAAATAGATATTATTCAAGGCCTAATAAATATTGTGGAGGAATGGAGGACCTAGTTTAATGGTCTGGTGAGAAATGATAATATTGAATATTATTTAATTTAATAATATTTAATTATAATTTTCAAGTTAATCATGTATCAAGAAATAATAACATTACTATTATTATTTAGCATGAGTATTTTCTAGGATTAAATAATAATAATGGAACTTGTGAAATTATTTTATTTTAACCCCAGAAATATAAATACCTAATTATATTATTTTCTCATTAGCCATTTTGGTTGTGCAACAACGATTCAAGGAGAATCCTCTCAAGCATAGAGAGCACTCTTCTCCAAGAACGCTCCCAAGAATGGTGAGAAATCCTCCTCCACCAAATCAAGGAGAACACTTTGGAATACATTCTTGAGGTGATCAAGGTGGACAATGCAAGCACAAGGATCCTCCGTACTGGAACCCGGAGACTCCTTTAACGACGTCTTGAGATTCCTGGAACACTTATGGATCACTGAAAGAGGAAATCTATACTTGGTTACTTCAACTCAATGATGGTGCACCAAAAATCTGTCACTAAACACATTAATGAAGAAATAATTCCTTATAAGTAATTCTTTAACTAATTAAATTAATTATAAACAATATGTGTTGATACTTCTCTCTTGGTTCTAGTGCAATTCTTATTTGTCTATTTCTTTGACTCAATTCCATGGATCATGATGTTCATCATCATATAGATCTTGGATTGATTATTGATTATGGAAAAAATTAAAGTTTGGCACTGCCCATCATAGGATTCCTCTGTACCTAGAACCTATAAGTGGTATCATAGGGTGCACATAATTGTTTATAATTATTTAAAGATCATTGGTGATTTACGCATTTATAATTTAGTTTTTCAATTCAAGCTTAATCATTCTTTTAATATGAATTGCGAGATATATTTCTTCCTCATTAGTTTCTCATAGATCTAATGAAGATGTTTAATTTTTTTTATTAATATAAAATTGAGTAACTCATCCAGAGGAGCCAAGGATTCTGCCCGGATAATAGAGCAGTACAGGCTATGTAACCAAAGTTACACAACATGTAGTTGTGTTCAATGCACCAAGAGTTAATTCAGAAATTACTCAACCTGTGTGCATTAATAACACGCGGTGTATTTAATTATTATACTGTATGTTTACTGGGATAGGCTAGCACATGGTTATCTAGACTACACTTCATGTAGCTCATTGGACACATCGTGTGGTCCCTTTGTGTCAAAGACAAGTCGTGTATTCAATACACGACCTACCTGATGGGTGACCATGGAACATGAATTCAACACAGTGTGTGGCCCATTGAACATGCCGTGTACTCAAAATTTTATAAGGTACAGACTGTGAGCCAAGTCCCTAGGTGTGTGTCTCAGATAGATGGTGAGAGGTGTACACACTGTGTAGATCAGATCTACACATCATGTACTTATACCAAGTTACGTAGATTTAAAATTTATTTATTTTACTATGAAAACCTTGAGACATATACTTGCATGTGGTCATAAAGATAAGACACTCCATGTGATAGGTCTTAATATACATAAATATTTAAATGTTTAAATAATATCTACATAATGTTCAAGATCTGCATTTCATGTATGATTCATATTACAAGTTGTTACTCTATGTACATTGAAGCATAACACGTGACTGAAAAATCATGTAATTCATGTATTCATCCATGAAGTACATGTCATGAAAGTATGTGATAAGTCATGTATTCCATATGTCATAAGAGTAAAACAATATACGAGTATAATACATCTTGGGTAGACTTGGATAGGTATTCACCATATTGCCTCTAAGGTAAATTTATGTACAAGGTTAATTTTAAATAAATTTATTTAATTTGTGTAAAATTATAATGGATGATAATATCAAGTAAATTCAGATAATAATTAAGATAAAAACATTGATTAATTAAAGATAATAATTAATTGATTCAAGCATGATTTATCTTAAATAAGAACGATTAAATAATTAAATGCTAGTTTTATTAAATGCATAATTTGTTGCATGCATGTGGATGATCATGAGATGAACCAAACCTTTTGTATGTGATTGGTTTCATTTAATTTATTATTAAATTAAATTATTTTCCTTTATTACCATGGTTTCCTTTATGTAAACCCCCCTTTACCCCTCACCTGCATGTGAGTAAAAGCACATATAATGGATGGAGCTCCCAAGCTAGTGGAGGCGGTTCAATTTAGGAGCTGAGTCGAAACCAATCCAAGTAAGATAAGGTGGACAAGTGGAAAGTTGTAAACATGAACCTTAATTGGTTCAAGATGTTTTTACCCTAGGTTAACGGTTAGTTTATCAACCCTTAGTTAAACTAACCATTAGTATAAGATCATGATCATAACCTTTATTTTATTTCTATTAGTTGTGTGGTTATTCATTATGGATGTTTTGTCATGATCACATAATTAATGAATTAACAAGCATGCAATATGGAACTAAAATAAACCGGCTTATGAGTAATAATTGGAAATTTATGCATAAAGGATAAATACCTCAATAAAATATTAAGTCGGTATAAACATCCATTACTTCGGTTAGAATCGAACCATAGTTCAAAGTGCTTGACCGGTCAAAATTGGGGTGCTTTCAATTATCAGAGAATTCTAACATGATGTTTTGGATTGACTTGACTTGGTTCACATCAAGGGCTGACTGCCAAAGCAGGACTTGGTGAAACTGAGAGGAAAAGGTTGGGGAAATCCAATTAAAATATTTTAGGATTGAGGAGTCCACTAAATAGATCAAGGATCTGTGAGTTAATGTAGTTGTCATTTGGAATGCCTACCTAAAACCATTTGAGTTTCTTGACTAACCAAAGTTGGGGCAATGAGAAGGGGAATATGGATCCTTTCCACTTAAATGTATAAGAAACAAGATATTCTGAAGCTAATGGTGAGGGATATTGGGTTTCAATAAAATAGTGAGAGACTAATAAATATAATATTTATTTATTTGTCTAAATTTATTAGATAAATTACTAAATCTATGCTTATCTTATTTGTAGAAACAACATTAAAAATGACATCAAACATATCATTGCGATCCATACTCGAAAAGGAATACCTTTTCACTAGCACAAATTTCCAAGAATGGAAGAGGTGTTTATGCATCATCCTTCGCCATGAAAGGAAATTATATGTGTTGGAAGAACCTTTACCAGTTGCACATGGAAATAAGGCAAGTGATGAAGAACTATATCTTTATGAGAAACATACGAATGATGCTATATATTTGCAGTGCTTCATGCTATCATCCATGTCCAATGATCTTTTAAAGCAACACAAGGAAATGGATGCATATAACATGAAGTCTCACCTTTGGGATCTCTATCAAGATAAGGCGAGATAAGAGAGGTATGAGATCTCCAATGCTTTGTTTACCACTAATCTTGGAGAGTCTGCACCAGTTGGGCCTCATGTAGCCAAGCTTATTGGCTACATTGAATGCATGGACATCTTAGGGATTAAATTCTCGGATGAGTTGCATACAGATCTCATACTTTCATCACTGCCCAAGACCTTCTCCAGCTTTATTATGAATTATAATATGATCAATAATGATAAGAGTATTTTATAACATCTTACTTTAATTCTCAAAGTGGATAAGGAAATGGGGTGTAATAAACCCACAATCCTTATAGTTAATAAGAGGAGTAATGACAAGGTAAAGGGGCCTAAGAATTATAAATAGTCTAAAGCTCCCAAGCACCATCCTACTAATAAGAATAAGATCTAGAGACAGGTCAAGGAAAAGAGGCAGTATGCTTTGCATGTGGTAAGCCAAGCCATTGGAAGAGGAACTGCACCTAGAAGAAAGGGGAAGCTAAAGGTTCATTTTTCATTGGGTTCAATATTTCCATATCTACAAATTGGGTATTAGATATATCTTGTGGTTCTCACATCTGTATTCAAATGTAGGAACCAAGTAGATTCTAGAAAATTGCCATAGGAGAGGTGGATCTGCAAGCTGCCACTGGTGCAAGGCTGGATGTGATTTCCATTGGTGACTACCACCTTTCATTGATAAAAGGAATGATTTTGGTTTTACATTATTGTTATTATATACCCACCATTACCAAAAACATAATTTCTATATTAAGTTTAGATACAGATGGGTTTATCTTCAAGTTCAGAAATAAAAGTTGTTTCTTTTACAAGGACAACATATGTTATGGTATGACACATTTAAATAAAGATCTATATGTATTAAATTAAGAAAAACAAGTGTTTAAAATTGATAATGAATCACATGACTCATATAACACCCAACTTTGGCACCACCACATTGGTCATGTAAACGAGAAGCATTTGACAAAGCTCTATCAAGATGGTTATTTAGACTAGATGTCATACTTATTTACAAGGAAAAATGACCAAACCACCATTTTGTGGAGAGGGTTAAAGGGCCATAAAGATTCTAGGATTGGTACACACTGATGTGTGTAGACCATTTCTAGTAGAATCTAGAGGTGGATATTCTTACTTCATAACTTTTACTGATGAATTGAGTAGATATGGCTATATCTACTTGATGAGGTATAAGTCTGAATCCTTTGAGAAATTCAAGGAATTCAAGAATGAAGCAGAGAATCAACTTGGTAAAAATATAAAGAATATTTGATTGGATCGAGGTGTAGAATATCTTAACCAAGAGTTCATTGACTTTCTACAGGATTTTGGGATTCTATCTCAACTCACTCCACTTTATACACCATAGTGGAATGGTGTTAGTGAAAGAAGGAACTGTACCTTGTTGGACATGGTAAGGTTGATGATGAGTCATGCAGATCTTTTATTATCCTTTTGGAGATATGAATTATAAACTAAGACATACACATTAAACTGAGTACCAACAAAAGCGGAAAATAGAATTCCCTTTAAGATATGGAGTGGAAAGAAACCCATTTTATCACATACATGTGTATGTGGTTACGAGGCATTTGTTAAGGCCTTTTCAGGTAACAAACTAGTACCCCAGGGCATGAAGTGTATATTTATAGGGTATCCCAAGGAAAAAAGGAATACTACCTATAAAAACCCTTAGACAAGAAAGCAACTGTTTCCATAAAATCCATCTTTCTTAAGAGGGAGCACATCCTCAAAAAGGATATTGGGAGCAAGATTAACTTCGATGAAGTTGATGGTCAAGATAAAAAGGAGTTGGTACAGGAACAAGTTCTATATGTCCTTGTGTAAAAAGTAATTCCTGAAACACAAGTACTATGAAGGAGTTTAAGATAGGTAAGGAAACTAGAGAGATATGGTTATCTAGTCACCAAGGATGGTAACTCATTATTACTGGATAATGATGAACCACTATCCTACAAGGAGTCAGTAGAGAGATTAAAAGTTGAAAGATGGATAAAATCTATGAATTTTGAGATGGATTCCATGTATCAGAACTAAGTTTGGGTTCTGGTTGATGAACCAGTTGATATAAAGCCTATTGGATGAAAATGGGTATTCAAGAGGAAACTGGACATGGAAGGTAAAGTAAGCACCTATAAAGAAATTCTAGTGGATAAAGGTTTTAAATAGTGTCAAGGAATTGACTATGATGAAACCTTTTCACCAGTTTCCATGTTTAAATTCATCAAAATCATAATTTTTATAGTAGCTTACCATGACTATGAGATTTGGCAGATGGATGTTAAAACTGCATTCCTTAACAAGAACCTTCATGATGATGTCTATATGACACGAACAAAAGGGTTTGTGACTCCAGGTGATTCCAAAAGGATTTTCAAGTTGTATAGATCCATTTGTGAATTTAATTAAGCATCCATGTCATGGAACATTTGATTCAATGAATCCATAAAAGAATTTAGTTTCATTAAGAATGAATGTGAGCCATGTGTTTACAAGAGGTTTAATGGGAATGTGATAATTATCCTAGTAGTGTATGTTGATGACATATTACTTATTGGAAAAGACATACCCATCTTAAAATATGTTATGGGCTAGTTAAACAAGTGTTTCTCCATGAAATACTTAGGTTAATCAGCCTATATTCTAGGGATTAATATCACTAGTGATAAATCCAAGAGGCTTCTTGGACTAACCCAAAGTACATATATTGACCAGATACTAAAGAGATTTAGTATGGAATAATCCAAGAGGGGATTGGTTCCAGTGTCACATGGTTTACATCTTTCTAAGAAAATATGTCCATAGACACAATAGGAGAAAGATAGAATGATTAAGATCCCATATAATTCAGTTATATGATCAATCATGTATGTCATGTTATATACTAGACTTGATGTTGCCTGTGAATTGGGCATGGTAGGAAGATATCAAGCAGATCCAGGAGAACAACATTGTACTGTTTTTAAGACTATCCTTAAGTATCTTAGAAGAACTAAGGATATGTTCCTAGTATATGAAGGAGATGAGGATCTTTTCATCAGAGGGTATGATAATGATGGTTTTCAGAAAGATCAGAATGATCTGAAGTCATAATCAGGATATGTTTTCTGTCTCAATGGAGGAGCTGTGAGCTAGAAGAGTTTAAAGTATCCAGTTGTCACTTATTCTTTAGTAGAGTCTGAGTGTATAATAACTTCTGATGTATCCAAAAAATCCATTTGGATTTGGAACTTTTTCTAGGATCTTAAAGTGGTACCTAATAGTAAAGACCCTATCACATTGTAATGTGATAATATTGCAGTGGTGGCTCTTGAAAAAGAGCCAAGGTAACACCAAAAGAAAAATAATATACTTTGAAATTATCACCTCTTGAGGGATTTATATCATATGGGTTAAGTTGAAGTGATAAAATTACCCATGAAAGTGAATGTGGTAGACCCCTTGACTAAAGGATTATCTCAAAAGAAGCATGAGCATCATATGAGAGCTAGTAGACTAAAGGTTGTTAGCAGTTGGCTCCAGTGAAAGTGGAAGTCTATTGGATTTGGTTCCCTAAAACCAAATTATTTGTACTTTATGATAAACCTGTATTCATGGTTTTTGAATATTAATAAGCTTATTACCACATCATGATTGTTCTTCTGCATAACATAGTATGTGATAATGTCCTAAGAGTAGCTGTCACACTAAAAGGTCATAGCAGTTCCCTGCAATGATGAGAACCCAGAAGTGCTATGACACTATTCTTGAATATATGTTCTTTAGCCAGACGATATCATTTGAGGGATACAAATGATACAATCCATCGGGGGTGGAGACTCATAGGACTTTGAGGCATCTTCTCATGATGTATACCCTTGGTAATGTCTAGTATGGATATTATGAGAATGAGACCCACCAGTAGAAAATCCACATTTCTATATGTCATTGGATGTTCCTATATGCAGACATGTGTATTGGTCATTAGACTTTAAGATTATTATTAATAAGTATTATGAGTCACATAATTATATGTCTTGATAAAAACCGTGATGACAGATGTTCAGAGCAAAGTAGGATATGTTGGGTGCATCACAAGTTATATTGAATTAATGAATAATGTGAGAAAAGATTTATCCCTTATGTTCATTAACGCAAGTTAATATCTTAGGCCCTTTGATGAAAATGATATATCCTAAATAAATCCATGGTCATGGTGTTCTATAGGCAAGTTTTATTTATGAAAATTTAAAGAAAGATATATCGAGCATATAGGTTGATGGCATTGGCATGAAACCTGATCGATTTGAGATATTGTGATAAAGGTATTATATTACAAGGTAAGCATTCATATGAGGTGACATGTCATTGCAGCATTAAATTATTTCTCTATGGGTGCCTTGGCAAGTTTCTAGATGCTAACCTTGGACTTTAGGCCGCTTCGCCTAATTCCACTAAGAAAGAGGCCCAGAGGGTCACACACTAAGTGTATCCAGGATCTCAGTTAAATAATATATTATTATTTATTATTTAACAGGTTGAATAAATATTATTCCCATTCGTGCTTTAATAATTATTCATGTATTCTTGATCGCGCATAAATATTTATTTTCTATTTAGTAAATATAATATTTATTTATTGGTGAATAATGCAGTGATATTTATTTAATAAATAAATAGAAATTATTCAAGGCCCAATAAATATTGTGGAGGAATGTAAAACTAAGTTTAATGGTCCAGTGAGAAATGATAATATTGAATATTATTTAATTAAATAATATTTAATTATAATTCACAAGTTAAGGGTGTATCAAGAAATAATAATATTACTATTATTATTTGACATGGGTATTTTATATGATTAAATAGTAATAAGGGAACTTATGCAATTATTTTATTTTAACCCTAGCAATATAAATATCCAATTATATTATTTTCTCATTATTCTATTTGGTTGTGTACAACGATCCAAGGAGAATCCTCTCAATCCTAGAGATCTCCCTTCTCTAAGAACGCTCCCAAGAATGAAGAGCAATCCTCCTCCACCAGATCAAAGAGAATGCTTTGGAAGCGATTCCCAAAGTGATCAAGGTAGATGATGCAACTGAAAGGATCTTCCATGCTAGCACCCAGAGACTCCTTCAACAATGTCTAGATATTATTAGAACATGTGTGGATCACCATAAAAAGAAATATACACTTAGTTTTTAAAACTCAATGATGGTTCATCGTGATCTGTCATTGGACACATCAACAAAGAAAGAATTACTTGGAGGTAATTCTTTATCTAATTAAATTAATTATAAACAATATGTGTCGATCCTTCTCTCTCAGTTCCAGTGAAATTCTTCTTTATCTATTTCTTTGATTCAATTCTGTGGATCGCGACATTCATCATCGTATAGATCTTGGATTAACCATTGATTATGGAAAAAATTAAAGCTGGGAACCACCCATCACATGCTTCCACTGCACCCGGAACCTACACCATATTGATAGGTATTCTAGATAATTGGGAAATGATTCTTCAATAGTTCAATATCAGATTCATTCCAAAGAAGGCCGTAAAGGGTCAGGATTTAGCATACTTTTTGTCCATCCATCCACCCCCATAGAGTAGTCCCATGATCTTGATTTAATAGATGTGGTGATCCTATCATTGGATCGGGTTGTGCCATGTTGGTAGATACATTTCAATGGCACCTCCTCGATTCCAACTAGTAGGAGGATCAATGATCCCAAACTCAACAAAGTAGGACTAGGGATTGTCTTCATCACATCAATACAGGATATCCGACTATATTCATTTCTATTATTAAAAGTCCACACGAACAACAAGGCAAAGTATTAGGCTCTCATTACTAGTATCGAGTTGGACCTCAATATTTATTTTACCCAATTTCATATCAATGTAGGTTCTGGGCACAGCGGAAGCATGTTGGTGGGTTTTCCCAACATTAATTTTAGCGTTAACAATGATCAATCTGAGATCTGTCACGATAATAAAATGCTGGATCTTCGGAATAGAACGAAGAATAGAAAAAGAAAGAGGGAGTCCCAAAACCATAAAGACAGGATCATCATATGTTGGTTATAATTAATTTAATTAATTGATAAGAATTACCTTGATGTAAATTCTTTCTTCGTTGATGTATTCGGTCACAATCTGATGTGATTCGTCATTTCATTGTAGAATCCAAGTGTAGGATTCCTCTAGCGGTGATCCAAACATGCTTCACATATATCTGGATGTCACCGAAGGGATTTCTGGGTGCTAGAGAAGAAGAGCCTTTGCTTGCGATGTCCGCCTTCGACTGCCTTGATCCAATGGAGGAGGATCTCTCTCGGTCTTGAGAGCGTTCTTGGAGGAAGGAGTTCTTTTGGCCTTGAGAGAACTCTCCATAATTGTTGTACACAATGATTCTCTCTTGGAAAAGTATTGGGGTTTTGAGGATATTTATAATCAGGTTTGAGGTTATAGAGTTATGACAATAAATAAATGTGTTACGCATTTTATTTATTTCATTTACTTTTATTTAAAACACCCATGTCAAATGATTAATTCCTTGACATGCATCCACACTGATTATAATAAATATCATTTAATAAAATGATATTATTTCCTCAAAATCCCGACTGGAAAAACTACACGACGTGTAATCATTAATACACAGCGTGTACTCCTTTTCCATAAAAACTACACAGCGTGTACATTCAATGTACATGGAGTGTTTATATTGTTTTCATTTTTCCTTATTTCCTCCACCACATTTATTAGACCTTGAGTAATGTCTATTTATTTCTTAAATAAATGTAACTGAATTACTCAGTAATAAATATACATTATTTCACCCACAATATATTCTCTCGAATAACTAGTGTCGAAATAAATGTGATCAAGCGTCCTTAAATAATTATTAAACCATAGTTGGGAATAATATTTATTTAACTTGTTAAATTAATATTTAACTGAGATACATAGACACACTTAGTGTGTAACCCTTTAGGCCTCTTTCTCAGTGGCATTAGGCGGAGCCTGCCTAAAGTCCAAGGTTACCATCTAGAAACATGCCAAGGCACCCATAGAGAAAGAATTTAACACTAGAATGACGTGTCACCTCATATGAATGCTTACCATGTAATATAAACCCTTTGTCATGATATCTTGAATCAAGCGGGTTGCATGCTAGTGCCATCAACCCATGTGCTCGATTATTCTTTCTTTGAATTTCCGAAATTGAACTCGCCCATTCCTTACCATGACCATGGATTTATTTAGGCTATATCAATTCCATAAAAGGGCCTAAGATATATACTTCCATCATGGAATATAAGGGAAAAATACTTTCTCGCATTATCTATTGATGCAGTATTACTCGTGACACACCCAACGTATCCTACCTCGCTGCAAACAGTGTGTCGTCACAGTTTTCATCAATACATCTAAGTGCATGAGTTGTAATACCCATTAATAATAATATTAAAGTCCAAAGACCAATACACACATCCGCATATAGGAACATACATTTACACTATGAAATGTGGATTTTCTTCTAGCGGGTCTCGTTCTCATAATATCCTCCTGGATATTACCAAGGGCGCACACCATGACAAGGTGCCTCAAATTTTTATGAGTCCTCACCCCTAATGGCCTGTATTATTTGTGTCCCTCAAATAACATCATCCGGCCATAGAACATATATTCAAGAACAGTGTTATGGCACTTTCATGTTCTCATCATAGCAGGGATCCACTATGACCCTTTAATGCAACAGCTGTCCTTAGGACATTATTACATACATTGTCATGCAGAAGAACAATCAAGATGTGATAAGGTATTTATTTAATGAATAAAGTACAAAGTATTTGGTTCTAGGCCACCAACTCCAACAATCAAGAGGAAATTTGAGTTATTCATCAAATATATTAATGGATATTAGACAGGAAGTTGGAGATCATGCCCTTGCTCATGCATGCTCACCAATTGATGGAATAGTTCTTATATCTAAAAGAGGTGGCCCTTGTTCTGCAGTCACATAATGGTTGAGTTGATTCCCTGGGCAGTCTAGTCACTTCTCTCATATATCAAGACCGATATGATCTATTCATTCATGTAGTGCATCGAATAGTCATCACTCCTGTCACTTCAGACGAAAACAATAGCCAGTAGGTAAACCGCCTCACCATCGATGCTTCCACATCAGGAACTTAGGATCCCCCTGTAGCTGAAGAGACCACTGAATGGAAAAATAATTTTTTTAGCATCTCCAACATGACAATCTCCCTTCATATTGAGCCGAACGTGAGTGAATCCACTAGCATGCAACACACTTCACCCTCCAGAGCGGTCCCATCATTGAGAAAACTCTCTAAAAATGTGGGTTCGATGAAATTATCCTCCAATACATTAAAAGATATGATATTACCCAAGTTATATAGGAGGTTTATGTTGGACCCTATAGATCTCATCAAATAGGGATTAATCTCTCCCACTATATTTGTAGGATGGGCTACTTCTGGCCCACTATAGTCCATGACTGTATCAAGTTCACCAAGAGGTTACATGCCTGTTAGATTCATGAAAAATTTGTGCATCAACCTCTAGAGCCTGTCTATACTACCAAGTACTCTTTTCCCTTTATGCCCTGAGGACTCAATGTCATGGGACCATATCCACCAGCAACAGCTTGCTAGTGAAGGTTTATTCTAACTAGGACATATTTCTTTTCCAAGTGGGAAAAAGTGATTCCGCTCAAATAAGTAAAGGTCTAGTCTATTTTTGAGTTCATGAGCTACAACATCATCTATTAATTAATAGTACCACACACTTTTCTCAACGATTACAACACCAACTTCTGTGTAGATGAGCTAAAGAAGTTGTACGCCAAGTATAAAATCCATTCCAACCATACTTCTTGATACCATGCGCAAGAAAATGGATAGATCGAGGCATTTAATAAAACCCTCTCCAACATTATATAGAATATAGAAGGCCAAAATAAGAAAATTTGGCTGGAAAATCTCCCCAATGCTCTTTTGTATTATCAGAAAACAACTCAGAATTATACCCAAGTGACTCCATATTCCCCAGTGCATGGAATATGGGCAGTTCTACCCATAAAGATTTAGTTTCCATCACTTTTCACAACTTTCTATGACCAAAATATGTTAGATAAGATAACTGGAAGTCCATTTAGCTGAACTGGAGTCCATCTACAAGAATAAGCTCCAGGCCTTTCATAATTTGGAGAGGCATCAGAACAAGATGGCCATAGATTTCAACAAGAAAGTTTGTCTCTGGTCCTTACTCCAAGGTGACATAATACTGACTCTAAGGATGCTGATGATATCTTGAAGGAAGCTGGAAAATTTAGATCCCAAATGGTAAGGGCCTTACATTTTTCATAAGGTTTATCTTGATGGTGTGTAATCTTTGGCCACCATTGATGGGGAGTGTATCACTTCTCTGACCAATGCCAAGTTCCTCAAACAGTACTTCACCTAAAGGGATCCCAATGGTCCAAACTCTATGACCCTAAACTAAGAGATTATAGTCCAAACTATATAACCTTAAACTAAGAACCATAGTTCAAGCATTATTACTTTAAACTATATCTAGGTTCTCTTAGTAATGTGTTGTGTGGCATTAGGACTCCCATGCCCTCATTCATGTTGGGATTTTCACTCCTCCATGCTATACATATCCATCTGAGACACCCAACATTTATGGTCCAAGAAACCCAAGCTTAAACTATTTTCATACATCCCTACAACATGATGTTAAATTGTACTGCAAAATCCTTACCACATGACATTAAACTACATAGATTGGTCCTGTCACACTACCTTAAACTACAGAATATTCGTCCTGGTTTCACGATGAAAAACGATGCAACACCACTATGTTCTCACCTGAGAGGACATCACCCTAGGTACTGGTCATCTACCATTCTATGTTTTATAACTAAGTATGGATTTATTCTAATCCTTATGGGATACATATAAATTCCTAAACATTTAATCTTTGGGCCCAACCATCATTTAAACCTTTCAGCCCCTTGGCCTAAGTTTCCCTTGGTAGTAAGGTGTGGCGTATGGTCCTCCCTGGTCCTCATCCATCTCAAGTTATAATAGAAGCGCCTTTCACCTCCCTTGGGAACACTCCTCTTCACCGGTGGCCTTACCACATGACGTTAAATTGCACAAACATATACCAAGCACACAACATTAAATTGGGCACCAATGGTATAAAATCTATGAACTTAAACTAAGATCCTATGGTCTAAGAAATATGACCTTAAACTATTTACAACACCAGGGTATTTTACCCTAAGTTCAGTTGGGTCCTACCACTGACATGCTCTGATGAGATGACGTGTGAAACCTAAAGTGTTGAGTCCCACACAGATTCTTCCCCAACCAATCTCTATACTTCTATTCTTACCAGGTTTAGGTTTTCACCATCTTTCACATCCAGTTGGACCCCTAACAATGATGGTATCATGCCTCTTCAGCTCACCTCCCATCCTGGGCCAATTCCCTAATGGATTCTCAGTAACAAATTACAGATCCTGTGTTTCAAACTTGTTCAATAGTCGATTTTGTGTTTGCATGCCCCACCCTTAACTGGTGAGGTTATAGAACCTGTGTTTTGAACATGGTCAATAGTGGTCCTTCCCATCAGTCACTCCTTTCATAATTTTGATCACAAAGGTCTTGATTTACATCCTCCCCACCTCCCTATGTTCTAGTGGGACTCTAACACCCTTGGTGTCACCCACCTATGCATCTACACACGTTGAGTGGGAATGTCAGTGTTGTTGGGACATTCTCGACCTGACATTACTTCTCCCTTGTTGTACACTTTTACATATGATAGAGATGGCCTCACAACACTTCTTGTTTCCCACACCAATCATGGATCACATGGGCTTAGGAGTTTTGGTAGAACCCGTACCCACATATGGGTGATACACTTCCCCATGGTCCGAATTTTATGAACCTAAACCAGGAACCATATAATCCAACCTACACAAATATAAACCATATAGTGCCACCATGATGTCCTCTTTTGAGAGGAAATTTCCTCTGATACTGGTCATTTACCATTCCGTGTTCCAAAACTATGTATGGATTTATTACCATCCTAATGGGATATGGTGTGACACCCATACACCCCGTCTTTGGGACTAGCCATAAATTCAACCTTTTAGCCCCTTGGCTTGAGTTTCTCTCGAGAGTATGTGGTGTGGTGTGGGGCCTCACTAGTCCTCATCCATGCTCATCCCAAGACCAACTCCACTACCCAACACATGGAATTTTCCCTTGTCTAATCCTATAATAATGAAATATACCCAGTCACCCAATAGTGGTGTGAGAAAGGTGTGAGTACAACTCAATAAGCCACCACTAACAGTGCCTATAAAATATCCAGTCAAAATAGATATTTCATTAAAGTACTAAATAAATTTGAAGACAAACCAGAGACAACTCAGGTTCCATTAGTTAACAATATTCACTTTTGAAACATTCATCATTTATTCCATTCAATCACTTAAACCATTTTTGTCTTTTAATCCATGGGTTAGGAATTTACATAATTTACACTTTAGCATAAGCCGATCAATTATTATACATAAGGGAATAAGTCATGTTCCCTATCTAACTAGGGATAAACATTTCATAACAAATACATCACACTCACCATGGAGTCTCAGTCCAGGTAGTCTCATCAAATGAAACTATTAGGGGCTTAAATCTTCAATCTGACTCCCTAACCCATGCATTCTAGGGGTGGGGTTTAGTGACTCAGTCCAAACTGACATGTGGGAGGAGCCTTAGTCCAATATCCCACATACCACCAAGCCATGTTCACATGCTTATTCATCCAATTACTATATATTCCAAATCATAGACCATGCATAATTAATACACATAACATTCACAATTCAAATTCTATTTAACACTTAAATCAACTTTGGTTCTTAACCCATTAACACATTTACCACACACCTTACCGAGACAATTTAACCCAATTCCCCTTAATATCTTAGTCAATTTAACTTATTCACCAATTTCAACATATTAACCCATTTCACATAATTTATCATTTCACATGTATTATCCCATTCATGCATTTCAATTTCAATATCATAAGTCATTAGACACATTCACCTTATTCTACGTAACACTCTTTACATTGTTCCAAACAAACCCTTATGCCATTATCAAAGTCTAGGAATAACTATCAATAATCCATTTTTCAACTCAACAAACATATCAACATGTTCATCTTGAGCTCTACTTTATCAAAAGTCAACTGCATATTTAACATTACAATTTTCCATGTTCAGGAATATTGGAACACCCCATGGGTGGCCCTAAATTAGTCCAGTCAATCTCAATGCATCCCAACAGGGTCATGAGGGTTCAATTAATCATTTATCCAACCATTTTACCTAATCCATTCAAAGGCATATAATGAACAACATGAGAGAACCATTAACACAACAACACATGCACAAATCAACTTCAAGACCATGTAATATAACTTGTAGACCACCTACATGGAAACCAGAGATGAACACACACTTAACCTTAGATTTAGATCTAGACTTAAGCAACCTTTGAATCCCAGACCTAAGATCCATGGGAAAATATGGGTTTTGGGATTTTAATGAAGAAGAACGAAACTACAAACCCAAATATAGAAAAGATAAGTAAGAGGAGCATAAGATTACCCGGAGTTTCGATCCATAACAAACGACACTCCAAACATCCTAGAAATGAAGGAGATAAATAATTGGGAATATTTGGGTGTTTACTTTCATCACTAGGGATATAGGAGTAATAATGAGGATGAAATTCTAGTAAGGGACTTAAACTCCTGATGGAGAAAAATGGTAAAATACCACTTTTAATGAGGTGCATAGTTTGGCTGCATAGTTACTCAGGGAGTCCCGCACGGTTTGAAAAACCGTGTGCCAACTGTATAGAATGCCTTTATCCCGGCCTTCATTGTTTGGCCTCCCCTCTTTCATGGTTTACTAAACCATGAACCCCTTTCTCTTGGTTATCATGGTTTGGGTGCACGGTTACTACTAACCATGCGCCAACCGTGAAACATGCACAGGATGGCAAAAATATCCCTTCTTTTATGTCCTAAGACCTTGATACAACCTTGAGATTCCTCATACATCCAAAAAACATTCCATAAACCATAATAAGGAGGCTTAAAACAAAAACAAAACAAGAACATACCTTGAGAAAATATGGGATCTTACACTGCTCAAGGGAATATTCCCTTGATTCCTATAAGGCAATGATAATACAATGTAGATCTATTGTCCAATCCATCAACAAAGAAATAAATTCTAACAAGGTAATTTCTCAATTGATTAAATTAATTATAAATAATATGTGATAATCATGTGCTTAGGTTCTAATATTTTTTCCATTGTCTATTTTTTATCCCATTCCATTGATCTCAATGTTTTTTTTCATGTAAATCTTGGATTGATGATTGATTATGAAAAAAATAAAAATTTGGGAATGAACCATAACATGCTTCTATTTCACCCAAAACCTAAAAGTTGTATCAGATCAGTCACATAATTATTTATAATTATTTAAATATCATTGATTGATTTATGCATTTGTAATTTAGTTTTCAATTACAATTTAATCATTCTTAAATCCAAATTGTGAGATATGATTCTTCATATTTTTTTCTCATAAATATAATCAAATTGATCAATTTTATGAATTTGAAGATCTCATCTAGAGGTTCTAAGGAATCTATCCAGATAATACAAGAGTACATGACGTGTAACCCAGTGGTATACGTAGTGTACAAGTGTTCAATGAACCAAGAATTAATTTGGAATTAATTCAAGCAGTGTACATTTTTTTCACGTGGTAACTTTACTTTTACACCACATGTTGACCAGGTGAGTATAGAACACAGTCAGTCAGAGTACATGCCAATTAACTGCCATACATGGTGTTTAATCTTATAGTCACAGATGGGTCATGTATCTTCTTACATGGCCTACCTGACTAGTGATCATGTAACTTGGAGACCACATAACATGTATCCCACGTACACATTGTGCACACTAACTTTTTTCTATGAAAAAATTTACAATCCAAGTCCCTAAGTGCTTTTCTCGGATAGAAAATGAAAATATTTCTCACCATGTATCTGGATTGTACACGCTGTGTACTTTTATGAAATCATGCAAAATTAAAAATTAATTTATTGTACTATGAAAACCCAATCAACATGATCTTGTGTGTGGTCATTAAGTTTATAAAACACACCATGCAATGTGTTTTTATATATATAGAATTCTTTAATTATTTTTTGTATAATGTTTGGATTTAAATATCATGTGTGAGTCATATTATAGTTTTTCCCTACATATATTGAAGCATGACACATGATAGAAACAACATGTAATCAGTGAAATCATTAATATTATCACACAAATCATGAAATTATGAAATACGTCATGTATGAAACATATCTCAGGAGTAAATGATATAAGAATATAATACATATTGGGTATTTTGGATGGGTACTCACCGTGTTTCCTCCAAGGTACAATTAGTTACACAGTTAATTTTAAATAAATTTACTTAAGTTTTTTAGAATTATTATTCATGTGAATCTCAAGGAAATTTATATGTGAATTAATATAAAATAATTGATTAATTAATAAATATAATTAATGGATTCTAGTGTGATTTATATTAAATAAGAACAATTAGAATTAAATGCTAATTTTATTAAATGTACAATTCATTGCATGCATGTGGATGATCATGAGACCAGACTAGACCATTGCATGTGATTGGTTTCATTTAATTTATTATTAAATTAAACTATTGTCATGTATTCCATATCCCCACATATTATGTAAGGTTCTGTGTTCCCATTGTTTCTTTTATGTAAACTATTTTATCTCACTTGTGTGTGAATAAAAGCATATGTAATGGATGGAGCTCCCAAGTTAGTGGAGGAAGTTCGTGTTTGGAGATGAGATGAAACCAATCCAAGAGATATATATAGGTGGATAGGTGTAAAACTACAACATGAACTATAAATAGTTCAAGGTATTTTTCTCCACAGTCAAAGGTTAGTTTATCATTCACTAGATAAACTAAACATTTGTAAAATTTTGATGAAACTGGTCTTTTTTTTCAAACAACCCCAACTTACATCTTCAGAATTTTATTTACAAAAACTGATTTTCAACCTATGTTATAAAGTTATTATTATGAGAAAAAAACTCAATAATATATTTTTTAAGTTTTTTATCATGAATATTTTCAACTTATTATTGAATAAAAGACTTTTGAACACCCAAGAAGGAAGTTGTTTCTTAAGAATCATCATAATGATAATATCATTGGTGATGTAGATCAACCGATTAGAACTAGAATTTCATTGAGAAATTAAATTGAAAATCTATTATTTTTATCACAATTCTAACCTAAGAGTCTGGATGAGGCTTTAAGTGACGAGGATTGGATTAAAGAAATGCAAGATGAACTTAATGAGTTTTAAAGGAACAAAGTTTGAAATTTGGTCAAATGTCCTAATGATACATTTATAGTTGTATTAAAATGGTTTTTTCAGAATAAATGTGATGAAAATGGAATAATATTTATAAATTAAGATAAAATTGCTACTAAAGGTCATGATCAACAAGATGGAATAGACTACGGAGAAACCTATACACCGATAGCGATACATGAACTTATTTGTATACTCATATCTTTTTTAGTATTCACAAATGTTAACATATTTCAAATGGATGTGAAGTGTGATTTTCTAAATGGATATATTTAGGAGATTAGTTAATGTATAAGAATCCATAGTTTTGAAAATACAAAATATCCAGAACATGTTTATAAACACACCAAAGGGCTTTATGTACTTAATAAATCCCCTAGAACTTGGTATGATAAGTTAACTAGATTTTTTTTACAAAAAAACTTTGTTAAGGGATCTATGAATCCAACACTTTTTATAAAATAATATAATAAAAAAATATGTTTGTAAAAATATATATTGATGAAATTATATTTGGTTCAACTAAAAAATCATTAATAGATTCCTTTGCGGATCTTAAGAAATCTATGTTTGAAATGATTATGATGGGTGAGTTAACATACTTTCTAGGTTTTCAAATGTCCAAAAACCCATAAGGAACTTTTATATCTCAAGATAAGTATATAAATGTTCTTTTTATGAAATTCAGGTATGAAAACACTAAAATTATTAGTACTCCCATTGGAACCTCTAAAACTTTAGATCTTGATGAAGTTGAGAAAAACCAGTTGATCAAAAGACTTTTAGAGGTATGATTGGAATTTTACATTACCCAATAGCTATTCAGCTGTATTTAATGTTATCAATTTTCTTATATGCTCGATACCAATACAATCCAAAATAATATCATCTTAAAGCTGTAAAAATAATTTTTCATTATCTCAAGGGAACTATGGATTTATGCTTATTCTATTCTTCTAGAAATGATTTTGAACTAAATGGTTTTTCAGATACATATTTTGTTGGATATAGAATGGATATGAAAAGTAATTATAGAAAATGTTATTTCTTAAGAGAATCTTTAGTTTCTTGGTTATATAAGAAACAACACTATGTAGAACTTTACAAAACTAAATCCAAATATGTGGTAGTTGTAATTTATTGCACTCAAGTATTGTAGATTAAACACACACTCAATGAATATGTCATGAGTTTTTCTAAAAATAAAATTTTGTTTGATAACACACATTCCATTGTGCTATGTAAAAATCGAGCACATCACTTATGTGATAAGAGAATATACATAAGACACCATTTCCTTTAAGATCACACACATAAAGGATATATTATTTTACAATTCATCGGAAAGTAAGAACAAATTGATGATATTTTTACTAAACCCCTTAGTTTAAAAATATTTTAATACATTAAACATAACCTAGGAATGGTCAATATTAGGTGACTATTCATATCTCCTTCTTGTTATCAATATCCTTACATTAATTAACTCCTTTTCAAAGGGGGAGTACATATAATTTTAAGTTACTAAAACCTTTTATTTTCTTAAAAATTTTAGGTTTCTAAAAATATTTTGTTTTATATTTACTTTTTCAGACTCAAACACTTTTTAAAAAAATTTCTAAGTCATATTTTATTATAAAAACTCTTTAAATGTAATTTTTTTTACAAATGATTCTCTATAGTCCAAAATATTTCCAATACCAAAATATTTTATAAAATTTTTTTCGTAATTTTTTTTTATAATTTTTGGACTAAAAAATTATTAAAAAATGTTATGAAAATATTTATGTTATAAACATTATCATAATTAGATTTATTTATAAATACCAAGAAGATTATATTACTCTCACCAATGAATCTTTTCTAATCCAAAAGGTATTCTTCTTTTAGTTTTTACATTGACTAATTATGTTAGTTATACATGACATTTTTTACTTATTCTTTTAGTATTTATACTGTGTTTTGTTTTCAAACTTATAAGTTTTCAAATTGGATTGATAATCATTCCAATGAAATGTTTTATTGATGGATTTATATCAGAGGGGTTAAGTTATAGTGAGAAAAGTACCCACAAAAGATAACATGGTGGACCCCTTGATTAAAGGATTATCTCAACATAAGTATGAGTATCATGTGAGAGCTAGTGGATTGAAGGTTGTTAGCAGATGACTCCAGTGCATGTGGAAGTATATTGGAATTGGTACCCTAGAACCAACTTCTTTGTACTCTATGATAAACTTGTATTCATGATTTTTGAATATTAATAAACTTCTTATCACATCATGATTGTTCTTTTGCGTAACATAGTATGTGATAATGTCCTAAGAGTAGTTGTCACACTAAAAGGTTATATTAGTTCCCCACTATGATGAGAAACCAGAAGTGCTATGACACTATCCTTGAATATATATTCTTTATCCAAATGATATCATTTGAGGGACACAAATTATATAAGCTATCGGTGGTGGATACTCATAGGACTTTGAGGCACCTTCTCATGATGTATACCCTTGGTAATTTACAGTATGGATATTATGAGAATGAGACCCGCCAGTAGGAAATCCACATTTCTATATGTCATTGGTTGTTCCATTATACGGACATGTGTATTAGTCATTAGAATTTAAGATTATTATTAATAAGTATTATGAGTCACATAATTATATGTCTTGATAAAAACCATGATGACAGATGTTCAGAGCAAAGTATGATATGTTGGGAGCATCATGAGTTATATTTAATTAATGAATAACGTGAGAAATGATTTATCCCTTATGTTCATTATCAGAAGTTAATATATTAGGCCCTTTTATGGAAACGATATAGCCTAAATAAATCCATGTCCATGATGATTTATAGGAAAATTCTATTTATGGAAATTCAAAGAAAGAGATATCAAGCATATAGGTTGATGGCATTGGTATGAAACCTGCTCAATTTGAGATATCATGATAAAGGGATTATATTACATGGTAAGCATTTGTATGAGGTGACATGTCATTGTAGCATTAAATTCTTTCTCTATGGGTGCCTTGACATGTTTCTAGATGCTAACCTTAGACTTTAGGCTGCTTCACCTAATGCTACTGAGAAAGAGGCCCAGAGGGTCACACACTAAGTATATCCAGAATCTCAGTTAAATAATATATTATTATTTATTATTTAACAGGTTGAATAAATATTATTCCCATGTGTGGTTTAATAATTATTAATGTATTCTTGATCACACATAAATATTTATTTTCTATTTAGTAAATATAATATTTATTTATTGGTGAATAATGTTGTGATATTTATTTAATAAATAAATAGACATTATTCAAGGCCCAATAAATATTGTGGAGGAATGTCGGACTAAGTTTAATGGTCCAGTGAGAAATGAAAATATTGAATATTATTTAATTAAATAATATTTAATTATAATTCGCAAGTTAAGGGTGTATCAAGAAATAATAATATTACTATTATTATTTGACATGGGTATTTTCTAGGATTAAATAATAATAAGGAAACTTGTGCAATTATTTTATTTTAACCCTAAAAATATAAATACCTAATTATATTATTTTCTCATTATTCGATTTGGTTATGCACATCGATTTAAGGAGAATCCTCTCAAGCCTAGAGATCTCCCTTCTCCAAGAACGCTCCCAAAAACGACAAGCAATCCTCCTCCACCAGATGAAGGATAATTCTTTGGAAGTGATTCCCAAAGCGATCAAGGCAGATGATGCAAGCGAAAGGATCTTCTATGCTAGAACCTAGAGACTCCTTTAGCTATGTCTAGAGATTCACGGAACAAGTGTGGATCACCGTAAAAGGAAATCCACACTTGGTTTCTAAAACACAATGACGATGCATCATGATCTATCACCAGACATATAAACAAAGAAAGAATTCATTAGAGGTAATTCTTTATCTAATTAAATTAATTATAAGCAATATGTGTTGATCCTTCTCTCTATGTTCTAGTGAAATTATTCTTTATCTATTTCTTTGATTCAATCCTATGGTTCATGACATTCATCATCATATAGATCTTGGATTGATCATTTATTATAGAAAAAATTAAAGTTGGGCACCACCCATCACACGATTACACTGCACCTGAAATCTACACCATATTGATAGGTATTTTGGATCATTGGGTAGTGATTCTTCAGTAGTTCGATATCAAATTCATTCCAGAGAAGGCTGTCAGGGGTCAAGATTTAGCATACTTTTTGGTCATCCATCTGCCCCCATAGAGTAATCCCTTGATCTTTATTTTCTAGACGATGTGATCCTATCAGTGGATCCAGCTATGTCATGTTGGTAGATACATTTCGATGACACCTCCTCGATTCTAACTAGTAGGAGGATCAATGATCCCAAACTCAATAAATTAGGCCTAGGGATTGTCTTCATCACATCGACACAGGATATCCGACTATATTTATTTATACTATCATAAGGCTGCACCAATAATGAGGCAGAGTATTAGGCTCTCATTACTAGTCTTGATTTGGACCTCGATATTTATTTTCTCCAATTTCATATCAAAAGGAACTCTGAGTTAGCCATCAAATATATTAGTGGAGATTACACCGCGAAAAAGCTGGAGATCGTGCCCTTGCTCAGGCATGCTCTCCAATTGATGGCCTAGTTCTCATATCTACCAGAGGTGGACCATGTTCTACGGTCACATAATGGTTGAGTTGATTCCCTGGATAGTCTAGTCACTTCTCTCACAGAGCATGACCGAGATGATCAATTCATTCATGTGGCACATCGAATAGTCATCTCTCTCATCACTTTAGATGAAAACGACAACCAGTAGGTAAACCACCTGACCATCGATGCATCCACATCAGGACCTTAGGATCCCCCTACAGTTGAAGAGACCCATGAATGGAAAAATCCATTTTTGAGCATCTCCAACATGACAATCTCCCTTCAGATTGAGCCAAACGTGAGTGAATCCACTAGCATGCAACACACTTCACCCTCTAGAGCAATGCCATCCTTTATAAAACTCTCTAAAAATGTGGGTTCAATGAAATTATCCTCCACCACATTAAAAGAGATGATATTCCCCAGGTTATATAGGAAGCTTATGTCATTCCCTATAGAGCGCATCAAATAGGGATGAAGCTCTACCACCATATTTGTAGGTTGGGATACTTCTATCCCACCATGGTCCATGACTGTATTAAGTTCACCAAGAGGTTATATGCATGTTAGATTCATGAAAACACTGTGAATAAACCTCTAGAGACCCTCTATACTACCAAGTACTCTTTTCCCTTTATGTCCTCAGGACTCAATGTCATGGGACCACATCCACCAGCAATAGCTCTCCAGTGAAGGTTCATTATGATCGGGATATATTTCTTTTCCAAGTGGGAAAAAGTTATTCCGATCAAAGAAGTGAAGGTGTGATCTATTTTTGAGTTCATGAGATCCAATATCATCCATTAATTTATAGTACCACACACTTTTCTCATCAATTACAACACCAACTTCTGGGTAGCTGAGCTAAAGAAGTTGTACACCAAGTATAACATCCAGTCCAACCATACTTCTCACTACCATGTGAAAGCAAATGGATAGATTAAAAAATTCAATAAAACCCTCTACAACATTTTGTAGAATATAGCAGGACAAAATAAGAAAATTTGGTTGGAAATTCTCTCTAATGATCTTTGGTTTTATTAGACGACGACTCAGAATTATACCCAGGTGACTCCATATTCCCTGGTGTATGGAATATGGGTGGTTCTGCCCATCGAAATTTAGTTTCCATCACTTTGCACAACTGTCTATGACCAATAGATGTCAGATAAGATAAATGGAAGTCCATTTAGCTAAACTAGATTCCCTCTATGAGAATAAGCTCTGGGCCTTTCATAATTTGGAGAGGCATCAGAACAAGATGGCCAAATCTTTCAACAAGAAAGTTTGTCTCTGGTCCTTCCTCCAAGGTGACACAGTACTGGATCTAAGGATGCTGATGATACCTTGAAGGAATCTTCAAAAGTTAGATCCCAAATGGTAAGGGCCTTACATTTTTCATAAGGTTTATCTCAATGGTGCGTAATCTCTGGTCACCATGGATGGGGAGTGTATCACTCCTCTGACCAATGCCAAGTTCCTCAAATAGTACTTCACCTAAAGGGATCCCAATGGTCCAAACTCTATGACCCTAAACTAAGAGATGATGGCCCAAAATCTATAACCTTAAACTAAGAACCCTAGTTCAAGCATCATGACTTTAAACTGTATCTAGATTCTCCTAGGAATGTGTTGTGTGGCATTGGGCCTCATATTCCCTCATTCACATTGGTATTTTCACTCCTCCACACTAGAAATATACATCTGAGACACCCAAAATTTATGGTCCAAGAAACCCAACCTTAAACTATTTTCATATGTCCCTACAACATGATGTTAAACTGTACTAGAACGTCCTTACCACATGACATTAAACTGCACAGACTAGTCCTGCCACACTACCTTAAACTATAGAATCATCATCCTGGTTGCACAATGAAAAATGACACAAAACCATGATGTTATCTCCTGAGAGGACATCACCCTAGGTACTGGACATCTACTATGCCATGGTTTAAAACTATGTATGAATTTATTCCCATCCTTATGGGATACATAGGAATTCCCAAACATTTCATCTTTGGGCCCAACCGTCATTTAAACCTTTCGGCCCCTTGTCCTGAGTTTACCTTGGTATTAAGGTGTGGCATGTGGTCCTACCTAGTCATCATCCATGTCAGGTCATAATATTTATGCCTTTCACCTCCCTTGGGAACACTCCTCTTCACCGGTGGCCTTACCACATGACATTAAATTTCGCAGACATGTCCCAAGCACACAACATTAAATTGGGCGCCAACGGTCCAAACTCTATGAACTTAAACTAAGAGCCTATGTTCTAAGAAATACAACCTTAAACTATTTACAACACCATGGTATTTTACCCTAAGTTCAATTGGGTCCTACCACTGACATGATCTTATGAGTTGAGTCATGGAACCTAAAGTGTCGAGTCCCACACAGATACTTCCCCAACCCATCTTTATACTTCGATTCTTACTAGGTTTATGTTTCCACCATATTTCATGTCCAGTTGGACCCCCTAGCAGTGATGGTATCATGCCACTTCGGCTCACCTCCCATCTTAGGCCAATGCCCTAATGGATTCTCAGTAACAAATTACAGATCCTATGTTTTGAACTTGGTTAATAGTCGATTTTGTGTTTGCATGCCCCACCCTTAATTGGTGAGATTGTGGACCCTATGTTTTGAACATGGTCAATAGTGGTCCTGCCCATCAGTCACTTTTTTCATAATTTGGATCATGGAGGTCTTGATTTACATCCTCCCCACCTCCCTATGTTCTAGTGGGACTCTAACACCCTTGTGTCACCCCTCTATGAATATACGTACGTTGAGTGGGAATGTCAGTGTCGTTGGGACATTCTTGAACCGACATTACTTCTCCTTTGTTGTATACTTATACATATGATGGATAAGGCCTCACACCACTTCTTGTTTCCCGCACCGAGCATGGATCACATGGACTTAGGAGTTTTTGTAGAACCTGTACCCATGTTGTGGTGATACACTTCTCTATGGTCCGAATTGTATGACCATAAACTAAGAACTATATAATCCTACCTACACAAATATAAACTATAAAGCTCCATTGTGATGTCCTCTTCTGAGAGGAAATTGCCTCCGATACTGGTCATTTACCATTATGTGTTCCAGAACTATGTATGGATTGATTCCCATCCTAATGGGATACGTAGTGACACCCATACACCTTGTCTTTGGGACCCCCTTAGCCTGAGTTTCTATCAGGAGTATATGGTGTGGTGTGGGGCCTCCCTGGTCCTCATTCATGTCAGGTTATAACAATTGTGCCATGTACCTCCCTTATGAGTACTCTCTCTCCATTGTCCAGGTTGCGTGACGATAAACTGCACAACATTTTCCGTCCGAGGCATATGTTGTTAAACTAGGCACCCAAGTCCAAGAATTATGGCCTTAAACTATATAAAGGATTCTCTTCGGATTATTTCATATAGTGTTGAGGCCTCCTAGGTCCTCATTCACATTGATTTTACTATACCACCGTGCTACACATATCCAATTGAACCCCTCTCACCCATGGTCCAAAATCTATGAACTTAAATTGAGAGCCTATGGTTCAGGAAACACGACCTTAAACTATCTACAGCAAGTCCAAGCATTATGAACTTAAACTATTCACATTCCCTATGGTCTAATCATTATGAATTTAAACTGTATGCAAGTCTCCATAGGAATGTGTGGTGTGGTGATGGGTCTCCTTGGACCTCATTCATGTTGGATTCATCACATGTCCATGATATGTATATCCTATTGAGAAGTTTACACCATGGTCTAAATTCTATGACCCTAAACTAAGAACCATAAAATTCAAGTTATGTTAGGTTCTAGGGCCCACAACGGAAGCCGGTGGGCTGAGGATTTTAAAATTTTCATTGGTGGGATGACAAGACTTATCGTCGCCAATGATCCGAGCCTCGGTAAGGCTTGGGGATCTCGTGTAAATTGTAAAGAGCACAAAATTAAAATGAAAATGTACTCATTTTAGATCCAAAGTCGCGGTCGACTGAAACTATTTGATGGTGATTGTCGCTTGAAGGATCCAAATCATGAACCCTATAGATCATCCACATATGCTTTAAAAATCTGTGGGAGCGCCTATCATCAAATTATGGGTGCTAGCGCGGAGATCCGATGATGCTTTCGACGTCCCGATGATCACTGCATCGATATGCCTTCGATGCTGAAGAGATATCTTTATCTGAGCTTCTTGGATCGAGAGATTATCTCTCTAGAGAGTGGGAGGAGAGAAAGGCTCTGGATTTCACTCCATGGAATGAGTGAATAGTGAATTACACACTAAGGGAGAGATCCTCCTCTCTTATTTATAGTGGAATTCCCAAATACCCAGTTGGGTTCCCCAACCCCCGTTTATTTCAATGTCCACTAATAAATAATTTTGATTAACTAAACTGCGCCAATATTATTTATTATTTTATCACATACTTGTAATATATAAAATATATATTATATAATAAAACCCGATCCATTTAACTTGACTCATTGTCCCGCTTAATATTAAACGAACCTTTAATATTAAAATAATATTCGTTCGATTAATATTTTTCTTGTATTTACTAAACTCATAAATACATTAGATAAAATCAATCCCAATTATTCATAACTTTAATAATAATGAATTTATTTAATTCATCGGTGATCGATAACTTGAACAACACTCAGACCCCATAGCAGGGCCCACTATGTCAATATACCTATTCAACTGAATAGGGTGAATTCTTGAATACGCTATTGTGTGTGACCCTATAGGCTCTTATCTCGATAGTAGTGAATAACACAGACCAAGAGTGGAGTCTAGAAACCCATAATGTCCCCTAGAGAGATAAGGATAGTCATAGAAATGACTACCATCCTATGAACATTGACTGTGTACTAAAATCTCTTTGTCATTAAATATCTCATAAAGTAGGATGCACTCTTGTGTCATCATCCTCATCTTGCTTTATTATTTGTCAAACTATCCGGATGGATTTACCTTTGTACTACTTTGGCCAAAGGCTTATAAAGGCAACACCATCCTATCAACCATTCCTGAGATATACAACTTCCTGAACTTGGAAGCAACAAATCCTTTCTTGACCATTCAGCCAATGTCATACCACCAACGACGCAACCAACACAAACTACCTCGCTACGACTTCATTGACATGGTTTTCTTCTTGTATTAAAGTATGTAATCAAATGGTATACATTGGTAATGGTCACAAGTTAGGAGACCAATACACATATTCATAGATAGGAACAACCAATGACACCAAAACATGTGGTGTTCCTATTGGCGGGTCTGTCCTCATGATCTCATTACTAGAGATCATGAAGTGAGAACTTCATGAGAAGAAGTCTCAATGCTTATGAGCCCCCATCACCAGATAGTCAGACATATACTGTTTCCAATCAGTAAGATGTATCTAGACTATAAAACATATATTTAATATCAATTTCATTGTATCTCGAGGTTCTCATTATAGCCTGGGAACTGCTATAACCTCTCGACACAGCAATTAACCTTTGGACATTACCATTATAATAGTGGATGCAGAAAAGTCTACACTATAATGGTAAGATTACATCATGTATAACTAATTTTACACATGATATGGTAATCAAAAGTACTGCATAGTTGGGTATAGGGCACCCACTATTTCAACACTCCCACTTGCACTATAGACAACTTTCTAACCAAACTTGTTATCTACTCGCATGATAAAATCATGTTTCTGCTGAGTAATGGATTTAACTACTAGGTCTGCCACGTTTTCACCAAGTGGCATATCTGCTATACGTGACCTCATCTGCTTTAGTAAAACTTCTCAAGATAATGTATCCCCGAGTATATCACTTTGTCCATTGACAACTTTACTAGTAAGAATTAGGGGTGTCCAGACCCGACCCAACCCGACCAACCCGACTTGACCCGACCGGGTTGGGTCGGGTCGGGTCGGGTTACAAAATTTATACCACGAGTTGGGTTATATCATGGTCGGGTTGGGTCGGGTCATGGGTTGGGAAAAAATTGACCCAACCTGACCCAACCAACCCGACTACTATAACTCTCCTCTTCAGACTTGGCCCTCTCCTCTGCCTATCGACCCAATTTCCCCTCACCCTCGCCCCATGCCGCTGTCTTTCTCCTTTCCTACACCATCCATTGAGTCCATGCCATCACCCACCATTACATGAATACTCTATTAATCGTATAGATGATTGAATCTTCCATGAAATTTCTTAGACAAACATAAAATAAATTCAAACGAATCGAGACATGTGAAATCAGCGAAAAAACAATGCCCAATCAACAAACAAAAATATGAAGATAACTAGATTTCATTCGATTTTGCTACAAAAACTAAAGAACAAGCAAAAAACCAAAGGAAGATAGAACAATTTTAATGATTCAAAGATCCGACGGTGGATGATCGACTAATAAAATGATCACTGAACATCTCCCTCGCCCTCACCAATCCAGTGTATCCACCGCACAACACCTGCATGTACCCCTACCTCTGCCACCACCTCTATCTCCATCGGGACTGTGTGCGATGTCAAATCTATCGGTGACGGACACTACCCCATTCTCATCACCCTCTTGGCCTCACCTTGAACCTCCTCAAACCTTGATAACTACTTGCAGGAAAGCTAATCACATCACACCATCGAGTCGCAGACTGAAGTTTTTTGGGGTCAATTTATTACAGGGCAGAGGATGTGGGCATTCCCTAGTGTGGTGAATAAGATGAAGTAGAGGAATACATAACCCGATCAACCCATGGGGCGATAGCCAAAAAAAGAACTGAACAATTTTTTTTTGTAACCCGGTCAACCTGCGGGTTGGGATCCAAAAAAAATACCAAACATTTTTTTTCCTTAACCCGATCTACCCGACCCGACCCAACCCGATTTGAGGCGGGTTGGGTCGGTTCGAGTCTGAATCCAAAAACATCTCTGACCCGACCCAACCCGACCTGACCTATTTTGCTTGGGTTAGGTCCAAAATAGCACTCAACCTGACCCAACCCGACCCATGGACACCCCTAGTAAGAATATCATAATTTGTATGATAATAATTTTCTCACTAGGTGCAAATCTAAGAACCGGAACAAATCATTGTGATTGATAACTTCTTCTTAGCTGCCTTAGAAGCTGCAACGTACATGGTATTTGTAGGTATGGATACCACTAGCTTTTATGAGCTTGACTCACTCATTACCTTTGCCTAACTGCGATACTAGATCAAATTGATCTAAGGATTACTAGTTTGTGTCCCAAAAAACTAGTATACATTCTTCTCCACATTCTAGGCACATATCACTTGTACTTGTCGAAGTACAAGATGATATTTCTGACTGCATCACTTACAGTGCTCCTGGAAATAATTGATATATTCCTATAATAAATTATATCATGTCAGTATCAATTATTGTAAATATTATGGAATATGTGATTGATCCATTAATGAAGCATATGGTATCAATTCACAACATTAATCTCTACCCATGCTCCAAACAAGTTAACTTAGAGAGATTAAACCATGTGATATTGGAAACAATTATGAACTTGAATTGTTCCAACTTGTATTTTTTCAATACAATGTCACTATATGTACGATTGACTAGGACCAAGCAACCTATAGATCTACCTCAGTAGATCCTGTTCCCTAGAACTCAGGTTACTACTTTAAGTCAATCATTGGAGAATTTCTTTTATTCTAATCTTATCTAATTGTAAGATCAAGATCTATTTTCCATATGTTGCTGAACATATTTCTCTTGGAAAACTTTGGTGCTCCCACTAACCTTTGGTAGACACAAGGTAAAGATTCATTTATAATGAATGCTATAAGATCTTATTGCTTACATTAATCCAGAATTGGATTTCAGTAACTTGCAACCCTTATAAGTTATTGGCATCATTTGATGTCATCATCTCTTTCTGGTTGCGTCGTATAGACACATTCCACGAAAGATGATCTTGACATCCAATGACCAATAAAATGATATTAGAAGTTTAGCTATGACAAGTAAAATTCTAATGGATTTAGGCATACTAACTTGGTATAACCAATCGAGCCTTATTGGTACCATGCTTGTAATATTCATGTATCATCTCATTTGAATACCCACCACAATATTCAATTTATAAGCCCCTTTTCAATTTGATACATGGAATCCATTATTGAATTTTAGTTGATCTTGTCAATCTTAGATTATTTCCATATACTGCTTACTTGTAGGAATTATTATTCTTAATGAATAATTTATTACCAACCGTGGTGAATATAAAACCATCACCATGGTTTCATTCTTCCTACGCAGTATGCATCACTGGAACATGCCGATTCCACATGTACTTGTGAAACCTGTTTCTATGCCAACTATTTATGCATCTCAAGCATTGACTAATTCCAAGTCAATTCAGCTCCCACTATCTCTAATAGAGACGTGAACCCTTTTATAGAAATTTAGTCTAATGCTTGACTACATCGTTTCTATCTTATAGATTTATGTAATATCCTAAGCAACTGTTAGGATAATTACTTAGATGCACCATGTGTTAAGATTGATGCATGTTTGTTTTTAACAAACTCTTTGCATCCTAACACATAATCTATGGCATAATGGATTTTCATTATACTATGACTCATATGATATCCACTTTTCATTTTAGTTGGCATATTGGTTATGGGTTTATGCCATTATTTTCAAAGCACGTCATGAAATATAATGGAATTTACTGCAGGTTGTAGTATTGATACTAATTACATCATAACTTTGATGTATAAAATGTGCGTTTAGGAATTTCTCCACACTAAATTTTTTTGATCAATGTAAACATGTGATACATTATCATCGGTCCTCCTTATGAACATCAATACGGTGATGTAGATAAGGTAACATGTGTTTAGGAACTACTCCACGCTACATTATCATGATCGATGATTGTTTGGTCAAGATATTCTTCGGCATGCCGATCCGAAGCAACTCATATCTTCTTACCAAACATATACTTCACTATTCCTTAATAAATTAAATTAATCTTATGAAGCATCTTTACCTATTACTTCCCTTTTGAATAGTTCACACTCTCTTGTTGAACTAATCCTGAAAGATTTGTGGCATACCTTTATTTCTAAATGTTTCTTTGTCTAAACTAAGGATGCCAATAATACCAAAGGTGTTTAGCTATTCCAATCCTAAATACCATACTGGGTATATATTTGACATCCACTTTTAGTTTTAATTGACAAAGAATCATATTTCCACAATTGTGTTGGTCTTACAATTTTATATTCATCATGTATTGCCTTTGATTCAAGTATGTCTGAACTATTTGTTGAATATGCTATTAGAAACAACATTCATTACAAAAAACATGGAATGATGTATCATTACGTCCAAAGGGCATGTGGGATAAATGTTTTGGTTATACTCAACAACTTGTTCAGTTTGAGTCAATTACTCGGCAATTTGAAGTTATGTGATTCTCACCGCTGACTTAGGAATCACCCTTTCTCAGCTGCTTGGAGAAGAAACTTTACTTCTAGTAATGTTTCTATACTAACTTGGTTACTGTATTTCAATACATATATATGAAAATCATATTGTATTTTAATACCCATGAAGTATGTGAGAAAACAATACTCTTATTTGATGAATATAAACTAAACGAGACGTTGGTACTTTCTTTTGGTATTTCAGTTCATTGCATTTTTAAACTTCCACAAATTTATTTCATTATGTGATGAAAATAACCTCCTGTTAAATATCCAACCACTTTTCTTTGAAGGACATGATGAAGGTGCCTTTGGCATAACTTTCCATAGGCCTTTCCGCCTTGTCTTTCAATTTATTCACCATAAGAATAAAATATGGCATTATCTCCAATATTATTATTACTTGGTGAATGTTGCCATAAAGGTAATGAAGTACTTACTCTGTATTGTTTGTTTGTACCCTTAAACGAAACTAGAGTAATTATGTGTTAAAGGTATAAGAATGGGATGACATGAAAGATTGTGAACTGTCTTTCACTTTACACAAAACGAGTGAAATCATCACATTCAAATATCACTTAGCTTTCTCCTTGAAACTTATAGGAGATGAGATTACATGTTACATCATCCATGTCATGATGTAGCATCTGCAACTAACATCAGACCTTGATGATAGCATTATGACAGAACCATCATATGCTTGATTCATGAGTCTCCTGTAAGCAGTTTTACACCCTCGCTTCTTGAGGTAGCTTAACAGGTTGGGACACAAGCACCTTGAATTTTAATTATGGTAGTAATGTGCGCAAGCGCCTATAATACACTTGGAATTTCGTGATTTTTTAGACATTAACTTTGTACAAAATTTATCACAATTTTATTGTGGTATTACTTTCCATTCTCTACAAATAAAATTTAGCAGATTGTACTTTTAATATTGATTACCAAATGTGACATTATTGATTATTTAATCATTAAATGTCTCTCACTAATTTTTCGAATTCTAGGAACCCTCTGTACCAGAATTGGAATACTCTTGAGTATTCTAGTGGCAAGGATCCCTGAACCTCCATCATAGTCTACAAGCTATGACTATTCCACTACTCGGAGGGTTCAAGGTAGGCTTTTGGCTGGCCAACCGCATTAACTCGTGGTTCCTTGATTTGTTGAGTGAAGTCCCAGCTTCAAAAATCATTTACTGATTTACTCAACACTTGCCTCTAAAATTACAACAAGCTAGCTATGGCTATTTCTTTGCTATAATTTTAGTTAAGTCGACCCACCACTCCAATAATAACTCCTCGGTAGTAAGAGGAACCCTCAGCTATGGCATGATTGGCACCTCGAACACCCAATTTTGTTCAAACTTGAATGATGGAAGGCTGTTTGTGACTTAATATCTTCTTTGAGTGTTTTATTGGTTTTCTCTCAACGAATATAATCCATTTCTATTAAACTTGTTCATCTATGTTGTCGTTCTCACAACTGAAATTTAATAGAAAAACATACGCCACTTCTTTATGCATTTTATTATATATTATTTTATGTATTTTCTTGCTGTTCTAAAATGCATAAAATAATAAATAAATGCATAAAGGAAAACTACTACCCGACTGGTCTTGAGCATCTAAATGACCTAAGGGCATCGTACCTGAGTCGAATCTTTGACTCTTGATGCAGCTTGCCCTTCCATGTATGTCCGCTGGTCTTCTGGAGTATCGCCACGTCTTGGCAGGGTCCACGTGTCATCTTGCATCATCTTTGATCAACATGCACCGCCTCATCTTGGCAGGGTCCACATCATTCACCATCTTCGTCTGAAATACAAAGGTACTCGCACGCAGGCGAGGGGAACTAGTGGGATAAATGCACATCGGATAAAATTTGGGCACGCAGGCCCTTAAACATTTTACCCGAAAAAGAAAGACGATGTGCAGACCGTCTATTTAATTAATTACAATCATCGCACGCAGTTAAAATAATTAATTAAATAAAAAGTAACATACACGGGTCGATGCTCAAGACCAAAATGCAGGTAAAATAAAGCGCGATAAAATTAAAATGAATTAATTAAGTATGAGGGTTATCTAAATTAAATTAAATGAATTTAATAATTAAAATAATTTAATTATTTATCAGTCCGCTAATTAATTTAAATTTTATGCCAAAATTAAATTAATTTATATGCTTGGGTATTAAAATAATTGACCAAAATTAATTTTATTTATTTAATTTAGAAACTAAAATTAAATTAATTAAATTAATTAATTTTGATTAATTTTAAAAGGGTCGGTCCTCGAAAATCGACTGCAGGGCCTATGTAGATCAGTCCAAACCCGTACAGGGCCCTACGAGGTTGTACAGGGCCAAACTGGGTCGGGCCAATCCGCCAAAACCTGTTCCGAGTTGGGAAGGTCATCCCAGACCGTTTTAGGGCCAAATTTGGTCTGCAAAAATACTTGCAGACAAAATTAATACCTCCCAGGTCTTGACTGAGGGTGACGGTGAGGTGCGGAGCTCAGCAGATAAGAGCGACGGCTGGCCGGTGTGGCAGCGACCACCACTGTTCGGTGAAAGGGAGGCTGGATGCGCCACTGCTGCACGTGGGAGCTGCTGGTTGGTCGGGAGTCAAGACCGGGGTTCCTGAAAGGGAGTGGCGATGCGGGAGGTTAGCTGTGGCGCTGCAGGTGCAAGGTGGCGGGGTTTTTCTGTAGCTTCTTCACTGCATGGAGGCCGGCGGCCTTCGGTGCTTCGGCGTTAGGAGGTGTGGCAGGTGCCGCTCATGGTGGCTGAAACCTGGGATCACCCGCGGGAGGAGGCGCTGAAGCCAGGGAGGAGGCCGGCGACTACCTAGAGAAAAGGTAGGCCGACCGTCTGACGCTGGGTCGAGTGAGAGGTGGTGCTGGTCAACCTTCTACAACCGGGGTGACGACCTCTAGAGAGGAGGCAGGACGCGCTGTGGCGGACAACACTGTCTGACGGAGCCTCGTGAGTAGTATCTGGAAACCGCCCGCAAGGGAGGTAGTTCCCTTCTGCGAGGCAGCTGCTTGGGCAGTGCTTGGTGCGGTGTCCTGAGGGAGGGTGGCCTGGAGCAAAGTGTTCAAGTGGGAGGCGGTCGACCCTGCTGCTAGGCGTCCCTTGTGCAGTGTGGGGTTGTTGCTGTTGTTGTTGTGAGGAGACCAGGGTGGCCACACGCATTGGCCAAGGGGCTCCCTCGGGGTCGAAGTGTCTTCACTCTAGAGGCGGCGGGCCAGTAGGTGGCGCCTCCTGTAGTGGCGTGGAAGAAGGGCCGAAGCCAGACGGGGCTCCGATGGTGGCCAGGCGCTGCGGCATGGTTTTCGGTGACTAGTGCATAGGTGACCCACGACGCCTCTAGGGTTGCGCCGTGGGAGGGAGAGGGGGTCTGCTCGGACCCCTACAAATCTATTTTTTTGGTTTTCTTTCTACATGTACCAACCCACCCTCTTTGTTTTTTTAAAGAATTATTTTAATTCAAGTCCTCCCATCTTTTAAAAATTCCACTTTTTTTTAAAAGGATTCTTTTGAAGTCAAGTCCTCCCATATTTTTCAAGGTCTATATAGCCTTTTAAATTTAATAATAATAACATTATTATAATAAAATAATAATTTATTATTATTATATTATTATAATAATTTTTTTATTATAATAATAAAATTATTTTGAAAATTATAAAATTATAAAATTATAATTTCCACAATTAATTTTATTTCTAATAAACCAATTGAATTTTAATCAGTTCAACAAGATGAAAAAAAATTAGAACTCGAGATCAAACCGTGAATTTTGTCCAATCTAAAAATTTAAACTGACCATAACTTGGTCATTCGACATCGGATCGCCAAGAGGTTTGAACCGTTGGGACCGTCTTTGAACCCTCTACTTAATTTTATGAAAATTAATTTTATTTGGGTCAAAAAATTTACGTGATCCCTCTGATACCACTGTTAGGTTCCGGGGCTCGCAGCGGAATCTGGTGGGCAGGAAATTTTAAAATTTTCATCAGCGGGATGGCAAGACTTGTCGTCGCCAAAGATCCGAGCCTCGGTAAGGCCCAGGATCTCGCGTAAATTGTAAAGAGCACAAAATTAAAATGAAAACGTACCCGTTTCAGATATAAAGCAGCGGTCGACTGCAACTAGTCGATGGCGATCATCGTTTGAAGTATCCAAACTAGGAACCCTCTAGATTGTCCACACATGCTTCAAAAATCCACGAGAGTGTCGATCGTCGAATTCTGGGTGCTAGCGTGGAGATCCGACGATGCTTTTGATGTTCCGACGATCACCGCATCGAGATGCCTTTGATGCTGAAGAGATATCTTGATATGAGCTTCTTGGATCAAGAGCTTCTCTCTCTAGAGAGTGGGAGGAGAGAGAGGCTCTAGATTCCACTCTATAAAATGAGTGAATATTTAATTACACACCAAGGGAGAGAGCCTCCTATCTTATTTATAGATGAAATCCAAAATACCCGGTTGGGTTCCCCAGCCCCTGTTTATTTCAATGTCCACTAATAAATAAATTTTATGAACTAAACTATGACAATATTATTTATTATTTTATCACATACTTGTAATATAAAAAAATATATATATTACGTGATAAATCCCAAGCCATTTAACTTGACTCATTGTCCCGCTTAATATTAAATGAACCTTGAATATTAAAATAATATTCATTTGATTAATATTTTTCTCTTATTTACTAAACTCGTAAATACATTAAATAAATTCAATCCCAATTATTCATAACTTGAATAATAATTAATTTATTTAATTAATCGGTGATCAATGACTTGGACAACACTCATACCTCATAGCGGGGCCCACAATGTCCATATACCTATTCAACTGAATAAGGTAGATTCTTGAATAAGCTATTGTGTGTGACCCTCTAGGCCCTTATCTCGATTGCAGTGAATAAAATACATAGACCAAGAGTGGAGTCTAGCAACCCATCATGGCCCCTAAAGAGATAAGAATAGTCATAGCAATGACTACCATCCTACGAACACTAACTGTATGCTAATATCTCTTTGTCATTAATATCTTATAAAGCAAGACACACTCTTGTGTCATTATACTTATCTTGATTTATTATTTGTTGATCTATCCAAATGGATTTACCTTTGTACTGCTTTGGACAAAGACTTATGAAGACAAAACCATTCTGATCAACCAGGCCTGAGATATACAACTTCCTAAACTTGGAAGCGGCAAATTCTTTCTTGACCATTCAGCCAATGTCATACCACCAACGACGCACCCAACACAAACTACCTCACCAAGACTTCATTGCCATGGTTTTCATCTTGTATTAAAGTAAGTAATAAAATGGTACACATTGGTAAAGGTCTCAAGTCAGGAGACCAATACACATGTCTGTAGATTGGAACAACCAATGACACCAAAACATGTGGTGTTCCTATTGGCGGGTCTGTCCTCATGATATAATTACTAGAGATCACCAAGTGTGAACTTCATGAGATGAAATCTCAATGCTTATGATCCCCCAACACCTGATATTCAGACATCTACTGTGTCCAATCAGTAATATGTATCTAGACTATAGAACATATATTTAAGATCAATGTTATTATATCTTGAGGTTCTCATTATAGCCTATGAACTGCTATAACCTCTCGACATGACAATTAACCTTTGGACATTACCATTATAATAGTGGACTTAGAAAATTCTACACTATAATGGTAAGATTACATAATATATAACTAACTATACACATGATATGGTAATCAAAATTACTGCATAGTTGGGTCTAGGGAACCCACTATTTCAACAAGTTATACGACTCTAAACTATACAATGTCACCATGATGTCCTCATCTGAGAGGACATCACCTCTGATACTGTTCATCTACCATGACATGTTCCAAAACTATGTATTGCTTGATTTCCATCCTAATGGGATATGCAGTGATGCCCGAACAACTTGTATTTGGGCCTAGCCACAAATTCAACCTGCCAGCCCCTTGGCCTGAGCTTCTTCCGGGAGTGTGTGATGTGGTGCGGGACTACGTGGTCTTCATTTATGTCAGGTTATTTTTCCACACTATACGCATACCCTCTAGGATACATCTCCCCTAAATTCCTACCACTGTCCTTACTGCATGATATTAAAATGCACAGACAGTTCCTGTCACACAACCTTAAACCGTGGCATCATCATCCTGGCCCCACAACAAAAAATGGTACAATGTTGTGGTTCTCTCACCCGAGAGGACATCACCCTTGGAATTAGTCATCTACCATGACACTTGTTAAGAACTACATATAGATTGATTCCTATCCATACAGGATATGTAGCGATCCTTAGACTTTCCATCCTGGTCTATCCACTCAAAAAAAAGCAAAAAAAACAAACCAAAAAAATATAATGCTCTCCCTCTCTGTGTATAGATTAGGCATGCACAGGGAGATTTCCCATCAAGAACTACATGTGGCTTGATTCCCATTTCATGAGATATATAGTGATTCATAAATCATCAATTTTGGGTCCAACCACAACATTCTTTCTCCTTCACTTTGGGTCACCTATGTCCTCACTGTATGACTTTAAACTACATGGAATGCAATAACTACAAATGGATTGATTCTTGTCCATACATGATATGTAGTGATACCCAGATTTTCATCCTTAGGTGCAACCAAATCACTTACCCCTTTTAATTTTGATTCGTCTTCATCCTTGCTTCATGACTTTAAACTACACAAACACGTCCCAAGCACATGATGTTAAATTGGACACCCTTAGGTACAAACTCTGTGACCCTAAACTAAGAGTTGATGGTCCAAAATCTATGACCTTAAACTAAGATCCTATAGTCTAGGTAACATGACCTTAAAATATTTGTAGCAGGTCCAAGAATTATGACCTTAAAATATTCTTATCCCTTATATTCTAAGCACTACAACTTTAAATTGTATATAGGTCTCTTCTGGGATGTGTTGTGTGGTGATGAGGCCTCCTAGGTTCTCATTCATGTATGTTTTATAATAACATTGTACCACACCACGCATAAACATTTGAGATACCATACCTTATAGTCTAAGCTCTATGACCTAAAACTAAGATTTAATGTCTTTTACATATGACATTAAACTGCGATCCTACCCTGAACAAGTTTGGGGTGCCCCATGATAATCATGGGATGCTTCAGCTTCCTTACTAGAGGGGATTTTTCCCACCAGTGTTGGTCTCCCACCACTTTGTGATTAAGAACTACATGAGGATTTATTCCCATCATTATGGGATATGTAGCGATGCCTGGACATTTTTTCTTCAGGCCCAACCACAATTTAATTAACCTTTTCAGCCCTTTTACCTTAGTTACGGTCCAAGAATTCTGGCCTTAAAACTTATGTCGTTTTTCTTAAGGTGTGTAAGTAACACGTGAGCCTCCTTGGCCTCATGAATATCATGTTTTACCTCCTGCATGTTGTATGCATATCCTAAGACTGAACACTTTCCCTTAGTCTATGTAATATGACTCTAAAATGTTAGTCGGGGTCTAGGTAGTATGACTTTGAACTATGTGAAACATCCTGGTCATATGATGTTAAACTATGGGACACGTCCTAATCACATGATTTCAAACTATACCATGTATCATCCCCATCACATGATTTTAAACTACACGTTTATCTTCCTCACCATATGATGTTAAACTATGCATTCATTATTCTCAATTGCATGGTGTAAAACTAACAGGCCTTTCAGGCCCTCACCTAATGGCCCTTTCCTGAAAGGTCCTTTACTAATACTGGTTATCTATCAAATTATTCACATATTTAGATATCACTTGGTGTCTAAGATAATGTTCTTCTAGAAGATGGGTTTGATCTCATTTAAACCAGTACAATCACACTAATGTGTTCTAAGCCATGGTGGAGTAACCCTAAGAGTGTTAGAATCCATTAGAACATTACATCACTCCACCTAACACTTCTCATGCCCCTCATTTGGATCTTCATCCCCTTTAATGTTGAAAAAGACCCCCTAACAACTTGGATATGCTGCATCGGCTCACCCACCATCTCGGGCCAACATTATGGAAGGCATAAAACAACATTTTGAGTTAGGTTCCGTGTTTTGAACATGGTTAGAGGCCGAAACTCATTTATTTATCCCCATTTTAGGCTAGTGGTATGGATATTGTGTTTTGAACACAATCAACAGTTATCCTGCACCATCATTCCATCCTCTCTGTGTTCTAAATTTTGGGTATTGTGATTCACACTTTTCATTTCCCTTTGTCTAGATTGATTCCAACACCCTTGGTGTTATCCTTTTTGCGCACTAACACACATTGGGAGAAGCGAGTTGGCTATTCTGAGAACCCTGTTCTCTAGTCACAACCTATCTCATACTTAACACTCTGGATGGTCAGTCAAAAATATTATACCCTAAGTATTCAATGATTATATGAAACTCTCATACAACATGAACAATTATGTGATAGTCTCTTGTTTCTCACACTGGGTATGACCCACGTGAGCTTAGGGATTGGTCATTAGTTGTTTCATAGATATGTTAAATTTCTATAATTGAAACAAGTAAGAATGTGTCCATGAATGAAATTTAGAGCAAGAAAAAAAGAAATTATATTTCATGAGTTTGAAAAAACACATCCCTTATGGATCATCCCCTTCGATGGCGTGCTTCAGCTCCACCACCTTTTAGCATTTGGCCTCTAAGGTCTGCTATCACCACCTGAGCACCTTTTCCTCTTAATTTTCTTATGGGTGAAGCTCATCCACCCTACTTTACATCTAGTCCCACTCATCTCGGAGATCATCCACCTGAAGAGATACCTGTCTCATCCATTATTTGGACTCCACCAACTAGACCCTCAATCGTATGACTAGTTTTGATTAAATGGTAGAAAAGGAGGAACACTCATTCATCTATTCTTCTAGATGTTGGATCTACTGTTCAGCATCCTGAAGCTTATTAATGATGATACACTTCTTATGATGCTAATAGACGTTCAGATGGTGAATAATTTCCCATATCTTCTCAGGGAGGTAGTCCTGGATTAGCATGTGTAGACCTCACGCATCCGCCCCTCCAGTACACAGACTGCACAACCAGTGGAGAAGCGATCCAATCTAGATTATCTATTTCAATTATAGAGTGTTTTTAATGAAACTCTTGACCAAATTCCATGCTCAGTGTTGGGTGGACTGACTGTCCTCAACTATATCAGAATTAGACTCATCCAGCTCCTTAGGATCTATAGGCTTATAATCTAGAAATGTGGAAAGGAGTTCAGTAGCGAGATCCTTCTCTAGAACCATATAAGATGGTATGGGATCTATATCATGAGGTTGATCTTCATCGCTTGATCCCACCTCAATAAGGTTGTCCTTGTTAGCACCAGGTGTTTCCCTGCTAGTGGATCCATTAGAAGTTGTGACCCGGTTAGCCTGAGCGACCGACCCCACAAGGAATGGTACCCCCATCAGGAAAGGAATCATAGATCCTCTAACCATGTCCCATAGTAGAGTGATCACTACTCCTATTACTTTTCATATAATAATCATGTTAGTGATCCTAATCAAGCAATAAAAAATGTGGTTCTGTAAGGCAAGGAATTTACGGAAGCCGAGCGGTGGCACATCATCCTCTCAGGTTGTCATTGTTGGAACACTGGGATGTGGCCCCCCATATATGATTAAGGGATCCAAGGATTCTGGACTGGACACCATGGCCTCCTCATCACTGCTAGGCCCTACAACCACTCTCACCCCAGACATAGATCCTAGGGATTGGTCATCTGCACTTGATGCTGCACCTCCAACCCTATGAGCCGAGGTCTCTTGTGAAATATTCTCCAGTATGAAAAAGATTTCAGTCGAGGAATCTAGATAAAGAATGAGAAAAATAATAGCACTAGAGAATGAGTTAAATCTTAATTCTAGAGCTTCAGAAAATCACTCCAAAGAGGCTTCCTCTGAGGCTACGACCTCTCCATCCTCTGGGGGGATCCCTTCATTAGAATATTCCCCCCAGGATCCATCTGATTGATTAGGAAAGGGATAGTGCTCTTCCAGCTTACCTGCTAATAGATTCAGAGGAGAGTTCATGTCTAGAAGAACCCTTACTCGATCTGTCATTAGATGCATAGTGCCTAGAGAGTCCACTAGATCCTCCAACTCAACCACATATCATGCCCTTCTTCCTGAGATGTAAGGAAGTTAGCCTTGTCATAGAGGATCCCGACCAGATGCATCCCATGTCTGTTCAGATGGTCCCATAGACTACAGGTGTAGAGAAACTATCTAATGATGTCTTAGGTCTTCCAAGCCTTAGGGAAAATGTTGTCCTTAGGAATGTACACATGGCACACTTGATTATAAAGAGATTGAGAAGGCACCTAGCAGAAAACCCACATTGTATCCCCTTACTCCAGAGTTAGCTCGATTAGAAGCACTAGACCTGATGCTGCTACTCTTCTTCCTTCATATATGGCTGGTGCAGGTCCCCGAATCGTCGGCTCCGCTGCTGCAACCCCATTACCATGATGTGTGCCAACCCTACCACAACAATGCTCTCTTTACACTGATCAACATTATCCCTATATTAGAGGATCCACTCCCTCATTGGACTAGATGGTCCTCTACCTCAACATTTCTCCTGGGTAGGAAAACTCCCGGCTCTTCGTATACGCCTTAACTAGCACGTACACAATAGTCAATGACGACAACTCATTCCACATCTTCCCATATTTGTGTGTGAACATAAGCTAGAGCTTCCTCATCACACATGGATGATCTTCATGATGTACCCATAATTACACCTTTGAGGTTATCCTTTGCAGACACCTGAACTTCCTTATGAATTAGTGTGGGTTGTACAGTTCAAAAATTTGGATTGAAATCAACCCATGCCACCAGTACTCCACCTCAAAAGGCTAGGATATATAACTGCTGCTCTTCGGTTCCCATGCGGTCATCAGTGATCATCCCCATATACAGAGGGAACAAATGAAAAGTGAATTAATCCAGCCTTTTGACACTGCTTAACACCATCATCAAAGCTAGATTGAACGGGAAAATTTCTGTGATGTTTAGAATCATCAGTATAAAGTCCGTTTCAGGAGGGGAGATGGATTTGGGTATTAATATCCCCCATGTGAACTGTTGCCCAGCTGTATAGGAAGTGGATCAGTCCACACATGCACAAAGAATTCTTCCCCCTACTGATATGACAAATCACCTTTTATAGCTTCACCAGCACCAGGATCCCCAAGTAGATACACTGCCTTGTCGTCAGCATTTTCGCCATGAAAAATGTGCTCACCCACACTCCCATGTGTGCATCTCGTACCAGTAGCATCCACCAATATATTAATGAAGAAATGAACCCAGCCAACCTAACTATTGGTTGAGGATCAGTATTGATGTTGTACCCCCACAACTGCCACTGAATATCCTCCAAGATTCACCAATTAGATCCCTCTTTGCCTCACCGGTCTCCCCTCGGACAAGTACAGGGCCTTGTCGATAGTTTCTTTGGTACCTCTTCTCCTTCAACAGGATCCTCTACCAAGAAGTTCAAAAAGTAACCAAACCACTATTTCAAGTGGTCATCCCTCATCATCTTCTTGTATTTATCTATGCCCAACACCAGATCCAGTAATGCCTTTTCCATATATGGCATATATTCCTGATCATACCATGCATTCTCTACTGAAAGAAACTCATCATATATGTATCCTTAGATTGGGATTCCTGAAATATGATAAATATCCCATAGGATGATTCCAACCTCTCTATGGTGAAAGTAGAAAGTGTTGGTCCCCGATGACTATATACTCAGCAGTTCCGACATGATCTCTCATGGCAGGTAGACATGGAATTGGGAATCCCATGATACTTCATATAACTGCACTCTCTTAAACTATATGTCAAACTTAGCACAAGAACCGAATGCCCAGTAAGCCCAAGACCATTCCTCCATGAAGTTTACACCCTGGAAAAGGTCACAACTATCAGTCCACTCCTTATCCAAGTTTCCTAAGACCACCTTGATGATGGTATTGTATTGAGGAGGATGTGTATCTCTCTCCAACGATCTCTTATCAATGTTTTTGAGATTATTTTAGATCTAGTCAGCTATGATGAGGGAGTGATACTTCTAGATATGGACATCGACAGATCTATGCCACTAGTACTATCCTGGTATTCCCCTAAACCAATAACCCAATTCATCCCTACTTTTTGGTGGAATGAAGACATCATCCCTTAGAACGAAGCCATAAAAGGCAATATCTTGCAAAGGGGATAGTCCTTCTGCAGTTTTGACAGTAGCTCGAGCATCGATTCATGATCAGAATATATTTATACATATTCTCTAATCATAATATTAATCATCATATCTTCCTTTCGAGAAACATTCACAAGGAACTCCTGATCATCTTCTTGGATGGCCATCAGATCCAAGACTTAGGTAGATTTTGGATTCTATTCATAGAGATCATTCATAAAGGTCATTCGCGGAGCTCTGGGTCACAAAGTATCAGCGCAATCAGAGAAGTTCACTAAGAGTCCATGGATCACAATGCCCAATTTTCTAAGAAGCATTCACAAAGTAAAGGTATGAAGATTCTGGTTCGTAGAGGCTACATCCATAGAGATTAATCAAAGAGAAAATATCTTCAATAAATGATATGACAACCATTTTTCTCATGAGAGTTCCATACAAATGAGGGGGCCCCAATTCTATTTATAGGTGTTGGGATTCACAACATGTATCGTTCCCATAGCCTTCATGAACCCGCATGAAAAATGATCTTCATGACCAAAAAATACATTTATGATATTTTTAGAGATTGTCCCTCAAAATATGACCCTCTTTACCATTGGATACCATTTTGAGGGGGGGAATTTGTTGGTGTTGAAATTCATGGATCGAAGAAAGTGGAGAAGCACCATGGCCATTTGGGATGAAATCCAAGACCAACGACCTCAAATATCATCCAAAGGGTTGTCTTCTCAAAGACTCTTCATGGAGATCCCACACCACCATGAGCGTGCAAGGCGATGATGGAACTCCTGCGAATCTATCACCCTCTGCAACCACGTGAAGCCAGTTGATGGATAGCTCCATGAGTCTGATGAATCCAGTACTGTTCACAAAGCACCTTTTTGATCCATAGAGTGCCTTTGAGAATTGCAATTCTCATGGACTATAAATATCTGACTCACCCCACTTCAAAGGCATGATTACCCCAACCTTTTGAATTTCGATCTCCCATTTCATGAAGCTCCCAAGCACCGCGAACCAGAACCCAAAATGAATCAGGAAAGGTATTAGAACATCACGATCCCCCCTTTACTTTATTCCCAAATACCCCTACCTATGGTAGGGATTCCTTTCATTAAGTTCCATGCCTTTTGTATAGGAAGGAGACCCTTTGGTTTACTCGAGGCTTTGTGGAGCATTCAACCTTCATAGAGCCTTCTTCCACCAAGCTAGGACTTTTTGAGACGGTAGGTTCGCCCAGCTTCACGTAGATATTTCCTTCACGAAGCTCCTAACATCTTTGAAGCATCCGAGATTCATGAAGCACCTATCAGCAAGGTCCCCTGCTTCATGAGACCCTCCTCTATGTAGCCCTCCATGCTAGTACATAGTGATTTCTTGGTCCCTCATGCGGTGTCCCTTGTTGTGGTACCCTAACTCTTATTTTTTTGGTATAGGTATGATAACCACCCTTTCTTCTTAGCATAGGGATGATAATATGAACCCCACTATCGACCAATCCTTCGCACCATTCCAACTTGGCATTGCTAGTGCCGTCCCTCCCCTAAGGGTTGATGAGCACTAGTTATGTAATTCCAAGGGGTAAAAAGTGAGTTCCCCCTGTCTGCACTAGAGGAAGTAAAAATTAAAAACACTATCATCCTCAGAAGATGATGTTAAACTATAGCCTCTCCCCATACAATTCACACAGGGTTACACATCTTGAGAATTTTCCACACCCACTTGCCTCCATGGGATTGAGATCTTCCTCACATGGAATTAGATCCTCCTCACATGGAATGAGATCTGCTTCGGGCATCTCCTACGCATAATCCCCACACCATCCCTCATCAATGCATTTTTTTCAACATGATCATCAAGTCTACTACCTTCTCTTGTTTCTCACACTGAGCATGAATCATATGGGCTTAGAGATTGGCAACAACCATGATTCCCCCTTCTAAAATACATGAGTTTTGACCCCTTTCCTCTGAACAAGGTACGTAGGACTCCTCCAAAAGGTTCAATCCCAACCAATGGTAAAATCAGGTGATCCCTCATAGGGATGTACCCTCATGATGTGACATATTCCATTTATAGGACACATCCCCTAGATCCACCTTTTGTGGGGTGTTTTAATCCACATTCCATTACCCCACCCTTATCTTGGTGAGATCACACCATCCACTTGGGCCACTATAATGCATAATCCCCAACCACATGCCCCCATTTCCATTTGGGATGCCTCCTTAGGTGTCCCAGCCATAATATGAACTATGTGGAATTTGATTCCCAACCAACTGGGATACATAAGAAGCCTCCCCGAGGTTTAATACCATCACCCACCATCTATCCAAGTCTCCCCCTCGAGTCATCATGTCTCAGGAGGATCATGCCCCAACATGGAGGTCACAATTCTTTCGGGTCCCCAACCATATACTTCAATAAACTGGGATTCCTCCTCAGGTATAAGCCCCAATTTCCCCATTTGAACTATGTGGACTTTGATTCCCAACCAACTAGGATACGTAGGAAGCCTCCCCGAGGTTCAAGACCAATATCTCTCACACTCCATCCATTTCATCCATTCCACTTTAACACTTCACCCATATCCATCTTGATTCTTACCCGGTCCACCACATCTCAGTGAGACCATTCCTTTCATTTGGGTTGTTCATATACATAAGCCCCATCCACATCATCATTTCTCCTAGAAACACCCAGGAAGTCTCAGTGTGTAAGCCCCACATAATTCATCATCCAACCAAGATAAATCCTCTTGCGAAGGGTAGTCCCAATGCATAAGCCATACTCCATCTATAGTACTATGTGGGTTTTGATCCTTGTCTCCTAGGTGGGGTATATAGGGTGCCTCTTTGATGTTCAATCCCAACCAATAGTAAACCTTGGTTCCCCCCCTCCTAGGGGTACACCTATCTAATCCACCCTCAATGGTGTATAGACTAGCCTTCACGGTGTGACATATTACCTTTATGGGACACACCAACCCAGGTCCTCTTTCATTGGGTGTTTTGATCCATCCATCCGGTAAACCTTCCAAGTACTTCCTCCTTGGGATGTACCTCTCTGATCTTCCCTCAATGGTGTCCGGATCAACCTTCATGATGTGAAATATTCCCTTTATGGGATACACCATCTTGGGTCCACTCTCATTGGGAATTCTTATCTATCCATTCGTTAAACCTTAAAGGTGCTCCCTCCTAGGGATGTGCCTCCTTGATCTACCTCTATTGAGCATCCTGATCAACCCCTCTCTTTATCTCCACAAGACATTAAATTCGTGACCTACCTCATCTTAAACATGGGATGCCTAAGGAAAACCTCGAAAGACATGCCTTTGGCATAAGATACCCCATAATCGATGTGGGATGACTCAGGATCCACACCCTTGAGAATTCCTCTTATGAGGAAGAATACAGGTGAACAATATTCTAGTGTCCAGACATACTAGCGATGCCCAACATGACTACTACCTTAACTAAAGGTTGTAGCCCTATCTAGACCCCTTGGAATGTCTAGACATAAGTAGCATAATTAACCGGCATCCACAAAGAGATGGCACTGAGAATGAGTTTTATGAACATATCTTAATCTATGAGGGAGACCGGGATTAGGTGACAAGTTCCAAGGAAGAATCCATGGAAGGAGAAGCCGACATCCCATCATCCCATTTCAATCAAGGAGCATACATATCTAAAGAAGTGATTAATTCTGCCCACCTTTAGAAAACAAGAATGTGGGGTAATAGTGTGACACTAGTGGGAGATACCACGTGAGGTGGGTGTGCACTAGTAGAAGTGTTAGAAAAAATGATATAATATATTTTCTTAAATATGGTTTATATAATACTAAATATGTATTTACACTTAATATATAATAAATTTCATAAAAAATGTTTTATAAAACAATTTAAAAATAATATTAATTAAAAATTTATTAATTAGTATTGAGTAATAAATATTTAATGATAATTTGGAAATGGAAAAAATTAATAAATTAATTAATATCTCAAGATAAGTTTATTAGATGACCTGAACTTCAAACGACCATAGATTTTGATCTAATTGTTCATTTACGATCCATGAGTAGTCAAATTTAATCTTATGAAAATATATAAAACATTAAATATTGTTTTTTCCCTATATGACATTTTTTCTTATACAAAAAGTCATCTGGAAGGCCTTAAAAATTGATTTTTTTCAATGTGATACCCTATTTTTTTAACATTAGATTGAATTTCATCTTTGTTTAAGATGGTCTTCTTGTTTTTATAAGCGGTGACTGAATTTATTCCATGAGATTACATTCATATGAATATTATGGTGTTAAAATTTTACATTTTTTCATATTTTAGTGTTATTTATAAATAAATATATAAGTATATATATACACATTTGAATATATTTTCATATTAAAAATTAAATGTATACAAAAATATTTAAAAATATTTTTATATAAAATGTTTTTTTAAATATATAAACCATATGGAAATAAAACTTATTATCCATTTCATTTTAAATAATTTTTTTCTATTTTATCTAACCTATAAAAATTTATGGATATATATACACCTATATAAATGTATATTTAATGTTTATATATATATGTTTGTATATATATACATATTGCAACAAATACATATTAAAATATAAATACATATATATATATAGACACACATACACATAAATATATATATATACACACACATGCATGCACACACACACACACATTTTGCAACAACTATATATTAGAATATATATACATACATAATAAATATATAAATATATCATTATATAATTTATTTATGTATATTTATATTAATATATATAAATAACTATAAATATATAATAATATAAATGTATATTAAAAAAATATATATGCACACACACACACACACACACTCACACATATATATGAATGTATCATAATATAACTAGAAATTCATTTGGTCGAGTAGTAAAAGTGTTTTGTGGAAAAGTGTTGGGAAAGAGTTCAAATATCAGCTCTCTCAAATTAAATGAGAGTTTCCATGTGTGAGGTGGCACTTTATGGTGGGTTCTAGGTGTCCAATATGCATGGGTCCCTAGATTGGCCACATTTCCCTTTTATCGATCGAAATTAATTAAAAATATTTTTAAAGCCTTTACCCATGCTAGAAACTAGTGCCGACAAAGTTACCTTTAAGTAGCACTAAAAACACATTGATAAAGACCCCCTTTATCAGTATTTTATCACTGATAAAAATGAAATTTTTTTGAAGGTGCTCAACATATCAATGCTTTTTAACACTGATAAAAGCGATTTCTAGTGCTTTTAAAATCCTGATCCATAGCAGTGCTAGTTTCGAAATTCATAATGGTTTCAATCGGTGTTCAATACATTTCACACCACATTATCAACATGATAATATTATTTTCATTACAAATAATGATGAAAATACCTCCATCAGTATCATCGACATAAGATAATTAAGACATGAAAAAGCACGTCTCTTATTTTTTTCAGACATTCTTCTCTTGACATACTTCTTCACATGCACACCAACCCCACTTATTTAAATAGATATATCAGTAGGTGAGTCTTTTTTTAAATATAATATATGGTTATATTTATTTCCCCCTCTTGATAATATTAAAAAAATATATGAATTATTTCCTTAATATTGTGTTAAAGGAAAAATAATGAGATATTAAAGGGCAGTAATGAATCATGACAACCAAATTCCAATCCATTCATGAAGTAAATGTCATTGGTTGTTATTTAAATTATATTAATAATAAATATTGTTGATGTTGAAACAAACACCATTCATAAAATGAAAAGATAAAACAACACCACTAGAAGTGGTCAAATGATGAATATCACATACTTTTCATACATCAAAATATCGAATTGAACTTCGTTAATCATGCCATAGACCATGAAATTTGACATCTCCTATTTCTTTACGCTCCATGAAGCTGTTGAACTTGATTATAGTGTATAAAGGTCCATGTTGAAGATGATTTTTTTTATATTTTTAAATAAATATTGTATTTTTTTATTTTATATTTCGTTTTATTTCTTATAAAATATTTGAGTGAAATTAATTATTAATGAAGAACAACATAAATACATTTTATTGATATTTATCACTCAAAGCAAATGAAAATTATAAATTTAATATTCATGTCATTGTCTTGGAGACAACGTAAAACCCTGATCAAATAATTTTATTCTATTTCTTGAATTTGATGATATTTTTTATTAAAATAATTTTATTTCATTTCTCAAAGTTAATAAAAATATACAGAATTTTACTTTAAATCAATATTGGGGTAAATATTATATTTTTTAAATGATCATTGTGCCTTATTTATTTATAATAAATATTAATAATATAACCACTAAAACTAGTTTGATGACAATAAATGTGTATAGAGAATAATGAATTTTAATACTATTTTTAAAATAGTTCATCCCCAAAGGATTATATGAAAATAGTTTCTTTTGAAATTATGTTGAAGAATATTTTCCATATATCAATTTTTGCTACTATAAAATAAATATAATTACTTTTATCATTTATCACTTTTTTATAAATTATCAATATCATCTTGTATAATTCATCCAATTTTATCCCCTAAAGTGGATATTATTCTTCTTATAAATAAAATATGAGATGATATAGTTACATAATTTTTATAATCCAATATAATTTATGAAAATAATTTTACTACCAGAAGTAGTTAAATAATGATTATCATGATAGGTACTTTTTTATACAAGATAGTCCTCATTGATAAATAATAAATTATTATTAGCATATCATGATATCCAATCAATGAATTCATTCCCTAATGTGAATGTAATTTTAATTAATTTTATTTCATTACTTGAAGAGAACAAAATTATTCATGAAAAAATTAGTATGATTTGCATGACTCGTACTTGAAATTTTATCATGAATATTTAGAATTTATTTAATTTGATCAATTTATTTCTCCTTCATTTACTATAGTGAATGTTATTATAAAAATTATTCCATGAATTATAAATTATATATGATTTTAATGAGGTGAGTGTTGTGAATTAAGATGATTCTTCCACATTACTTCTTACACCATATTTTTCTATCTTAAAAAAATTGTGGATTATCTCCCTAATATATATATATTTTAAAAAAATTGGAATGAAAGTTCTAAATTATATAATAATATGCTACGTGATGATCCTAACCCATTATTATTATATTATGAATTCATTAACCATGTGGAAATTATAGTGATAAATATAAGCATGCGCGATGGAAGATCTTGAAGATATTACATATGTATATCATGAAGCAAAAGTTTTGTGAACATTATTTTAATGAAATTCTCCAAAAGAAATCATATATGTTTATTATCAAAACTATTGAAGAATTAATATATTCTTTTGTAATTACATTGTCTGGCATTAAAAATTAATCAAAGGCTCTAGAAGAGAAAATATATTCATACCCGGTGGTACAAAATTCTTAATAAATAATGATTTTTTATATATGAAGTTTGGATGAAATATATTTATAATTAATGATATTATTGAAAATTAATATCATATTGATACATTGGATAAATTAGTTATCAAATACCACTATATATAAAAATAATTCAAAATTGAAAAAATTGGTTCTAAAGAATTTGTCATGAATAACTGAATAAATTATGGTAAATGAGAAGTTTACCAATATTAACACATTAAAAACTTAACATGATCATTTAGCTCATCCGATATTTATTATAATATTGATACAAGTATATATGATCATTAATTTGTTGATAAAATAATATACATCCATATAAAATAATAGACATGCATCATGGGAGAATGATGAATTTATTTAATGGATCCATGTCTACTAAACTATCACTTATAAGAGAATTATTCATTCTCATTATTATGAATTCCCCATATATAATGATTTACCATGGGTTACCTATTATTAAGGTAAATTATATATATCATCAACAACTATATTGGAAGTGAATTTTCAATATTCATATGAAGTACAAATTATGAAATATAAATATGGGTACACCCACCTACCATGTGAAACCATTTAAATATTATATGAAAGATGCATATATTAAATAGTCACATTAATTATTATTTATTGGTGAGTATACATCACATGATATATGTTTTTATTGAATAAATATTTAGAATCACATACTATATATAAAATCGTCAAGAAGAACCATTGAAAAGAGATCATAACATGAACAATTCAAAGGATGAGTGTTTAAATTCAATAGTCTAATTATACACACCAAAAGTCTGGTTGAAATAATTATATTAAATCATTGTTCATCATGAGTAGAAAGAAATAAATATATTTTATCTTAAAGGGGAAAATGAATATATATACAACAATACATATTTTTATATTTTTTCCCTGAAGTGTCACTGGTACTGGATAAATTATGACATCTCATTAAATGTTTTTGATAATATATTTTAATTTTTGAATACTTTCAAAACTCATCAATGATGATGGATTTTAAGATATTCCAACATCAAAATATTTGTTTTGAAGAACCACTGAAGCAATATATCAACTTATGAATCTTTGGATTAGTTTTCCAAATTGTTAAGACAACTGAATATATGTGAGCTTATTATAATAAATATAATTCCTTATAAATTTGGATATTTATATTTGGATTTTGTCCAATTGATATTTTCATTACTTATCTATCTAGTAAAATTGATTTAAATATCTATATATTAATCCCAAAAGGGTTCAAAAATCCTAAATCAAATTCAAAACTATGAAAGTTTCACCTGATTCGATAAATTACTGTATACGGTGAACTAAATAAGATGTATTTAATGTATCCATCTTAAATGTTGGAATGATTTTACATATTAATGAAAATAACCTTAAAAAATAAATCTCTTACTTTCAAGAGTGATATATTTCATACATGAGTGGATATTGAAGAATTAATTTGTTCGAGAAGGATTAAATATAAACAAACAATTTATTTATCACTAAAGGATATACATATACATGTGTATATGTACCTTGAAAATAATATTAGATCATATTATTAATTTAAAGCAAGAAAATTTCCTTCCCCACACATCGATATTTAAAGAGTATAAATGATTACTTATTCTAAAATTTCAAATCAAAATTGGTTAGTTATGCCGATGATAGAAATTTATCTAATCCATATAAATTTTTATTTTATATTATGTTCTTCTCTCTACTTACTATCTATTTCTTATTAAAATTTTTGTTCTTCATCGCCATTATGATTATTCTATGCATGTTTCATAAACAATATGTTTCCTCTACAATCGATCATATATTTTTGGTTTTAAAATTCCTCAGAGTTCTAATCAGTGTTCAATGCATTCCACAAAATTATTATTATAATGCGATTAGTATAATCATAAAAATTTGATTTGAAAAATATTATTATTAAAAATTTCATGGTATAAGATTTTATTTTAAAAAACACTATAATTAATTAACTATAAGTAAATATTCCATAAAAAGGTCTAATTATAGAAATTCAATCTAATTAAAATCACCATTAACATTAGAATATAATTATTATTATAAATAAACACTACTAGAAATTAAAATTTTGATATTGGAGAAGATGTATGACCACCTATAACTAATAGTGCTATTAGTGGCTATCAATAATAGTCACTATATAATTAAAAAAACCATAATTACATATCCCCCACCTCCAACCTTCCGCTCGTTACACTCCCTACTCTTATTGCTCGACCCTTGCGAACACACCCCGCCACTATTCAACCCTTGAGATTCCCCCACCGCTTGCCCCTCATGACTCCTCCCTGCATCATTTTCCATAGACAACCTCTACCCACCACTAAAACTCTCCCACAAACTTATCCATTAGTGATGCCTCCCTACGATGCCCTTATCCCCTTAAACCCCACCAATCCCCCACCCAAAACCTTACCCTATCCCTATCAGATTCACCAACACTGCCCTGTGCCTATGCCACCTTGCCTCTGGCACAGTGTCCCCACCACAACCTAACTCTACCCCTCCTATCGGTGCCAACTCCTACCAATGAATCTACTTACATCTGCCTCCCACACAATAGGTTTTACTAATTTTAAAATTATTGTTCATTTTTTATTTTGTTATCAAAGTTTTCTCTATCCTACACACACCCAGTACAAAAATTTCAAATTTATCATTCTACAATTTGAATTGAAAATTTTATTATTCAATGATATTTTCAACTGAATTCAATTTAATGATTTGAATGTTTTTTATTTTTCAAGTTATTAATTTTGAATTGAAAAATTTGTTATTCATCCAATTGTTACATTGAATTTCAATTACTAATTTAAATATTGATTATTTTTTGGGATGATTATGTATTGTTACACAATTTTATATTGGAATTGATTTTTTTTACAAAAGGAATCATCCAAATGATATGACATATTACAAGACAAGAAAGAAATGGTAAGTTTGACCGAAATTAAAAAGAAAACTTCTTATAACTTTTGATAATACCCCCTGAGTATAATTATCATGACCCCCTCCACACAAAAATATACTATTTGGCACTGTATCATCCAGGAATATTCCCTCGTTTGGGCCTTCGGGCCACCTATTTGGTCCCCGAGTTCTTTAAAGGCCTTCGGTCCACCCAGGCCTTCGGGTCGGTAAGGACTTTGGGCCAACTCAAGGCCTTAAGGCCACCTTAAGTGCAGATGAAAACCAGACAACCTACAAGGAACAAACTTCAGAAGGAGGAGGAGCAAGGAGCTTTCACCATAGCAGAAGCTAAATGTATTTCAAGAATGAGAGGGTATGACACCTACCATCGGGAAAAGTCTGTGCATGCATGGGAAAGCCTAGACAAATAGCCTTGCGAAGGTGGAGAGCTGATTTCACGATGAAGATGCTGGGTAGCAGCAGTTCCAAGTAGTTAGTCTGGGTTGTAGGTAATGTTTGAAGCCTATGGGCAATGAATTCCTCTAAGGCCTACGGACCATGTAATACTTACGCCTATGGGACTTGTAAGGGTTCCACCTCACCCCTTGAAAGGTGGATTATCAAAATCAATAAAAAATGAAGGCCTTTGGGCCATTGGAGGAGAGAGAGATGGTGACTGCTTGAGTGCCACCTCTAATAAGCCCCAGGTTGGCAACTAGCATTGATGGTATAGTAAACATACATATGGGAGGCGTTACCCTCTATGAGAAACATGTGGAAGAGAGAGATAAGAAGGATAAACCAAACAACACCTACCCAGACATATATGTATAAATAAATCTCAAGTGAAAACATTAAATGTCATACAATACTAGAACAACTAAAAGGGAAACTATAAGTACCAGAAAGGTAATGATTACAATGACCACGAATCCCAAACAACTCTTAAAAAACCCTAAACTAGTAATATCCATATCCATCTCCAAACTACTCTAGATGACCTAAAAAATAGTTTATATATATTTAGGGTGAGCAAAAAAGTATACTCAGTAGGATCCTCCCTAGATCCTCTCGTGAAAAAGATAAATAAATCATGCTAAAGCATAGTGAACAATAGTGAAAATATCTCATCACCTAAATAGGTATACTAAGTCCCTAGACTCACCATGGATATCTATCACCAAGTATCACATACAAGAGAGCATATAATATAGTAATGAAACATCAAGGGTAACCCACTCCTTCCCCACTGTTTTTCTGCTTTGACCCAATATCAAACGTCCTGATCCATCTCTCTCCAAAAGTAATCCAACCCGAAGACACCTAGGCAAGGCACCACAACATGCAACTCATGCATAACATAGTCAAATCATCCCATACACACATCCATATATAGTAACCAAGTAGTTTTTGGAAGCCACCACAACCCATATGACATATACCAAATGTCAAGTATTATACCTTAATCCATTAAAACCCATACACTGAGTAAGTACCTCAAACCATCACAACCTATACCCGTCATACCTATAATAATCCTTTCTATAATATATCTAGTAATAAATGTGTGTGAAATAAACACAATCCATCACAATATTCTACAAACATATATGGGAAAAATAACTGCTCTGCATACCATCACAAGTAACTACCAAGATAAGAGAGCAGGGCCTGATGGGGTAGTCATCCATCCATCCCCCACTAGGATTTTGGGTAAAACACCCTCCTAGAGACCACTGGGTATCAATTTTCCTAACCAACATGAGTGGGTTATCATATGAAATCATATAATATACATGATATAATATAGCTCATATCCACACTATGGTCATAACCTAGTCATAAAATCAACTACAACTAAAGTTGTTCAGACTCCTGACTACCAATGCTAAGACTAGATATCCTATATGTACACAAGCATATATGAATGCATTATATTAATTACTTCTTTTATTTTGAGAATTTTCTTTCATTAAATAATTATTTATCTATTAATTAACCACTAACATTATTCTACATTATATTAATCATCAGAGTAAAGTCCATTCCTTCCAGGCATAATCTAAACCAAGTCCATGGTTGATCAAGATTAACATATTTTAAGAAATTTTATTCGATCATAAACCAACACCAAAGGTTAAAAATTATTCAATAATTACTAGAATTATTATATAACCTACATACTATAGGAAAACCATCATAAGATACCACCAAGAGGAAACATGAAACTAAGCACATCCAGCAACCTCAAGTAGTGGGGAAAGGAATGTAGATAAAACAAGCAACCTGACCATCAACCATTAAATAGATTCATAAGTGAGCATACTAGATATCAACATATCATTAATGGGTAATCCTATCTTTAACCTATTCCATCATCTTTGGTTTCATCCCTGACACCCACATGCATATACTGATGCATCTCACCATCATAGGTGTCAACCACTTCCATAACATTTGAGCTTCCTTTCCCACATATATCACATCATCTATTCCAGTCTCAGCCATACCAGGATCACATCACATCCAGGCCTCCCCACCGAATATCATCCATCCCAGGCTTAGCTGTATCAAGATGATATCACAAGGATATTATCTAGATCACATCACCAAATCAACAAGGACAAACAAGAAATCAATAGGGAAACTAGGCCCTCAAAATAAGGTATTTAGCCTTCTCATGCAAATGAGCTCTCATGTCTCTAAAACAAGGCACTCGCCCTTATCAAGAAAATAAAAAACTTAGGCCCTATAAAAATATATTTATCACACACCAATTTCTTATTCTATCTTGAATTAACTAATTCATTATTTATAGGTTCCAACTACGGGTAACTCAAGGCATCAAGATATAACATGCCATCAAAGGAAAAACATGATCTTAGTATTTATTTTTGGTTCCAACAACCTAGAGAGGTACCATTATGAATTAACATGAATTTTCAATTATTATCATCAATCATAAACATGCTTCACATTATCTATCAATTCCATTAATTATATGGAAGATCAATTTCAACTAAACATGCACATTGCATCAATTTTTTTATCATCAAATTACACCATCTACTAGATTACAAACATGAATCTTTTTTAATTATTATTAAGCCAATTAATTATAAATTAATTATGGATTTACATTCTTTACCAATTTCAACATGATATTCCAAGAATAAGAAAATACTATAAAATCATACAACATAGATATCACACTATCTATAAAATCACGAGGCAAAATTCTATCATGGTGAAAAGTAAAAACATCATCAACATGTGATCGCAACCAATATATTTAATACAATTCAATATTATTAGCCCAATTCCATTTCCATACGAGGGATAAAACATGATCAATTTATGATTTCATGTAAATAAAATAATATAAGAAACAAATCTCCTACCACAAAAGTTGTTAGCATTATTTTCACAAGACTGAACCATGCCACGGATCTCCAATCACCTCTTCTGTAATAAATGCATCCATATGAGGATTCCACACCACAACTACACCAAAAAATAACAAAGAAAACCCTATTAGAAACATGGGATATCATCCTCTATCACATGAAAATAAGAATGAGATTAAAACAATACCGAATAAAGGAGAATCCGTAAGAAATAGAGGTAGAACTCACTTTGTATCACCATAGAATAAATATGAAAGGAAAAGGATTGATTCTTATCAAAGGTATCTTAAAATTATAAGGGAGAGATCCATTGGTTTCTTGGAATGGGAGAGGGAGGATCTAAAGGCGTTAGGGTTTGTGAAAAACCTGAGTGGATACACCCTTTAAAGATGTGCTACACATGGTATTTATATGACGTATAATCCCCTTTCACATCATGTAATCATCAGGGTTAAGTTTAGCCAAAAAATGTGATGCATTTTATTATTTAACCCTAAAAATTTACACATCATGAACCAACCCTACACAAGTTGTGAACCACCCTTTTATGTCGTTTAACATTACACGATGTGAATTTTTTCAGCTTCTAACTTTTTAGTAGCTGAAACCCTCTAGACCACTTACAAGCCTCCTCTAAGCACCAAGATCCTCAAAAACACAAAAAGGGTCCATCCACATGAATCCTTTCCCTTACATTTGATACCACTCAAAAAAATATCATCCTTATGAATTCAAAACCAAACCAGAGAGAAAATGAAAAGGGGTCATCCGAACAAGCACCCCGCGAGATACCTCTCAAAGACATCTTTATCTTAGGAGCTCAACCACCACATCAAAGGAATAACGTGAAACCACACAGCAAAAACAACCATATCTGGAATTCTCTACCAGGAGAGATACCTCTTAGAAAACAGTAAAGCTATAATAATAAATAAGAGGAAACCATCTCATAAACTAGAAATGGTTTACATACATAAGAGAACAACTTTACAAGATAATATCAAAACATAAAATAGCTTAGGGTACTGAGTGCACATCTATGATTCATATTACTAGGTACTCTCATCTATGCCACCATGCCACCACAAGACATGAACCAAGGGAATATCACGCCAACACAACCCATTATCCTGGAGGTAAAATATCTCTATAGGTCACTCCTTGAAGGTCTCATCATTATCAACATCAATCTTTCCTCAATAAATGAAATGATAGTTTTCTTGAATATAAAGATGGAACTACAACATGTGAAAAAAATCATGTATTCGGCTCATCTATGGGGGAAGTGCTATCCGATACTCCATAGATACAACATGATACAACACCCCAAAAGGCCTAAAAAACTGAGGAGAAATCTTATTCCCATGAAAAAACCTTCACTTCCCATGAAAAGGAGTCACCTTCAGGAATAAATAATCTATAGTGTTGAACTCAAGATATATACTCCTATAATCAATATAGGATTTATGATGATCTATAACTACCTTTATCCTCTCATTAATTACTTGAACAATCACTATTGTATTCTATAATAGTTCTAGCTTGATAATTTTGGCCTCTCTGACCCTAGTCTAGCACAATAGATAATGAAAAGGTCATTCATATAAAGTTTCAAATGGAACCATACCAATGGTGGAGTGAAAACTATTATTGTAAGAAAACTCAACCAAGGGAAGGTTCCTCATCCACTAACCTCCAAAATCCCAAACATAAGAGTGAAACATGTCTTCAAGAGTCTGGATGGTCCACTCTATTTGATCGTCCATCTGCAGATGAAAAACAATGCTAAGTAATAACTGAGAACTAAAATCATGATGTAGACCTATCCACAACCTGGAGAAAAAATGAGGATCTCGATCAGAAATGATCATCCCCAGGACTCCATGGAGTCACACCACCTCCTCTAGATACCACCTCATCAAAACCTCCACTGATCTCAACTCCCTAATTACTATAAATTTGGTTGATTTCATCAAACGATCCAATATCACCCATATGACATCATAGCCTCCCTAATCTTGAGGTAAACTTGTAATAAAGTCTATTGATATGTCTTCCCACTTCCAATGGGGAACATCTAATAGCTGGAGAAAACCACTGGAACACGGTGCTTAGACTTCACCTTCTAACATACCATATATCGTGAAACAAACTTTTCAATTTCACAATTCAACCTAGGACACCAAAATTTACCTCTCAAGGCTTGGTACATATTGGTCATGTCAGGATATACCAAAAAAGGTGAAATATAAAACTCCTGAGGAACCATATCATGAATCTATGAAGGAATTAAAATCCTTCCCTAGAAAAACACCTGGCGCTATCCATCAACAAACTAACCATCAGGGGCATTGAAAAAAGAAACTCGGTCTCTCCAGACCTCCACCTCAGAATCCCCCAAATGGGACTCCTCCACCCACTACACCAAATATGACTAAAATATCATATGTAAAAGTAAACCTCTACCTCCAACCACTCCCATATCTAGATTCATCACTGAGAGTTCCTCTATCACTCTTCAGGAATCCCTAGATTCACACATGACATCACTACATGATTTCTTACTCTGCTTATTGGCCAAAACATTTCCCTTTCATAACATATAAAATATTTAAAAGTCATAATCTTACAATAATTCCATAAACCAATGATAACATAAGTTTAATTCACATTGGGAGAAGACATACTTTAGGCTCTCATGTTCAGTAAAAGATAAAAAACACTCACTGACGAGGTAATGCCTCCACAACATCAAAAAAACACCACTGCCACTAACTCAAGATCGTGGGTGGAATATTTAAGCTCTCACGGTCAGTAAAAGATACCAAAGATTATTGAAACTAGTAAATCCACAAGAACACCTAATAATTTTGAGTAAATGCTGTCAAAGGAGTCGTAATCTGAGAGAAATCGACTATGAACCTCCTGTAATAGCCTGTAAGATCAAGGAAACTCTGCACCTATTCTACTATATTGGGGGCTACCCAAGACACAACCACCTCTATCTTTAAAGGATCCACAATTACTCCATACTAGGATACCACATGCCCAAATAAAAGGTATCCATTAGCCCAAAACTCACACTTAGAAAACTTTCCAAACAACTTTTCACGATGAACTCCCAAAAAGTCAGACAAATTTTATGAATGCTCCTCCTCAAACACAAAGTACACATGGATGTTATTGATGAAAAGAACCATGAACTTATCCAAGAAATCTTTGAATACTATTTTCATAAACCCCATGAACATATCTGGAGAATTAATTACACCGAACTACATCACAATGAACTCATAATTCCCATGAAAACAATGGAAAGAAGTATTTTGAATATCCTTATCCTTCACTAGCATCTGATGATATCTTGACTGCAAATCGATATTCGATAACCAACTTACTCCCTTCAAATGATCAAATAAATCATCAATCTATAGAAGAAGATAATAGTTCTTCACTATCACTTGGTTCAAGAGATGATAATAAATACAAAGCTGCAAAATACCATCTACCTTCTTCATGAACAAAATTAGTGCTCCCAGCCAAAAAAAAACTTCTCTACAACAGATCATTAAGTTGTACTCACAACTATCACAACATAGAAGGCACCATATTATATGGAGACATCAATATAGGAGACATGATTAGTTTTAGATCAATCCCAAACTCAATATCCCATTGACAGGGTAACACTACAACCTCCCCTAGAAAGACATCAGGGTACTCTTTCACAACCATAGGAAACACCGACTCCTGAACCTCTAACGATCTCAACATCAACTCGACCATCAAAGAAGATAAGGATGAAACATGACACTGACCCATATGAGGGTATTGGTCACCAAAAAACATTGTTGGATCTCTATCAGCATCATAAAACATGACCTAACTTTGGAAAAAAAATCCACGATAGTCTGCATCAAATATAACCAATCCATTTTGAGTATGATTTCATATGGCTATATCTAAAAACATAGGAAATATCCCCAAGAGCGGTGCTACCCCAACACTAGATCATAGTCTCTACATACTTCATGCAAGTCTTCTCAACCTCTAACTAGCATGGTCAATGCCAAGGGAACTGGAAGCATCTCTACCTCAAGTCCCAAATCATGGATGAGGGTAGGTGATATAAAGGAGTACATCACTCCCAAATTAAAAAAATAATGTACCCATGTAGAAAACAAGAAAATGTTACCTTGAACGATGTCCGAATTACCTAGAATTGGAAATGATAAAGTATAAAGCTAACCATGACTTGTTCCATAGCCTCTCTGACCCTACTAATCACCATCTCTATGGCCAAACTCTACTCTCTAAGGAAAAGGAGTGTCTTTGGGCTATACTTTGCTTGCCCTATCTCCTCTCCGCTGATCCCAAACTAGACCACACTACTGTTGCTACCTCAGATGAAACTGTCTCAATGAAGGTACCTAGAGTGGATCACCTAGCACATGTTGACTACTCAGAAAGGTTGGGAACTCACACCACTAATGACCTTGTCCTCCACAAGAAAAACATACGTAATATCCCTTAACATAAGTTTGATATCCCCTAGAGAAACCATATTATGAGGGCTGTTACCTACCCCCATGTAACACCCCGACCCCAGTTACCCAGATTCAATGCTTTATTACATAACATTGGCATGGTACAAGGAATCATATCCTGAAAGACTGATCAGTTTAGTATTATTGGAAACAAGATACATACATAAGTTCAACATTACAACTTGAAAATAAATGCAACACTAATTTATTCTATTAAAAACATCCAAGAATCCTAGATTATGCATGCAAGTCACTCATAACTAAATTCTTCATATCCTGGGAAAATGAAACATAAGAAAGGGGTGAGCTCAAACGCTCAGTAAGGGTAAGCAATACAGTGGAAGATAACATAAACATTAGGCATGATGAATAATTAAAAACACATGCCTTTACAAATAATAAACATGAACACTTTATGGTAGGAATATGAGTTGAGTAAATAATTCCATAATAAAACATAGCCATGGGTATTATACTATTTGAATAACCACATGAACCATCATTATTATTTTCATAATGAGGGAATATATAATGTCAGACATTCTGAAACATCTTTTCAAGGCCTCGACCAAGACATCTAAAAATGATTTAGGCCTCAGACAAAACCATATATCAAATTGGGAAAGGCCTCGGCCAATTCCACATCTAATTGTCTCATGATACCTACCGATTCATCGAGGAGCTATAGTGGGATCCACCGTCACATACTAAGTCTAATACACTCCTCATATGAAAAGGTTAAAACATAACATAAACATTCGTATTAAAACTAGCATTCGAAATGTCAATAATTTAACCATAAACTATGAATGGTATAAAAATAACTCATCCATAGTCAAACATATCACAAAAACTTAAATACAATATGGAATATTTGTATCATAATAAATCAACATCAAACAAGTGTAAAATTTATCAAAGGATGTTGACATAGATGAAATCAAAACTATTTGAGAGAAATATCTCTTTCTATTTTGAAATCATTTAAGAGTAACATAATTATACAAGAAAACATTTATTTTAAAAATATTATTATAATATTGTAAGGTAATCTTCGATGATGTTATAATGGCAGAAAATATCTGCACCCTCCGTATATGTTAAAAAAAATTCTTACCTTAATTTTGTCAAAAAGGTCATAAAATACCTTGTTTGGAAAACAACAGAAAGATTCATTTTAAAACATATAAGGTCAAATAAGGGTATAAATGACTTTAAACCATAGTCTAGTAAATAGTAAAAATGTTTTGAAATACATTTTTAAGAAAATACGGATGTTGATGATAAAGAGGTCCCAATAGATACTTACGTAAAAACAACCTCGGATAATAAAGAGATTATGAAATTAACCCTTACCTTGTACTTTTCCTTAGTAGATGATATGTTAACCTCATGTATAATAGTTAAAACATTGTTATTAAATCATAAAAGAACTATATATATAAATATTATATCATATATGATCTTCTAATATTTTTTTGTTGATAATATTTCAGCAGTATCATAGTTTCGGGTGTTAACTAATTCATTTTCTTTTATATGATTGGTTACATAAGCCATGTTTGTTATGGATAGGATGTATTTGATTCATATAAATAATGATATTATGTTAATAAACATTATTTTTAATCATAAAATTAAAATTATTCTTGAATGATTACGATGGGGAACGAATCTCATCACGTTCGTGGAGACGGTAGTCCGTACGTACGCACGAGCGACAATATCATTATATTGATGGTGAAATAATATGTAATAGGATGGTATATTATATATACAGAATAATTAAAATTTTATATTTATTATTTACATTAGTTATACTCATTATTATACCCATCCAAATAATGAAGTGTTTGAATAACAAACTACACCACGACGTGGAGACGGTAAGCCGTACGTACGCACGTATGGTGACTTTGTCATTAATATGATGGATAGAATAATGAATATGGTTGTAACATTTTTATAATAAAATCAAAGTATATATAAGATACTGGAGTTATTAGTTTAGAATAGAAACCACAAAGAAAGAGGAAGTGGAAGAAGAAAATAACTTGAGAGAGGTGATGAAATATTTACCTCTTCTTCGGGTTCTTCATTTTGATTTGATCAAAAGGGATCCTTAGGTTGACTTTCTAACCGAAGGAAGGCCTCTAAGATGAAGGAAGGAAAGTTGGGAGGATATTTGGTCAGGGTTTGGACAAGCCAATTGGCTTTGGAGGTGTTAAATTAAGAGAAGGGGAAGTACCCTTTTATAAGAGAGGTGAGGGTCACTTTAGGAAAAACTTGAAATATTATTTTATAATAAAATAATTTTAGGTTTATAATGGCTCAAAAATAATTTATTTCGAATATAAGGTGGGTATGGGTCTAAAATATCTCAACCAATAGGTTTTATATAGGTTTAGGTCACTACATTAACCTTATCTTTTATATTTAACTCTTAGTTAAATAGTTTGACATTTACCATGTCTCTTTGTATTTTTATATTATATGGTTAATAAACTTACTATAACAAGACAAGAGAACCCCAAGTGGTTCATTATTAATATATATAACCTTATCTAATTCCTTTTTCCGAACCTTATATTTTGAGGAATATTATATCAATTAATAATATAGTATTTTGTTTAAAAACTCAATTATGTCAATTTTGACGCTATTTAGTATTTGGTTTTTGTGAAAATCATAACAGCATGATTACTTCAAATAAAAATTATTTAATCAACCCTAACATGTCATATTAACCTATAAAATTAGTTTAATTCATAAAAAGTCTCAAATTACATTTATTTGGATATTTATAATATCAATTATTTTAATCTTTCATTAATAAGGTAATTACTGCATCATCATTGTGTCATAAATAAATTAAATTATTTAATGTATAAAAATTATAAATAAAATACCATTATATAGGAAACCTTTTTATATTTCTAATTAATATTTATATTCGAATTTATATTGTGTTTAACCCTATATTAAAAATGGTTTAGTTATTAAACTTTGAATTTTACTCTTTTAACTCTTCTTTAAATAAAATTATAATAAATGTACTAATCTAATCCAAGTGGACCAAAGGGGGTAATATTTTATTCATAATGTTGTTTATGGTCGAATTATACTTATCCAATAGAATTAGGACATGTGGTAGGGTAATTATGACATCATTTTTACCCTTAATTACCCTATTTACTTTTAATTGTGGTAAATAAAAGTCAAAAGTTACTATTCACCAAAAAATATTTTCATCTTATTGAACCACATTTTACTTAATGATATTAACCGTGTCTCTTATATTTTTGAAATTCAACTCACAGAATCATTAAAATTAAGTTTTATGCAAATTTTCAAATGCTCCTAGGAGGTGGGTAAAAGACGGTAAAAAGTTCAATAAAATTTTTATATATTTAAACTTATTATAAAATAACTCCAATGAATTACACTGAACTTATATAGGTATTATGTATCTATTTTGACCTAAAATAAATTTAAATAAAATAAATAATTACTTAAATAAAAAGTCGGTTTTAACCAATAACGCGGTGTTTTTCACTATTCATCAAAGATTGAATGTTTTCAGAAAAATAACAAAAATTCACCCTAAGCTAATTTCAATATTAAAAATTCAAAAATGAAGTCCATTTTGAAAAATAAAATTTATAAAATTTCAAAAAGTGGGTATTACTATTCATAACAGCTAGTTTGATTGGTCGCGGTGTGTTAAAACCTCAAAGTTGCATACAATGCAAGATATTGCATTATTCAAAGGGAAATATACTGTGGAAGCTTGGGGTGTTACACCCCAGATGACCAAAAACTCTTATATACTAAAAACTGGGGACTTCAGACCACAAATCTACTTCGTGAGGAATCCTAATGACTCCACTCTCATGACGACCTAGTTTTGGCCATCGTCCTTGATAAGATGAATTTGTATATATATATTGGATTAATTTTATTAAATATTATTCATGTTTTATTTGATAATGAACTAGGTTTTTATTGATTATTTCAAAGAATAAGTATCCAAGACTCTAAAGTAAAAGCTGTCAAAAATGGCCAAAAGTGAGATTTACATGTCATGAAACAAACACATGACATATATGTGTCATTCACAACATGTATTAAGGGGATATCACAATTCATAAAGAAATTAAAAGTCATGAAAACAATACACGATGTGAATCTCCAATACACATCTTGTAAAATTCGAAGAACACTTCCCACTCAATGTTCAAGTCGCAAGATGAAGCATGTCGTAAGTCCCCAAAACACATCGTGAAATGATTTGTATATTCGAATCCTAAATATTTAGGCCATGAAAGGCACCGGATCCAAAATACATAGAGAAAAACTTGGATAAGGTTTAGACGATGTGATATGGTTACACATCGTGTAAAATCCCATCAATTTATGTATAGAATATGGATAGCCTCACATATACTTTTGGGTACCTGAATTTTCTCTTGTTATCTCTTGTTTTTCTTCCCCTGCTTCCCTTAAAACTATACTTTAAACAATTCCTTTTATAGTTTTAATTAAATAAAAATTCTATTGATCAATATTCAAGCATTCTTTGTCTTTTATGTCTTTGTTTACCATTCCAACATTCATTTTCAGTTATTTTTTATGTTTGACATCAGATAAACATGATGTTCTTGCTTTTTTACTCTTTCAAGTAAGTTTTTGATTGATTTATCAATTATTTTAATTTCAAACTGCTTTATTCTTAATCCCTCAATAAAAAACCATCTTATTTAATCTGTTTTATTAATCTGATGAGCATGTCTTCAATTGTTTCTATGATTTTGATTAATACCATCATGAGTGGCTAAACCAATTAGGGTAAGGGTCAAGAGTAAGGGTTATTATGAAATTAATGAATCTATAAACCATAATTTGGTAACCCTAATGATGGTAATCAGGTTAAAAAATAACTGTTTATTCAATTCTTTCATGCAGCCCTAACCATGGAAAGTTTAAATGAAAAACCTGACCTTATTGGAGTAGAGTAGGCTATGAACATTATCTTGTGACACATTCTTATATAGAATATTATCTTAATGAATATAGGTTGTTATCTATATATAGACCAATTAATAGTTTCATCTTGGATAGACATATTTAGTTTGACCATAATCAACTAGTTCTCTATACACTGCTTCACAACCTAAGCCCTATGACATACCCAAGTTAGGACCGAGATTATCATTTTTACTTAAAACCTGAAATTGACCTTGATCCATATCTTCTTCTTGAATCTTAAAACCAATATCAATATCTTTAATTGAATCCCAAACCCAAATTAACTTTAAAGGACTCCTACATAAAGGGTTCGAAGTCATTGGTTCCCCGTCTATTAGTCTTTCCCCATGGGTTCGACCCCGCATTACCAATCTACTAAACCATTGTTGTAAGTGTAGTTTGGGATAAAATAAATTCTAATCTAGTCACCTCTAGTGTGAATTAAATGACACATGTGGGCACATAAAATTTTGGTACCATTATTGGGGATATTTTTTTGTTGTGATTAGGAATATTAACCTTCATCATGAACCTAGGATTAACTCACCCATGCCCCTTTTTTCTTTTCATTTTTCCTTATTCCTTCTAGAAACCACTGTTTTCTTCCTTGTTTTAGGCCTAGTACATGAATTAGGGCCCCTTTACTTGTTCAAGGAGCCTCAAAACTAAATAATTGATCACTTCCATTCATGTGATCAAAATATATCTCTCTACATGATTCTATCCAAGTATGGAAGACCACAACAATCCTGTGGGCCCCAACCCACCCAACATGCCATATGTGCCACTTGCACTCCATGAAGATCAAACCTTGAAACTGGAGCACACCATCATGAATTATGACTTTCCATCTATCAATGGTGCCACACCCATCATAGTTCTCCCTCTTATTCAGGTGTATACATTTGAAATCAAACCTCGACTCATCAGCATGATCCAGAATATGGGCCAGTTCAACAGATTACAGAGAAAAGATCCTTATGAGAAAATTTATAACTTCTTGGAAGACTATTATACCTTTATCAACCATGGAGTTTCCTATTATGAAATAAAATTTTGAGTCTTCCTATTATCCTTACGCAACTGAGGATTGACTAAAAATTTGAGCTCCCGAGTCAATCACAACTTGGAATAAATTATCTAAGAAGTTCCTAGATAAGTATTTCCCACCTATAAGAACTTAGAAACTAAAAAATGAAATCTAAAAATTTTCCTAGAAATATATAGAGTCATCCTGGTATTGATTTAATGAATTTACTTGGAAGTTACCACATTTCCCACATCATGGACTTGATGTGTGGCTTCAGCTGCAAACCTTTTACCAGGGTCTCCAGCCAACTACTCTGACATTTATATATGCTACCACTGATGGAGAACTAATGCTAAAAATACATGAATTAGGATGATCACTTATAAAATAGGTCTCTCACAATTCTAGTCTATGGTAGAGTAATGGTAGACCACCTCGATGCGGAATCCACCAAATAGAAGAAAACACCCATCTAGCTGCATAAGTAGAGTACCTTAGTAAGAAGTTGAAATCCTTTCAACTACCCACCGCACCACCACCCCCTCCTATGCCTATGATGTAAATTCAATATTGTGAGATGTGTTGACACCCAAACCCATACCAAGACTACAATGGAAGGATTAAAAGAACAATAAATCCAAGATTGTAATTACGTTAATTATAATTATCAAACCCAACAATTCTAGCAACCACAATAGTACTATCAACAGAGGCTGACTCAACGACCACCACAAAATAATCTAGGGTATTATCAATAGTGAAATGGTCAAGAACCACCAAGGAACCAAGGACCACTTGGATACCCACCTATGAATCTTGTTCCTCAACAACCACAATAAGTACCTCCAAAACCTTAATCTCATAGAGCCCAACAACAATCTCAAGTGGATCTGAAAAAACCACCACAACTAGCCACAACTCTCCAATAAAATTTAGAGAATATGCTCAATGCATTCATTTATAAATTGGATAATAGGATGAAAACCCAAGATATATAAATGAAAAATCAAAGGGTAGCCCTCTGAAACCTTGAACACCAAATGGGTCAAATATCAAAGACCTTGTTCAATAGATTTCAAGGCACGCTTTCTGGTAATACTGATACATACCCTAAGGAGGAAGCCAAGTAAGTGGTACTAAGGAGTGGAAAAGTGATGTATTTTCAGGAAACCTATAGAGAAGAAGAAAGTAAACCTGATGAACCTAAGAAACATGCAACAATCCTTAAAGAGGATGAAAATAAAAGTGAAAATAGAACTGATCAAGAGAAAAATTTGGAATCAACACCTCCTAAAAAATCTCCAACACATGAGAAGCCTAAAGAAGACATCTAAATAACACCACCATCTTACAAACTACCTCTCCCCTTCCCAATAAGAATAATTCAAGGAAAAATTGAAAGGTAGTATAAGAAATTTTTAGAAATGTTCAAGCAATTACATATCAACACCCCATTTTCTGAATATATTGATCAAATGTCTACCTATGAAAAATTTATCAAGGAACCACTATCTAACAAGTGGAAGATGGAAGACATGGGAGTCATCTACCTAAATTAATAATTCTATATATCTATTTAGTAGAATATTCCACCCAAGATGAGAGATCTTAGGAGTTTCTCAATTATCTACACCATAGGAGCTTGCAACATTGGAAGAAATTTTTCCATCTTAGGAGACAACATTAAACTCATGCCAATGAGTGTATTCCAAAAGATGGGACTTGAGGAACTAAATCCAACTAGATTAGCACTTCAATTTACTGATTGATCAGTTAAGTATCCTCAAGGACTTATCAAGGATGTCCTAGTAAAAGTCTGAAAATTCATTTTTCTAGTAGGCTTCCTCATATTGGATATGGAGTAAGAAGGATACATTCAAATTATCCTAGGATGAACATTCTTATCCAATGTAAATTAACTGATTAATTTGAATCAAGGAATACTTATATTCATAGTAGGTGATGAGAAAGTTTTGTTTGACTTAGTGAAAGATACTAAACAAAAAATATACTTCTTTTAATTGTTAATATATATTTCTCACTGAAGAGAGGAATGACTACATGACCTTCAAAGATGATAGTGATGCTCTGTCTCTTATTGATGAAAAGTCTTATGAATATGAGTAAGTGAGCTACATAGAACCTTTGACAAGGGAAACTATCCCACCATTCATACCCTTGATCATCCAGCTACCGATGTTGGAGCTAAAACCTCTCCCAAGAACACTCAAGTTCTCATTCCCAGATACGATAGCTACACTACCAGTCATCATCAACTTAGAACTGATGCAGAAACAAGAGGAAAAGTTAATTGAAGTCCTAAAAAGGCATAAGAAATCAACCACCTTGGGAGTGGCTAATATCAAATAGATCATCCCCACAAATTGAACTCATAATATTTTACTGGAAGGAGGTGTGAAACCCAAATTCCATCCCCAAAGGTGTCTCACACCACCAATGAAGAAAGTGGTTAGGAAATAAGTACCAAAACTCCTAGATGCTAGAATAATTTTTTCAATCTCTAATAGAGAGTGGGTGAGTCTACTTCATGTAATTCCAAAGAAAGGCAGCCTAACAGTTTTAAAGAATGATGAAGATGAACTGATTTTAACTCGAACCATCACTGGATGGTGAGTATGTGTCTATTATAGAAACCTAAATACATCAAACTAAAAATATCATTTCCCCATACCTTTCATGGATTAAATTATATAGAGAATGAAAGGGCACAAATTTTATAGTCTCCTGGATGGATATTCAGGATACAATCAAATTATAGTCATCTAAGATGATTACTCCAAAACTACATTCACATGTCCATTCAGTACCTTTTCCTATAGATGCATGTCATTTGGTATGTGTAATGCACTGAAGAAATTCCAAATGTGCATGAAACATATATTCCATTATATGGAAGAGGAATTATTGTAAATATTTATGGATGATTTTTCAGTTTATGGAAGATCTTTCGAGGTATTCCTAAGCAATATAGAATTAGACTTAAAACACCGTGAAGAAAAGTTATTATTTTTTAAATTGGAAGAAATTTTACTTTATGGTCCAAGGTTTCATAGTAATTGGACACAAACTCTCAAGAAATGGAATGGAAGTTGATTTAGAAAAGATCAAAGTGATCGGATACTTTCCTGATCCCTTAACTGTTAAAGGCATAAAGAGATTTCTGGGCCATGAAGGATTTTAATGTCGCTTCATAAAAGATTTTTTGAAAGTATCCCACCCTTTAAGAAACCAGTTTCCAAAGGAATCATCCTTTAAATTTACTAAATAGTTTCTAAGAACATTCAAACTTCTAAAGAACAACCTGGTGGCCACTCCTGTTATCATTTCACCAGATTATGACAAAGACTTTGAATTGATGTGCAACGCCAACAACTTCGTTGTAGGCACTGTCTTAGGACAACAATTCAGCCACATATTTTGTCCCATATACTATGCCAGTCACACCTTGAATGATAATCATGTAAAATATAAAAATACATATAAGAAAATCTTAGTAGTCGTCTATACTTTTGAAAAGTTTCAACCCTACCTTATTCTGTCTAAAGTAATTGTTTACACTAACCATGCCACCCTGAAATATTTGTTGAGTAAAAATGATTCCAAGCCATGACTAATACGGTGGATCCTACTACTGCAAGAGTTTGACATAATAATAAAGGATACTAAGGGGACTAAGAATGTCATTGCTGACCATCTATCTAGACTCCCACTACCCATCATTGAGGATGATGATAATCTGGACATAGAGGTTGAATTACTCAATGAAACTCTCTTCAACATAAACATGAAGGAACACCCATGGTTTTATTACATTGAAAACTATATCACCATAGGATTACTCTACCCATACCTCACTTACCACCAATAGAGGAGATTTTTGGTCGAATCCTCATACTACTACTGGGACGAGCCACTACATTTTAAGCACTATTCTGATGACTTAATGTGGTGCTGCATCCCAGGGGACATGATACACAGTGTAATAGAAATGTTTCACACATCACCAATAAGAGGTAATCATGGAATAAAACACACAACATCCAAAATCCTATAAAGTGGAATTTATTGGCCCACACTCCATCAAGATATAAGAAACGTTTTCCAGAGCTGTGATTGGTGACAACGAACTAGCACCATTAAGAATAGAAATAAAATTCTACAAAAATCGACCATGGAAGTAAAAATATTCAACGTATGGGGAATATATTTTATGGATCAATTCCCTATTTTACATGTAAATTTATACATATTGGTTGGTGTTGACTATGTATTTAAATGGGTAGAAGCAAAAGCTACCACTCATTACATGAAAAAAGTAGTCATGAAATTTTTAAAGAAAAATATATTTTCAATGTTCAAATTCCCCTGATTAATCATAAGTGATAGAATAACACACTTTACCAATAATATTGTCATGGGATTACTTGAGAATTATGGAATCCAATACAACACAAGAACTCCCTACCACCTGCAAACAAGTGGAAAAGTTGAATTTTAAAATAGAGAAATAAAAAAAATCCTAGAAAAAACCATGATCATAAGTCGGAATGACTGGATCTTCAAGTTAGATAATACACTCTAGGAATACTGCACCATGTATAAAACAACCATCTACACCACTCCATTCTGAGTAGTGTAAGGAAATCCATGTCATTTTTCAATATAACTAGAGCATCGCTCATACTGGGGAATTAAAAAATTAAATTTAGATTCTCAAAAAGATAGGGAAGTTAGGATGTTGTAAATGGATTAATTAGAGGAAATAATAAAGGATTATTATGAGAAAACCAAGATTTATAAATAAAAAACCATGAATTGGAATGATCAGTGAATTGCATGAAAAATATTCACACTAGGGAATAATGTATTATTATTCAATTCCCAATTGAATTTGTTCCCTAGAAATATCAAATCCAAATGATCAGGAACCTTCACAGTCATATAAGTATTCCCCCATGGAACCATTTAGATTTAGAAAGGAGGAGAACCACCCTTCAAAGTTAATGGTCAAAAAATAAAAATTTATCAGGAACCATTATGCAAGGGATGTGTCTTCACTTTGAGATTCATCTAAGTGATACTAATTTTAGATATTGAAATTAAATGAATCAATGACTGGGATGAAACATAGGATAAGTCAAATAGGATATAATTGGATAGAGTAGAGTTTAGTAAATCCATTATCACATTGAAAGCAAAGGATCATGCCCCGATTCATAATAAGGATAGAGGTCCTAATTACACGTAGTGTAGTCTTTACATGACATGTGCATTTAAACACTTGAAAAATAAAATTTTCATGCATTGCACACCATTTAATTTTACATATTGTGAAATTCAATTACTTTTAAATACTTTGTGACCCTAGGGTTCATAATACATGAACCACCCATTTTTATTTTCCTCTCCCATCGCTCTCTCTACCACGTGACCCACCCCCTTTGACCGCTCCCTCTCCCTCACCTCACCACCGCCAAACCTTCCTCTTCCTCCTTTCTTGAGAACATACCACACCTCCTCTCCATCATATACTCCATGTTTCATCTAAATGACCTGTACAAAGATTTTCTAAACTCCCCCTTCTGATCATGCACTCAAGCATGAGGATTCACCTTTGGACAAGAGCCAAAGGGATGCCACACCTCCATCATTTATCGCTTCATCCTATTCCAGATCCACTACTGCCTCCACAACCACTTTGGCCACCATGGAGTGACATTAAAACTCTAGTGGGTTTCAATTCATTGCTCATCTCTATATCCACCCCATCCTGCACCTGCCTACCCCCAAGTAGTAGGCCGCATTGGTCTTTTTATAGGAAAAGCCCATTTGGGCCCAAAAAAAATGTTGGATGAGGACATCCTCACCCAACTTCGTATCATCCAGGAGGTCCTCTACCTCCTTGAAATACTACACCTCTCCCCATTGTTGAAGTTCATGATTAGACCTTCAGGGAGATATTTTTTGATTTCTTAGACACTTTCGAGTTGGATGTCGACAAAATCTGATTCTAAATATGTGGAAGACCCAATGAGCTCACCTTTGGTGAGTTTGGAATCAAGATCGATATTTATTCTTATAACTTCCTCTCCTCCCTGTTGTTTATTACTCTTAATCTCAAGCTGAGGAAGTCAAACACAGAATGTCTCTGGAGGATGATCGCTAAGGACCCTTAGAGAATCCATGATCCTCATATTACAAATTCCACCCAACTGAGAGGTGAAACACTCCAGATTCTTCATCGAGCCTTGAAAAATTTCTAGATTTCTTGTATAGAGGATCATGGTAGAGTGATATAGATGGATGTCCTTATTCTCTCCGCTTCCATGGGAGGTCCTACTGTCAACATGGAATCTTAGTTTGCCTTTTATTTTAGGGTGCATGTGCAGCAAACTTGAGGAACACTGATGGGTGGATCCTTCACCACTCATTTAGCTAGAAATCTCAGTTTCTTTAATGCCAGCCTTACCCTCACAGATCTTGGACCGATGAAGTCAATAAACTTCATCTTTATTCACAAAATGAAGTTGATGAGGAAGGTTGGTGATGTCTACTGATGGGTGTTGGGATGCATCGTGGGTGTTGACGAGGAATCTGAAAACCATGCTACCAACCCAACCCCTGGTCTTTCCAACTCTGACCCATCCCCCTCTCTTACCACCTCCATCTCAGACCATACCTCCACTAACACGATTCCTACCCTTGACACCACCCATATCCCTTATCCATAAACTCCTACCTTACATACACCATCACACACCCCATATTTCCCTACCAATATCTGGATCTCACACCAGTATATTCTGGTGAAACTATATCATATATGACACCAATTGGGAATCCCATTAATCACAACCCCATCATTTACCATCCCTACCTCACTACCATCCCTTGCAGCCACTCACCCTCCACCTCCAGCAGGACCTTCATCCTCCACCATTCCTACACCAACCACCACAAAAATCAATCTTCCCTATGAGCTGACAGACCCTGTTTCCCAACAAGAGTATTTGGAAGAGTAGTCCTGATGGGGAAAGAGCCCAAAACTTACACCATCCATTGAGGTTTCATTCATTGACTTAGATTCCAGATACACAACCACCATCCGGATTGGTACCTTATCTCCACCTTACAATGTGATAAATACTAGCACTGAGAAAACTTAGGAGTCCATCATTGATCCTATTTACTTATCTATAGAGGACATCAATATGGAGGGAAATATTGAGATAACCACTTTTTTGGGAGTTTATTTTAGATGTAACAGCCAGTGGGAGTGCCCCTGAGTCATAGTTTCCCTTGTACACCTCCCCTGTTTTTTTGTATTATGTGTGGGTGAATTTTTTTTTACTACTTTTATTCCATTTCACATTGATGTATGATTGCTATATATATACATGGGATACAATTTTTGGATTCTCTATTGGTTGGATTATTTTTATTTCATTACTGTATTAAATTATCCATGTCTAGATCTTCTGCCTCACCCATGGTATTTGATGCGCCTGTTACGCCATTATCTTCCCTCATACTTTGAGTGACTCAGCATCTGGATGATATTGAGCACTAATTTGAGGAGATTTCATTAGAGATCCATGATCATTAGAGATACCCACCACAATGAGCACATATAATATTTTTACATCACGAGATTCATGATCAATATGCTTATGAGGTGGTTAATCCCACCAAGAATTTATGTGAGCTCGATGACACAACCACCAATTCCTGTATGAGGTAGAGGACTTATGAGTAGATGGATGAAATTAATTGATTCCTTTATCCATCTGCCTGACTGATGAAATCATTTTTAGTGCTTCATGTGAGGAAACCCATATTTTTGTTTCTTTTATTCTATTCATATGCTTAGGATTTTTTTTTCTTTTTAGTATAATTTTTATTCATAGGTCATTCCTATACTTCACTGTACTCATATATATGCATTTATATGACCTACTTTCCTATACTATTCACTATCAAAACCTTCCCATTTCACTTCTTTCATCTTATTTAAGCCTTATAGACTAATGTTTTATCTATTGTAGGTTTTATCTTTCTAAAAAATTATATAGGTTACCCTATTTGGCATACTCATCCACCAAGTTTCCCCATGGAATAAAACTCATACAGGGAGCTCTCGATTCCCTAAATTAAATTTCAAGTAGCCATTTCATTTTGTATATGCTATATAGGTGATATCTATCCTATGATTATTTCCATTATAGTGCAGAAACTATCTTATTCTAAGTGTGGGGGAGTCTTTTTTGAGCTTTATTGTCAATACACTTGGATTATTGCTAGTTTTCATTTATCTAGGAGACATTTTTTACTAAAAACATTCTTTAAACCCAAAAACTCATTAAACCCATTTAAATAAAAGAAAAATTTAGGTTGGAAATTTTTGAAATCCATGTTTTAGTCTTACTTATATTTTTAGCATGATTGCTAGGTTTAGTAATTTAACTCACATTCAAATTTTTTGAAATTTATTTTTGATTGAATTATTACTTGATTTTATACCCTGAGTGATTGCTAGTTATTTTTTTATAATCCCATTACAAAGAGTATTATAGACCCATAATTTCATAATATTTTTTAATTATATTTCTTAAGAGACTCCTAGGGAATATAAACCTATCATAACTTGTATTGAGATATTATTGAGGATATGAATAAACAAATACAATTTTAATATGATTAATAAATCTTTATTGATCCATTTTTTCTTGATACCCACCTTACATAATTTCTTATTTATCCCGTAGTTTCCCTGAATAAACTTTTTACGATGGATCCATTTCAAGCTGATTATCCCTTCCTACCCTTATCTTGCTATTATGCATGATTATCCTTTGAATAAGTGTGGGGGATTTTTTTGATAATGGACATGGGATGTATTTATTGTGGAGATGTACTATGGTGATTTTACTAGATTGATATGATGGGATCCATTTATTACTTTTGGAATGTTCTACACCTACCCTTTTCCATTGAAAAATATAGAGATAAGGGAAAAAATATTTTGGGTTATATATTAGAAAGTAAAAAATCACAATTTCTAGGCCGATGAATTATCTGATGGATCATATGTGGTTAGGGTATGAATGTGAGATATATCATGAACATGAATTTCAAAAAATAAATAAAAATAAAATAAAAAGGAAGGGATAGGGTGCATATTTGATACTTACTTGATATATTCATGGATCCACTTTGATCTTCTTAGAGCATGGACACCAATTGATCTTAGAGGAGTTACTTCATTGCACTATTTAAATTTATCATGAATTATAATTTAGAGATTAACCTCCTTTTGAGCTTGATTTTTTACTTTCTTCCCACCTTCCCATTAACTTAGATTCATTTGAACCCTTTTTGATAAAGATATCATGATTTATTTTGTATTTATATTTACTAAGTATAGATGATAGAACCAATGCAAGCCTATGGTTAGGAACATGTATCTTGGGTATGATCATAACTCAAATTAAATTTTTACCTTGAGTGATGAGAGAAAATTAATTATGAGATAAATTAAAAAATGGGTATAGAATTTAAGTAACAATTATGAAATTTTAATTAAAGGAATAAAGAATCTAGATAAATAAATGAACTACGAGGCATGACTAATTTTCTCTACAGGATTGATTCTAGAGGATTGACTTATTCTACTTTCACTTAGTTTTATTTTCTTGGTTGTAATGAAAATTTATTGTTTTAAAAATTGTTTCTTTTGGAATACCAATTGAGATTCTTTTTTTCTTAAGGACAAGCAATTTTTCAAGTGTGGGAGAATTTGATAAGATAAATTTGTATATACATATTGGATTCATTTTATTAAATATTATTTATGTTTTATTAAATAATGCACCGAGTTTGTGTTGATTATTGTAGAGAATAGGTATCCAAGACTCCAAAGGAAAGGCTGTAAAAATGTCCAAAAGTGGATTTTACATGTCATGAAACACATATACAATGTGTATGTACCATTCACAACATGTATAAAGGGGATAATACAAGTCATGAAGAATTTAAAAGTCATGAAAGGAATAAATTATGTGAATCTCTAATACATGTCATGTAAAACTCAAAGGCCACATCTCAGTCAAAGTTAAAGTTATGAGATGAAGCATGTGGTGATTTTCCAATACACGCCATGAAATGATTTGTATCTATGAATCCTAATGATTTCGGCCATGAAAGGTGCTAGATCCAAAATACACAATGAAAACCTTGGATTGAGATTGCATGACACGATAAGGTTACACATCGTGTAAAATGTCGTCTATTTATATATAGAATGTGGATAACCATGCATATACTTATGGGAATCTGATTTTTCTCTCATTCACTCTCATTTTTATTCCTTTATTTCCCTTACAACTCTACTTTAAACAATTACTTTTACTGTTTTAATTAAATCCAGGTTCCATTGATCAATCTACAAGCATTATTTATCTTTTTTGTCTATTTACCATTCTAATGTTCATTTTATATTATTGTTTCCATTTAACAGTGGATATAAACCACATTATTGCTTGTTTATTCTTTCAAGTAAGTGTTTGATTAATTTATCAATTATTTTAATTGAAAACTACTTGATTCTTAATCCCTTAATTGCAAACTATCTTATTACAACTGTTTTATTAACCCGTCGAGCATGTCTATAATTGTTTCGCTAATTTCGATTAATACCATCATAAGTGGCTAAACCACTTAGGGTAAGGGTCAAGAGTAAGGTGTCTTTTGAACTTAATTAATCTCTAAACCATAATTTGTTAACCATAATTCTAGTAATCAGGTTAAACAATATCTATTTATTCAATTATTTTATACAACCCTAATCATGGGAAGTTTAAATGAATGAACCTGACCTGATTAGAGTAGATCAAGCTATAAACATTAGCTTGTGTCACTTTATTCCATAAAATATTGTCTTAATTCATCCATATTGTTAGCTATATCTAGAATAAGGAATAGTTTCATCTTGGATATATCTAGTTTGTTTGACCATAATCAACTAGTGTTATATGCACCGTTTCGCAGCTTAATCCCTAGAACTATCCTAATTTAGGAATGAGATTATCCTTTTTTACTTGAACCCTGAAATAAAACCTAATCCCTACCTTATTCCTAAATCATAAAACCAATCTCAATAGATTTAATTGAATCCCAAACCCAAATCAACTTGTGAGGACTCCTATATAAAGGGTTTGAAGTCCTTGGTTCCCCATATGCCAGTCTTTCCCCATGGGTTTGACCCTGCACTACCAATCTACTGTGACATTGTAGCAAGTGTAGTTTGGGATAAAAAAATTATAATTTGATTGCTACCCACACAAATTAAACGATGTGTGTGAGTGCATTAGTCCTCTCGATAACCTATACTCTCACCAAAACCTCATGATACATCTTCCGTATAAATGAGGTGACTCGGTGATGGATCTCTGGATGCAAAGAATCCTTGAAATGAATTACCCTAACCTCCTCATCTAGAAATAAGTCTGAAGCATATTAAAAAAAGGTTTTGAACTCTCACATACTGGAGCTCCCTTATAAAAGGGTAAGTAGCTCCTGGCGATTGTTCTCCATCACGGTCGAAGAAAGAAACGTTTCTCTGAACTGGTCTTAGAACTTCTCCCACGAGACTTTCAACTCCTCGCAATACCTAAGGAACAAGACCATTACTGCCTCACTACTCTATAAAGCATCATCACAGCCAATGAAACCCAGTGCTCCTTTCAAGTATGAATAAAACTAAAATTTATCTAAACTGACTATAACAAGTCTTCCATGATTGATTATGAAATTGAGATATCATACTTATACAAACTCTAGCACTGAAACTCTTAGAGTTTCCTCCTCCAAGTGTCTTTGTCATTGACCTCCAATCTTCTAATTTTTTTTAGAAAATCCTGCTAAACAACTTCAGTGTGAACCTGATGAGGAATTCACCCTAGATCCATACCTACAAGAAGAACAAACTGTTAGAGCTGATAAACCTGGAATATGGAATATTTAACATTAATTAATTAATTATCTTATTTAAGTTTTTAATCTATCCCAAGCTCTACCCATTTCAAACACAAGAATAAAGAAGAATGATGCATGATTATTTACTAGGTCTTTACCCTAGAACTGGTATCACTTAATTTAGTGGGCTTAGTAAACATAAAGTTCCATGAATCAGATCACATGGGGACCTAAATACCCATGTCTCAGCTGGTATACCATGTTTACATTTCTTAGTAAAATTAGAAGATACCATTTCCCTACCAACCCATGCAACCTCACCTATTCCTAAATTAAAATACACCCTATCCCTCAACCTGAACATTTGATACCACTATGTCATGACCCCTCTCCACAAAGATGCCACAATGAGGGGAGATCGATGATGACTACCTGAGTCCCAGCTCTAGTAGACCCTAGGTTGGAGACTATCCCTAAGGGTATAGTAAACATGAATATGGGAGGCATTGCCCTCTAAGAGAGATACACAAAAGAGAGATATAATAAGGATACACAAAACAAAAACTACTTAGAAATATATGTATAAAGAAATACCAAGTGAAAACATGAAATTTCATATAGTACTAGAACAAAAAAAAATGGAATCTACAAGTACCAAAAAGGTAAATATGGTAGTGACCACAAATCCCAAACAACTCCTACAAAACCATGAGCAAGTAATATCCATCCTGATCTCTAACCTACTATGTCTGATCTGAATTTTTTTTATATATATGTTGGGTGAGAATAATGGTATACTCAGTAGGATCCTCCTCAAAACCTATTGTGAAAAAGATAAAGAAAACATTCTAAATCATAGTGAAAAATAGTTAAACTAAATCATCACCTAAATAGGTATACTAAGTTCCCAGTATCACCGAGGCTATCTCTCACCAAGTATCACATACAAGATAACATATAATATAATAATGAAAAATTATGGGTACCTCACTCCCACTTCCCCACTGGTTTTCCACTCTACCCCAACATCGTACGACATAATCCATCTCTCTCCAAAAGTAAGCCAACCCGAATACACCTAGGAAAAGAACCACAACATGCACCTCATGCATCAAATCATCACATAATCCCATCCATATATCCATATATTGTAACCAAGTAGTTTATGTGATCCACCACAACCCATATTATATATATCAAACATTAGGTATTATAGCTCAAGCCATTATAGCCCATACACCGAGTAAGTAACTCTATTCGTTATAGTCTATACCAATTATACCTATAATAATACTTTAGATACTATCTCCAATAATACATGTATGTGAAATAACCACAAGCCATCACAACCATATACACACATATATGGAAAAAATAACCACTGTGCATACCAACACAAATATCTACCAAGAGAAGAGAGCAGATCTAGAGGGGGTAGTCATCAGTCCATCCTCCCACCAGGATGTTGGGGAAAATACCCTCCCAGAGTCCACTGGGTGTCAATTTCTCTAACCTAGATGGGTGGGGTTGCATATGAAATCATAGAATATACATGATATCTCACAACCACAATATGGGAATAACCTAGTCTTAGACTCAATTACATCCAACATCACTCAGATTCCTAATAGCCAATAATAAGACCATATATCCTATAAGCACACAAGCATACATGAAAGAGATATATTAATTACTTCTTTTCTTTTGATAATTTCCTTACATTAGTTAATTCATTAGCCATTAATTAGCCATTAACATTATTTCACATTACATTAATCATCAGAGTAAATTCCATTCCCTCCAGACATAATCCAAACCAAGTTCATGGTTTATCAATATTAACATCTTTTAAGAATTTTCATTCCATCATCAACCAAAACTGTGATTTAAGAATTATTCAATCATTATTATCATTATTCCATAACCTAGGTACTCTAGGAAAACCTTCCTAAGCTACCACCGAGAGGAAACATGCAACAAAGCACATCCAGCTGCCTCAATAAATGTGGAAAGGAATGAAAATAAAACAAGAAACCCAACCATCATCCATTAAATAGATTCATAAGTGAGCATACCAGCTCTCAACATCTCATCAATGGGTAAGCCCAAATTTAACCTATTCCATCACCTATAATGCCATCCTTATCACCCACATGAATATACCACTTCATCTTTCCACCATAAGCATAAACTAATTCTACATTATCTAGGCCTCCCTTCCCATATATATCACATCAACCATCCCAAACTCAGCCATATAGGCTCACATCACATCTAGGCCTCCCCACCCCATATCGGCCATCCCGAGCTTATTTTTATCAGGCTCATATCACACAGATCATATCCTTATCACATGAAAAAATCAAAGCGAACAAATAAGAAATCCAGAGGGTAACTAGGCCCTCAAAACAAGGCATTCATCCTTCTCATGAAAACGAGCTCTCATGGCTCCAAAAAAGGCACCCAACCTTATCAAGAAAAAGGGAAACTCAGGACCTAGAAAATTATCTTTATCACACAAACAATTCCTATTCCATCTTGAATTATCCAATTCATTATTTACATATTACAACTATGATAAACCTAAGGTATCAAGCTATAAAATACTATCAAAGAAAAAACATGCTCTAATCATTTATTTCAAGTTCTAACAACCTAGAGAAGTACCATCCTCAATTAACATACCTTTTAAATTATTATCATCAATAATAAACATGATTCACATTACCTATCAATTCCATTAATCACATGGAAGATCAATTTCAATTAAACATGTGCATTGCATCAATTTGATTATCATCAAATCACATCATCCACCAGATTACAAACATGTATCTTATTTAATTATTATTAAGATAATTAATTATTAATTAATTCTGTATTTATGTTATTTACCAATTTTAACATGATATTCTAATCATAAGAACATGCTATAAAATTATACAATATAGATATCACACTATCTAGAAAATCATGAGGCAAACTGCTATCATGATGCAACACAACAAAATCGTCAACATGTGATCACAATCAATTTATTTAATCCGGTTCAATATTATTAGGCTAATTTAATTTCCATAAAAAGGGATAAATCATGATATATTTATGATTACACATAAATAAAATAAGTTCAGGAATGAATCCCCTACCTCAAAATACGTCAACGTTCTTTGCATGAGAATGGACCATGTCGCGAATCTCCGATCACCTCTACCATGAGAACTGCATCCATATGAGGACACCTCACTAAAACCTCACAAAAAAACCCAAGAAAATACCATTAGAAACATGAGAGATCTTACCCCATCTCATAGAAAGAATAACGAGTGGAAAACAAGACCTAATGAAGGAGAAACTACAAGAAATGGAGGTAGAACTCACCTTAGATCACCATGGATTGAATAAAAAAGTACAAGGATTGATTCATGTCAAATGGATCTAAAAAATCCAATGGAGAGATCCACTGGTCACTAGGAGTCACTACAGGCTATAGTATTTGTGAAAAAACCAAGTGGGTGCACCATTTAAAGATAGACTCGAGATGGGATTTACATGATGTGTAATACTCTTTCACATTGTGTAATCCTAATTGTTAAGTTTACACCAAAATATGCATCACCTTTTATTATTTAACCATGAAAATTTACACATCATGAACTAGACTTGAATAATTCATGAACTACCCTTTCAATTCATGTAACTTTACACGATGTGAATTCTTCCTGGTTCCAGACTTTTAGGAGCTAAACCCCTTTAGACCACTTCCAAGCGTCTTTTGAGCACCAAAAGCCTCATAAACTCACAAAGGGTCAGTCCACACAAATATGGGACCTTACAATAATATTCATAAAACTAAATTATCCACTTTAATAATATCATAACTCAAAAACATGTTAGTATAAACAATTCTTCCCCTTTATTCAATGGAAAAACTTATCGCACATCCAAACTCTTAAAACTCCCTAATGTCTCACCCTTAGTGATTTTCATAACGAGAACCATAATAAGTGAAAAAAATGATCATATATATATTTAATTAATAAAATAAATCATGATAGTTAAAGAGATAAATTTAAATAAAATGAAGAAAAATAAATAAATTCCTATAATTTCCTTGAAACCTAATCTCTCTTGAGATATTCAATTAATGTATGGAAAAAATTTATCTCAAAGAAATTATTCTAAATTATTCAATATTACCTATTTATAGAATCAAAAAATTACATATAAAATCTCTGTAACTTCTATAAAACTCCCTGGGATGCACTTCTCCCCCATAACTCATAACTTCTATCTTCTTTATAAAGTTCTTTCAAACTTATCACACTAAATTCTTCTAAAGTCATTCCCATTTGTGACTAAGTGATGAAAAGAAAAATAATTCACTATAAAAAGAAATATTAACCTTTATTCTCCCTTGGTATTATCTAAAATTAGTCAATAAAAGAACAACTAATAAGGAAAACTATAAGAGTTAAGTATAAGTAATACCACTAATGTTTGATTATTTCTTACATTGTGTAAGTTCTAATAAAACCCTTCATGAACAAATATTTCTTATATTCTAAGAATTTATCCAAAAAATATAATATTTTTACCTAAATTTAGAAACCCCCCTTCCTTAATATGTAGTTCAAATGACACAACTAAATTGATAAAGGAAAAAACCTTACATATAAAGGTCAAAAGTCATATATAAGAAAATATTTTTTTATATATTATTCATATGTAAGAGTAATAATATATCACATAAAATTAACTTTAGAAAACATAAATGTAATTTCAAATAGAAGAAGTCATACATAAGAGTAAACCATGGAGGGGGCCTTTTTATAAGAATAAAAAATCACATGAAGTGAAAAGTAACTTATAAAGGATAACTATTATTATGTTCATTTAACATCATAAATTTTGTAATGTGTAGTTCTAAAATATTTTTAAGAGACATATTATAATTTATATTCAAAGCTCTACCATAAAATATAAATCACATGTATAAAAATTTAGCATAATTCTGAAAAAACTAAGAAATTTATTCCCCCTTTCTTGAGGATTTTTTCAATGTTAGGTGAATAGAAAAAAAATATGAAAGTGATCAATTAACACTAATCATATCCATATTCCATTTAATGTATTTGAATCTTCCAAAATTTATAGGTTTCATGAAAATATCAGTAAGCTTGTCTTTAGTTTTGATAAATTTGAGAATAAGGTCTCCTTTGAGTGTAAACTAATGATTAAAAAAATGATACAAAAGATAAAAACACGGAAAGATGTTACTAGAGTTTCATTATTTCCTAGATTAGTTCCTTCTGAATCACACAGTTAAAAATAAAAAATTACATTATGATTCTACTGCACTTAAGTATCGATTGTTTCAATTGTTGGTACATAACTTATTTCAATCACTAATACCTATTATCTATCTCAATGCATTGTTTCTAAAAGAAACATTTCCACCCTTATATTTTTGTAATTTTTAGAATTTTGACTTGTTTTTGGTCTTGTTTTGAGAACAACAACTACACATGTACCAATATTATTAAAAAACTATTTAAAATGAAAACTTTTAAACATTAGTTATTTATAACCAACATTATAAATGGGGTTTTATGTTGATTATTTTATAACAGATATAGTAAACCATTGGATGAATGTTTTTATATTGTTTATTACATAACTAACATGGAAAACTTGTTTTTTTACATTATTTATAAAATAAATGATGTAAAAATCAGTTTTTGATGCTAGTTATTACAATAAATAATGTTGAAAATATTTAAAAAAAGTTGAAATGTTGGGAATGACATTTTGTTTTATTTAAATTTCTCAACACCAGTGGACTTTATCTCTTGAACTATACCCTAACCCCTTTATCATTGATCCTCCTAGAAATTAATCTTCTTGATCCACTATCGTCAGCCTCTTCTTTCCATCTTCCATTACTCTATTACATTATTTGATGCCTCTTAAGTAGTTTATTTTCTATTGTTTTGGGTTTTTTACTTGATTGATTTTTCCCTAGTTCATGCAAGTGAATCATTATGGTCTATTATCTTAATGGGTTGTATTTGCTATTATTTTGTTTTTTATAGTTTTGAATGGAAAATTTAGTGTTTTTAATTTTGTGTATCATGAATATGAGTCAGATTCTATATTTTTATTTCTGCATTTTTTGTTGTGAAATATTATATCATTATTTATTTTCTGTTTTTTTGTGAAATATTGTTTTCATTATTTTGTTTATTATTCTTGTTTTTTTAAAATATTTTGTCATTATTTTATTTATGAAATAATTATTTATAGATAAATCATAGTGAGACTAATAATGTATAAATGTTGTTCTATTTTTTTAAATATAATATATTTATTATTTATATTATTTTTATATTTTATTTTATTATTATTGTTATTTTTTTTAATAATAATTATTTTTTATTGTTATTTTTAAATTTAAATTTAAATTTCAAAATACAGAAACATATATTCATTACTTAAAATTTTTTATAGGTGATAATGGACCATAATTAGATTACTGTATGACAAACAAGTGATGAATATGAGGAAGCGGTTAATACTTTTTTTTGGATTTTTCTAAACTGAAATGTTCCAAATAATGAAATGTTTTCATATCCATCCATGAAATGTTTAAATTTGAGAAAAATAAAAAAAATAAAATAAATCAACGATCATTTAATTTTCAGTGGTTTTAATCTGAGTTATATTTCTTGGATTTGGCATGGTGAAATTGGGCAGAATTCAAGATCTAATGATGATGAAGATTTTTAAGATGATCATTATAATCAAATTAATAAAATGATTCACAATATTAAATTGAAATAAATTGAAAAAACTATAAATTTTGAGTGACTATATGGTGTTGCTAAAAAACCATTATATCCAGGCTATACAAAATTTATGGTTTTACCAATAGTGCTAAGATTGGTTAACTTGAAAACTAGGAATGGATGGAGCAATAAGAGTTTTACTATGTTTCTATATCCATTGAAAGACATACTTCTTGAAGACAATGATATTCCATATTCACATTATAATGTGAAATAAATATTATGCTCAGTGGGATTGGGGTACAAGAAGATACATGTCTTCCTCAATAATTATGTGTTATATATGAAGTAATATGAAGGCATGTAAGAGTTTACTAAACATGGGACACCACAATATAAGTATAAAGAAAAATCATTGGTTGATTTATTTATTACTCCAAGTACTAAGAATTCAACTAAGGTAGTCTAATTTATGAATATCGGTGGTAGATTCCATTATTGATGACTATCAAAACATATTTTATAATCCCCATAAATAATAAAAAATTGGCCATGAGTTTTGTCTCTCAAGAAGATAGGCCTAGAGAATCAATATTCTTACACTTATATTTGTTTTTGTTAGTTTTATTTGTTTTAAAATAGAACTAAAATAAAAAATTGGTTGGGCTTTTGGTTTTCTTAAATTAAAACAGAATGCAGAAAAACAAATGCAAAGATTTATCAAGAAAAGTAGATGGGCCTATAGTGAATTATAATGGGTTCTATCATCATTTAAATATGTTATAAATAACCTAGATTGATATGTAGAATAAATATAGTTCATATACCCATCATCTAATATTTTATGATGTATGATAATAACAATATACTTAAGGTACCTTAAACAAATCATTAAATGTTTTTCCTCCTTTGTGAGCATGCAAGAACAATACTCAATTGAGAGAATGAATCTACTCACACACCTAGAAGAAACCGCACAACATTAATCCTCACAAACCAAAAACATCCAATCATATAAAGTTTTATTTTAATGGAGGTAGTATTTTAATTTAAAAAATTAGAAGAAATGTGATAATGTTAATGGAATATAAAGTGAAAATTACCTCCTTCTCTCTTTGTCTTCACCTTTAAACTGAAATCAATGAAATAACATTAGGAAAATGATGTGTATAAATTCAAATATCCCACTATGATTTCCCTTGGACCACCCAAAATTAGTTATTACTTTATAATCATGAAATATGAGACAATGAGTACTTCATAGATGTTAAAGGAACACAAAGAAAAGTGGAATAGAAAGATAAAAAAACACAACCAAACGAAAAAAACACAAAATTGATATTAAAAATGATAAAATTAAAAAATCTTATCTAAATCAAGAAAAGGATGGTGATAAGATCTAAAATATAATATACTAGTGTTTTAAAAAATGGTAAGGGAAAAAATTTATAAGTATTGATAGGGTCATGTCCTTCCTTTTGTAATTCCAATGCAGTGGGCAATGAGATCCTTTTTCCTTAAATGAATTCCATGTGTATTGACCAAGGGTAAAAATTCTTCAGACGGGAACCTCTAAATCCTTATATTCACTTAAATACTCTTCCCATGATCTTCAACTTGATTAGTTAATATATGAGTTCTCTATAGATCACTTTGTGAATCTTTTCCAGATATAGCTGAACTAGAGAATGAATTTTAGTCAATATTTTTTCTATTTCAAGCATTTCAGGTTTTAATCTCCCTACAATTTTTAAATCCTCAAATTTTACAAATTCAAAAATGTTATCAATCATAGTATTGGAAATAATAATGTTATATATAAGCTTCAATGGATTTCAAAAACTCTGGGATATTATGCATCAGCTTTCCTTTGAAAAATATGTTACGCATTGATTACACTTTTGAGAAAAATGTTATGCATGCTCCTTGATCTTAAAAAATATTATACATATCATATTCAAGTGAATAAAAATGTTATAGATTTTTAGTGTCCTCTATAATTATGTTATGTATCACTCTAACAACCAATACTTTCTATTTTTTTATAATTCTACAATTCATGAAAATCATAGACTTAGTATAAGATTTATTCAAATGAAACCAGAATTAAATATAATAATTAAAATTATAGTTAAAAAACCAGTTAACAGTTTAAAAATAGAATCCACAAAATCAATGAATGAATTTTCAATTAATTCAAAAATTAATAAAATAAATAAAAATCAGATATTTAATCCATTTAGAAATTACGTTTATATTCACCCAAGTAACAAAAATGAGTTAATTTCCCAAGTTTTATAATAATTATGGGGGTAAATTAACATTAAAAAACACATCAAAATTTTGAAAATGTTACCTCTCATAACTACCCTATACTTACACTATTTCAATCTTGAGTAACACAATGAATTCAACTAAAAAAACATCATCCCTCCTAATTTCAAACACACAAACTAAAAAATAAGAAAAGAAAAGATACATTCATTATTGAAATTATAATGCATATTTTATGAATCTAACCCACTATACCATTTTATTTTAAGCAAAATTTCTAGTTATAAGAGTGAAAATAGAATGGAATTTAGTGGAATTAATATTTTAATAAGCGGGACTTTCATAAATCCCTCCTTTTTAAGTTCCTTATATTAAAGCTCCATTTTCCACTTACTTGATACAACCCAAATGACATTATTATAAGTTAAATAGCCTATATTTATCTAGGTTCAATATCCCCCTCACCTAAATGTATTAATTTTTTATAATTAGAAACTTATTGAATTTTCCATACCCATGTTTGTGCAAACCACTTATTCAATATACAAATTGATTGATTTATTATTCACACACATAATGCTTAATTATGCAAGAAATTCACATGGGATATTAATTACCTATTTTACTTAATTTTCAAGGGACTTATATAAATGTGTTTTGAGTTGGTTCCTTGAGGCATTATTTTTCACAAGGGAAAATTTACCTAATATAAAGTTTAAAATCCAAGTTTCCTCATATTATAATTTGTATTCAACTTAAATTTTTTCTATTACACTTCTTTCTCCTATTATAAAGTAAAATTTTCTATGAAAATAGTGGAAAAAATCACTCATCAATCATGTAAATTTAATAATTTCAAAACCAATGAAATTCCTCAAAACTAGTATGAAAATTTTTAATAGGAATGATGAAATTTAAATCTTAAATACCTAAACTAAAAACACACTAAAAATTGAAAACGAAATAGAAAATAATATTCAATATTTATAAAAAAACTATAAAATTAGGCCCTGAACTAGATCAAAACACATTTAAATCCCCCCCACACTTATCAAAAATAACTCAATTTAATATTAGAAAACTGTAAATAATTATATTGAATAAAAAAATAGAAAAGTATAGAAAAAATGTGGTTATTATGGATAATAAGTCTCTCCAAATATATCTTTAGTGTAATTCAAAGTTTTTATCCCCTTAAAAAACTATATTAAAAATGAAAACATAAATGTGAAATTTATTAAAACAACTAAAGAAAGTGAAAAAAGAAAGAGATAAATAGAAGGAGTCTTGGGTTATCCCTCTAAATTGGAGTTGTATTTAGATTTTCTATAGCTAGCCAACCATGTTTTCATCCCTAGTCTAAAGGGGGATGTGGGTTATCTAATGCAAACTAACACATCCTCTTTCTTCCAATGTACTTCTCCTTACACTATAAATGGAGAACCCATTTGATATATTTATTCATATCCACCCCTAATAAGTGTAGTGTAACCTATAAAATGAGTCTGGAAGGATGATATTTGGGTCCACTTATTCAACTTCAATACGAGGAGTGGAATCCACTGATAGGGGTATTTCTACTCAAGGATGTGGATTCTCTTTTGGTTTTCTATGAATATTCTGGTTTATTATTATTTAATTCTCTATAACATCATCCAATTGTATAGAAGTTTTCCACACACTAATCTAGTCAATTATCTCTTAAAATATAGCCACCTCTCTTGTGGTATCCTATTTAAAATCTTATAGGTCTTATTTTAGAGAATTATAAAAAATAATTCTCACCCATCTCCTCTTCAAATTGATCACAATAAAAATATAGTTTTAGAAATTGAATTTCTTAATCTTTAAATTCCAACACCATATTTTCTTAAAATCTCTATACCTTTACTCACATGTAAGCGTAATTAAAAACCTCTAAATCCTATAAAAGTATGCCTGATTTTGAAATTTGAAAATGTGGTAAATTAACAGATAATTCACATTATGTAAAATCAAAAAATGATCTCAAAATATGAACATATCCCTATATAAAACTAGTCTACATATACTTTTTTCCATTAACTTCCTCTAGGAACTTATTTTTAGGAATTGTCAAAGGTAACTTCAACTTTTCTTCAAATCTTATCACATCGACTATGTTATCTTCATCACCCAAGTCCTCCAAGGTTGGTGTTAAATCCATACTCGCAATATAGTGAAAATGAATATTCAAATATGATTCAATAAAATCAAAATTGAGTGAGTTAAATAAATAATAACCCCCTAATTTGTATCAACTTCTAATTCTTCTTTGAAATTAAATTCTACTAGAAATATATCTCCAAGAGTAATAAGTGTTGGGTTTTATTCTTTATGATATTCCAACATTATAGTAGAGAAGATGAGAGTTTTCGTTTTGGTTTATATACTTATACCACCTATCAATCCTATTATTTTCTCCCTATGATTTTGAAATTTTGATGTGACTTGATTAAATAGGTTCCTCTATTCATCCCTGCTGAGTATTTTTTCGTCATTTTCTTCTTGCACTTATGTGTGGAAATTTTAGTGAGTATAATTATTAGTCAACATTTTTTTGACCATAAAAATTATCTCATCAACCCTTTTTAATTGGAAATGAAATTATAATACATTATTAGATAAATGTATAACTCAATTTACTTAACCCAGTAAATAAAAGAAATAAATAAATAAAAAAAATAAAAAATAAAAAATAAAAAATAAATAGATAAGAAACTAATTAAAAATGTACCCAAATAATGAGTGATCATCTCAATTCATTGGTAAAAATTTCATGTTTGATAATTACTATCATTTAGGGAAATCAAAAATAGATTTTATAACCCTCCAAGTACAATAGAAGCTAACCACAGGTTCTCCTCTCAAGAAGATAGTCCTATAGAATCACTATTCTTACACTTATGCTTGTTTTCATTTGTTTTAAAATAGAAATAAAATGGAATATTTTTTTTGGATTTTTTGTTTTATAAAATTAAAAAATAATTCATCAAAACAAATTCAAAGAGTTACCAAGAAAATTATATGGTCCTAGGGTGAATTATAATGGGTTCTATTATCATTTACATATATTTTAAATCCCATAATAAAATAATAAGAATAAATATAATTCATCTACATATCCTCCACAAATTTTTTATGTATAAGAATAAAAATCTTCTCAAGGACCCTCAAATAGATCATCAACTCATTTGTCCCCTTGGTGAGTGGGCATAAACAATCCTTAACCAAGAGAATGAAATTTCTAATACACCTGAAAACAACCACACATAATTTATCCTCTCAAACCACACAAATCTAATCATATAAAGTGTGATTTGAATAGAGGGAGTATTTTAAGTTCAAAAAATATAATAAATAAAATAGTGTTTATGGAATATGGGGTGAAAATCACTTTCTCCTCTTCTTACCTTCATCGTCTCACTAGAATTAGTGAAATAATTTTAGGAAAATGAAACCCCTAAATTTTAGTATTCTACTATGATTCCAATTAAACCACTCATAATGGGTTAGTAATTCATAATCATGAATTATGAGGTCACATTTACTTCACATAGGTTCAATAAAAACATATAAAAGTGGAGGGGAAATAACACAACACAACCACATAAAAAAACAAAAAAATGATATTAAAAATATAGAAATTAAAAAAACATATATAAATAAATCCAAGGTCTCAAATATAATATATCATTATATTATAATTTGAGGAGGTTAGAACTATTTATAAGCATTTCTAGAGTCATATATTTCTCACCTAGAATTCTAGTACAGTGAGCAGTGAGATCCTTCTTCCTCAAATGGATGCCATGTGTACTGGCTGGGGGTCTAGATTCATCAGTTGGGTATATCTCAAACCTTTTCCTTGCTTAAATATTCTCCCCAAAATATTCACCTTGATCCATTTCTATATGTTCACTATTTGGATTACTTTGAGAATCCTTTCCTGATATAGTCAAACCAAAGAATAAGTTTTAACTAAGCCTTTTCCATTTTAAGCATTTCAAGTTTTGGTCTCCCCATGATTTATGAATCCTTAAATTTAAAAAAGTTAAAAATGTTATACATAAAAGTATTGTAAATAAGAATCTTACTTATCAAATTCACCATATTTCAAACACTTAGTGATATTACGCATCAGCTTTCCTTTGAAAAATAAGTTACACTTGGTTGGTACTTCAGAGAAAAATATTACACATGCTCATTGATCTTCAAAAATATCACACTATAATATTCTAATAGATATTTTTTATGTATTATTAGTTTTCTACAAAATTATATTATGTATCACTATAATATCCAAAAATTTCTTAGTTTTACTCAAAATTATGAAATTCATGAAAAGCAAAGACTTAGTGTAGGATTTATACAAATGAAACTATAATTGGATCTAACAATTAAAATAAATATAAAATTTTTGTCAATATTTTAAAAATAGAATCCATAAATTCAATTTATGGTTTTTCAATTAATTCAAAAACGAATAAAATAAATAAAAATCCAATATTGAATCCATTTATTAATTCCATTCCTAATTCACCTAAGTAACAAAAATTAGTTAATTACACAAGTTTTATACTAATTGTGGGGTTAATAATCATTGAAAAAATATATCAAAATTTTGAAAATGTTGGCTCTCATCAAAGGGAATTCATGTTATCAAATACATCATAAGAGAAAAATAGTGTACATGAGTCATTAAAGGTTTTTTTTCTATGGATCAATATTATCAAAGATTAAAAAGTGCATTAAATATCCTATGAGAATTTGATATTCCTCAAAATCCCTTTTCAATTGATCATTATTTTGAGTGGGTAAAAAATATTGATGTCACATTTGGAAAGACACAAATATTTGGTAATGAAAAAAATATATTGAAAAATGATCAATATTTTTTAGCATATATATTGGATATATCATGAGGTTAAACATAACATTGATGTGATGTATGTTGAGAATAATATCTATGATAGTTTTTTAGAACACTGTTTGATATTTAAGACAAGACCATGAATGGTTTGAATGAAATATTGAACTTATTTCCAATGGGAATACATTTGATGTTATCTCCTGCTCTTAAAGGAAAATGAACATACTTGCCTCTAGATTTTCATATATTATTCAAGAGGGAGAAAATTATTTTTTTTCGGTACCTTCATGGCATCAAAGTGCCTCAGGGTTATTCTTTAAATGTAAAAAATTTAATGTCACTATTTTTTTTGAATTTAATAGGCATGAAATATCATGAATGTCATGTTATGATGAAATAATTCCTAATAGTTTCATTATATGGATTATTACCCATCTATATAATATTGAATATTAGGAATTTGTGTTATTTTTTTAATTCCATTTGTAATAAAGTGATGGATCTAAATTCATTGAAAAATTTAGAGAATGATGTAGTTGATATACTTTGTCAAATGGAAATTTACTTTCCACAAACTTTTTTGGCATCATGGTATTTTTAATGGTTTATTTGATGTGATAGATAAATCTTTGTGGTCCCATATAATTATGTTGGATGTATCATTTTGAAAGTTATATGAAAATATTGAAGGGGTATGTCTAAAATCAATATTTTACAGAAACCTCCATTGTTGAGAAGTATATTTTTAAGAAGGTGGCCGAGTTTTCATAGACTAATTATATATATAAGAGCATATTTTATTGCCTATATATTACCACGAATAAGTTAGTTTTGGGGGAAAGGGGATCTGTTTCTTGAAATTAAAGTTTTTAAAATTTGAATAAAAAATGAAAACACATTTATTCATCTTGAATAACATAGATGACACTCATTCATATATAAAATTTCATATTAATGTTGTAAAACATTTTTATATAAATAATAAAGATATGTGGGTATTGAATGATCATAATATTTTTTTCCTATGGTTTAAAAAGACTATGAGTGGTTGATCTGATGTATCAAAAATATTTGGATGATTAGTTGACGAACCAAGTTTAAATGTGATAATATGTCTTGGGTATGAAATTAATGTCTATACATTTTATAACAAAGACCAATACAACAAAAGTTCATTTTAGAATAGCAGTTTACCAGTAAAAGATAAAAAAATAGCAGTGTACTGGTGTTTTATGAAGCAATGTATTTTTTAGTGGAAAATAAAAAAAACTCAATCTCCATTTCAGGTGTATATTATAGAGTTTTTAAAGATATATGTGATATTGATTACATTAAATTTAAAGTTCCTATGTTTAATTATAAATGGTCTATCAGTAACAAAATTTTTAAATATGATGAATTCAAAATTTCACTAGTGGGTATAGATAGATTGAAATACATAAATGAACATTTTATCATTAAAACACATGTGAAATAAATTTACTATGCTCTAGATCCATAAAATGTGAATAATTCTATCATTTTTAAGGAAAAAATACCATTTTTGTGATGAAAACGTTGTTGGTGATGATGAATTATGTTTATTAGGCTCATCATGTGAGAATCATTTTTGGGGTGAGGAAACTAATACCACCAAAGAGGAAATATGGAGGCTATTTTTTTTATTTCTAGAAGTGGATGATGGAAGAAACAACAATTGAGGTTTGATTTATCATAATCTACTATGAGAATTCATCTACATGGTGCAGTGGAAGCCAACCCATTATAAGATGGTTCTACAAAAGATACACTAGGTGGATATCTTATGATACTATTATAGGAAGGTAAAAATTAATTAGATGATCTAGTGAAGGAGGTGGAGAATTTGTCTAAATGATGTTTATCCATGGAGATCATCTTAGGTGGATTGCATCCTATGAAGATATGAATGTGGTGGTGACCAAAAACACAATATGAGTACTACTATTTTAGTAGGGTGTGATCAAATTACGATGGATGAATATTGAATTTTAATTATATCTTCTCTTTGAATAAATTAAATCATTATTACCTCATGGAGTAGGATGAAATTCTGAACCACATAGTCTCTTATTGTCCCTATACCTCATTTATTTTTTGATCTTTACAGTCGATAGTTCTTATTAATATCTTTTAAAGGTTGTACATTAAAGTGAGGTGACTTGGATGTGAGTTTAACTTCCAAGTTCCAATCATTATAGTATGGGGTCCATTCCAAATATTTCATTTCCATTTGAAAAGTTTCAGTTTTGTGTCTTCTAGTGGTTTATCGAAAGATATACATGAACCCAATAAATGGTATCAGAACTCAAGGTCGGAGTGTTTTTGGATGATTTGACCATGGCCAAGGCGATTGGGAGATCATTTTATTATAAATATTCCACTCTTGTACTTGTAGAATAATATTGGTAAATAGTTCCTAAACCCTCACTTTATGTTATCTATAAGTTGTGGGAGATCACAAGTTTTAGAGAGAGAGTGTTAGATGAGGGTAAGGTCTGGGTGAAGAAGTTTGATGAAATAGATTTTGGGTTTTGTAAGATGAAAATGGAGTATCTCTTTCTAGATATGGACCTTGATCTTCCATTGAATAGTGCCACATAAGAAGTGATGAAAATGGAAGAATGGGAGAGTCTGGATAAGAAAGATCGTGGGTTTATGATAATGTCAAATGTTTGGAACATGATGTTTAACATCTAATAAGTGAAGAAAACAACACAACTCATGAATCCCCTCATTGACATGTATGAGAAGCCCATGAAAAATAAAATAGTGTTCATGATAAAAATGTTATTTGATTTGTGAATTTCATAAGGTAAGTTAGATTCTAATTCTATAAATGAATTCAATGTTATTGAAAGTTAGTTGTAATTAGTCAAGGCAAACTTTAGAGACTTGGTTTGGGCACTATTGTTACTCTCCATACTCTCATAATCATGGGACATAATGCTGACCAATATTATTAACTCCAATAGAAAGTTTGAATTGATGTTCATATACACTAGATACCCAATATTGAATTAAAAGATTCAATGGAAGGTGATATTGGTATCTTCCAGTAACACATACAATGAGGAAGTAAGTGAACATATCATTGGATAGAAAAGTCACTGAAAGGGAAAAATAAAGAGGAGTTGAAGCAAGAGTATCTCAATGGATAATTCTCACTTGTACCAGAGTTATAAGAGAAAATACCACTTAAAGAAGGATTTAAATGAAAAGAGGGATAAATTTGGAAGGTATACTTCTGGCAGTGGGTATACAAATCCTGTATCAAAATATAAGATTTGATTACTCTTAAGTTCTTATAATTCATTGGGGTTAAATGTGATAAAATCTAGAGCCTCATTACATTTTACATATAGTAGAGGGATTTTGAGAAATTATACATATGAAAGGCATGGAAAAGTGTATCTTATAGATAATAAATCTCTTAAGATAACATATAATTTTGATGTTTTAGTTTGAAAAAGGAATGTAATAATGCTAGAGTTGAAGGACATATGACACATACCAAAGTTAAGGAAGAACTTAATGTCCCTTTTAAATTTTGACGATATAGGTTTTTGTACCACTTCCATAGATAATTCATGAAATATTTCATGAAGATCCATGGCCATTAGTAAAAGAGTGAAGGATAAGATGCTCTACCTTATGGGTTCACCATAAAGAGATATTTTTGTCAGATTTAACTTCTGTGAAGTTATGGAATGAGCATCTAGGTTACCTTAGTGTGAAGGGGATAAAGATACTAACTACTAAAGTATTACTAAAGGAAAAAATTATAGAGTATATAATATGCAAGGATTATATCTTTGAAAAGAAGTGGGAGGTGTCCTTCCAGATGAAAGGGAAAATTCTAAATCACCAAAATTTATAGTTGGTTCACATGGATGTTTAAGGTCTAGCTCTAATACATTATTATGGAGGGTCACTCTACTATGTGATTTTCATCAATGATTATGCATGAAAATTATGGCTATAATTTTTAAGGCATAATTTTGTGGTGTTCAAGACTTTTTTCAAATGGAGGGACATGATAGAGAAAGAGACTGGATGAAAATTAAAGTGCTTATTCCAAAAAATGGTGGTGAGTATAGAAATAGAGAGTTATGAAGATTCTATTAGTGGAAGGGGATTTGATTTGATAAGAATGTTTTAGGGACTCCAGTATATAATGAATTTATAAATAGTATGAATATAAATTTGGTAGAAAATTCTTTGAGTGTTTGAATTCAAATAGGGTTACCCAAGATGTTTTGGTTCGAAGCTGTGAATTGTGTGGCCTAATTAATTAATTAGAGTCTATCATCACTAATTAGACAACAAATTCTAGAGATCCATTGGCCTGGAAGGATGGGAGATTCTAACCACCTCAAAGTCTTTAGAGTTATTAACTTTCTATGTTGATGACAAAGAACTATTGAGTCAATAAGGTTTCCTTATGAATTTTCCATTCCTTTATGTTTTGAAAATCACAAACACTCTATCTCAAGGAATTTTTTTTCCAATAAGATTTTCCTTAATAAGGAAAATTTTCCTTCTCCAAGGAAAATTTATCCTTACATGTTTTTCATTGTTCATATTTTAGTCTCTATAAATCTAACTCTTTTTATTCCTAAGTGTAAAATTCAGTTTTACTTCTAAAACCTAGGAATTCTATAAATACTTAGATATAGAGTATTCTGTTTTCAGGATCCGAATTCAGATTTCAAATTCTCTGAAATTCATACTCCTAATTCTCTAAAATTTAGACTTTGAATTCTATAAAATTCAGAATCTGAATTCTCTGAAATTCAGACTCCAAATTCTCTGAAATTCAGACTCCGAATTCTCTAAAATTCAGACTCTGAATTCTCTGAAATTCAGACTCTGAATTCTTTGAAATTCAGGTTTCGAATTCCTTATAATTCAGGTTCTGAATTCCTTATAATTCAGGTTCTGAATTCCTTAGAATTTAGGTTCTGAATTTTTTAGAATTCCGGTTCCAAATTCCTTAGAATTCAGACTATGAATTCCTTAGAATTCCGGTTCTGAATTCTTTAGAATTCGGACTCAGAATTATTTAGAATTCAGACTCCGAATTCCTCAGAATTCAGACTCCGAATTCTACAGAATTTTGATTCCAAATTCATTAGAAAATAGAATCTTAATATCCATGTAATATAGACTCTTATTGTTTTCCACTTAGACTCTGAACTTTATTTATCCCTAGACTCTGAAAAATGAATTTGGTTGAGCAACCTTATTTTACTTACCCTTGCTATAGTTATAAAACAATGTCATGCATTCTGTTTCTAACTAACTATTGTTTGAGTGACACATTTACAGGCCCCTCTAAAATTCAAGGAAAAATATGACTATTGGAGGAGGGAGCCGACCGTTGGAAATGTGCCTATAAATAGGAGCTCATTTGAATGAGCCCAAATACACTATTCTACAACTCTAGAGATTACATGCTGAAGTGATTTCTAGAGAGAGAGACTCTCATGCTTTGTGCATACTGAACATCTTGTTCGGATTGCTTCGCGTGACTCTGATTATTACTGTGTACAATCTAGGGCTTCCAGGTATAGGAAGACAGAGGTGTCGACTACCTCAATGTTCAAGGACTTCCTTGATAGGAAGACAGAGGTGCCGACTATCTTGAAGTTCGAGGGCTTGCGGGGACAGAAAGATAGACTCTGATATTCTTATCGAGGGCTTACCCTAGTGTGGGTAAGACAGACTTTCTTAAAAGTATAATTCAAGGGACCTTTATCCAAGGTTGTTGGATACCCTACTCTTTGGGTTAAAAGATTTGTTACTTGTTACTTGTATTGTTTCAAGTTTTTTTTTCACTGCATTTTGATTATTAAGGAAAGTATAACTATCTTATACTTTCTTATATTTGTATAATCTGATTAGTAAGATTCTATATGCTTTAAGGTAGAATCTTTGTCTTTGTAAACTTCTTTTAAGTTTCATTTTTGGAACCATATTTCTGAAATCTAGCAAGTTTGTAGAACTAAGAGGTCTTGTGAATTTACCTTGTTTAACTTTGTTAAACAATAGAAAGTTTTATACCAACTTTAAAGGTTCCAAAGGAATTCTAAAAGGATACAATTCACCCCCTCTTGTATATTGAGCATCTACATCATATTTCGATCCTACAAGAACAAGATAAAATAGTGGTTAAGTCTCGAGTGTATTAATTTATTAGCTATGGTGATGAAGATTTTGGTTTTAAACTCCAGGATAATGATTCTTAGAAAATCATCAGAAGTATAAATGTTATCTTTAATGAAGTGATCCCATGGAAGGATCAAAACCTAGAGAAAAGTTATGATGAAAGAAAAGTATCATAGAAACCTAACCATTAATTAGATAGACATCCATAAGTTATGGACGCACCATAAAATATAGTGAGTACATTAGTTCTAGAAACACTAAACCATACATAGGAGTTACCAGAAGAAGGAGGTCAAATTTCAATGTTGTTTCCTAGTCTAGATATACTAGAGAGTTTAAGGACTATGGAATCTTAGGCACTAGAAGTTATAACTTAAGAAGTTGCAGTATGAAAAGGAACCTGACCATAGGGACAAATACAGAGATCTACCATGGAAAGATTCCCAGTACAAAGGTATGGTGATATTTTTCACTACATGCTGCTGACTGATGATTAAGATCCTGAGATCCCATAATAGAAGAAGAGATTGAAAGACTCAAAATAATGGGAGTTGGATGTAAGGGATAAACCTGATTCCCTCCCTATATCTAGAACTTGGGAACTATAATAAAGTCAAAATGGGAAGAAAGTATTAAAAAACAAATGGGTTTATCAGCTAAAGGAAGAGGCATATTATAGAAGTAGGTACAAGTCCATACTAGTTGTGAAAGGTTTTAAATAAATGTAAGGTTTATATTTATCATGTATATTTTCACCAATTTTTACACACATGAATATCCAAAAAAATGTTGAGTATAGGACATCATTTGGAATAGTTGGACATGAAGATAAAATTCCTTCATGGGGACTTATATGAAGAGATCTATATAGAGTAGTTGGTTGGTTCTGAAGTTCACTATAACTGGAGACTTGTGTGTCAATTCAAACACAACCTTTATAATTTAAAGTAAGCACTGATGAATTGGAACATGAAGTTTAATGAATTATTGAAGGAGTGGAAGTTCATCTAAACCAATTCTAAAAATTATTGTTACCCGAATGAATTTGATGATAGGAGTTTTATTATCCCAATTCTCTATATCGATAACATGATGATTGATGGTATGGTTAAGAAAAGTATTGATTAGAAGAAAGTTGATATATAAAAATTTTTCAAGATGAAGGACCTTAGTCTAGTGAAACATATTTTAGGGATAGGTTTTTTGAGGAACCTAAGTTCTAGTACTCGATAACTGACCTAGGAAGAATATATCTAGAAGATATTGGGGTGATTTTGTATGTCAGAATCAAAACCAGTGTCTACACCTATGGTTAGAAACTTCAAGATTAAGAAGGAGAATTCACCATGAACATAAGCTGAGTTTAAGTTTGATGTACTCCATGGTTTATACTCATCTATACTATGCATAAGTAGTGAGAGTTATCAGTAGGTTTATTTCAAACCCTATAAAAGAGAACTAAGAGGTTTTAAATTGAATTATCTAGTACTTAAAAGGTTCTATAACCATAAAAATTTACTTTATAATTTATGAGATACTATAAGGTTTTGTTGACCTAGTATTTAGTGTAGATTAAGGTACAAAAAATATCACTTATAGTTACGTGTTTACTTTTGGTGGAATGATAGTGAGTTGGATGTTTAAGATTCAAATAATAGTTTCACTCTCAAAAATATGGGCAGAGTATGTTTCCTTAACAGAAGTTGGAAAGGATATGATACAGTTTAAAGGGATATTAGAGGATCTTAGAAGAAAGTAGAGTGAAGATATTATCTTTCTTGATTCAAAAAGTGAGATTTACTTAGATAAAAACTTAACATTTCACTCAATGAAAAATAAAATTAAAATAAACTATCATTTTATCTATAATTTATTGGATGATGGAGTTTTAGACCCATGGAAGATAGTGGGAGTTTGAAATCCTACGTACATGTTGATGAATGTTATTTCCAAGGAAGTATTGGGCCAGTTTTATGCCATAGTTAGACTTAGATGACCAAAAATTATGTTTGGGGAACTATGAAATTGATTTATAGAAATTTAATAGTTAAAATTAAGTCTATGAATTATTACAGAGGACTTACTCTCAAGCCTAGAAAAATAATTTTTGAGTGGGAGATTGCTGAGTTGGTCACATGAGAACCATTCTTGGGATGAGGAAGTTAAGACCACTGAAAGGAGGAAATACAAAGGCTTAATTTCTGATTTACAGAAGGGGATGATGGAAGTGAAAATAACTGAGGTGATAAGTTATAAATAGAAGTTAAAAATATGGGAAAATAAAATAAAACCCATTAGAAGATAGTTCTATGGAAGAAACACTAGGTGGATATCTTATAACATTATCAAATATGGGGATTAGTGAATTAGATGAGCAAGTTAAGGCGGTGGGATCCTTTTAACAAATAGATTCTTTTCTATAGAGATAAACTTAGTTAGATTATGTCTCATGAATATAGAAAGGTAATGGAAACCAAAAGCACTATATAGGTTCTACTATATTAGTGGGTGTGATCACATTGTAATAGATGAATTTTCATTATTATATTCTATTCTATATGAATAAATTAAAGCAACATTCCCATGTGAAATAAGATGAAATTATAAACCATATAATCCCTTGTTGTTATTATGAATCATTTATTTTTTAATCATTGGAATGAATAGTTCTTGTCTCTATATTTTATAGGTAGTATTTTATAATGAGGTGACTTGGGTGTGGGTTTGACTTCCATGTATTGGTTGTTATAGTGTGGGTTTTATTCTAGAGATTTTATTTCATTATGGAAATTCTCAATGGTGTGTATTTTGATGGTTTATCAGAAGGTGTATATAAACCCAAAAATACCCCTACTTACATGGAAAGATTATAAGAGGATATTTATGAGCATGATGTAGACATGGTTTTTTCCATATGGAATGACCATGAAGAAGTCACATGAGAAAACAATCCTTTAGTAATCTCTTAATATTATAGGTAATATATATTTATTTCTTGTTTAACTTTTCAAAATTTTCAAAATGTGAGATATATTATTTCTAAATTTATTGTTTTTTAAGTTACATATTTTAACAAATATGATAAATTTTTTATTTATTACTTGAAAATTAATTACATATAAATATTAATATTTATGATATTTTTATCATTTTAAATATTACTTAAGTTTTTTTTCCTTCTATTGATATCATTTCATGTCTCATAAATTCTATCAATTGTTTTTATCATTTTAGTTAACTAATCTAACTAATATGATAAAAGTGTGTTTAATTTAGCTTAGTTTTATTTTTATCATTTTCAATTGTTATTAAATTTTATATGTTAAATTTTTTTTTGTATAATATTCTACTTAATTTTTATTTTCTTCTGTCTATTATTTCACATCACATAAATTTTGTCAATATTTTTTTATCATTTTAGTTAACTAATCTAATGAATATGATTAAAATTGTTTTTAGTTTAATTTAGTTTAGTTTGTATCATTTTCAAATTATTATTAAATTTTATATGTAATAGTTGGATTTGTATTATCTATGTCATTTCATGTCTCATAAATATTGTCAGCATTTTTTTATCATTTTATTTAACTACTCTTACAAATATATAATAAAAAAATCATTTAGTTTAGTTTAGTTTGTATCATTTTATAATTTTTATTCAATTTCATATATAGTAATTATATTTGTATAATATTTTACTAATTATTTTTTAATTTTATTTGTAGGATCATGTTAGGTCATTCAACAGCGTAATATCAATCTTCTATGGAGGACCCTTCATATACATCTGCCGAGGAGCCTCCTCATTCATCTGTATAGGATCACCCTAATTCTATAAGGAAAGATAAGGCTTTCATGGTTGGTAAACATGATAACACACATTTATCAAAATTATCACTTGCTCATAGTAATGAGTAAAGGATATCTATCGAGTTTGATGATAATGGCAATCCCACAAGTCTAAATTCAAATAAATTTAGAAGTTTTGTGGATATATAAGATTGAGAAAATCATTTTGATTTCTAATCGGAGAAGTGTCAACCAGATGACACTTTCTCATCTATGAAAGACCGTTTTGGTAAGCTTATTTATTATTATTTTATTTATCATGACTTGTTTTTAGTAATATAGGTTATTTTTACCTTCTCATCAGGTGAAATATGATTTACCTGGCACTAAATAAGTCAATTGGAGATGTTCATATTTTGATACAAATATATGGAGTGATTTTAAATCAACACTAACTTCTAATTTTATTTTTGGAATAATACAAAATAAAAATCCATGTGAAATATAATCCCTAAAAATTATCATATGAATGTTTTTCCATAATTAATAGGAACAAATGAGATTTTATTAGGATATCCAAGAGAATAATGTATACCCTCATACTTTATTTCATGGAGGGTATCCATTACTTAAAGAAAAAAATAAATAGTTGAAAAGTTTGAAAAAATTATCACTAAGTATTTAGGATCCACAAAGACTGCCTCTCCCCTCAAATAGACATGAAAAATGGAAAATGTCTCAAATGATGAAAAAGTAAAATATATTATATAAGAGAGAAAGGATATAACTAAAAATATTATAAGAAGTTATTTAAGTTATTTATAAACTCTTTATATTTTTTAATTTATTAATAAATTTTCCAAATATTCTTTACAGGAGGCCTTCATAGAGTAGATCACATAGGGGAACTTCATACTAGAGGATAGGAAGGATATTTTAGACACTAAATTAGGAAATGTAGAACACCTGAGTTTCGTATGAAAATATTGGACATGTGTATCTATTGGAAAATTGTTTGGTCATTCTATAAATTCTTCGAGAGAGGATGTATACAAATAAATAATAGACTCTTTAGAAGATAATGTTTAGGAAATGGGAAAGAAGATAGAGGATAGTATTAGATCATTGGTAGATTCCATATTTGGATACATGTAGTGATAGTTTTAAGTCACACATCCCACTTCTACACCTCCACCTACATATCCCAGTCCTCTACCTCCACATGCATATCTCACTCCTCCATCTCCTCCTCCATAACTTCCCACACACTATGGGTTATATGTTGAGGATCCACAATATCATATTATATTATATGGGATCATTAATTATATTATGGATACCTTACATCATCAAAAAATGGAGATATATTAGCTTAGGGTAATAATACATGATATTATAGATGCATCAATTAGAGTATCGTTCCATGCTAATGAGGTTTCTATAGTTTTACAAAGTATTGACCATTTTTTTACTTTAACCATCTATACTTATCTGTAAACTTACCCATGAGATATGAATATATTATATCCTTTATTTAATATTGATGTTGATTTTTTAGTATTTTAATATATATATATATATATATATATTCTAGGAATACATTAAAGGTAAAGAAACGTTGTATAGAAAACAAAAATATGTTGAGGCCCCTTCAACTTCACATACTACTTTTTTTGAAGAAATTTCTAAATTATCATCATATGCATTTATGTTGATAGATTTTTATGAGATAATAAGGAGTATTTATGTTTATGCGTGTGATTATATGCTAATGATTTTTAATAAATATATTTTAGAGCTTTTAGTTGTAGATATGTTGGTCCTCACAATTATGAAAGTCTTTTTCATGTAATTCAATTATCATATTTCTTTCAATTATATCAATTTGATCTAATTTAATAACTATGTTTGTTTTTTAGGTATCTTCATACACTTTTTATTTAGTATAGTACAATGTTAGTGTATAGGTTCATGGACCCATAATTTATTTCTCCAATAAAAAATACAATACAGGATGAAGAAATTACTGAATATGTTTCCCAAATATTCCAGAATAAAGTAATTAAGTGTATAATTCTTACTTATTTTGATGGTTATGAAATATATATTTCATATAGTGATATTTATTTTATTTAAATAACCGCATAAATTATATTTTTTATAGAAATATCAATTGGATGTGGTGTGTTTTTAGTCCATAAGAAAATACCACTCATTGGATATGCTCCATACATGGTGATGTGTGAGAAAACTTTAAAGAAGTATTATAGAAGTAAGTTTGATTGTTTTAATACATATATATTATAATAACTTTTTTATTTTATTTCATACTTATGATTTTCAAATAAGGCATGAAATCACTATAACCATCCATTTTTGAATGTGGGTATTATGTTCTAATATTTATGTATGAAATAACTACAATTAGGATAGTTTCATATTTGGAAAAGTTTATATTTTTATAATAACTTTTAATTTTATTTATTATATCATTATATTGAGAATAAATGTTTAATAGTTTCTTTTTAATTTGTATATTTTCGATGATCCTCACCTTTATAATGAAAATGATCTAAATCATCTACATGGGAGCATGGATAGATTATTTTATATGTTTGATTCAATTTTAGTTTATTTATTTATATTTTTAATATATATTTTGAAATTGTAAAAAAGTTTTGATATAAATAGTTATTATATAATTTCACCAAATATTCCACAGCTATTTGCTGTATTTTTCTTCTATTATAGGTTTGGGTATTTTAATTTTTAATATATATATTTTTAACAAAATATTCTTTTCACTAGTTATTTTTATAACTAATGTAAAAAACTATTTTCCATATCAGTTATTTTATAATTAACATGAAATGTTCCCCAATTTTTCATTTTATGAGGGTTTTTTTATTGTTGGTTATTATTATAACTGATGTGGAAGTTGTTTTTTACATTGGTTAAAATAACTGATGAAAAACATATTCACAACATCAATTATAAAGATTTCAGTTGTTAAAAAAATTTAAACATAAAAAATATGACATGAAAACCCTTTTTCTATAGTAGTGAAATCATTTCAACTGCTAGTACTCATCCTTTTATTTTAAAAATTATAAGGCTAAAAGTTTGGTAACCTAACTTGTTTGGGTCTAGTAATGATAAAAAATAAAACCTCCAAAACCCACCTTTTTAAACCCTTTTATGTTGAAAAGATGCTAGTTCTTTATAAATGGAATCCTTATAAGTTACAAAGTATTGAACATTATTCAGTGAATAATTTTTTCTCTAATGAAATCCTATTTGATATTTAGTAAAAAAAGATTTATTTTTTGGAATGAAATAGTTAGACTAGAAATAAAAAATTTCAAAAGTAAAACCAACTCGAGAAGATATTTTATAAGGTTTCAACTATCTAAAAATCTTATCAAAGTTTTCCGCATCTAAAGTAAAATTTTAAAGAATATTTTTAATACTTTCAACTTAACATTTTAGTTTGGAAACTATATTTTGATCATCCATAGTCAAAACAGAAATAGATTTAGAATTTAGCTCAGAAGTAAGTTATGAAATTCTATTATCATCTTCAATAAGATCTACCTTAACTGAATCATAGTCATTATTTAAATTTTTATTTTTATTCTAAAATAAATCCACATACCTAACCATATCTTCAAATGATAGACTATCATATTCATCAACTAAAGAAAATGGGAAAGAAAAATATAAAGATAAAGTCATAAGTGAATCTAGGGTTACCTTTTTAACAAACCACATTTCATTCCATATAACCTTATCATAAAAACTTGTTATCGTCTAGATATCCTCACTATTTGATACACTACTATCATCAAAATATGGATTTTCACTTATGCTCCATGTATTAGCTGTATCTCTAAAATCTCCCCTTCCTTTTCTCTTTGATGATCTTTTGGATTCCTTCTCCTTCTTTTTTAGTCTAGGACAATCAGGAATAATGTTCCATGGTTTTATACATTCATAAAAAATTAGGTCATAAATATCTTCTCTTCTTTCATGCTTTTCATAGATATATTTCTAATTATAATTTTGGAAGTCTCTCTTTCTGATAATTTTATTTATGTGCCTTTCAAATTTAGTAAGTTCTCCTTTAGTAACTTCTAACCAACTACTATCTAACTGATGTTTATATTTTCTCTTTGATGTAATAGGATTCAAATTGTTATCACTAAAAGTTAAATCTATAGAAGTTTTAGTAAATAAATCTTTATTCTTACTCTTCTCCTTTATGATGTCTCTCTTAAAATAATCTTCATATTATATTAATGCACTGATCAATTTATCAAGACTAAGATTCGTAAGCTATTTAGTGTTATCTATAGCCAATTTTTTAGATTCTCATTATTTTTAAAATAATTTATATAATATATTCAACCAACTACTCATCTATAATTTCATTTTATCTAAGATATTTAATTTTATTAACCACTTTAATAAATATTTTATTCATTTTTAACACTAATTCCCCATGAAGAAAATAAAATTCTAAATAGTATGCTCTATGCATAGCTCTTATAGTATCTAGGACTTTAAATGTTCCAAAGGTCTAATTTATAATTTCCTCCAAATTCAATTAGATGTTACACATGAAGAAATATGTCTTTATATGTTATATTCCATCAAAAAAACTAATGCATTCCAATCCTTATAGTTATCTTGATACTCTAACTTTCCCTCTTTATTAAGGTGAGAAATTTATTTCTCTAGAATTATTTAATTTTTGTTCATCGATTGATAGGGGTCAACATTAGTATTAATAACAAAAGTCTTCATCCAATATCACCAATATTCATAATCTACCCCATAAAAAATTAGAGGATGAATTGATTTCAAATTATCCAATGTTCCAATTAGTATTCCTACTGTAACGAAAAAGGACTTTTATCTACAAGTATGTTAGTGTAAGGAAATAAAAAATTCAGTTGAAAATAAAAATCTAAATACAATTTTTGAAAGAATTTTTTTAAGTGTATCGGAAAAAATTTTGAGATAATATTTGATACCAAATTTTTTCAAAAATAATAAAAATATGGAAGATTAAAGAGTGGTAGGGGTTAATTGAAGTAAAAAAACTTATAATTTTCTCACACAAGAATGTAAGTAGTTTGAAAGTTATAAACTCCAAACTAACCAGAGTGTAAAAAAGTAAATAACATAGTGAAAATAAAATGAATGGAAGTTAAAATAACTAAAATTAGATACAAAACAATCAGATGATAAAAAAAATAAAAGTTAAAACAAAACACAAAGTATTGGATAATGATCCAAGTACCCCTTTAAAGGATATTTTTACTAATAATTCTAATTGATTTAAATTTTAGATTTTATCCCAAAGTAGTGGGAGGTCCAATAACCAAAACCAAAGTTTAAAAGTTCTATACTAGGAACTTCATCGATCAATTAGATTGAAATATAAAAGTTTCCAACTAGGTTTTTTTTTGAAAAATCCATCAAAAGGCACAATTTCCATACTAGGAACTTCTTTGAAAAACCCATTATTAGTAGTTAGATCTATCCCTAAGATCATATTTGATTAGAAAAATCAAAAAAAAGTCCAACAATGGGATTTCATCAAACTAAAAATTCATAAGATGTGAATTCTTATCCCTAGAATATCATTAATTATAGAGATCATAAGAAAAAATTATAATAAGAAATATTTAGAGCTTTTAAAATTAACATCTCAAAAAAAGATCTTAGCAATAAAAAAAACTTTACAAAAAAACACTCTAAAGAATAAAAATAATGAAAAAATCATTGTAAATGATTTGGCTCAGTGTAATCACTTCTCTATGCTCCATTCCTTGAACCTCAATGTGAATTTCTATACATGTACATAAATAACTCCACTGAGTTATTTAGGTTTAGTTGAAACAACATCAAAAGGATCTATTTCTTTCATTTGTTGTAATTTAGTGCGACTTCATGTAGTTTGAGAAATTAGATGAATCACTTAGTTCATCAAAACATAGAATCAAAAGCTAAGTATTCAATAAATAGAACTTAAACAAAACTTTATGTTAACACAAATTATAGATAAATTATATTATTATTTAAAAAAAGGATATGATAGTAGTAATTTTACTTATCACACACACAATTTTATTTTCAGGTATGAAATGTAGTATTTATTATTTATTATATTTTTCTTTCATTTCCTGGTCCATCCATTTGGAAACTTTGAAAAGTTAGGAAATAGTGGGTTTTACACAGTTAGCGCATACTTAGGACTAAACATGAAAAAAATTATGAAAAACTTATAGTTTGATATCTAAGGTGATTTTCTTAGTTGGACCATGGTTTTCCAAACCATGTAACCAAACTATGCATCCCACCCATGTGGTTTCAATTCCATCCACATGGTTTGAAAAACTATAAATCTAAATAGTGTGACCTTCCTAGGAATTAAAAAAATCAAAATTACTAATCTACCCCCATTTGAATTACATGAAATAACCATTATTTTTTCTCCCGCTTGACTCTATCACTTTCCTCTTACTTGAACCCCCTTCTACCCTCTCTTAAGGATATTTTGTGTGGGTTTTTTTCCTTAAGTTTCTTTATAAAATAATAAAATAAGCCCCTTTCTCCTCTCCTTTGGATTCTATCCTCCCTATTTCATGGTTTTGTACCTTCCCTATAGTCTTTGAGATCAATGGTTTTCTCTAATATATTTTAATTATTTGGGTTCTTAGTGTCTAGGGTTATTATTTCCTTTGGGGATCCATCTTTAAAATTTTAAGTGGATTCAATCCCATTTCGTGTGTTTTCAAAGAAGTGAGGTAGGCACTTCAAGTTTTACATTTTGTTAGTTGAAATTTAGGTGATTTATATTTTAAATTAAATTTTAAAAATGCTATAAAATTGAATTATATATGTTTTTTAGAATTATTTATATTAAAAAAGTTTTTAAAAATTATTTTCTCCATTGTAAGTGATGGAAATGACTTGAAGCCTCTTTTATACTAGAATTTTAAATGATTTATAAATTTCTTGATGATGTGGTCAGTTAATGTATGGTTTCCCATATTAATCAAAATTTATTGTAAACCTTGGGTGCTTGGGTAGGATATCTTAGACTAGATGAGGTCCTTTCTACTAGTTATGTGTATCTACATGATTAATGAAGTAACTTATGCGGTGCCCCCACTGGCCAATTAAATCATTATTTATACACTCCAATAATTGTGGGACCTCCCTAATTAGTGATGTCATAACACTAGATGACCCTAGACTTAGTAACCATAGGGTTAACTTCCACGATGTGTGTTTAAATTTATGTATTTATTATATAGTTTCATCATCAATTTTTATTTAATCCAGAAAAATATATATCATACTAGTTGTTTTCTTCCAAATGTTTTGTTTTAATGGTTTATTAACTTTATTATTTTAATTAAAACTTTTATAACTTTCTATTTTTTTATTAAAAATGTTTTCAAAAATCCATCTTCATGTATTATATTTCAAACTAGAATGATTTGGTTTATCTAAAAAATGTTACTTAAGGAACACTTGGTGGGATCCTATTGGGATCATTGTACTCACACTCAGAATACACCGATGGGTGTATATAGACCTTGTTTTGTATGATATAGGAAAATACAAGGTTTTTCATGTAAGTGGTAGGTATTAATGTTTTCTTGGATTTTGTGATTGGAGGTGACAAGGTTAGATGACGAACCTTGTCATGTGGATATGGGTGTCAGATTTTTTAGTTTATTCCATCTTATTTTTGAAGTATTCTTGCATTAATAATATATATCATATATTAATCTTCTCATTCTATCTCTTTTATTTTTTTGGACCATCATATGTATTTTCATACTTTGATCAGTAATGGCATGTGATTATTTTTATTGTAGTTCATTTTGTTTATGTTACATATTGAGATGCTTGTACTTGTCTAGTTTATTGATAGCATGACCCACTAATGTATGGTGAGGTCAAGTGAGGTTCTCAGTTTGAACTTGTTTAGTGAATATATTAGGAAAAATTATTCTCAAGGAGTGTTCTTGATGCCTATGCACTAGTTTTCTTCCTATGGGGATCAAGAAGGCCCTTTGATCCATGTCATAGAATGATTTGGGTGACCAGGTTAGAGTAAAATAGGGTTGGTTAGTGAAATAAAACAAAAAATTATGCATTTTTATGATAATGTTATATTGGTATTTATTTTTTATAAAATAACTCTTAAACATGATATGATATATATTTTTAGTTATTAATTACTTTTTTAGTGACATATGTTAAATCTTTAGGTGATATTTTATTAATTTGCGTGATCTTTAAAATCTAGAGATAAAATTTATATGTTTTTAAAAGGACATGTTATATATGATTCATTTATTCACTAAAGGAACTATCATAGTATAGTGGTTTAGAACATGTCATGGTCTATTATTGAGTTACCCATGAACTAGTGTGTGAAATTATGTAATGGTGGTTCTTGTGCGGGATTATCACATTTTATGATGTCATAGGAATCAACCTAAATCATCTCCAAATGCTATCATATTTTATTTTTCATTATAGAATGATTTTTTTGAGTAGTTTAAACAAATGAAATGAATTTTTAATTAATAAAAATTCATTATAAAGATTAAACTAAAAGTTTCAAGAGGGTTGAAACATTGGAATGTTTGGTGAAATTTAAAAACAATATATGGTTTAAAATTTTATTCTTGGAGGCTTATATAAATCAGTTTATTACTCTTGCATGATGGTTTCAATTGTTACAAATCCTCAAGTTTATTCTGTCCTTGCTTTCATTCTCTACCACATTTAACTAAGGTTCTAGCAGATCATTTTTTGAGGGAGGTCCTACCTGACCATTAGGTGATTCCTTTGATTCATTGATGCCTTGGTCAAATTCTTGTATAAATCTTCAATAGTACAAATCATCAAGGTAAAATTTACACCATTCGTGTTCATTTTTTTATTAATCATTAAAAATGTATAGATATATTTTTGGATTTTTGGTGTCTTGGAGTTATTATTTAACTACATTTAGGATGTTTGAAATCCCCCCAAAACCTAATAACAGTATCATAGAAAATATATCAATGTTTGTTATGAAATTTTAATAGATGAATAAAATATAAAAACAAGTATCTAGGTTCCATGACATAGTCAAATCCAAAACAACCATTTTTTATTAAGAATTCAAGACCATGACATGTTCCTTTTGAAAATGGGTGTTTTAGTTCTTAACGTAGACTAACCATGACATAGTTCCAGTGAATAATGTATTTTCAGCATCTCTTAAATGTCATAAAAAAAGAGTATTGTATTTTATTCCACCATATCATGGTCTAGATCTATGTTTCACAGTAGCCTTCAAAATGAGTACTACCATGGAATAATGTAAATGGAAAATCCATTTTTAACATATAAATTCCTTCCTAAAATAAAAGTTTTAAAAGTCATGGAAAAATATAATAGCTACTCAAAACACCCATTGGGATGGTATGACCATGACTTCAAATGAATCCAAAAATAGTCACAACACATAGAGTTTATGAGGATCAAAAACAAATTCCACTATGATGTAGTGAAAGTTGTTTTAAACTTATGAAACCCAGACCAAAATATCATTATTCTTACATATGTCCTTGCACAATGTATTTAATATTATACTAGAAAATTTTTGTAAGATGTGACCACTGGGCGCTTGAAGTTAATCCTATAAAGACACAACCCTACATAGAATTAATGGTATGAAGAATCCATGTTGTAAGGATCCATTTCTCTATATTCTAAGTTAATGTTACACGAGATTCCCAACATGAATATTATCTTACGCAACCTAAAATGGTGACCCTCCCTAAAACACTAACCAATCCTAATAGACTAAATAATTCTCTGAAATCGTTGTGGTATCCCAATGAAAAGAGTTACCTATATAGGGAATATCACACCATGGTGAAAGACATTTTGGATAGAATTTTAATTAAAATTTGTTTTTATTAAAATTCTAAAAGACATTCATGAGTGCAGGCCCAAAGGTGGGGGGACTTAAGCTGAACCAAAAATCCTTTGGTACATTTGATCTAGGTTTAAAGTGGATTTACATGGTTATATAATTTATAATTTTTTTATAAAATTAAATAAGTTAAAATATAAAAGAGTTTATATTTATTTATGAATAGTTCATAAATGTAAATATAAATTTTTTATATTAAGGCCTTATTGGAAAAATATTTCACTCATTATAAAATAATTTTTTGATGATTTTATCACTGATTTGAATTAAATCCAATGTGAGATATTTATTTTTTGTAAATAGTTTACATAAAAATTCAATGATTATTATTTTATAATAAAAAAGTTTTCATAAAAATATCACATGTTATGGAATATTAAAGAGTTTATATTAAAACCATGTAAGTGATAATATGAAATTTTCATGTTGGATAAAAGTGAATAATTAAAATTTATTTGTGCTTAAATTATAAAGTGTTTATAATTTATTTATTAATCATTTATAAATTTTTTATCTTTGGTTTAAATACAATCATTATTTATTTATTTTTTTATTCACAACTTTATTCATAGATATAAAGTGTTATATTATGAATTGTGATATATGATTTAGTCTAAAGAGGTAAACTGCTTCTAAATTATCATACATTCATTTAAGGACTTACATGCTAGGTATGAAAATTGATTTGGCATGTTCTTAGACTATGAACCTAAATCAAGAAGTTTATTATAGTTTTACACAGATTGGGTGTTAAAATTGTGATGGAATAAAAATATATCTTGAGTAAAGTATCCCTAGTTAGAGGTAATTTAGGTTGGACTACTCCCTACCCAGAGGCTTATGACTTGTCTAGAAAAATTGGGGTTGGGTATCTATAATTCTGAGATTAATCATACAAGGACTATTGATTTCATATAATTTTAATACTTTAAATGAAAGGGTTTTGTGTTACTTATGAATGTGATGCATTTAAATATGTATAAATATAGCTCAATTTTAATTTGGGTTAGTAAAACAAGCTATAAATTGTGCAAAGAGTTACACACCAATATAGTTTGAACATGTAGATTTGGTGGAAGGAATAGGATTTTAAACTAAATCATTATAATCATGCGTACATGTAAAGGGAATACATGAGATAAGATAGTGAGATTAAATTTTATTTAAAAATACTAAGTGTTAGATTCCTTCTAGATCAGACACTTGTCAAGACCTTGATCATCCAATGTATACTTTATATGTACGCATGATTCTAATGATTTAGTTTTAAATGATGAAGAAAATCGTTACTAAATAACGATTTTGAATGAAAAGGAATATATCAATATTATATGTATATTAATAAAGGATGTGTATAATTATCTTATTTCTATTATATAATAAGGGAGTTGTTTGTTAAATTTTTTTTTATAAAACGACATGAGATGATGGAGTTAATACACATGGTTTATTATTAATTTAATTGTATAACTTGTTTTTAGAAGAATGTAAGTATAAAATTATTTTTATCTCAAATAAGATTTTATCTAGGATTTTTGTTAAAATTAAAGGGATATAATACCACCACCTCACGGTGGGATATTTTAAATAATAATCTTCTTTTCAAATTGTTTCTATAAATACATAGAATGTTAGATATGATATGGATGCACTAGTTTATTTATTAAATATTCTCACCAAAGGAAATAAATGTTATTTCCTCACACAAAGGAGTTTGTGTATCATAACATGATATTCTAAAGATAATATAGTTTCTAAGAGGCTAGTGGGAGTATGTTCTAGATTTAGATAATTTTAAAATTTATAAATAAAATATTATTCCAGTTAGTATTCAATGTAAATATTAATCAATATCCTAAAAGTGTTTAGTGCATGAAGTTAAATAGAAATATAAAGAGCTATATTTAATCACTATAATGAGTGAATATCTCTTTAAATCATAAAATAATTTATGATGTATTGGTAAAGATATAATGTAAAGAGTTATATTTGTTTTCAAAATGATCTCCAAGGAATTTTTTTATGGAATTGTTCTAAGAATGATGGCGATGACATTCTTAGAAAGAGTTCTAGGTAGACAATTGAATTTATTAACATCATAATATTTGATTTTGTGAAGAAAAGGAATTTGAATAATATATTCAAAAAGTTTAACCTTATAAATATGATTCCTAAGTCTCACCATTATTCATACTAACTTAATTCATATATGTTACTCACTAAAAGACTTTAGTAAGGGAGTTTTATCAGATGGTCCCATAGAGATGCGGTAGGAATTACATAGAGATGTAATGAGTTTAATAAAACCCTAAAAATATAATAAACATGAGAATTATTTGATGGTATATTATATGTGATATGATTAGATTGGATCTTATATATAGTTTTTTTAATATTGTTAAAATATTTTAAGTATATAAAATGTATATTGTTATACAAAGATAAGTCTCTATATTATCATCCTTCACATTGGATGCATATATTTAATAAAGTGAAATGATAATTAGCCTCTCAATATACAACTCTAAGTTATCCCTAAATGATGTTCATCGTGGAGTATTATAGGTTGCAGTGAATTGTTAGGGTTAACATGAGTAGGATTTCATATATAGATATATAATATACTCAAAAGGCACATAAAAAGTTTTGTACACTCACATGGAGTGTCATACACTATATATTTGGTATACTAGGGGTGCATGTTTTATATTGGTATTTCAACATACCCAAGGTTAGTGAGATACATAACATGATAACCTTCATACTTTGATACATTTTTATTAAAGCCTTGAATATTAAAAAAATTTGGGGGTGGTTGTGTATGTTGTTGATCATGTTGTCAATTGGATATTAAACAAAATGAAAATTTTCCTCTCGTATGATGGGTATGATATTTTGGACCTCTATTGAGATAGACTTAAGGAGTGTACAACTATACCAAGATAATATATATGATTTCCTTATCTATTTGGATGAGGGTAATGGGATATGCTCATCAATTAGGATGGATGAAACATGATGTTTTCATTGATCTGATCAGTCTATACTAGGAGAATTAAGAAAATATGAGTAGAATATATGGGATTGAAATAATCCACACCCCATTTTTACTCAATGTCTCATACAAAGGGATAATATAAAAAATGAATACTTTCATATGACGTAGTTGGTGGACACATGTATATAGATTCTAGTGTTTGATGGAGATCATGAAAAATCACATGGTAGCATGAGTATCATTGATGTTTTTCTAGAGCTTGATCTTTTATTACATTTATGGATTAAATAATTCATAGTTTTTTCAACACTACAAAGTCTCATGGGGTTACACTTTGTGGTCATATGAATAAGGATCAAGTTTATGAAACTTTGAGAGCTAACCTAAAAGTTTTTTTTTGAGGGTATCCAAAAGAAGTTATGGATGAATATTCATAAGGTATTATATATGATGCGATACTCGATGAATTTATGATATATTTTTCAAAAGTATTTTTTAAAATACCCAAGAATAAGTTATGTATATGGTTTTACAAGTTCATGTATGTGATGTGAAACAAGATGAAAGTGTATTATGTCTATGAGGATTTAGTGAAAGTGATAAATTCATAGATTTTTGCACTAAAGGAATCAAAATTATGTGATGGTTTAGACCATTTAATGGTATATACTTGATTTCACTATGAAATAATGTAAGACACTATGCTATAGTGGTTCTTATGTGGGATTATTGCATTTTGCAATGTCGCGGGAATCAAACCGAATCATCTTCAAATGATATAATATTCATTTTTTCATAATATGATGATGTTTTTGAGGTGTTTAAACACATACAGTGATTTTTAAACATTAAAAATTCATTATGAATGGATGTGATCATCATAATGCCTCAATCCGATTCTTTCTTTTCTCTCACTCTCTCCCACCTTTTACTAAGGTTTAATAAGATCACGGTTTTGAGAGAGGCCCTACCCAAGCATTGGGTGATTCCCTAGATCTATGGATATCTTCAGAGTAAGGATTATTTCAAAAAATTCTCAGTTATCTTGATCAAATGATTGTGTAAAGCTTTGACATTCTGGATCAGTAAGGTGAAAGGCACACCATTCTTATTCTTTGTTTTATTATTCATTCTAAATATATATATAGATTCTAAGATTTATGGTGCTTTAGAGTGGATCTTCCACTGTGTCTAGAATTTTATACATCACTATAAAACCCAATAATATAAACATAATATTTTATATGTTTATAATAATTATTGTAATATAATTTTTTATGTTTTAAATTTATTTTTTAAAAAATTTCTTTAGCAAAATACTAAACCATGTGTGTTTTATTTTTAGTGTCTTTACATTTTTAATTTATTTTTTGCATTCTTACATAATACATGTTTTTTGTTTTTACTTTTAAATTTTTGATGATTTATTTAGTGGTGTATGTAATAATTGTTTTATTTATTAATGATTGGTTATAAATTTGTTTTATTTTAAAAAATTTAAGTACAATATATATAGGTGTAAATTAATTATACTGTTAACTAAATTATTTATCATAAAAAATGTTTTTTATAGTTTTAGTGAAAAATATGGCTAAAAGTTGGATTGATTTGTCAAATAGATTCTCTAAGTAATACATGGATCGGATAAATCATTTCATATCCTTTATCGAAAGGGTTAATAGGGAATATATTGGTTATACTTGTAAAAAATATACAAATAGAAAATAATTCACATGGGATATTATGAGGGAACATTTGATTATTAATTTTTTTGAGGAATTATAAGATCTAGACCTAACATGGGGAATAATATGAACCATTCCATTCATAATGTACCATTTATGGAGAGGTACATACTATAATGTATGATCACATGGTCATAATGTTAAATGATATTGGCCAAGAGTTTTCACCGAAAGGCAATGGAATAAAAACTGATGTGATAGGTGGAAATAACACCTATTTAGGTGTAGATGGGAAAATAATAATTTTTTTTGAAATGATAAATGATTCTTAAACTAAATTGTACCATATTTGTACCAATTTTATAAAATTTTCATTTATCATTGAATTTTTATATTTTTAGAGTCTTAATCATTGGACATAAACATCTTTCGATATGTTACCACAATTGTTACATAAATTCCTTCAGTTGGTTCTAAGCTTCCTAAATCATAATAAAATTCTTAAAAGTTAATAAAAAATATTGTCTTCACTTATAAAATCTTTGATGGTTTTATGAATAATTTAATGTTTTTTATAAAATATAATTCTCATCTAAATACCTATAATACCTTTAATTATTTAAATTGAATGGATAATGGCTTAAAAATAACTCATCAGAATCAATCAAGTATATCCAAAAAATGTGTAAATCCCATTACCATGAAATAAATGTGATATATTCCTTTAAAAAAGATTGAATAAATATTTATAACCTTTAAAGATTCAAAATTGATGATATAGAATGTATATAAGTACAAGGAAATTAATAAAATAACCCTCTCATTAGACTCACTAACATGGGAGGACTTTGATAGGAGGAACCTAGAGTTTCCCCAAAAGATTTGTAATGTTCATATTGGTTTTGCAGTTGATGTTTTTAACCCTTTTAGGTCAATGGTTGATAAAAATAATAGTACTTATCCCATGGTGTTGGTTCCATAGAATATTGCTCCTTGGTTATTCATGAAACAACCATTTTTTATTTTATTAACTCTAATTAATAGAGTAAGAGGCCTTGGTGATAATATTGATGTGTACTTACAACCTTTTATTAATGAATTGAATGAATTATAAGATAAGGGTTCTTTGGATTTTGAGGTTGAAGCTCATGAGATGTTTAATCTTCATGCTTATTTGATTTAGGTAGTTAATGACCTTTTAAATTATGAAAATTTTTCAGGGTGGAGTACGAATGAGGAGTTTTCATGCCCTTTATGTAATTAAAGTAAGAAATAAACTTGGATAATGCACTGTAAAAAGTGGGAATACCCTAGTCACAAATGTTTTCTTCCTCTGTAACATAAGTTTATAAAAGATAAAGTGACATTTCATGGTATAAGATAATACATTCCAACACCCAAATTAATGATAGGTATTCAATTTTTAGTATAAATCACTCAAGGAAAAATTCATATAGTTAATGAATTTGAGGACATTTTTTCCCTATGATGCCTTACATTCATTCTAGGAAAAGTAATTATACTCATAATTAGAAGAAGAAAAATATATTTCTTTGATTTTCTATATTATAAATATAACTTATTAAGACACAACATGGATGCCATGTATATTGGAAAAAAGTGTGTGGTGATGTACCCTGGACTATTCATGGTATTGAGGGGAAGTCAAAAGATAGTGTAAATTCATAACTTGATTTACAAGAAATAGGTTTCAGAAAACCACTACATATACAACCATGTTAATGGATATAATTATACATTCCCACTAGATAATACAAAATGAGAAAGTAAGAGAAATTGAAATTCCTAGATATTTAAAAAATAATTAGGGTTTATGATGGTTTCTAATACAATATATTCAATCATGTTAACAAGGTTGAAAAAACATTTCAAGGTTTGAATATCCATGAAAATAACATTATAATATAATAATCAATGTCTATATCAATTAATTTTTTTCCACCTAATTTTTTCAATCTATTTATTGATCTTAGTAACTTCTTTATAAAACTTTATTCAATAAAAATTTGACCTAGTGACTTGTGAAGTATGTTGAATATGAAAATTCTTAATTTTTTCACCTAGAGAAGCCACTCCCACCATCTTTTTTGATGTGATGGTCTATTTGATTATAAATTTAGTTTATTAATTAAAACTCATAGAACTAGTACAATTTAGGTGGATTTACTTGATTGAGTGGTATATGAATACATTGAATAGTTTTGTGTGTTACAAAGCATGTCTATAGGCATTAATTTCTAAAGGATATTTGATGCATGAGTGCATAATTTTTTTGTGAAGTATATCTAAATAAAGATGAAAATAATTTATATAAAATAGAACATGTTCATTATGTTCTGGAGAGGGACCATCATTTACTCTTAACCATTTATAATGGATTTTGGTGCATCAATGCATTTTATTCAACACACAATCTATTGCCGCATTGAGTAGGTAAACTATTATTGGATAAATAATTTCAAATTTACTTTTAGCCATTTGAATCTAATTTATGTAATTAAGTGTTTATGATAATTTTTAGAACACATATGATTAATATTAAAGGAGAAATTCCCTATATGAATGATTATCAGATTTAACAGTAATTTTACAAAAAAAAATCATGAGTGGTTTAAGACTTACATATATAATTTTTTTATATGTTGATATATAAATTAAAAATAATATTATTTATAATAAATTTATTTCAATCATGTATTTATGATGTTTTTATGGGTCAACAATATAAAACATTCAACTGAACATACTTTTCCTAATGAATTCAACCAACTTACTGACAGACCATTCAATGAAACAAGTTTCGATTTTTTATTATGGATACAGATCATAAATGAGAAAGAAAAAATTAGGTTGTTATGTTACCTTTAGATAATTTTAGATATTATTATGGGTAATTAAGAGATATAATTCAAGTAATATACAACCATGGTTTGAAATTTTTACTATTGAAGTGTGATTGGGTCGATCTAGTCCATGGGACCAAAACTGATAAGTTTAAATTCGCATTAGTCAATTTTAAAAATTTACTATATCAAGTTGACCAAGAAACTAATAAACCATTTATATTTTCACCTCAATATGAGAAATTTTACTTTATCAGTGATCCATTATATCCTAATTGGAAAACAATGGTTAAAATTTCAAGTAGGGGTGTGTTTCTAATTGATCGTGATGCCCTATCAATTAGTGAATCCATAGTTCAAAATATTGAATAGGATATAGTTATACTACATGATGAAGATATCAACTGGGTTGGAGAAATAATTGAAGGAAATATCATCAATGTGACTGCTCAATAAAATCCCCATTACATATATTGAATGTTTACTTAGCATTTAAATATATTAGAATTATTTTTATTAAGTTACCATGAATTTTTATTTCATTATTAGTGTTGTATAACTTACTGCTTAGATATTTATTAGTTCTTAGTAATGATTTATTATATTATGTTAAATATAAATATTTTTAATTTTAGGTTTCATATGCGGGTAGTATCCATTGAATACATGAATCGATTGGGGAGTACGAGTAAGTAATTATTCAAATTCATTGATAGTTTAGGAGTTATATAATAAACATTAGATGACATGCCCACTTTTATAGCCAAAAGTTGAAAAATGTGTTTTGAATCCCATAAAATTTTAGGATAACATTCCATAAGTCATTTATGACTTTTCATACTAAATAACATGTTAAACTCACACATGGGGTGTTGTAAATTCTATAAAAAAATAGGGATTATGTTGGTCCCATACAAGATAAATACCTCTAGGGTGGTTAGGTGAATCAGGATATGTTGATCTTTCATAAATGACCCATATCCAATGATCTGGTTCCACTTTTATTAGAAACACCCAGATCATTCATAATTGATATAAAGAGATAAAGCAAAAATAATTGAGACACAAGCAATTTACTTGGTTCACCCAAAATGGGATAATCCAAGGAGCATACAACAGTGATGTTCCATGTACCTAAAACACTAAGTATACTTCTTGTATTATAATTCAAAGAGGCCACACCAACCCTGTAGGTTTACAACCCTCACAGAAATAAAGAACTTACTATTCTCACACACTCAAAAAGCTCATTGCTTTCATGAGTGTAATTAACTTGATCCCCATGAACAAGGAGTGAGTTAACACCAGAGTGGTGTATCAATTTTGACCAGTTTTTATCTACTCATGAACTTCACGAACCTCTAATGAGAATATCGCCTAGATATCTATCATCACTTTCCAACAATAGTCTGGAATTCTATTCCTTTATTTTCTTCCTCACTCTGAATTCTTTTTTCTTATTTAAATAGAAATATATCTCCTATATCTTCAGTGAATCACCATGTTTCCCTCTAGATATACCACTAATCTCCCTTTATTAGTAGGAAAAAAACATCCAAATACACTCTTTAAGTTTGAGTTAAAGCCTCACAATTAATTCTCTTTAATTCCTCCTGAAAGATAGGAAATATAAATCCACCAAACTGTTGACTTAACACTACCATGATTAAAACATCACCACCACGATGTGAACTTCAATTACCTTTGAAACATTGAACATGATATCTAGTATTTACATAGTTTAGAACTCCCCATCCTGGTGTGTAATCTAATTTCTCTGACTTGAGTTCCACTAAAATGGTACCCCGATCCGGGTTATCACATGACCTCAAGTGCACCTCCCCATATGCTAGAGGTTTCCGATTAGTAGTGAGGGTATAAAAGTCATGTGGGGAGACTATACCCTCTTTAACAGAGTAATCCAAAATAGAAAACATATATAATAGTAGAAACAACATAGATTAATCAATTAACATGCATAGATAATCATTTCCCAAATGGGAAATAAATCACAACCAACAATAAATAGGTCATGTTATGCTATAGTGTCAAGTGGACAAAATCCAAAATAAAGACTAGAAACAGAAGCCCCAAAATGGTCCTAACTCCATTTCTGAAACCCCATCCATGCACATGCCAAAACTGACTCAATTTATGAGCATGGGTCCTTTTCCCTTCACCTAACCTATGGCCATGAAATCTGCTTGAGTACCCAATGGTGGCTTGAGCAGGGTGCGAGTAAAACTCAGTAGGCAACCACCAATGGTGTCTACAAAATATCAAGTCTAAACAGATAGTTCATGCAAGTACTAAATAATGAAAAGTAAATAAAAGGCAGTTCAAGTAGCCACTATTAATAAAGTTTCCCCTAAGTTAATCTACCATTAAATCAAAATTCATTACTTATAACATTTTAGTGCTTAATTGACCTTTTTCATGTGTTTAATGGATTAATCATATTAATCAATCACAATGAATATGGTAATAAGTCAATTCCCTATCCTACTAGGAAAACACATCACAACAAACACATTATCATCACCTAAAAGCTTTAGTTCGGATGGAATTCAATCATTAGGGGAATATAACTCCACCCCTTCCCTAACCCGTGCAATGAGGGGCGGAGTTTAGAGCCTCGGTCCAAATCAACATGTGGGAATAGAACCTCATATCAATACCCCACTCTACCAATACATGTGCACATGCTTATTTTTCTATTCACCATACATAACAATATTACAACCAAGAATAACCAATATCATTAACAATATCTCAAATAATATCAACTAAAATGGGAATAAATATTATGCCACAATCCATTAACACATTGATCATTTATATAACATAACCATTTTCTCCAATTCTCATTCCCCATGCCTAACCCACTAATCACATTCAACCATTTCCCTTGTATTAAACCAATTATACATTTCAAGTGAAAAACTTAATTCATATGGTACATTCCCCTTTCTACCTTTCAACACATGTCAAGACAAAATACCCCTTATACATTATCCACATATAGACATAACTAATCATAATCCTTTCTTAATCATTACATTAAAGAATTTACAAAATCTTCAGGGGATCTACTTAATAATAAGTCAATTTCACACTTTACATTTCTGTTAACCACATTCGGAAGGGTCAGCACACCCCATGGGTAGCCCTAAATCGTTCAAGTCACCCTCCATGCATCCCATGGTAATCATGAGAGGTTCAATTGATTATTTTGTAACCCATTATATAGAATATTTTAAATGAAACCAATAACACATCAAGGAGAGAATAAGAACACAACCCCACATACACAAATCTATGCAAAAATCACGGGACATAACTTTTAGACCACCTACCTAAAATCTGTTGATGAATGAACACCCAATAGAAGTCGTAGATCATGATTTAACCACCATTTTAAGCCTAAAAATATCCAACTAGAAAAGAAGGGTTTTAGAGACTTTGATGGAGATTAGAGAAGGATGAAAACCCTAAACCAAAAAGAGAAGAAAGAGAGAGATTAGACTTACCCAGAGCTTTGATCTGTAACCAATGACAATCCAAATGACCTAGAGATGAAAGAGAATCACCCTTGGAAGACCTTTTTAGATCTTTTTTATCACTAGGATTCAAGGGAGGAAATGAAGGGTGAAAATCAGGTGAGGGTTTAAAATCCTGCAATGGATTTTTTGTAAATTTTTCCCAACTTTATAGGGGCGTGTAGTTTACCTACATGGTTTGACAAACCATGTGCAAACCATATGAAAGACACTATACAAGGAAAGTTAGGTCACATGGTTACTTGTTCTGGCTTCATGATTTGATAGACCATCCACCAATCGTGCATTAAGACTTTTTCCAAGGCTGCATAGTTACCTGGGAATTCCACACGGTTTTCTTAACTGCGTGCCAACTATGAACCTTGCATAAATTGGCCTGATTCTTCCCTATCTCATGTCTCGAACCCTTGGAACACCCACGATACCCCACATACTCCCTAGAACCACCTAATTAACCAAAAACAAGATATTTAAACCAAAATTTAAATAGGGACATACCTCTACAAAGTCCAGGATCTTAAATGTAATATGTTTATTATGAATTTATTATCATCTTCTCACAAAATATGTCATGGATATAAATCCAAGATTCTTCTTTGAATAACACACCATGATACAACTTACCCCTTTGTGACATAGTCACCTATACTCCAAAAATTTTAGGTACTTTCACATCAATAATTTGTATTATAATCTTATACTGCATCATGGACACTCTCAAATTGATAGAGCAACCAAAATCTACCTCATAATTCTCCCAACATGGATAAATACACCATGATGAAACTTTTTCTTTCCCTCACATTGGTGAAGGAAACAATCCTAAACATGCTCCTCACTACTCTAAAATTAAACTTATTAATATTGGGGATTTAACATATTTTAATATGAAAGTCTACTTCATGGTGTAATTTTGACTTCAATGATGCGACCACCAAACTAGATCAATGTCTAAAGCTCATGGGATTCTGTTGTAGTTCAAGCCTCTCTACAAAGATATCCTTCAAAAATTGGCTCCTCTACCTTATCTAGGTTATAGAACAACTAGAGGCATCACAACATAATTGCTACTCTTTTTCCAATGAAAAAGTAAAAAATCTCATGCATGAATTAAAATATGATTATGTTTAAAATTAATTACTCTTACACATATTGGGTTTTCCATGCCTTTTCCACTTCCATGGAAACCCGTTTCACAACATGACCTAATGTATCATGATGTGACCTTTGTTGTGTAGATAGAACTACTATAACTTCTCTAAAATTATTAAAAACTAATATAGTATTATTTATGATCTTGTAAGAATATTTTGAAGTCTTCTAACATCCTTTTCAACAAAAACAACCCCAAAAATCCTGCAAGGTATTTTTACTAACAGATTCATATGAGTCCATAAAGTGTGTTCAGTGTTTAAAATTTTACAAATGGACTTAGATATCCATAAAATTATAGAAAAAAACACTTAAAGTATATGTGTCATGTTGGGTTGTACGACATGTGAAACCAAATCCCAAGTTGCATGTTATCTTAGAATAATCTATTTTGATGTGTAAATTATAAATAAACATGTTTTCTTTGATGGTCAAAAGTTATAAAACGTGCTCCAAATATCATCAAACTTTAGGATAATGTTCCGTAGGTTATTTTTGATATATAGGATCATAAAAACATTAAAATGAGTCCAAGATGTTGTAAATTTAAAAAAAAAACAAATACAGATTCATATTAGTCCATAAAGTGTGTTAAATGTGAAAATTACCCAAACGGAATCCAATATATATCAAATTATTGCAAAAAACACTTGGGGGATATATTAAATGTTAGGATGTGTTGTGTGTGAAATTGACACTTGAAACACATTTTATTTAAAAAAAGTGGTTTTGGTGTATAAATTATAATTGAACATGTCTTCTTTAATGAGAAAAAGTCCCAAAACATGCTTTGAATCGTATAAAATATTGGGAAAATGTTACAAAGGAAATTTGTGATCTTTAGGATCAAATGAAACATTAAAATAATACCCATGGTTTCATAAATTAAAAAAAACAAATATAGATTCAAATTAGTACATATAGTGTATTAAATGCACAAAAATACCCAAACAGACTACAATATTTGTAAAATTATAACACAACAACACTTAAGGGACATGTGACCTATCGAGATGTAAAATATGAAAAAATGAAACCCAAGTCATGCATTTTAATAGAATAAGTAGTTTTAGTGTATAAATTTAACTGAAAATGCCCTCTTTGATGATTTTTTTTAAAAAAATACTTAGTGTCCCGTAAAATTTAGGGAAAACTTTATAATTATTTTTTTGTGACCTATAAGATTAAACAACATGTTAAGAAAACACTAGAGGTGTTGTAAATTTTTTAAAAAATAAAATACAAATTCATATTAGTTTATAAAGTGTGTTCAATGTGAAAAATTATCCAAAGAGACTCTAATATCCATTAAATTTTAAGACAATAATACTTAGGGGATATATGACCTATCAAGACATGTAGTGTTTGAAACTGACACCTAAGCCACATGTTATATCAAAATAAGTAGTTTTAGTGTATAAATTATAACTGAAAATGTTATATTTTATGGTCAAGAGTCATGAAACGTACTCCAAATCTCATAAAAAATTGATATAATGTTTCAAAATTTATTTTTGACCAGTTTGATTAGAAAAAACATTAAATGGAAACACTAAGTTTCATAAATTACAAAAAAAAATTATAGATTCACATTAGTATGGAAAGTGTGTTAAATATGAAATTCTACCCAAATCGAATCCAATATTCATAAAATTACCACACAATGATACTTGGGGTATATTTTAACTATTGGGATATGTGGTGTGTGAAACTGACACATTAGTCATGAGTTATCTTAGAATAAGATGTTTTATTTATAAATTATAACTAAAACTATTTACATTAATAGTCAAAAGTCACCAAACATGCTCTAAATAATATAATTTTTTTTTAAAATGTTTCATATTTCATTTATAACTTTTCAGATTAGATAACATGTTAAAAAAACACTCAAAGTGTTTTAAATTTCAAAATAAACAATTACAGATCATATTTGTCTATAAAATGTGTTAAAAGGTTAAAACTATCCAAACAAACTCTGATATCTGTCAAATTATAGTACAAAAACACTTGGGGGAATATGTGACCTTTTGGGATGTGCATCACATGTGACTTATAGGATTAAATGATATATTAAATCAACTCCTAAGGTGTCATAAATTGTGAGAAAAAAATATGGATTCATATTAGTACATAAAGTGTGTTAAATTTAGAAAACTAGAAAAATAAAATTTGATATCTTTAAAATTGTATAATAATGAAACTTGGGAGATATGTGACTTTTTAGGATGCATGACATGTGAAACTAGCACCAAAGTTGCACGTCATCACAAAATAAGCAGTTTTATTGTATAAATTATAACTAAAAATGTCCTATTTGATAGTAAAAATCACCAAACACATTATAAATCACATAAAATTTTAGAAAAATGTTTTTTAAGTCATTTTTGACCCCTATAATCAAATAATGTATTAAACTAACACCTTAAGTGTTTTAAATTAGAAAAACAAAATAAGGATTTGTATTTGTCCATATAGGGTGTTAAATGTGCAAAACTATCCAAATGAACTTTTATGTCCATCAAATTGTACAAAAATGATACTTCAAGCATATGTGACCTTTTGGGATGTGTTGTGTGTGAAAATGAAACCTAAGATGCCCATTATCTAAGAATAAGCAGTTCTAGTGTATAAATTATAATTGAAAATGTTTTCTTTAGTGGTTAAAAGATACAAAACATGATTCAAACCTTGTATAATTTTGAAAGAATGTTTCAAAGATCATTTTTAATTTTTAGGATCAAATAACACATTAAAATTCCACCCAATGTGCCACAATTTTTTTTAAAAATACAGATTCATATTATTTTATAAAGTGTATTAAATGTATAAAATTGCCTAAATAGATGCTAATATCCATAAAATTATATCAAAATAAAATTTTAGGGACATGTGGAATGTTGGGATGTTCAACATGAAAAACTAAAACCCGAGTTGCATGTTATTTGAGAATAATTAGTTTTAGTGTATAAATTTAGCTGGGAACATTCACTTTGATGGTTAAAAGTTTCAAAACATACTTCAAATCCCGTAAAATTTTGAGAAAACTTTCCAAAGGTCATTTTTGACCTATAGGATTTAACAACATGTTAAAATGACACTAGAGTTATTGAAAATTACAAAAAACCAAATACATATTTTTATTATTCCATAAGTGTGCTTAATCTGAAAATTTATCTAAACATACCCCGATATCCATAAAATTGAAACATAACAACACTTAAGGGATATGTGGCCAATTAATATGTGAGATATGTGAAACTGACACCTAAGTCATGTGTTATTTTAGAATAATAAGTTTTAGTGTATAAATTTTAACTAAAAATGTTCTCATTGATTGTAAAAAGTCATGAAATGTGATCCAAATCTCATAAAATTTTGGGATAATGTTCCACATGTCATTTTTGAATAGGTTTATTAGTCTACACATTAAAAAAAACCCCAAGTGTCATAATTTTTTAAAAAATATGGATTCATATTAGTCCAAAAAGAGTGTTAAATGTGAAAACTACCCAAACAGATTCTGATATCCATAAAATTGTAGCACAATGAAACTTTTGGTGATATGTGACATATAGAGATATGTGGTGTGCAAAACCGACACTCTATCCATGCGTTATCTCAAAATAAAATTTTAGTGTATAAATTATAACTGAAAATATCTGTTTTAATGGTCAAAAGTTACCAAACATGGCATGAATCCCATAAAATCTTGGAATAATGTTCCATGGGTCATTTTTAACTAGTATGATTAGAGGACATATTAAAATGATACCCAAAGTGTTTTAAATTGAAAAAAAAATATGGATTAATATTAGTCCATAAAGTGTATTAAATGGTCCAAACTATCCAAACAGTCTTTAATATCTATCAAACTGCAACACAATGACATTTGGGAGTTATATAACCTATTTGGATGTTCCCCATATAAAATAAACACTCGAGTATCATGTTATCTAAGAATAAGAAGTTTATATGTATAAATTATAACTTAAAGTGTCCACTTTGATGGTAAAAAGTCACCAAATGCATTTCAAATCCCCTAACATTTTGATATAACATTACAAAGGCAATTTTTGACCTGTAGGATCGAGAAATGCATTAAACTGACTCCCAAGGTATCATAAATTGTAAAAAAACAAATATGAATTCATATTGGTGAATAATGTATATTAACTGTGAAAAATTAGTCAAAAAACTCCAATATCTATCAAATTGTTTCACAATGGTTATTTGGGGATATGTGACCTATCATGATGCATGGAGTGTGAAACCAACACATGATTCATGTGTTATCACAAAATAAGCAATTTTGTTGCATAAATTATAACCAATAATATATTCTTTGATGGTAAAAATCTCCAAACACACTTTGAATTTTTTAAAATTTTGAAACAAATTTATATATGTCATTTGTGACATATAGGATCAAATTACACCTTAAACTGATACTTTAGGTGTTGTAAATTGTAAAAAATGTACAAATATAGATTTATATCAGTCTATAAATCATATTATATGTGAAAAACTACCCAAATGGACTCTAATATCCATTAAATTGAAGCACAATGGAACTTGAAGGATATATAACCTTCTAGGATATTAGTGGTGTGAAACCGACACCTGAGTCACATATATCTTAGAACAAGAAATTTAAGTCTATAAATTATAACTAAAAATGTCTACTTTGATAGTCAAAAGTCTCCAAAAGAACTATAAAACATATAAAATTTTGGATCAATGTTCCATAGGTTATATGAAACCTTTAAGATTTAAATACATGTTAAATGGACTCATGAAATATCATAAATTACAAAAAAACCAAATAAAAATTTGTATTACCCTATAAAGTATGTTAAATATGAATAATTACACAAAAAATTGATATCCATAAAATTTAAGTAATAATATACTCAGGGGATATATGACTTGTCAAAATACATTTTCTATGAAACCAACATCCAATTAACATGTTATCTAAGAATAAGTAGTTCCATTGTGTGAAATATAACAAAAATATATCCACTTTAGTGGTCAAAAGTTTCCAAATGCACTCTAAATCCCATGAAATTTTGGGAAAAAATTCCAAAGGTCATTTGTAATCTTTGGGGTTGGTCAATGCATTAAATTGACCCTAGAAGTGTTATAAATTATAAAAAGAAAAATACATATTCTTATTAGTAAATAAAGTGTATTAAATATGTAGAAAAACCCAAAAATACCCTGATATATATTAAATTGTAGCACAATGACACTAGGGTATATGCGACCTATCAAGATGTGAAATTTACAAAACTGACACTCAAGTCACATGTTATTTAAAATCATCATTTTTAGGAAATAAATTATAACTTGAAATGTCCATTTTGATAATCAAAATCACCAAACATGCTTTGAATCCTATAAAATTTTGGGAAATTATTCCACATGTCCTTTTTACCTATGGATCAAACATATTAAACCAACACCCTAGGTTTCATAAATTATAAAAAATCAAATATGGATTTGTATTAGTCCATAAAAATATTAAATGTACAAAACCTACCAAGTGAACATCAATATCTATCAAATTGAAGCACAATGATACTTAGGGAATATATGACCTATTGGGATGTGTGAGGTGTGAAATCAACACCTGATTCATGAATTATATCAGAATAATAAGTTTTAGCAAATAATTTATTAAAAAAATTCCCTCTTTAATAGTTATAAGTAACCAAATTCAATTTGAAACCTATAATTTTTTTGGAAAAATATTCCATTGGAAATTTCTGATCTTTAAAATAAAAAGATGCATTATATAAACACCTGAAGTGTTATAAATTGAAAAAAACGAAATGTGAATTTGTATTGTTCCATAAAGTGTGTTAAATGTGAAAAACCACCAAAAAAGTCTATTATTTATCAAATTGAATAACAATGATACTCTGTGGATATGCCACTATTCAAAATGTGCGGCATGAAAAATAGACACTCGAGTCGCATATTATCTGAGAATAAACTGTTTTGGTGTATAAATTAAACTGAAAATGCCTACTTTGATGATAGAAATTCATCAAACATGCTCTAAATCCTTTAAAATTTTGGAATAATGTTTTAAAGGTCATTTTTTGAGTTGTAGGATTGAATGATTCACTAAACCAACACCCAAAGGTTCATAAATTTCAAAAAAACTAAATACAGATTTGTATTAAGATATAAAGTGTGTTAAATGTGAAAAACTGCCTAAACAGACTACCATATCTATAAAATAGTAGAAAAATGATAGTTGGGGGATATGTGACATGTTGTTATGTGTGGAATGAAAAATTAATATCCGAGTTGTGAATTATCTTATAATAATCATTTTTAGTGTAAAAATTATTATTGAATCCCATAAAATTTTGATATAATGTTTCATAAGTAATTTGTAACATGTAGGATGAAATGATGTGTTAAAATGACACTTGAGTCGTGTGATATCTAGGAATAAGAAATGTTGGTGTATAAATTCTAAGTGGTTTTTTTGATGTCAAAGGTCATAAACCACACTTTCAATCTTGTAAAATTTTGGGATTACATTTGAAAGGTTATTTATGACCTATAGGATTAGACGATGTGTCAAATGGACACTATCAGTGTCATAAATTATGAAAAAAAAATATGGATTCATATTAGTTCATAAATTTTTGATCAAAGTATTGTATTATATTATATCATTTTTTATGTTTTAAATGTTTTTGAAGACAATATAATATTTAATTGATAATAGTTTTGACTTTATTTTTTTGTATTTTTATTTTCTGGTCACATGATTTATGTAGTAGGTCAAGTGTTTGAGATTTATAGGTGTTCTATAGATCAATTTTCTATAGTCATATGGGGTATACATATTACTTTTTCTGTATGTTAAGGATTCTGGTATATGTATGTACTATATGGGATATGTGTATGTGTTCCATACAAGTTATTATATTGTATTTACTTAAGAGATACTTTTGTATTTTTTAACTATAATTTTAGGATTTATTGCATTTATAGTTGTTTTTTGTGTTAATTTAGTGTTTAGTTGAATTATTTTAATGGTCATGCGTGTATTAGTTTTTTTTCATTCCATTCAAATTTTATTTTTTTATATAATAGCAGTATTAAAGAGCACCATTGGAATTCACTTATAATTATTCCATATTCATCATTTGAAACTATCAATGATGGTTACTAAAACTAACAACCATAAAAAAATTAAAATGTTATGGATATTTCCATAATAAGCTACTAATATCTAACTACCACTAATAACAGTCACTAATACTTGGCGATAGTCAATAATTATATCTAAAGGCCTTCAACGACCCAAAATTTATGACCACTAAAAATAATTCATCAAGCCATTTCCCTTATTGTGAAAAAAGGTTTTAGAGACCTCCAAAGGCAGTCTCTAGTTCCTAAAATTCTACTAGTAAAATAATAAATTCAGATGTCATAATTAATTATATTTTATAACTCTCTCAGACATAAATTTCCAACTTCCACCCTTTATATTATTAATTTTCATATTCACACCTTCAATTATCCTATATCTATTATGAAATAATGTTAGTCTTAAAATTTTACATAAAAGATAAGGATTAATGTATATTATTTGAAAATAATTTTTTTTATTATAAAAATATTTTTGTGGAATAAGTGAGAAACCATGAAAGTTCCAACATAAAAAACATCAAACAAAATAGAAGATTACAAAATTATTAAAAGAAAACTTGAGCCTATTAGAAGAAATATCCCAATAAAGTTTCCAGGAGAGGTTATTTACCTTTTTATTTGGTTTATCTTTGATAATATCTTAAATTTTATAATCCATCTTGTCCCATGATTGGATGAATTCATCCACTGATGTCTTATTTTTGTTGAAGCCTCTTGTCAAGATTAGGTATTGCTTCTTTATCCAATTTCTATGTTCATTATTTGTGTCCGCTTGAATTGTTATATCTTACATCATGTCTTCATTCTCATTAGAGGCATGAATAATCAATTCCTCCTTCAACATTTCTTCCTTTGAGTGTAGGAGAAGTTCCCACTTTTCCCTTGCTTCCTCACCTGCTACCCATTTTGCGCCGTTCATAATTTCCATTTATGCATTGACCTTTGCAGCCTCATTTCCATATGATCCTTGGGGAACTATTGGGTCATTCTCTCCCTAGGAACGAATTCCCATCATGTCACTCATCTACTCGGTGTAATGTTCCTTAGAGCCACTACCTTTGGCCATTTCATAATCATTCAGTAGGTTCAAGATTCTCTCTTTCACATGCTCTTTCTCAGAAGAATCACATTCCAACACCTTGGACCCAATTTTATTGTCCAACCTTATCTCTATTAGTTTATACAGGTATGAATAATCTTTATGACCCTTATATATCTTACTATTTTTTATAATGAAACTCCCTGGATCCCTAATTCCTCTCTGCCCCTTCTTTCTCCTTGGGTTGTGAAAACATTTACCAATCCCATTATTTGAACTATCATCTGAGACTTGACCATAGCTCTCCCCCATGAATCTTACCCTGATAAGTTGGAGTTATCATCCCTAAATTCTTATCCAAGGCCTTAAAAAAGTTGTTGCTCAGATCCATGCAAAAAATGGTTCATCTATGGTTAGATCCCTTGTTGACCTCCACCCACTCCTCATAACTTTGCAAAGGTTTCTCTCAAATCAAACAACCTAAAGATCCTCCTTAACTTTTCAATTGTTCACCCACATCAAGGGTAAATCCACTTCCATGATGCACAAACCTTGTATAGGAGCCTGAAAAATAATTGCATGGAATAGGCACCAAAGCACCAACAATATTCACCTCCACATTACCCATTAATTCTGAAGGATCCTGCACAACAAACTTGGAATCATCCAAATCAGACCTCAAGTATTTAAATATTTCTGCTGACATCGGGTTTCCCACACATAATCTACTACGAAAAGGTTCCACCTAACATTGATCCATAGAAACATACAACTAATTCACTAGGCCTTCATCAGAATCAGACACCAATCCTTATTGAAACATCAACCTCCACATAAATTTGGGGAAGGATAGGGTGAAAAACTGAACTGGTCCTACTATCAAAGCATATAAATCTTCCCATAATATTACTAAGCATACACAAAATCAAAGTATTTTGAAATGGTAACCAGATATCAGGGAAAATTACCTAGATCTCTATAGTTGGGGTATCATGTTTCATGTGGAAGTCATAAAACCACCTGAATAAGTAGAACCAAAGGTTGTTTTAGGTGCAGGGGGGGTATGAGACCTAGCCTCTATTACTATTTTTCTATTTTTTCTCCTATATTTATTTTACATTTTCATTGTGTTTGTGAATTTTTATTCATTTATCATCATCTTTAAATTTTATCGACATTATGATTCATGCACGGTTGATAATGAGTTTTTTATTTCAAAATACATTGAGGTTTCAATCGATATTTTGGTTCTGTCTCATAAAATTTTATCAACATGATTTCTATTGGGATAAAAAAGTTTTCATTAACTTGTAAGTTTTAATTTTCATGGTGAATATTGTTAAACTTGGTTCCACCTCTAAAAAATTAAAAATATACATTATTTTTTTCCTTATTATTACTTAACAATAAATGGTTGATACCAATGCTTATATTATGATCAATGTGACCATACACTAACTAAAAAGATTAAAGGACACTGCTATAAAGAAAAGAAAGATGGAATTGAATGGTTTTTATGTGGAATGAAAGGAAACTAGTTGTGTACCTATCATGCATCGAAACACCTTATAGATATCTATCAATAATCAATTTAAGTGGAGGATAAAATCATTGAATCAAACTTTTTTAACTAGTACATGAATTATTCTAATGATATAATAAATTTTGACATTTTTTATTTTTTATAAACATTAAAGATATTGAGCATAATGATAATGAACAAATGTTCATGTTATATATTTTCTTTATTTTTTCAAATTTTTTCAATAAATATTGTATGTTTTATTTTCCCTCTCTTTAATTTTACTTGTTATATGTATACTCAGTTTTATTTTATTATGTATTGATGAAAATATTGAATTACTTATTCATTTCATTGGTCTTGAAACACCATAGATCATTATTAAAAAAAATTACTTCATTCCTTGTAGTAAACATAAATATTTTATAATGTCAATTCCATGTGAACATTCTGTACTTGAAGGACATTATAAAAATAATATTTTTGATATTATGTTAGATAATATTTTTATTTATCAAATTTTTTCTCTTTCATTAGAAATATAAAAAAATAAATTTTTTTATGTATTATTTTTTTATAAAATAACAAAATTATATCATATAATTGACTCGATATCATTCCTTAATCTAGATCCTATATTTCTTAGAGTTTATTGATGAGATGGTGAATTGAAATAAATGATGATCATCACTATAAATAGAAGTAATATTTTTTACTGAGATGATCATTTTTGTTAAACAGTGAATTATATTTTAAGAATCATGAAATATAGTAAATGATTTCTTAAATTCATTATCCTATGTGAATGAAATTTTAATGATTTTAATTCATTCATAGAAGTTAATGAAACCATTCATTATTTTTTTTATAAAATTTGTGTCATCAACTAATTTTTTTTCTTCAGAAATCATATAATTTGATCAATATAATTTTCCTTAATTCCCTGAAATAAACAAGAATAAAAAAATAATTTTATGAATTATAATTATGACCATGATAAAGAGCGTGTTGTGAATCCTAAATATAATCCATTTCCACTTATCACAATTATATACACCTTCCATAAAATACACGAGGGATCCTCTCCTTAATAAACACATTTTAAAAAAATATTCTAGTAAGAAATTCCAAATAAGAAAATATTCATTAGGTGATAGGAATAGTGCATTAAAATTATATTATGAATTATTAATTGATGACCAACCACCAAAAGCGAGTATGATAATAATAATGAAAAATGTGATTATTTCAGTTTTTCATTACATACCATGAATAATACATATATGATATAAGCATTTTAATTCATAGTATAAAGAATATATAATTGATTCCATCATCCCAAAATTTATATAAATTGATTCATTTTCATTAATCATCATATTTATCTATATGTTTTGAATACAATTTTCATGAATTTTCCTCATTAGTGTTGTACCGTTATCTCTCTCATAGTGTTTTCATGATCATGAACACTCTTTTATGTGTCTAAAAATTTATTTAAGTAAATTCTAGTCTTATATTCTAGAATTTTAGTCATTTAATTGATGAAATTAATGAGGATATCCAAGACTATTCAAAGGAATATTGATTATCTTGTTGAAGGATTAGACCTGTCTTTTATCATTATTTGAGATTATGAAATGAATTTGGAACATTAATCAAAGTCTGTGGATGGAATGACTATAGGTTCTAGTTGAAGATGGAGGTTTGCAAGCTATACTTGCTAGTCAGTGTAGGGAACTGACTAGCTGGTACTATATGGGAAGAATTTATTTTCAACAGGAATTCCACCGGCTAACCAGTGGAGGATCACTAGCCAACCGATGACCATTCCAGAATTGTAGCAGTCTTCTAGAAGTTTATTGGTCAGCCACTGGCTAGTAGTGATTAATTAGCGGGGAATTTCCAGATTCAATGTTCTATAGGTGTATCACTAGCTAGCTAGTGAGGTGAACTGGGTAGCCAATGGTGTTGATATATAAGATCCATGGGTGCATTTATTATGATAAAAATGACATTATTTTGGTCTTATTTAGCCTCAATGACCCAGATTAATTCTAGAAGTTTCATAGACCTTTTTTATCCTATAATTAGGTCTCCTTAGTGGATTCTAAGAGCTACCCAATTACCAAAAATACCTCAATTATGATTCAAATTCTTGTTCAATTTTGAATCACCCTAAGGCGAAGCTCTATAAAATCCTTTCAAAGTTATCTCAAGGTTGGATCTCAATTATTTTTCAATCAATAAGGATATATTATTCCACCATATCTCTATCACTCATATATTTTTTAAAAATAAATATGAGAGATAATAGATCATATTTGTAATGGATTTTATCTAATAAAACTTCTCTTCTTCTCATCTCCTTCAATAATAAGTTATCACCACTATAAAAGTGAGGGATGGGTTCCTTGGTTACTGATGAAGTTCACGAGGGTGCTCACAAACCATAATTGTGAGGGATGAGTTTCTTGATCATTTACAAGATTAAGGGAGTAATAATATAAACCTCTAAACCTAAGGGGATGAGAGGTAGGGGATCACACCAAGATATTTCCAAACTCCTTTATCATACTGTGTTTTATCTCTCTTTCAATTTATGTATTTCATAATTCAAACTTGATACACATAATTGCATAAATTTGATATATTGATTTCCATTATGCATACTCACTTAATTTATATTAAAATTAAATTTCTAATATGTATTGAAATTATCAGTTTATCGTATCTATATAGTTTATTTTTGAATTTACCTTTAGATTTTACTTTTATTTTTAGAAGATAAATTCACCCCTATTTTCATTCTTAATCCAACCACCAATTAATATTGAAGGGATCTTTGGGTTTTAAAAATTGGGTTTAGATATTGATTTAATTTTTTTATTTTTAATCATAATCAATTTCAAAGTTTGATATTTTTATGATGACATCTAAATCTTAGTTACATGCTCCTATTTTTGATGGAATATATTATTACTATTTGAAAAATCACATGTTAACTTTTCTTAGTATCATTAGTCACCCCATATAGAAAATGGTTATGCATGAATTTAATCTCACTAAAGATCTAAAAGATAAGTGGACACCTGATGATATTAAAGCCTTTGAGCTTAATAGAAAATCCATGAATGATCTATATCAGAGTCTTAAACAAAATGAATTTAATCATGTTTCTACATATAAAACTTCCCATGAAATATGCATATTGCTATAAGTCACTCATAAAGGAACCAACAAAATTTAATATATTAGATTATACATGTATAATAAATATTTTGAAATTTTTTCTATGCATTCAAATAAATCCATTACCAGTATGTCTACACAACTTACTGGTATAAGTAATGGTCAATAGTCTCTTGATGATAATTTATCTATAGAAAACTTTTTAAAAAAGATACTCTAGATCTTTCCAAGAAATTGAGTACCCAAGGTCACTATTACAAAATAAGTGAAGGACATGAAGAAAATTATGTTTGAAGAACTAATCAGATCTCTAATGACGTATGAAATTACTATGAAGAAAAAAGTTTTGAATGAGTCCAACGAAGACAAATATATGAAGAAAACAATTATCTTCAAAGATATAATTGATGATTAATATATAGGTGAAGTTAAATACTTTTCTCAACTCACCAAGAACATAAATAAATTCTTAAAAAAAATAAATCTTCCAATCAAACCAAGAAAGTGAATAAAAAAATTAAACTAGAAGTTACATGTTATGAATGCAAGAAAAAGGGTCACTTCAATCCAGAGTACCCCGTATACATAAATAAGATTAAAAAAAGAAATAAGGTAATAAGTATCTTAACGTTATAACCTGGAGTGTAAGAGATGGATCCATGAACTCAAATTACTCAACCTACTTAAGTGACTCAAGTGCTAAGTTCCTTATAGAAAAAGTTGATGAAGACATTGTGGTTAGTTACCCTCTTCTCATTTCCTCCTCTTCCTCTTATTCTCCCAATTATTACTCCTCCTTTTCTTTCTATTAATCCTCAAGTATTATTAATTTTTAAGACCTTAAATACTCTTTTGAATAACTCAAAAAAAAATTTCATTAACTTTATTCATTATAAAATAACTTTATAAGAAATAAAAGCAAGTGATTAATTAAGAAAAGAACTTATAAATGATAAGGAACAAATATTCAAGTAAAATGAAGAATTATCTATGAAAATTAATAATCATATAGATTTTAATTAGTAAAAATGTACAATCAAAGACCTAAAAATATATATTTCAAAATTAAATCAAGGTGAACAAGATCTAAATAAAAAAATTTGGCTCTTAAAGACATAGAAAATAAATGGTTGGTATTAGTTTCTCAAATCATTAAAGCTCTTCAAAAAATCCATCAAAAACCACTTTTATTAAAGGTTTATCACAAGATAAGTTTTTTAATTAATTTAAAATAATTGTATATTTAATTTATGAATGTGATTATAAGAATTCATGATATGGGAGACCAAAATATATTCATCTTTCATCTAGTATTTATAAAATAAAATCTCATACTAAACAAATGTGGATACATAAATCATTATTGGATAACATTCATGGACCTGAGTTTATTTGGGTATAAAAACCTTTATTCATTTGAATTTTTTGGAATAGTGTTTTAAGATAAAATAACAATAATCCTTATGGTATCTAGATAGTGGTTTCTCAAGACACATGTGCGGTGACCTCTCTAAATTCAATCAAATTGATAAACTAGGAGGCCATATAACCATCAGTGATAACTCTAAGGGTAAGATAATCAGTAAAGGTAGAATTAGTTTTTATTACCATTTTTTTAGTTTTTAAGGCTTGAAACAAAATTTTCTAAACATTATCTAGTTGTGTGATATTGGTTTCTTTTGAAAATGATTTTTTGAATAGTTTTTAACTCAAATGGAAATATTTTATTTACCACTTATAATTTTAAAAATGTTTATAGAATAAATTTAAAATATATCTCTAGAAAAAAATTCAAATTATTGAGTGAAAACGTTAGGGAGTTTTAGATTTGGAACATACACGCTGGTCACTATAGCACACACACACACACTTGTCAAACTCAAATGTTATCAACTAGTACAAGATTTACCAAAATTGAATTTCAAAGATAACATGGTTTATGAAGCATACCAATATGGTAATAAACATTAATGTTATTTTAAATCTAAAAAATGAATATATTCTTATAAAGATATCTAATTAGTTCATCTTGATTTATCTGGACCTCATCAAATTGGAAGTCTCATAGTTAAAACATTTAGTTTTTTTATTATTGATGACTTTACAACATTCAGTTGGGATTAATTCTTATCACATAAATGTGAAGCTTGAAAATACTTCATCATTTTTTTCTAAAAATTTTTAAAATAAAAGAGGATAAAAATTATCTCTATTCAAAGTGATCATGGTGTAGAATTTGATAATGAAGAATTTGATGATTTATGCTATTCTCAAGGCTATAATCATTATTTTTTCTACTCCTTGAACCCATTAATAAAATGGGATAGTAGAGAGGTGAAATTTAACTATCCAGGAAATCAGTTAAACTATTTTAAATGAATTTAATTTACTATTTTTTTGGGATGAGGCCATCAATACTACTTGTTTTATCATTAATCACATTCTTGTAAGACCTTTTCTCAAAAAGAACCATTATGAACTTTAGAAATATAAAAAAACTAAAGTTTTATTTTTTTAATTTTTTTGGTTATAAATGTTTTTTTCTAAAAAATAAATACAATCTAAGAAAATTTGATTCAAAATCTGATGAAGGTATATTTCTTAGGTACTCTAACTCAAGAAAGGAATACAAAGTATTTAAGAAAAGGTCTAAAATACTAGAAGAATCAATTCATGTTATTTTTAATGAAAAAATTCCAAATTTTATTTATCAAAATATTTTTAAAAAATATTTTTCCAATTAAAATAAACCTTTACAATATAAATAATTTGAAGTTGAACAAGAATCACCTTCATGTTCTTTACCGAAAGCTTTTAAAAAATTTAAAGTCCATCCCCTTACAAATTTCAATGGAGATTTTCAAGTGGAAACTAATACTAGAATATCGGTCCTAAATGAGGTTGAAAATCTTACCTTCATATCTCATTTAAAACCCAAAAAATGTTAATGATTCCATTAATGATAAAAATTGGGTTCTTTCCAGGAAAGAGGAACTAAATCCATTCACTCAAGATGATGTATAGACTCTCATGGAAATACCAAATGATCATCCCATCATAGGATCTAAATGTACTTTTACGAATAGTTATATGAAATTGGTAATATCATTAGAAACAAATCCCATCTAGTAGATAATGGGTATAACTAAGAATAAGTAATTGAATATGCTGAAATATTTTCACCAATCGCTCGATTAGAATCTATTAGAATCCTTTTGAAATTCACCTCTCACCTTAATTTTAAACTCTTTCAAATGGATGTTAAAAGAGCCCCTTTAAATAGTTTTATTAATGATTTTTTTTGTGAAAAAACCACATGGTTTTGAAAATTATATTATTCAAAATAATGTTTTAAAATTAACTAAAGCTCTTTGTTATTTAAAATTAACCCCTCGGGCTTAGTATAAAAATTATCTAATTTTCTTTTATCAAATTATTTTTAAATAGAAAAACATGATTCAAATTTTTTTTAAAATACACATATAAAATTATTTGTTGCATATCTAAATTTATATTATTGATGTGATTTTTGTCTCAACCAATGAATTTATTTGTTTTGAATTTTCTGATTTAGTGAAAATTTATTTTGAAATGAACTTTATAGGTGAACTCAAATTCTTTCTCAATTTTCAAATTTCTCAATATAATGATGGTGTTTTTTTAAACCAAGGAGAATAATCTAATAAAATTTTAAAAAATTTCAAATTGGATCAAGATAATGAAAATAGTGGACCGATTAGTATAACTTGTAATCTAACATTGGATGAAGCCGATAAGCTAGTAGACAATAAGCTTTATAGAAGTATGATTTCTAGTCTACTTTATCTTATTGTGACCCAACCTGACATCAAGTTCATTTTTTTTCTTTGTGATAATTTTCCTTAAAATCCAAATTAATCTCATCTTAAATATCATATAAGGAATTCTTTATTTTAAAGGATATAAAAATATCAGTTTGTTTTTTTCCAAAAGAAACTTATTTTTAATTAAATAGTTTTTTCAATACTAATTTTGGTGGATTCCAACTAGATAGTAAAAGTAAAATTTTAAATTTACACCTACTTAGAAAATACCTCATCCCATGGAGTAGTAAGAAGTAAAACTTTATCTCACTTTCTATATTTTAAGTTGAATATATAGATGCTGAGATTTGTTTTCAACCAAATAATATAGATGGAACACACTCTATTTGACTTAAGGTTTATATATGACCATATCCCTATTAGATTCTATAATAATAATTCCATTAATATTTTAGAAAATGCTATCCAATATTCTCACACTAAAAATAATGATCTTAGGTACCATTTATTAAGAGATCACTTCCAAAATGGTGATATCTTATTTGAATTTTTTATAACATACTTTGAACTCGCTAATATTTTCACTAAAATTTAGCAGTTGATAATTTTGATTTTATTAAAGGAGAATTAGAAATAATATGTTTGTAACACTTTCCATTTGACTTTGGATAACTTTAGTAGTATTTTTAAAATTTAATTTAATTTAATTTATTTTGTTCTAAATATTTTCTCTTTTGTTCTTTAAACCTTGAGATTCTTGATTTATTTTTCTTTATTTTCTATTTTATCTAATGGATATGATCCCTATATTTCACTTGTGAATTAATTTAAGGGGTGGCATTATCTATTTAATTATAAAATATTTATTAAGAGAGTAATTTTTTTTCAAGTCACTTTTAAAAATCAAACAATGTTTTCTATTATTTTCAAACTTCAAAGTGATATTTTCTAGAAAAAGTAATTTTCATTATAATTTTACTATTTTAGGCTTTTAAACTATTTTTTTCAAACTTTTAATTAAATTATTCTATTGTTTATTAATTTAAATCCATTTCAAGATAGTTTTCAGAACTTATATGAGAAATTATGTATATTTTCTACTTAGTTTTTTTAAATGTTTTATTTTATCTCTCTCAAAGGAAGATTAATGATGACTAAAAATTTATATATATACTTGTATCTCTAAAAATTTATTTATTGAGTTATATCTCACTAAATGAAAATGGGAGGATGATTTTAAGGTATGTTTTCACAAACAAAAGGAACCTTTTCAAAATTCTCAACAAATAAATGGCGGAAAAACCACTCCTTGATGAAATGTGTGTTCTGGAATAGGTATGTACCAAATTTATTCAATATAATTTTCTATTTCTTTCTTTCTTATTATTTTTTTACATTTTCTTTCTCATTATTTTCCTTTTTCTTCTTCTCTTTTGAATATTTTTTTATCTATTAAAAATTATTTTTATTTACCCCCTCTCTCTATGAAATACACCCATTAAAGGGGAGTTTTGAAGCTAAGTGATGTTTTCAAAATTTTTGGGTTTATCATTTGATTTTACTTTTCTTTTTCAAAATCATTTTTTTTCTCTTGAACCCTGTTTTCAATATCAATTTTGAGTTTTCAAAATATATTTTGGAATCTATCTTGAGTGATCATCTGAATCCTTTCTTTTAAAATTTACTTTTTTTCTCCATGTTTTTATTTTTTATAATAATAAAGGGGTAAAAGTTTATTAAGAATTATGGGGATAAGTTTATTGATATTTAATTTATGGGAAAAATTAATTTTATAAAAAAGGGTATAATTTTTATTTGAACTTAAAAGAGGGAGAAAACTTTCAAATTTATTTTTATATGTGTTATTTCTTAATTGTTTCATAAAGGGGGAGTTAAATGTTTTGATCTCATTAGAAGTATGATATGTTTTATTTATTCACTTCTTGAGTATAATGAATATCTTGTTTGAATAACTTGTATACATCGTTATATTTTATACATTCTTATCTTTTAAAAATTTATATCTTGAATATAATGCTACATCTTTCACTATTAATTAACTCTTGGTATATATTTTTTATGTTAAGTGTTTGGGATCATCAAAAAGGGGGATATTGTTGTACCTATCTCTCAGATAGTGTTTTCATGATCATAATAACTCTTTTATGTGTCTAACAATTTATTTAAGAGATTTTTAGTCTCACATTTTACATTTTTAGTCATATCATTGATGGATATAATGAGGTTATCTAAGACTATTCAAAGGTTTCTTTATGATCTATATTTTATCATGATTTGAGATCATGGAATGAAGTTAGAACATCAAGTAAAGGTCATGGAAGGAAGAACCTAAGGCTATTATTGAAGATGGATATTTATAAGATGCACTGGCTAGTTAGTTCCATATGTGTAGAATGTATTTTTTACAAGAAGTCCAATGGATAGATAATAGAGGAGATCCACTTTACCAATGACCATTCCAAAATTCCAGTAGTCTTCCAGAAGATCATCAGCCAATCGCTGGCTAGTAATGACTTGGAGGTGGAAATTTATAGATTTAGTATATTATAGGAGTCCCACCAACTATCCTATAAGGTGAACTAGGTATCCAGTGGTTTCAAGATATAATATAGGAGGGTGAATTTATTATAGAAAAAAATTACATAATTTTTGTCTTCTTTATATTCAATTACTTAGATGAATTCTATAAGTTTCCTAGAAATTTTAGAGTCTATAAATAGGTTTCCTTGATGGATTGGAAGATCTACCTAGTTACCAAAAATTCCTCAATTTTTATTCAAATCCTTGTTCAAGTTTGGCTCACCCAAATATTAATCTCTAGTGAATCCTCTAAAAAGTTCTCTCAAGAGACAATATTAAATTTTATTCAATATCTAAGGCCACCTTCTTCCATAATCTCTTTATATCTCATATATTTTTTAAAAATCTATAAAAGAGATAAGGGAATGGATTTGTAATGGGATTTCACCAAGAAAACCTCTATCATTTTCATATCCTTCAATAACAGGATATAACTACCCCTTAAAATAGGCACTTTGTACATGGAATAAGGGATGGTTAGTAGAATAGGGGTTTTAGATAGCACCTGAGGGAGATTGAGGCTGACCAGGATATTGCAGCAGCCACCGGGTAGCTGATGGCCTTTCTAAAATCTAGGTAACCCTGCTGGGATCACTAACTAGACGATGACCTAATACCAAATAATCAATGACCCCCTAGAAAATTTTAATGAGGGGAAGACTTACCATTTCAATTGGGGCCATCCCTTCCCCTTTTTATATGGGATTTTGGGTTCCACTATGTCCAGTAGGCATCTACAAACACATTAAACCCCCTCCCATATTCCATGGGTGGTTATCCCCCATCTGGTATCTAATTTCACATCCGATGAATGCATTGGGAATATTGAGGTAATTATAAGTGTTCACTAACTTCTATTCTTAGTTTCTTTCACTGTCTAATTATTTCATGACATTTATGTCTAACACTCCCTATTTTCAAGGCATTTTTTCTAGTTTCTCATTTTATACCTATTCAGGCCAAACATGTATTTGATATTCAATGGGAAGGATCTCTTAATCATTAGGTAGGAATTACATTTAAATAACCCATAATATTTCTTATTTATTCAAGTGCTTAGGTCGTACGGTCATACTAACTTTCTAGGAATTTACCTAATTAAAATTAAATGTTATAAAATGTGGATTTCTAATGTAAAACACCCTTTTATATTGTTTGAAACCTTAGAAAGAGATTCCCTAATGAGGCACATAAGGATAAGGTTTAACCTTTGGTTTAGAAAATAAGGTGGTGGATTGTGTTTATAAAAAGTAAATGAAATATGTTAAAGGAATGATTATGTATGAAATGGGTAAATTGGGTTTTAAATAAATAGATGATTGTGAAATGGAATTTCACAACCATTGATGTTGTAAACAGAATTGGAGATTTATATGACTAAATGTGTTGGTAAATAGAAATAACCCTTTTTATGAAATTAGAAGAGGGTTTTAAAAATGTCTTGACCATTGATAATGGGATTGTATTTTTTTCAAAAATGAAAAATGATAAGATTTTATATGATGGAATGGGGTTTATTGAATGGATTTTTTTCTTATTGATAAATAGTAGAGAAAACCCATGAGAAGGACTATAGGAATTTGTTTGTGATTGATGTTTTTCCTTGATTAAAAGTGGTTACTTGATATTTAAATAATTGTTAAATGAATTACTCTTAACATGATACTGTGTTGGAACAGCTTAAGAGGATTCTTTGTATTTTGTATAGACAGAAACTTGCATGGAATGTTGTGAGTGATCCTTGGATTCCCTAAGAGTCTCACATGAATGCCATGGTGTGATAACACCCTTGGATTCATGGAAGTCCAATGTTATGAAACTCCTTGAGTGAACCATTGGATTCTTCTTAGATTCATTATCATGCATTCCTTAGGGTGGATCCTCCTTGGGTTCAGGTAATGTCTATATTTATCAACATGAAAAAAATTAATGTCATGGATTTTTGAAAGGTAATTTTGTGAATGTCATAGGATGAGCTCCCCAGATTCAATCTGATTACTTTGAGTACAATTCCTCACATGTAATCTAAGGATTCCCATCGAACTATGATTATAAATTCCAAGGGTGGTTTCTAGAGTTCAGAAAAGTAGTTAAAATTAGATTAATTCCAAGGGTCACCCCTCCCTTGGATTTCTAATGGAATTGTTGAGAGTGAATTCTAAGTAGATCTATGGGTCCCCTCTATTTATTATGACCTTGGTTACCTTAGTAGTATAATTTGTAACTATTTGATCCATGATGTTTACCATGATTATAGGCTCACTAATGACGGATGAAGAAGGTATAAATTGGATTCGAGTGTCACTATAGAGCCCAAGCATTAGAGATTGTATTATAACCTTTTATTTAAATATTAAATGGTTAATTGTTAATCTATAACTACTATAATGATATAATGGTTAATTATATAAGTTATTATTTATATCACTAAGCCTACGGGCCTTCTAATGGTTCCCCCTCATCCCTTGAAAGGGGGGTTATCAAAAATCAATAAAAATGAAGGCATTCAGGCCATTTGGGCTTGGAGGTGGCCTACTGAGTTTTACTCACACCCTACCCAGGCCACCATGACACTTAGGTACCCAAATAGCAGACTATCTAATTGTAGGTTATAGGTTTAAGACAAGGGTCCATTGTTTAATTTATTTTTTTAGTTTCATATAGATTGTGAGGAGTGTGGATGATAGGACTAGGAAGGACTCGAACTAGTTTGTGGATGAGTATTAGTTATATTTTTATTTGTTTTGTTTTATCCTTGTATGTGATCTACCTATGAGGGATCAATTATGGCATGTATGAAATTAATCATTATTGTATAATTTTATATTGTATTTATTTTTTACACTTTACCTTTTATATTTTTGATGGTTATTAGATCCATTTATATTATTTTCTATTATTTTTGCTACTTGGATGCTCTGTTATGTAGGTATAGTCTCCCCACCTTATCACCATAGACCTTCATTACTAGTTGAAAAAATATAACATATGGGGAGGTGCACTTGAGGTATTGTAGAAACCAATAGAATAGAAACTTATCTATGGTCTAGAGTGGTGGGGTGTTATAAAATGGTATCATATTTTTTTTTCTTTTTTCATACTATTTTGTCATGTTAGTCAGGAGATTATGAATATGTCATAACTTGGTTATGATCTTGTGTCTGGGAGTGATCAACCCATGCATGGGTGAAAGATAAAGTTTCTAGGGATGTGAATTGTTGTTTTTAGAATTCTTGGTCACATTTATATTTGATTTTCACCTTCTATGAGGCACATGTTTGTGATGTTACTAGTTTTTGGGATTATTACTCTTGGCCCAATATTATGAAAACCCATATCCTTAATACACCTTAATTCATGGTTTATTACATAAATATTCACCTAATAAAAAACCAAAATATTTAGACTCATAGTGTCTTTGGGTAATTATATACATAAAATAATAACTTGAAATAGGGGTACAATAACATTATTTAAAAATACTACAATATTCCCTTAAAATCCATTAATCCACCAATACTACAAGAGATAACCTAGGTATGTATATAATAAAAGGGTGATCAATAAATCCTAGTAAGGGAATAATTAATTAATAACATGATGAAAGTAATACATGTGATTCAAGAGGAATATAAAGGTTACATAAAATGGGTAGTAATTATAAACATGAACATCACAACATGATATAAAGATGATAACATCAAGGTAACATAGGAATGCGACAACAGAAAAAACATGACATCATAAAAAAAGTCAAGGATAAATGCCAATACATCATAACATAGTGTGATTAATATAACCTCCTATTAAAAATAAATGGTATCTCATGAGATAAAATAATTACCTAATTCATTTTAGGGCTATATAATTCGAGACACACCCATTATATTCATATCATGTACATGAATTTGTATTCCATATCGATCATACAACATAAGAATGACTTTCATCACATTTAATACCATGATTAAAGATTGTGGGTTATATAAATGTAATTACCAAATTAATGAAGGATAGGTATGTCTAGGTGAATACCCTTGAGTGGAAATTAGGATAGGTATTCACTACATAAATGTTTGGCATGAAAAATCACAAGATAATTTTGGTAGCATAATAGTTGAACATAAAGATTCATGGAATAATATAATAAGAGTGAAATGGGGTATCTCATTAATTGTAAATCATAAGGATAGTAATAAGGATGTGTAAAAACATATTACAATATAAAAAATTGGAAATCAAAAGACATAATACAAAGAAGGTGCTTTGAATAAAGAGGGGCGGATCCCTTACCTTGAGAGGACACTTCTAAAAGCTTGAGAGGAGATTATTAAGAGACTGGGAACACCTTAAGAGGTATTTAGAGACATATAGGAAGAGTAAATTTGTGCTTAATATGTTTTTAGTGAAGAAGAGTGATAAAATTAGTGGGTATTTATAGTAAAAGTGAAGGGAATTCTTTATTAATTTATAATCATAGGTTTTGGACTCTATATGATAAAATAATCAAAACCACAAACCTTCCCATTGTTTTTCCCATGGTTTTTACCAAAAAGGAGTGATTTTAAATATTTTATAAGGACAATAAACAATATTATTAAAATAATAACATTGGTGATGTGGAAGTGAGTCATGTTTATAAAGAATTGATTTTAAAACATTAAAATATAATATACATTTTTTAGGATTCATTAAAAGATTATAAAATTAGTTAAATATCACTTTTGGGATATTATTATGTCATGATATAAATATTATATTTACACCATCTTAAAATTTTACCCAAAAATTCAATTATCACAGAAAATTATGAAAAATCACCATTGGATAATTTCAATCTGATGCTTTAAAAAATAATATTTATTATATCAAAATAATTTTCTAAATATAATAATTTTCACTTTTAAATAAGAATCCTTATTTTTTTGAAAAAGAATTTTTTTTACGATACTAACAACTTTTGGACCCTTATAAAAATTACATTGGACTTCATTAAATTATATTATTATTTATATTTAAATAAATGTTATTTAATAAGAATATTTTATTTAAATAACATTTATTTTTAAAAATCTTGAAATTGTAAAAAGAGTGTCATAATTGAGGGTATATATTTCCCAAAAATATAATTTTGATTTCCTCGTATCAAAATAATTTTTTTATCAAACTCATTATATAATAATTTATAAAGTAATAAAAAGGATAAATATAATCATTATTTTATTAAAATATAAAATATAAAAATTCATATTACTAGGGTCTAGATACATAACCCCTTATTACACCAATGTATACCCTAAGGTTAAGTTGTGTGATTGTGGTGCTTTCTTGGGGTGGGTTAACGAACATTTTTTAGGTCGTGATCTTGATAAGATTAAACTTCTCCCAAAAACGGGTTTTCTAAAGCTTTATTTGTTGGATCTCAGATTGGTTTTGGTCAAGGGAAAATCCCAGTGATTCCATCTCCCCCAAAAAATCTAATAAATGGGATTCATAGGGTATTATCCTACTTGTTGAGGCCATTGATTCTTTTTCCCATGTCAATTTTATTTTATCATAACCCTTAATATATAATAATGATAATAATCACTATACAAAGACTATATTATCAATGGTTAAGATTAACAGTATTTTTAATATGATGATCTATATTTTATAATAGTCCAAAATATCCAAATTAGTGTATATATTTTCTATAAATACATAACCTAATTAGGAATTTATTCATTTAAAAGGGAATTTAATTTATAAAATTTTGGGTCATTACATTCTCCCCCTTCAAAAAATTTACCCTTTAGATTTTATTTCATACACTAAAATAGATGATGGTACTCTTGTTTCATCTCATCTTTCATTTCTCATGTCACCTCTACAAACTTGTTGTTCCACCACAACTCTTTAACCATGTGAGTTGTATTGTTTCATATAACTTTGTCTCTATGATCTAATATCTTTACTTGATGCTCCTCATATGAATGATTGTTCTCTAAAGGTACCACCTCTATATTTAGTACATGTTAGGGGTATGATATGTACTTCCTCAATATGGATACATGAAACACATCATGTACTTGAGATAAGTTAGGTGGGAGTGATAGTCGATAGTCTACAACTATAACATGATCAAGGATCTCAAAGGGGATGATATATATTGGAATAAGCTTTCCCTTATTCCCAAACCCCATGACTTTCTTCCACAATGATATATAAAGGAACACCTTATCTTTGACCTCAATCACTAGATCTCATCGATGATTGTCTGCATAGATTTTATATCGACTTTGTGTAGATTTCATATGAAGTTTAATGGTTTGAACCTTCTCTGCAATATCTTGGATAAGATTAATTTCCATAGTTTTCCTCTCTCTAAATTCATCCCAATATATTGGATTTTGACACCTATACAGAACCTCATAAGGTTCCATTTGAATACTAGAATGGTTACTTTTTTTAAATGAAAACTTCACTAGAGGAAGGTCTTGATCCCAAAATCCTTAGAAATCTATTGAGCATGATCTCAGCATATCCTCTAGAGTTTAAATGGTTCTTTTAGATTTACCATTTGTCTGAGGGTGATAAGAAGTATTGAAACTTAGCTCTGTATCCAATAATTTCCATTCAGATTCTCTAGAACATTGAATTAAACCTCAGATATTGATTAGATACAATGAAGATTGGAACTCTATAAAATATTACCACTTACCTTATGTATATCTTGGTGAGTAGTTCAGGATTGAAATATTCCTTTATAGTAGTTAAATAAACTGAATTTGTAAGATGATTGACTACCATCCAAACAGTGTTAATTCCTTTATATGTCCAGGGGATTCCTAAAAAAAATCTATGGTTATTTTTCCCATTTTCATACTGGTATAGGAAATGGTTGCATCTTACCCTTATAATTATATCATTAATCCTTGAATTGTTAGAATACCAAGAATAAAGATATAAATTATGCATTATCCCTATTCATGTTATGCCACTAAAAGTTTTTCTTCATATATCTATATATCTCAATTATTCCTAAATAAATAGAGAAGGATAAGATATGTGAATCATCTCAAATTTCATTATCTAGCTCTGGTTTTGATAGGACACATATCTAGGTTCCAAACCTTATAAATCCATCTGTAGAAAAGTTGAACTCTGAAATATTGACTATCTTTTTCTATATCACCTCATCATATTTTTTGTACTTCTTGATCCCCTCAATAATGAATGATTTAGAAGTTATTTGAGTATGGTAGGATGAATATACTTTTATTATTCTCATGTATATCCTTTTAATGACCCATAATATTGAATCCCATGTAATCCTAATTATGGATAGGGTTGTAGGATCCTTTCTATTTAGAGCTTCTGCCACTTTGTTTTCCTACCCAGGATGGTAATATATTGAACAATCATAGTCCTTGATCATCTCTAACTGCCCTCATTAGTTAATATTGGGCTGCTTTTGTATGAATACACACTTAAAGCTTCTATAATTAGTATATATTTCACACTTATCCCCATAGAGATAATGAAACCAAATATTCAATGTGAATATCACTCTAGAAAATTCTAGATCATACACTAGGGTAGTTCTTCTCATGGATATTTAATTGGAAGGAGGAATAAGCTAAAAAATTTACATCTTGAATGAGTACCCAACCCAATCCCTTTTTTGGATGAATCACTACATATAAAAAAAATCCTTCCCCACTGGTGGGTAATGTGAGCACAAGTGTAGTGATCAACTTTTTTTTAAACTCTTTAATGCTTTCCTCACATTCATTATTCTAGAAAAAGTTCACTCTCTTTCAAGTTATATTAATGAGTGGGATTAAAAATCATGAGAAGTTTCTCAAAAATCAATGATAGTACCCATATAATTCAAGGAACTAGGATCTCCATCACATATATTGGCTTGGACTATTTTTTCTAACCTATGTTTTTGAAAGACCCATATATATCCTTTTACAGGCGATAAAATTCCCCAAAAATGTTACTTGCTTTATCCAATACTCACATTTACAGTACTTCACATAAAAATTTTGCTTTCACATGGTCTTTAGTACAATAATAAAATTCTCCTCATGTTCCTCATTGCTTTTAGAGTAAATAATATTGTCATCTATAAATACTACCTCAATTTGTTTAAGGTAAACCCTAAAGACTCTATTCATTATGTCCATGAAGATAGTTAGATCATTAGTGAGTCTAAATGGCATCAATATGTACTCTTAGTTCCCGTACCTTGTATGAAAAGTAGTCTTGGGGACATCCTCCTTCTTAACCTATACTTGATAATATAATAAATTAATATTAAACTTATAGAAGTATTGGGATCTATATAACTGTTCAAACAAGTCATCAATCCCTGGTAGAGGATACTTGTTATTTATCATGATCTTATTGAGCTCATGATTATAACAACCCAAAATTTTATCAATGAAAATTACCTTCTTATAATTATTTCATATAGTATAATCACATAAAATTACATTAATAACACAATATAAAAATTATAAATTAAGAATGAATAAAATAAGAGGTAAATCTAGAAGTTAAGAAAACTTTACCAATGAAATAGTAACTTTACATTAGGAATAATAATTTGACCCTTATGAATAGTAATTTGGCCATTAGAATAGTAACATCACCCATGAAAGTATAAATAAAATTTAGGCATCCTATAAATTAAAGTATGATATAATTATATCATAGTATAAGTAAATAAATGTTTTAAAAATTATTAATTAAGTGTTGGTATTTTTGTAAGTTATAAATATTTAATTACAATTTTATATTTAATATAATGATTTAAAAGAAAATTTATTTCTATAAAATGTATTAATAAATTATTATTTTGTTATCTTATGATTAATATAATTTTATGAGACCTTATTTAATTTTTCAAAGTGTTACAAAATTATTTATAATTTTAAAATTAGTATTTTCCAAACAATTGATGATTTTAATTAAAACTTAAATTTATAATATTTAGAAAATTATTTTTATAAAATGGAGTTTATTTTTGAATTCTACACCTTGGAAAATGGTTAGGGTGATTTTTTTTGTATTTTTCTAAAATAATTGAATTTTTAGTGAATAGTAAAATATGGTAATTTTCGATATATATACATTATAAGTTAAATAAAATATTCCTTGAGTTATGGATGATGTAATAACCATTTGTTTAAAATCACCTAATCTAATTAATATATTTATTCTTAATAATCAACAATATTTCTTGTCTTGAGCAAAATAATAAATTAATGAATACAATAATGAGAAAACACCATTCTCCTCCACTATAAGTACCACCTCTTCTCACCCCTTAAAAGCTTTGATAATTGTCCAAATTCTACCCAATATTATTCCTAAACCTCTACCCCACATCTAGGATCTCTTCATCTCATCAAAATACCAAAACATTTTTCCATATGAGGTTTTCAAGGAGGAGAAATTCAAGAGGTAAATTCCTCTTTCCTTTTATTTTAATTTCATTTCAAGTTTTTTCTTATTATCTCTTCACCTCTCATAAAAATGGTATGATAAATCCAGTACCTCACATATACTATAATTTTATTATGATAATGGAATAATCCATCACTAAACCCCTCTCCTCTCCATTTTATTCTAAAAATGAAAACGTCGTTCGTGAGGTGTTAATTTATCGCCTTTAAGGATGAAATTTTTTCATTTTTTATTAATTACTTAAATTTTGGTCATAAAACCATTTTTATGGTTAAAATAACTATAATATATTTATTATATCCTATTTAATGTTATAGAATCATTATATACACATGATTTTAAATAATAAAACAAAACAAGTTCATTGTGAGTGAAAACAGTCCAAAATAACCCAAATGATCATCACCGACATCTTATCAAATGATTCATCCTAACCCAAATAACCAAATAAATTATACGATAATTTAACATTATTTATGTTAATTAATAAATTTTAACTTAAATTCTGGATTTTTATTTCCATTTTATATGAACTTCTATACTCTTATACAATCGAATCAATTATGAAAACTAAGAAAACGAGCACTCCCAAATAATGAAATTGAACACTATAACTCATAAAAAGGAACTAAATAAACATAATAAAATTATACTAAATCAATTAAATGTATAAAATTTTCTATAATTATTATTTAATCAATTTTATTTTATTATTCAGGACATTAAAATCAAGTGCAGAACCATTTCATACATAAGGTAAGAGATTTTACCTGAACCTCCATTTTTTTTGCTTCGGGTTACTCTTCCTCTATCTTTATCCCAATGTAATTCTTATTTATTTTTGTATAATTATTTTATATTATACGTATATTTTCCAAAATCATGTATCCATATCATATCATCCCTCTTTTTTAGGGTAAATATATGTTTTAGAAAGGTTCCCTTTTGAATTCTTCCCGATAAGCAAGCCCAGTTCAAGGAAAATTCTCGATTTCTTACCTAATTCCAAGTGAACTCTATATTATGTTTTAAGCAACCATTTGTTCCTTCTAAAATCACTAATTTTATCATGAAAAAATATCTTGGTTCATTTTTGGTTTTATAAAAACAAATATTCTTTTTCCACTTTAAATTCTCTTTAATATTTTCATTAAACCGCACAAAAATGTTTCATTTCTAAGGTTTCTTAAACAATAATTTTACAAGTTTCCTCTTCAATTATCATGATCCATTATGATTTTACCTTATTAATTTCCATGTATGTTTTGAATCAGTTATTTTATGAAAACATTTATGATATTATCATTTTTTATTCCTTGTGAAATGATTATGATACCCATTTATTTCCATGGGTAACCCTTATGTTTATTCATAATGTGGAACACATATTCATGAGCATGTTATGATGGGTGTACCCAGATATTTATCTAATGAATTGGGTAATGTTTATTCTCATGAGACGTCATGTTGGGATAGGGAGTGAACCTAAATCCTTTATGGGACTTTGTCAGTCATCTCTTGGCGGTTATCCTTGACTCATGTTTATGTCATGTTATATGTTGTTTCCGTATTCCTAAGATTCCATGATTATATGTTACCATGTTATGAATGTTATTATTACTTATGTTTATTCATGTTACATACCTTTTATCTTATCATTTTATGATTTCTAACCCATGTGTTATGTTTTATTCCTGTGTTTATTTTCTTACTGGGCTTTTCAGCTCATCCATTTTGTTTATGTATTCTCTAGGTTATCCTATGAAGTTATAGGATCTCAATGGAAGTTAGGAGATCATTTTGGAGATTAAAATAAATATTCTTTCTTGATGTTTAAATATGTACCTAATCTTACCAAATACACTAGAATTTATGATCCTTAGCTTGTAGTTTCATGTTTAATTATGCTTAAAATCATGTAATAATATGTGTAAAAGTCTAGGGTTACTATAATGATAATAAATGTAGAGTTGCATTGAACTATCATTATTCTTGAAATAGTGGACCAACTCACCCCATGGTGAAGCACTTGAGTGCATAAACCCTTTATCTAGATTCTCCTATAGTTTATTCTTCACCTCCTCAAGTTCAACAGTGTCCATTTTATATAGAGTTTTGGATATTGTCAATGCTCCATATATATGATCAATTGAGAAATAAACCTCATAACTTGGAGTAATACCAATAAATTCTTTGGGAAACACATCTAAATATTACCTTACAATGGGGATGTCATCAAGGATGATATTTTCCTCACTCTAAATCATTTGAGCTAGATAAAATTGCTCATAAGGAAAAAATATCCATGCTTGAGATGATTATACTAAAGGAGATTCATCCCCCTCCTTACAATTGTATATAATTAGAGGGTGATTCATCCCCCTGTGGCTTTTCAATTTTTCCCGCCCGTTGCTCCTCTGGCTAGCGGCTTGAAGGCTCCAGCCCCGAAGACCTTCGATACCGGTGTTCCTGCAGCCGTCGTGCCCGAGGGGCCTCTGGGCCCCCCTGGACCCCATCCTCGGCCCGCCCTTCAAGTGTGCTCTTTCCGTGATGCCTTGTGCGGGCCGTCTCGCGGATCCCCGAAGATGTGCTTCCCATCTGTGCGGCCAGTATCTCCGGTTGTATCGAAGATAGGTTCCTGTGTTTCGATGGAGATTTCTACGGAGGCTTTTGCGGAGGCGTCCTCTTGTCTGCACTTGACCCTTGTGGCTCTTTTTGGGGCGGAGTGGCCGTCTGTGTAGGTATTTAAGCTATTTGTGGATTCTTGGGGTCTGTCGGGTTTGGACCAGATCTCAGTGCTTCACCACCATTCCTTCTGTTTGGTGTTGGAATCGGAGGATGACTTTGTCTTTGCGTGGTGCAAAGCCCTGAGGTCTTTTGGGCGGTGGCGTTTCAGCCCAGCTCCCTGGGCGCTGGAGGCCCACAAGGGGAAGGAGAGTCCTTGTGCGGTGGTGTTGATTGGTCCCCCTGGTCTTCCCCTACCCTTCCAAAACACAGCTTTCCTCAGAGCGATGGGCGACTCCCTTGGCAGTTTATTATGTGCGGATGACCACACCCTCTCTTGTGAAGACATCCTGGTGCCTAGGCTGTGCGTCGAGCTGGATTTAACGGAGCCGTTACTTGAGAAGATCATCTTAAAGGTGTCGAATGCAGTGACTTGGGAACATACTATTTTTTACCCTGTGCTCCCCAGGTTTTGCTCCTATTGCTGTCTCCAGGATCATTCAAGGGTCTCGTGCAGATCTCTCCAGAAAGGCGGTCCGCGAAAAGCTCCCTGGATCCTATCTCGCGGTGGCCCTCCCCCTATACAGCCTGATCCTATGGCCCCTGGGTGTCTCCTTGGGTAGGGGTCCTTGTCTTCGGTTGATTAGTTCCCCTCACTGGTTTCTGCAGAGGTTCCTCCGCTGCCTCCTCCCCCAGCTGGAGCCTCCTCCCCCTACAGGGATCTGATGCTCTTTCCTGGGATCCCGGCTCCAGCATGTGGTCTTGTGGCTGGGATATCTTTTCCTTCTCAAAGATTTGTTGTAGAGAGGATATGGGACTGGATTTTGTCCCTTCTTCATCCTCCCTTGGCCCATCGGGATTTGCTTCTTCCCTGAAGAATGTTCTCCTTACCCTGCATGGAGAGCTAGTCGGTTCAGAGAGCCTGCCCTGGCCTCCCCCCCTCAGTGAGGCTATTGTGAAGGTTGGCCCCTCCAAGGCCCTGGTTTTCAAACCGCCCTGGTCTCCTCCCTTAAAGGCCAGAGATGCCGATTCAGTGGGCATATCGGCCAAGGTTCTAGAGCATAGGTCATCTACCTCCCAATCCCCTCGCAGGGTGCCAAAGGGGAATCCAATGGAGCCTCCTCTTCACAAGTCGCCCAAGGCTGTTGATCCCTCCGCTTCTAGCCCAGGGGTGTGCACCTGCACCCAATCGAGGCTTCTCAGGGAAGGCTCCCCCTTCCCAAGCATGATGACCAATGAGCCTAGGGACAAAGATGGGTTCCATCTGGCTCAATGTTATCCATGTTAATCTGGAATGCTCGCGGCCTGGGCGCCTGGGTGAAGTCAGACCACATTGTCTTGGAAGTCAGGAAAAACAAAGTCAGCATCGTTGCAGTTTTGGAGCACAAAAAAAAGCCGATCAATATCAGGTTCTTTTGTCACCTTGTCCATATGCACGACTCCATGCATGCAGACCCGTCTAACATGCATATCTGATTGTTCTGAAAAAATGAGGTTTCCCTGGAGATGATTGAGGTGGGCGACCAATTTATCACCATGAAAGTCACCTCGGGGGAGGAGTGCTTCTTCGCCTCCTTCGTTTACGGTAGCTGTGTACCTCAGAACAGAAATTTTTTATGGCAGGGGCTCAGATATTTTGATCCAGGGTTTCTCCCATGGGTAGTAGTGGGGGACTTCAACATAATTCTCGATCCGGAAGAGAAGAAGGGGAGAGGAGCATTTCCCCGGTGGGCAAGCTTGGACTTTGCAAGTTTCATGGCGGGTAAGGGGCTCCTCGACATGGGGTACTGTGGTGATCGGTTCACGTAGTGAAATAACCAGGGTGGAGGAAGGCGGAGCTGGTGTAGACTTGATCGATGTCTGGCCAATAACAACACTCTTATTTCGTTCTCCAATGCTGAGGTCAAACATCTTGCTCGTGGTATCTCAAACCACTCTCCAATTCTGGTGTCTTTGTCACCCAAAATATACTCTCAAGAGGCATTCAGGTTCTCTCAACATTGGTCCCATATGCATGACTATCAACGGATTGTGAGGGAGTTGTGGGTCGCCCCTTCACCAAGGCACACTTGGGTTGCTCTTCACAATAAACTCTGAAGGCTGAAGAAGGGCCTATCGGATTGGGCCAGAACCTTACCTCCCATCGATCAGAAACTGGAGGCTCTTAAACAGAGTGTCGAAGTTCTCAAATCAAGCTTGGAGGAGGAGTGGAGTGACTCAGCTTATGAGGCCTTAGTGGAAAAAAGGACAAGGTGGGCGAAGGAGATTCTCAAGCAGGAACAGTTAGCCCGGGACTGTTCCAAGGTTAGGTGGTTGAATGAGGGTGACAAAAATACTGCTTTCTTCCACGCTTGCATCAGGGAAAGGAAGAGATGGATCAAACCCAACCTATTATTAGAGGACGGATCCTACTCGAGTGATAGAGACACAATTGGGAATTTGGTGCTTTCCTTCTTTCAGGACCTCCTTGCTGGCACGAACCCGAGGATGGCCAGTGGGTATCCTAGCGGAAACTCAGATATGTGGGCAACGATCCCTTCCATAGTGACCAGACTGGACAATGCATGCCTGGAGGCAACTACCAATGAAGAATAAATCTACATGGCCATGTAGAAACTCAACCCAGACAGTGCTCCTGTCCCTAACGGCTTCCCTGGTTCGTTCTACAGTGGGGCATGAGCTGTTGTTAAGAAGGACATCATTGAAGTTGTGCAAGACTTTTTTCGAGGAGGGATCCTCCCTCAGGTTTCTAGTGCTACATCATTGATTATGATACCCAAGGTTAAGGACCCCTCCTTGCTTTCTCACTATCATCGTGTGAGCCTCTGCAACTTCCCTTACAAGATCCTAGCATGCATTATCAATCAGAGGCTGTCCAAGCATCTTTCGGGCTGGATCTCTCTCTAACAGCATGGATTCGTTAAGGGTCGGTCCATTCAGGGTTCAGTATCTCTTTCTCAAGAGATGGTAAGGGACATTAACTTCAAGACACACAGTTCGAACATGGTGATCAAATTAGATATGAACAAAGCTTTCGACAGGCTTGAGTGGAGTTTCATGAACAGAGTCCTCTCGTCAATAGGGTTTTCATCCAGGGCTGTGGATATTATCTTCAGATGCATTAGCTCCTCCTGGCTAGCGGTCTCTTTCATGGGGAAGACACACATCTTCTTCAAGGCTACCAGAGGCCTTCGGCAGGGGGACCCGCTTTCTCCAAGCCTCTTCATCCTAGCCCAGGATACTCTCAGCCATCTCATAAACTGTGGAATATGTCAGGGAGGAATCCTTCCTTATAGGAGAAAGCAGAACATTTCTTCGATCTCCCACCTGATGTTCGCGGACGATACTATGATCTTCATCAATGGTGGGAGGATTTCTGTTCGGACTATCATGAAAATTCTGGAGGATTATTGTTTCTGGAGTGGAAAACTCATCAGCAACTCAAAGAGAAGCTTCTTTATATCTTGTAGGAGCTCTTCCAGGCGGGTCTCCTCCCTGTGCAGCCGCCTGAACATGCAATAGGGCTCCTTCCCGATGGAGTATTTGGGAACGCCAATCTCTTCAGGTAGGCTCTGCATTCGTGATTTTGATCACATTGTTTGCAGGATCATGAGCCACATTCTCAATTGGAAAAACCAGTTTCTCTCGTTTGGGGGCCGTATCGCCTTGGTTAACAGCGTTCTGTCTGTGATCCCCATTCATTCTTTGGCCTCCACAAATGTTCTGCAGGGGTTGATTAACACTATCGACAAGGTTCTATGCAGATTTGTTTGGTATGCAAAAACTGAAGGAAAGAGGCACTGGGCCTCGTGGGTAAGGCTTGCGAGACCCATTCACGACAGAGGGATCAACGTCAAGAGTCTTCAGAGTAATCTCCATGGCATGCATGCCAAGCTGGTGTGGGAAATACTGGAGGAGTGCTCACTCTGGGGGCAGACCATGTCACATATCAGGGGGAACACCGCGGTGGATGGTTGCGGGTATGCTTTTCCCCTCTGGTCGAAACTCTATCCTCTGGTCTAGACCCTGCAACAAAGCTCAAGGTGGATCGTCGGATCTGGTGATCTTCTTTTCTGGAACAAGAACTGGGCAGGTTCCGTCCTCGCCTTCCCAGGTTGTCCGGATCCTCTGACCATGGTGAAGGAGGTGCTACTTCATCCCAGACTCACCAACGCTGTTTTGAACGAGGACCAGCAAGCTCTGCTCGAGTCGATTGAAATCACGTTAGAACCAGATCATTGCGTGTTTACTCCTTCGTCTTCTGGTGTTTTTTCCACTAGTGATTTTCGCAGGCTCCTCTCCTCGCAGGACCACCATGATCAGTGGAATGAGAAGGTCTGGTGCCACAAGATCCCCAAGAAATTCAATTTCCTTATTTGGTGCATTAGGAACCGAGCTCTCTCTACAGATGAGAACATTAGGAAACTGGGGATTAGTATCGCCTCTGGGTGCCATTTTTGCAACAATAGGCCGGAGGAGAGCTCTGAACATTTTTTCTTCGAATGCGGTTGGGATCACGCAGTTTGGTCCTTCCTTGGAGGCAGCTCAGGTCCCGCCACTCAAGAGTAGAATGACTCTCTATTCTAGGAGGTGTGGTTCCACGACGTGCTGGGATCTGAGTCAGAACAGTTGGCCCAAGCCACTTTACTCAATGCCTGGTGCTGGTGCTTGTGGCAAGCTCGTAATCAGGCAAGGTTTGAAGGCACAACTCCTACGGTAGGGTCCATTATTGTGAGGACTCGTTTTCTATTGACTGATATGGTTGCGCTCTCAAAAGGATGGCAGGAGGCTTCTGATTTCAATTTCCTACGGGACAATGCATCCTTGGCTCACCCTCTCTCGGTCAGATTACAAGGTAAATGGGTGGGTTGGCATCCTCTTATCACAGGCTACAAGTTGAACACGGATGGGTCATGCTCATTGGGTGCGATGAAGGGAGGAGGTGTGGTTCGAGGCATCGGGGGCAATTTGGTTTTGGCCTTCACTTCATTCTATGGTTCTAGTTCTCCCCTCCTGGGTGAGGCTAAGGTTGTGCTCTCTGGGCTCTCTCTCTTCATTCAAGAAAATCTGACTATATCCCATGTGGAGACCGACTCCCTGATCCTTCATGATTCCCTACATGGTAAAAGGTCTATTCCTTGTTCCATATCCTATGTGGTTAGGAAATATCGAGCTCTCCTTCAGCACAACATCCAAGTGACTCACATATGTCGCAAGGGGAATAAGGTCACGGATTACATGGATTCCTTAGTTGACAAAAGCTCCATCAACACTAGCCTTATCTCAATTAACTGTTTGGAACCAGAAGGTGTCAACTTGATCATAGGGGATGCCCTTGGTCTGCACTATTTTATACCTCCTTAATCCCGGGGTCACCTTGTTGGCCCTTTCTTCTTTGAATAATTTTTTTTGACTTGGATGGATAGAGTATCACAAGGTTTTTTGGAAGTTCATCCCATAAATATGTACATGGTAGAAGTTATATAATTAGGATGCAATAATTGAACCATTTTCCATTTCTATAGATATATCCAATTCCATGTTTTGAGGTGGTGTTTAAATAGATCTACTAAACTTGTGTGATATAAAATAATTCATATAATGAGAATCAAATTGTGCATTCACTATTCTTGAATGAATAACCAGTGTGATTATCACCATATCATTTTTTGGGATCCACCTTAGAAGTTGCGATGGAATAAGCTCACACTTTCTCTCTAGGCCTTAAAGGTTTGTGGAATCAGTTATCATTGACACCCCTTATCTTAGTTCATTGATCTACATGGTGTATTTATTACTTATAGTTCAAATATTGGTTAATAGGATGAGGGTTGACTGGATTATTCTTTTCTTCCATCACATTGGTGGGTTTCACTTGTCAAAATTCTCTAGCAAGGTTCCCTTTCTTCCCAAACCTAAAGCATTTCTTTATCCACTTTAGAAAATTTTTGGGATTCTTTTTCTCACACTTTTTGATAATTATGATGTTGGAATTTCTTTCCCCCATGATATTTCTCTATGGAACCTCAAAAATTAAAATCCATTCTTTGTTTCCTATCTCTTGAACTGCAAGGCCATTAAGGTTCATTGATCTATAATTAAAATTTGAAGGCACATCAGACAATTTCCTCCTAACTATCAAAGTCTAAAATTGATAATGATCTTTGTATACAAAGATTTATCACACCAAAGAAGTAGTCAAATTTACTTTCGGGGGAGATGAAAAATCTAGAGGCATATCGTGAAAGTTATGTAAAGTTTGCCTCATATTCCTTAATGGATTTTTCATCCTTTTTATTAAGAAAAAGGAATTAATTTTCCATTTTTAGTTTGATAGTGTGGGGAAAATATTTATTAAAATACATATTCTGGAATTATTTCCACTCCACCACTTCAATCTCTTCTTTGGGATTCATATTTTTGATCAATGTCCACCATTGATAAAATTATACCTCTATATGATAAACTACCAGAATGACCTTCTCTTAGTCAATTCATTTAAGGATAGTGAATTTAATTTCAATGGAATTGATCCATTTTTTCCTAATTAAGGGATTGGAAGATCCACTGAAAGCCATAGGCCTTCAGTACATAAAAGTCTCAATTTCAAATTTCTCTTTATTAGGGGGATGTGGGTGTTCCTCCTAATTTAAGTTTCTATTAAAAACTTGATTTAACTAATAAATAATCATCATGAAGTTACAAATTCTTACTCCCATTAGGTTGGGTATCTCATTTGGGCAGTCATCACATTACCCCTCACATTGGTTGTTAACTCAACTCCTTTTATTTCCTTTCATTGACTAGAATACAGGGAAAATTAGGGATGATAAATTTAAAACTATTAACCATATACAAGGGAAACTATGAAAATTTAAGGGATAAAATATAAATGACAAACATTCCTTAATATAGAAATTTATAGGTTTCAATATAAGTTATCCTTGGTTTATTTTCTAACATAAAATTTCATGAGAATTTATTTATTCCATTAATAATGGTTTGTAAGGATCTTGTGAAATAACTAAAGCATATCCCCTTGGATTATCAAACTAGGTGTGCATCAAGGACTTATTTCCATGCACCCAGTGATTATTGAGTCAATTACCAATGTTCCCTTTTCGAGGTCATTACCCCTATGTACAACTATGTCAGATCTACATCCACTTATAGTATCCAAGAAGGGGCTCTATTTCTTGGAAACCAATTAATACATACTTTACCATAATTTAGGGATGTTATCATATACTTAGTATTATCCCTAAGGATTTCAATAATGTTTTCTAATCTTAATCCCAAAAAATAACTAGACTTTCCTCTGATACTAACTATGAAAAACCATATATTTAATAAACCATAATTCATGATTTATTAGATAAATATACACATAATACTGACCCAAAAGATCAAGAGGCCTAGTTTTTTTGGGTAATTAGACACATAAATCAATAACTTGAAATAGTGGAATAATGAAATTATTTAAAAACTCCACAACATGCCCTTAAAATCCATTGATCATTAAATACTGCATAAGATAACCTTGGGACATACATAAGAAATGAGTGAGATATAAATACTATTAATAATAAAATAACAATACAATGAAAGTAGTAAATGTGAGTTAATAGGAATATCAATATGAAATAAATGGGTTGATAATAATAAACATGAACATCGAATCATGATATAATATGATAACATCAAGGAAACATAGAAATACAGAAACAACATAAAACATGAAATATTAAACATAATTCAAGTATAACAGTTGAGACATCATAACACATTTTTCTTAGGATAACCTCCCATTCAACATAAATGGTATCTAATTAGATAAAAAATCACCTAATGCACTGAAGTGATATATAATTCTGGGCTCACCCTTCAAGTTCATATCATGTACATGCATTTGTGTACCACATCGAACATACAACATAAGAATCCATTTCACAATTTTAATCCCATGATTAAAGAGTGTGGGATATATAAATGGAATTAAAAAATAAATGATTAATAGGTTCATATAGGTTAATACCCTTGAGTGGAAATGGGGATGGGTATTCACTATATAAATGTTTGACATAGAAAATAACAGGATAATTTCAGTAGCAAAACGGGTGTATATAAAGATTCATGGAATGGGGTATCTAATTACATGGAAATAATAAGTATAGTAAGAGGGATTTTTAAAAAAAAATCACTATAAAAAACTGGAAATCAAAAGGCATAATATAAATAAGGTTCTTTGAATAAAGTGAAGGAGGATATGATGCCTTACCTTGAGAGGGTGCTTCTATAAGATTGGGAGGTTCTTCTTAAGAGCTTGTAAATATCTTGGGAGGGATATATAGAGGGATAGGGAGAGTAATTTATTGATAAATGGGTTTTTAGTGAAGAGGAGTGGGATTATTTTTGGGTATTTATAGCAAAAGATAGGTTAATTCTTTATTAATTTCCAAACTTAGGTTTTGGACTCTATATGAAAAAATAATAAAAACCACAAACCTTACCATGATTTTTGACCATTTTTTCTACCAAATATAAGTGATTTTAAATGTTTTTTAAGTATAAACACTTAAATTATTAAAATAATATCATTGGTGATGTGGAAGTGAGTTGTGTTCATAAAGAATTGATTTTAAAATCTTAAAATAGAATATATTTTTTGAAGGAATCATTAAAGGATTATAAAATTAATAAAATAAATTCAAAAAACATTATGTTAAAGGGGAAACATGTTTTTGGTCATGGATACTTCTTATAGAATTTATTAATTCACTTTTTGGCTATTATGATGTCATAATATAACTTGTATATTTATACTGTATTTAATTTTTACCAAAAAATTCTATTTTCTCATAAAATTATGAAAAAATAACTATCAGATAATTAAAACATGCTAATTTAAAAAATGATATTTATTTTATCCAAATATTTTCCTTAATATGACTTTTTTACTTTTAAATAAAAAACTTATTTACTAAAAAATACTAGTTTTTATGATACTAACAACTTTATAACCCTTATAAAAATCATATTGAACTTCATTAAAATTTATTAATATTTATATTTAAATAAATATTATTTAATAAGAATATTTTTTAAAATAAAATTTATTTAAAAATTCTTGAAATTTTCAAAAGAGTGTCATAATTGAGGGTATATATTTCCCAAAATACAATATTCATTTCCTCATAGAAAAATCCAGTTTCTATCAAACCCATTATATAATTATTTATAAATTAATAAAAAGGGATAAATATAATAATTATTTTATTAAAAAATAAAACATAAAAATTTATATTACTAGGGTCTAGATACATATCCCCTTATTACATAAGCGTAGACCCTAAGGGTAAGGTGTATGATTGTGGTGCTTTATTGGGGTGGTTGGACGCACATTGTTTGGATTGTGATCTTAATAATATTGAACTTCTCTCATAAAATATTTCAATCAAGATTTAGTTATTGGAAATTAGATTGGGATTTTTCAAGGGAAAACATTAGTGATTCCATCTTCCACAGAAGCTTCGATAAATGAGATTCATAGGGTACAATCCTTCTAGTTGAGGCTCTCCCTTCTTTCATCTACATCAATTGGATTTTATCATAACCATTAAAATATACTAATCATAATGTTCACTATACATTTTCTATATAAAAATGGTTAAGATGCTTAATGATCTTTTAAATCTTATAAGCTATATTTTATAATGGTCCAAAATATCCGAAGTAGTGAAAGTGTTTTCTATGACTACATTACTTAGTAAGGAATTTATTCATTTAAAATGGAATTTCATTTATACAAGTTTGGGTCATTTCAAGTATGGAAATAAGGTGTGGCTGTACTAATGAATCATTTCAGAAACAAAAGGATTCACATGACATTCATCATGCTTGGTTCATGGGTTTTATATATTGATTACATGCTACTTGTGATTTTTTTACCTTGTGATTATATTTTCCAGATTATATTAGTATAATTTATATATTACTATGGTCTATAATTCACTGGTAATAAGAGGATTGATATTTAAAATGAACACAGTGTCATATATGGTTTTTTATATATATGGATATGGTGAAATCTTACTTGACCAATTACTAGGATGATCTCTTGATATATATAGGAAAATATAAATGGATTAATGATGATCTTGATTAAATAATGTGCTAGTAAGTAACCTATAAGGTATTTTCCCTCATAGATTATCAATGAAATTATTTAATCAAGACATGGAAATACGAAAACTTGTTAGATCCTAGACATGATCAAAATGTAACCCATGAAAAAATATAAATAGATCTTTAAATGATAGTATTGGTTAAATAGAGTGCTAATAATAAACCTATAAGGAATATTTCTTTATAACATGTGAATGGAGCCCTATTTAAGAAATAATTGTGGATAATGGAAATCATGATAAATGGTGTAATGGTTAAGTGTAAATCCTAGATTTAAAAGGATGTGAATCTTGTGTGAATGTAAACCTTGTGGCTTGTGGAAATGGAAATATATTGAGAAGTGTGATTTCTAAAAAAAGTGATGTTTGGGTTAAATAAAATTACAATAAACAACCTATAAAGTGCATTCCTATATATCATGTGAATTAAATTCTAGTTAACCAACCATAGAATGTGAACTTTTTGAAATGATAATGACTTATTAATGTAAACCTACATAGTGTTGACCTTAGATGCATGAGGTGACTCAGAGGGATTATATGTTTGGATTGACCTAGTGTATGGGATGTGGGAATATTATGAGAGCCAAAGTTATGTGGTTTTAATGTTATGGATCTTAACTATTTGTAGATATGACCCTGGTGATGGTAGGATAGGCTAGAGAGAGAGAGATTACAGTTTATGAGAACCCTAAGTTGGGTGTTTGGAATGCTATATGTCACGTGAGTTTGGGATGGAGATGATTATTGTCCTATGAGCTCTGGTTTTTGTGAGAATTGGTTTATATGATAGGTGGTATGACCTAGTGACCTTTTGGTTGTGGCTCAAGTTACGTGAGTTAATGACTTATGAACTTTGAGGGTAACCCATGATAAGGGTTTTCCATATTCTATAAACACCACTAAATGCGAGAGGCATGGGTAGATACCCTGGTTTATGCGGTTAGTGCATGTTCAATATTTCAACATTTCAGAGTGGTTGCAGTTGAGTACCTAGAGACCTAGAGCCTTTAGTCTAGGATATTGTCAAAGGGATAAGATCATTCAGATGCTTGGACCTATCTCTGTGAATATTATTTTGGGCATGCATTGACCATGTAGATAATTGGTTTAGATTATAGAAATGAATCTCGAGATGATGGGTGTTTGTGTGTGTGTCCTTGATATATGAAAGGTGTCAGGACTGTTATAGAGGGAATCGAGAATGCCTTTGGTTAGAAAAAGGGACCTGCCAGAAGCATAACTTGTTGCTTCTTTAGGAATTTGAGTCTAGGATCAGTGATGATCAACTCATGGGATGACAAGTCAGGTCCTATGAATTGGTTGTAATAGAGTTGTGACATTTGGTTTCGAAGATATTGGATGGTCCAAGAGTGATAACCCATTGTCTATATGAAATTAAAGTTATTATTAGGGCTTAGAGTGGTGCACGTAAGGTGCGTACAGGTATTTGGAATGGGAAATGAGATTACTTGAATGGTTTTAAATGTGAAATCACTTAGGGTGATGGTGCTCAATATCAACTTTGAGGTTATAGAGGCAGGTTCGGTGGAGTGCTTGGTCCTATCAAGTTTGGGATGTAATTATAGCAGTTTGGTATGATATAGCATATAACCTTGTAGTTTTTTAGTGAAACCAAGTGGTAGGATGTAATGGTTTAGACCTTGGAATGACTAAAGTCCCCATTTTTGAAGAGGGGCACCGAAAGTACTCCCAGTTAAGTAAGGTGAACCTATGAGTGATCATGGTTAGTGGTTTAGGTGTATGGTCCCAGTTTAGATGTGACATGACTCATAGTAATGTGAGTCAGTTTTCATGTTCAGGAGGTGTAGGAGTGTGAACCCAATTTTATTTGATAGACTAGGGCAGTTCATGTTGGTATTGTAGTGCCTACAAAACTTTAAATTGGTGAGAGACTATGTGTGATTTAGATCTTGATGACCTTGGTGAGGAATTATGGGAATAATTGCATGTTTTTTTGGAAAGGGAAAAGACCGTCAGTAGAGAGGGTTGGTATTAGTTTGGATTGGAGTATTGTAGTATGGTTAATTTAAGAGATCAGTTCTGGTAAGGTATTAATAGGATGGTGATCGTGGCCTGGGAAGAGTGACACATGTGTGCCGATGGTAGGACCTGTTGAGGATAGTACTTGAGGAGTAGTGTAAGGAAATATATATAATTGTACTACCACCATAAGAATCATAGGTCGTGAACCTCAATATGATGAGTCTTGGTGAGGATCAATGATGATGTTCTATGAGTTAGAAGTAAATAATGTTTGATGGTTAGAGCAGTGCTCGGGCTGAGTGGGTTTGGCCATGTCCAACCATTGTAATATTAGGGCATTGAACTAGTGGGATGATGATTAGGACACTCCTATGTTGGGGGGGGTATTATTCCAATCATGGGAATGTTCCCCTTGGGTGAGAAGGGTTATTTCTATGTGGGTCCTAAATTTAGATGTTCATAATGAAACTAAATTCCGATGCGTATGTGTTTTCATTGTAATAAATATTCCTTGGGGAATTATATAAGTCACTCTCTATGTTATGTTGTTTGGGTCCAATTAAATGTTTTGGGATTAGGATGAAATAATGTGACCCAAACAATTCTTTTTGGTTTCACACTAGTTCTTGGGTGAGGGCATGGTGAGTAGTGTAGGTGGTTGGTGTTTTGACTATGGAATCACATTGGGGCTCATTTTAGACCTCAGGGTTCCAGGATGAGGATAGGATTCCTTTTATGATCAAGGTTTTATGCTCTAGTGGTTTAAAGACATGAATATAGTGAAATTCAAGGATCCCTGAGATGGGTTGTCCAAGGAAGATCTGATTGTGATCTTGTAAATTTTTGGATGCGGTGAGATGAAAAAAAATTAATCATATCTTATTGGATGCGATGGTGATTTCTATAGTTGGATGGGGATTTTAAAGGAAAAAATCTGGCATGTTTGGATCATTCTTGTGCTTCAAATTCATGCCCATTTAGGCTTCAATAATGGAAGTGAGAATTGGTGCCAACATTGACCAGTACACTCAAGTGTGTTGAGATATGGTGCATCAATAACCTTGCTGAGTGGTTGGTGGACCACTAAGAATAAGCCTTGGTAGGAAAATTTCAATGGAAGGAGGCACCGAGGTTTATAATTGTACTTATATGCTAATTACTATGGTATGGAGCACTATAGGACAAAAAATTAGTTGTATGGTGATTTGAGGGTGTCTCAGGATAGATTTAAGCCATGGAGTCTCATCGTTGTTTGGATTATAAATACAAGTGTCACATTAGGTTCAAGAAAACTTGTTTTTTATGTTAAGAGGTGCACTTTATAAGAAATTTAGGCATTCATAAATGAAACAAAGATGTTTTAAACAACCCACATAGGTTAGGTGATGCTGTTGGATAACCACCAAGAGTTCTTAGGGACAATAAGTGTTATAGTGCGTAGTTTGTAAGGCCTGAGTGTATGGATGAGATTTGAGTCATGGGGGGTTTGGTCCTTTACTTTATTGGAAATTAGAATTCAAGTTTTTATTATTGGAACCCCTAAAAAGAGGAACTTTGGATGTGAAATTAGGGCCAAGTGGTAGACTAGGGGTTTGGGAGAGCACTGGAGGGAGACCGGGGCTGGTTGGACCACTGTAGTTACCACTTTCTTATCGATGGCCTTACCAGAACCTAGAAAACCCTAATTGGATCACCAGCTAGGTGATAGCCCCATAGGTATTTTTTAATGATGTTTTTACCAATAATTTCACTTTAGTATTTCCCTTCATCCATTTATGTAGGATTTCGTGTTCCCCTATGGCCAGTAGGACTCTCCAAATGCATGAAATCCCCTCCCATCTTCCATGGGTGGTTCTCCTCAACCTAGTTTCCAATTTTACTTATGTTAGATGTATTGGAAATATTTAGGTAGTTTTAAGTTTACAATGCCTTATATTCTTAGTTCCCTTCATTTTCTAGTTCTCTCATTCCATTTATGTCTAATATGCACTATTTTCAGGGTGTTATCGATTCCTCCCGATTCAAGCTAAACCGATGGTCGAAATTTGATGGGTAGACTCTCTTAAGAATAAGTTAGGTGGTCCATTTAAAATAAACCATAGTATCAATTATTTATTAGATATATTATATTTTTTGTCCATTAAAAATTTTCATGTATTGACCTAATTAAAATATAATGTTCTAAAATGTGGTTTGAAAATATTCAATTCCCTTTTACAAAAACATAGAAAGAGATTACCTAGTTAGGTGTGAGCGTGTTTCCATGACATGTAAAATTTATTATGATTTAAAGATTATTTTATAGTCTAGTTAATACCATATGTCATATCTCAAGGATCTTTGGTGGTTTATAGTTTTTTATCAATAAAAAAAAACTAAAAAGTTGGGGTGGTTTTGAAAATAGTTTTTAAAACAATAACTGAATTTAAAGAGTTTAATAGTTGAAACACCAAGTGGATTTTGAAAAATATTAGATAAATTGGTTGTTCTGAGTCCAATACACAAAATTAAAGTTCATTTTTCTTATATATTCATATAGGTTTGGAGTAAATATTTGGTTGAAATTAATCAGAATACCGATTAATTCCCAAGCTTTTATATTAATGCATGTAGAACCAAGACTTGACATAACAATCTTATTTTCAAGGAACAACCCTTATTCATGGAATAATAGATTCAAAATTATATTTAAATCTCAATAAATTGGGTAAGAAAATGATTCTTGTGTTTTCCAATTTGAACAACACACTTCACACACTCAAAAACCCACATCGATTAGTAAGAAATTAAGAGCAAATCAATCACATACATCAAAACAAGAATTAAAATATAATATATTGTAAGATACATGGAATGAAATGTATTAAAACCCAATTTAATCCAAACTAGTATCTAACATAATCATCATAACTCCATTGACATGTGTGTATCTCCCTCACAATAAACACCCACCATTTATCCCACCATTAAGAGGAGGAAGATTGTGTGGAACTCTGAATTCATATCAGCTATCCCTATGAGGATAGAAGCTCTAGAAACTATAAATGGGTTAGGATACTACTTTAGGTCTCCAAAATAGCATCACCTTTCCTCTTGGTCGAACTTACAAATGGGGTTCCCAAGGATCCACTTTATAAGCAAAGTGGAAGGTGGTTTTGAGAACCCAAATTTCAATAAAACACGCGCACCATTATTTTTGGTGGTCATACAATATTATATAAATTTTTTAAAAAACTAAAAAGTTTTTCCCCCACCCATTACCTAATTTAACTAAAAATTTGGAATAATTTTGAAAACCATGGCCTGATATATCTACAACATACAGAACAAAACTTTTAACTTTGTGCTGATTAGGTTTCTTGGAAAGATCAGTTAGTTTGAGCCTCTTAGTGGATGAAATGGGCTTGTGTGTTTTTATAAGTTTTTTAGACCAATGAATTTTAGACCATATCAAAAAAATTCATCCTGATTTAATGAATGGATCAGATGCAGTGTCCATTAGAGTCCATTGGCGTTCTTGGAATCTTGCATAGTGAAAACATAAAAACAAGTGAAATTGACCTTTTTAACAGCAATAAAAATTAAATTATTGAATAAAACATGAATTTAAATTTGTTATAATATTTTTAATTTAAAAAATAAAATCATTTTAATAAAATGGATTAAGGTTGAAATAAAATAGTGAATCATGGTGCTATCACACCCCCATACCTAAACATTTGCACTCCTAGGAAAAGTCACATTAAAAAAAATGATGGATGGAGATATTCCCAACTTCATGAAGATTTAAAATTCAATTAAAATTTAATTATTAATAGTAATTTGATAAAATAAAAAGTCACACCAAGTAGTTATTCTCAGTGATCATGGAAAAAGATGTCTCATAAATTGTATCAGAATTAAATTTAAGGAGATGAATGGTACCAATTTTTGAAAATAATTAAAAATTAAAAAATGTTAATAAATATCCACATGTGTGTGTGAAAACCATTTCATTATATTATTTACACTTTATATCAAGTACATATAGGTTATTTTAAAAAATTTCTACTGAAATGATTCTCTCCACCGAACCTTACCTACATTCTTTATAATAAAATTTCAAGACCCACTCACTTAAGAAGTCCTAGAAGTCAAACCTTAATCTACCGAACTAGATATCCACATATGTTTTACATTTCATCACTCCCTTAATTTATTATTATTTATGTTTTTTTTCAAAAGTTAAACTTGGTGAAAATATCACACTCATCACTCAACCCTTGTTTGATCTCCTCATGACACTAATTATAATAGTTATAATAAGATCAAAGTTTTAGGAATAGTGGGTTTTGACCTAAAAAAGAAAAAACCCATATTTTTTTTATTAATTTTTTTTTGAGAGCATACAAAAGTTAGATAATAGGTACACACACATAGGTCAATCCAGTATAGTAATGAAAATGATCAGATAAAGAATGAATGTATGAACAAATCATTTTGGAAAGATGAAAAATATTAACCTACCTTATATTTATCTTATATTGAGTAAGAAAAATTCACACTTCATGTTTGGATACAAAAATGTGTGGAGATATTAAGTGACATAATTTTCACATAAACTACTCAGAAAAGGGTACCATTCTTCTTAAAGGTTTCAAAATGATACAACCATTTATATCATTGAAAAATAACCAATTAACTAGAAAAACTCACACCTCAATGTTAAACTCATTCCAAAACACACATTCTATCAATTAATTTTTTAAATATTAAAACAACATGAAATAGGGAAATTCCTCATGCATTTTCAATAATTTCCATGATTAAGTGGGCATCAAAAATGAATATTTTAGCATAAAATAAAGGGGTAAAATGAGGGGGGGGGGGGGTAGAATTAAAAATAATATTTAGCAAGAAAAAAAGAGAAAAAAGAATAAAGATGATGAAAATTCCTAACCAAACTAGAAATATACTCATCCCCCATACCTAGAGTATACAATGTCTTCAATGTAATACAAGATAATGTGGAAATGAAGGATAATACATGGAGGGTGTCATTGGTAGGATAATTCTTGAACTTGGATTTCCTCCATAGAGGACTCCAGAATGGATTCATGAAAGGGATTCAAAAGCTTCCCATTAATAGTTAAGTTTGTTTTTTGTTTTTTCATTTTGAACCTGAATAACACCAAATGGATAAAAATTAGTAATAGTGTGTGGGCCAAACTAGTGGGAAAAAAGCTTAATTAGATGAAACTTTAGCCTTGTATTAAAATGGATGACCTTATTCCTAATGTGGAATTGACGATGAAAGAAAAGAAGATCATGGGAAGACTTGGTTTTCTCCTTATAGATTCAGGAGTTCTCATATGAATCTCTACGCATTTCCTCAAACTCATGAATCAACAACTTCCTATGAGAACCTAAACCAAAAATATTAGAATTTCATTTTCTTAATGGCTAGTAGGCTCAATTATTTATCTCAAAAGGGAGGTTAAAACTGTTTACAAAAAGTAGCTGATATGGTGACATTCTAATTAGAGTTTTAAAGGTAGTATGATAATCCCATAATTAATCATCAAGTTTAATTCACCAATCTTTTTTTTGTGTTAAACCATTTTTAAAGAATATATTTTACCTCTCTATTATAAAAATTAGATTGAGTATTGTTTTTTGGGTGATATATAGTAGACGCTCGATGCACGACCCCATATTGATGCAAAAATGATTGCATTTTTCAGTTGCATAAATGAGAGCTTTGGTCACTAATGATGAACCGAGGTAATCCAAACCTACAGAAAATTTAGGTCCTCAAAAATTCCACAAATATCTTGGAATCATTTTTCCTCATGGATCATGCCTCTACCCATTTCAATATGTAATCAATTTCTAAAAGAATGTATAATTTTTCAAAGGAATTGGGAAATGGACCCATAAAGTCAATGCCCCAAATATAAAAAATTTCATGGAATAGAAAGGGTTGTTGTGTCACTTTATTTATTTTAGAGACATTCCCCATTATTTGATAGTGAGAAAAATATTTACAGAAATCATGGGAATCCTGAAATAATGTTGGCCAAAAGAGACCAGAATCAAGGACTTTGTGAGTAGTCCGTTAGGGAGAAAAGTGGGCCCCATAATCAAGAGTTTGGTAGAACCTAAGGACAGACTGAAACTCTCTATCAGGAACACAATGCTTGAGTACATGATCATTGTATGTGAGCTAAAGGTATGGTTCATCCCAAATGTACCAACAAGACTCATTTTTTATATGATCAACTTGTTTTTTGGTGAAATCAGTAAAAATAAAATATTCTACCAAATAATTTATAATTTCAGCATACTAAGAAACAACATCTTACACTTGGTACAATTTCTCATCAGGAAAAATGTAATTCATGGGAATATAAGGGGATGGGTTAATGTCTGAGGATGAGAGTATCCTACTGATATGGTCATCCACTACATTCTTTGCTACTTTTTAATCCCTAATTTACAGATTAAGTTCCTGAAGTAGGAGCGTCCAAAAATGAGACATGGTTTAGAATTTAGTTTCTTCAAGAGATATCATAGGATTATATGGTCTAATAATGCAATGAATTTGGACCATAAAAAGTATGACCTGGATTTATCAAAGGAAAAAATAATGGAAATAAATTATTTTTTAGTTGTGGTGTAGTTTTCTTGGGTAGGGTCTATTGTGAATGAGGCATAGGCTATGCCATGTGGAGCTTGATCAATTAATTGTGATAAGACTGTCCCAACTGCATAGTTAGAGGCATCAAACATGGGCTAAAATGGTAAATCCCACTGAGGTGTTCAGATTACCAAGGGTGATGTGAGACTCCATTTCAATTTTTTAAAATATTCCTCACATTATTTATCAAAAAAATTCCTTTTATTTTTGGAGTAAGTGGGATAAGGGGAGTGTAATCTTACTAAATTCATTAATGAAAGAATAATAAAATACAGCATGACCTAAGAAAGATCATATATACCTAACATTTTTGGGTAATGGAAGGGAAGAAATGACATCCACTTTTGATTTATCTACTTGGATACCATCCCCAAAAATGAAATTCCCAAGTACTATACCTTGTTTCACCATTAAATGAAATTTATCATAATTTAATAAAATATTTGTTCCAATACATTGAATTAGGATAAAACCAAGGTTACTCAAACACTGATTAAAATAGGATCCATAAATAGTGAAGTTATCCATGAATACCTCCATGCAATCCTCTAGGTAATCCAAAAAATACTAACCATGCATCACTGGAAAGTACCTGGAGCATTGCATAGACCAAATGACATCTTCCTATAGGAAAAAGTGTCAATGGGGAAAGTAAAGGTTGTCTTTTAGTGATCATATTGGGAAATATGGACCTAAAAGTATCCAGAATACCCATCAAGAAAATAAAAGTGGTACTTCCCTACTAACCTCTCTAGAATCTAGTCAATGAACAAAAATGGGAAATGGTTCTTCCTAGTGTGTTATTTTATTCAGCGATAGTCTACATAGACACACCAACTATTATGCACACAGTTTGGAAAAAATTCATTATTTTCATTTTTTATTACTCTTAGACCAATTTTCTTGGGAACTACATAAAATGGAATGACCCATTGGATGCCAAAGATGGGGAAAATGATTCCAAAAACAAATAATTTTTTTAACTAATTTTTAATAACATCAAAGAGGTTTGGGTTTATTTGATATTGGGACTACCTCACTGGTTTAGAATCATCATTTAGAAATATATGATGTGTGAAAATTGATGGGATAATACCATGAATTTCATAAAATTTCCATCCCAATGCTTTTTTATAATCCTTCAAAAGGTTAATCAATCATAATTAATGATTAAGAGGGAGTTAACTAGTAATTATGATAGAAATATTATTTTAATTCTCAATATTAGATTATTTTATATTTTAAGGAAGTTGTTTAAGTTTCAATTTAGGGGATTTTGGATTGATGTGAGTGTATATGAAAGTGTGAGGAAACTGATCTCATCTAACTAATTAGTGGTAACATCTTTTGATGAGGAATGATCTTTTACAAGCTTAACAGTATCATCAATGGTCATGGGATCCTCAGTGCTCAAAAAATCATCAATTAACAAACATGCATGACATTTTTATAGATCACTAAAACATTCAATGCATGATTCATTACCTAGAATTTCTATCAAGGTTGAAAACTTTAAAAGGGGATCAGGGGAAAGAAAATAAGTTTTTTTCAAGGGAAGGGAGTACATTAATAGAATTAAATGAAAGTGAGGAATGTTTTTCTGAGGGGTGATTCATGGAATCAAGGATGTTGAAGTGGAAAATTTCACCACAAAACTCCATAAATAATGTACCATTATGGGAATTAATTATGGTTTTAGTAGTTTTAAATAAAGGCCTCCACAATAAAATTGGGGCATGCCCATGCATCCTATAATCTTCTATTTTAAGAACATAAAATCGGTAGGAAAAATTAAAATTTTCACCCTCACAAGAACATCCTCTAACACACCAGTGGGGTGTGTTGTACCCTGATTTTCTAGTTTAAAAAAATACAGTGGCTTTTAATTCCCTAACCTGAAAAGAGGTGAAAATAGAGTGAGGCATCACATTTATAGAGGCTCCCAAATAAATCATATTATTAGAAAATAAATACTCCCCAATTTTGTATGGAATAGAGAATATTATAGGATCATTTCATTTGGTGTGAAGTGATGGCTCTATTAATGCGGATACATCCCTCCCAAATCTCACCTTTTCATAAACACTAAGTTACCTTCGGTGTGTACACATATCCTTGAGAAACTTTGCATATCATGGAATTTTCTTCATGACATAGATCAAGGGAATGTTAATGTGTACTTTTTTGAAAGTTTCCAAGATTTATTTATCAATTTCAGTTTATTTTTGTTTTCTTGGTTGGGTGGAACTTTTGGTAAATGGAAGATGAATGGTTGATCTAGGAGGCCCTTTAACAGGTAAACTCTTTCCTTTGGTGGTATTTTTCTCTAGACAAGGTTTTTCCTTTCTTGGATCATTATCAATGGTTGGGATGGTGGTTTCCTCAAGAGTAGTTGACTATAATGGAGGCATCATTTTTATTTTAAGTTGTATTCCACTTTTAAGGGTTATGGAACTAAAATTTACCTTATTCTTAGAGTTTACTAGGGGTTGAGAGGGCAGTTTACCTGAACCATGGATTTGGATTTCCCCCACCAAGTTTTCAAGTTGGACTAATTAGGTTTCTAGGTCTTGTATAGATTCTTTGGTGGTTTGTTGGAGTTGGATATAATTTGAATCCATTTGTTTCATCATTTATTCTAGGCTATGATCTGGTTTTGTAGGGGGTTTTAGGAAAGGATTTGTGGTGGTTGAGGATTTATGGGTGGCTGTGGATGACTAATATTCCCCAGTTGGTTCCATGGTTATTGAGGATGTTTTGAATACCTTATTTATTATAGGATTGGTTTTCTATCCACCTAGGGTTGGATGGATGATATGGCTCTTTCCTAATGGGCTGGTTATAAGGGCATCCTAGAAAGATTTTCTCACAACTCTCAAAAGTTTCTCTCAGCTAAGGGAATTGTTCAGAATAATGGGTGTAGATAGAACATATGTCATAATGGATGGGAGGAGGATATTTGGATTTCCCTTGGGAAAGAGCAATCTGTCGGAGTGGGGTACTTATCTCTTCAAAATTCGTGTCCACCTTCTTCTCAAATTCGGGACTATACACCTCATGGACACCTTGAATGGGTATGTTTGACTTTGAACTGAATTTTTGAGTGTTCTGTGCCATTATCTCAATGAGGGTCCTTGCAGTGATTGGAGTTTTATCAACTAGAGCACCACTTGCAGCAACATCAATCATGTTTCAATTAATAATAATTAAACCTTCATAAAAACACTGTATTAAAAGTTGATCACTTATTTGGTGGTGTGGACATCTTGAAAATAACTATTTAAATCATTCCCAATATTCATGAAGTGTTTCTCCTTTTGATTTATTTAGACCACATATTTCTTTACTTATAGTTTTAGTTTGAGAGTCTGGGAATTATTTTTCAAGAAAAAGGCATTTCATGTCCTCCTAGACTCTAATTGGAGAGTTGACATAGTATATCCAATCTTTTGTAGTATTTTATAATGAGAAAGGTAATTACCGAAGCTTTACTTTTTCTTCACCCACATTTGTAGGTATTAATGTTGAACAAACAGTGTGAAATTATTTTAAATGCTTATGTGGGTCTTCTCCATCTATTCCATGTAATCTTGATAATAAGCGAACTAAATCAAATTTTAGTTCAAAATTAGGTGCTTCGCCTTGTATTTGAATGTATGCAGGATAGATCTCTACATCAGGTGAAGTTATTTATTTTAATTTACAGTTATTTTATGACATATTATTCAATTTTATTTCAATTATGATGTTAGTTCAAGAAGAAAATAAAGGATCAAGAGTATTTTCAATGTTTTGTGTGTCCTCCTTCAAGGGATTATTACGTTCTTCTTAATGTCAATGACTCAAGATCCTATCTAGTTTGTATCCAAAATTAATTAGTTACTTATATTAATATCACATAATACATGAGGCCTAAAAAATAAATATTTTATAAATAAACTTAAAAATTTAAGGAAGAAAATCATCACACAAATATTTATAAAATACATAATGTTTTTTTTTATAAAAAAACACACAAAAAACAAAAGCGCTCCCCACCAATGGCGCCAAAATTTGACCACATGGTCATGAAATATCAAATTTATTATTATTTAAAGATGATTTTATATTATAGGTAATACCCTAGGTGATATCTCAAGGAGTGTTGATGGTTTATAGTGTTTTTTTTCAATAAAAAGATCTAAAAGGTTGGGGTGGTTCTAAAAACAGTTTTAAAAATAATAACTGAATTTAAAGAGTTTAATAGTTGATAAACCAAGTTTATTTTAAAAAATCTGAGATAAAGGGGTTTTTTTGTGTTCACTAAAAAAAATTAAAGTTCATTGTTCTTATATATTCATATAGGTTTGGAGTAAATCTTTGGTTGAAGTTAATTAGAATCCCGAATAATTCCTAAGATTTTATATTAATGCATGTAAAACTAAGACTTGATATATCCATCATATTATCAAGGTATAGATCTTATGAATGGTATAAGAGATTACAAATTATATTTAAATCTCAAGAAAGTGTGTAAGAAAATGATTCTTTTGTTTTCCAATCAGAAAAACACAAGTCACGCACTCAAAATCTCACACCGATTAGTTAGAAATTAAGATAAAATCAATCACATGCATCAAGACAAGAATTAAAATATTAAATAATGTAATATACATAAAATTAAATGTCTTAACACCTAATTTAATCCAAAAAAGCATCTAATATAAGCATCAAAACTCCCTTGACATGTGTGTAGCTCTCTCATAATGAATGCCCACCATTTAGCCTGCCATCGAGAGGAGGTTGCTCCTGTGGAACTCTAACTTCATCTCAACTCTCCCAATGATGATTGGTAGATCTAGAACCTCCAAAGGTATTAGGGGAATCATTTAAGACTAAAAAATATCATCACCTTTCCCCATGGTCTAACTTACAAATGGGGTGCCCATGGTGCCACTTTATAGGTAAAGTGGAAGGTGGTTTTGAGCACCCAGATTTCAATAAACCACTTAGACCATAGTTTTTGGTGGGTAGAAAGTCTTACATCACTTTTAAAAATTCTAAATTTTTTTACACCTCTTTATTAACTCAACCAAATTTTTTTCATCACTTGGAATACTATAGACCGATATATGAATGAAATATAGAACATAACTTTTGACTTTGTGCGGATTTTGTTTATTGGATAAAATGGTTCAGTTAGGAATATCAACGAAAGAAATCAGCTTGGGTGTCTTTGGAAAAGTTATTACCCAATAAATATTTGATTATATCAAAAACGTTTATCCCAATTTAATGAATGGATCAAGTTAAGCATCTGTTAGAGTCTACTGGTGTTCTTGGAATATTGCACAGTTTGTCCCATTTTCCTTCAACTTCATATTGAGTCCTCCAAATCACCTCTAACTACAATGAAAAAATAAAAACACGTGAAATTTAACTTTTTATTAATGATACAAATTAAATTATTAAATAAAAAAATTATTTCAAAATTTTAATAATATTTGGAATTTATAAAATAAAATTAGTTTAATATAGTTGTGTAAGGGTGAAATAAAATAGTGAATCACAGTGTGATCAAGCTGCTTAGGGAGTGAGGCTGACCTTGGGTTTGGATAATAAGGTGGTGAATTGTATTTATAAAAATTAAATGAAATAAATTAAAGTAAAAATAATGTTTGGATTGGGTAAATTGAGTTATGAATTAGTTCAATAGTTGTGAAATGGGATTTCACAACCATTGATGTCGTAAATGGAATTGTAACTTTATATGGCTAAATGTGTTGGTAAAAAGAAATAACCATTTTATTGAAATGAGAAGTGGGGTTTAAAAATGACTTGGCCCATGGAAATGGGATTTTTATTTGTTTAAAAATGTAAAATAATAATGTTTTTATGTGATGGCATGGGGTTTATTGAATGACTTTATTCCTTGTTAGTAAATGGTATAAATGGTCTATGAGGTGGACCATGGGGTTTGGTTCTTGATTGATGGTTTTAATTTATTGAAAGTGGTTGCTTGATATATAAATATTGTTTAAAGGAATTAATATTAATATGATTATGGGTTGTAATTACTTGATATGAATCCTTGGAGTTCATATGGACCTAGACTTGCATGGAATGCTGTGATCGGGCCTTAGATTTCACTAGGGGACCCATATGAATTCTATGGTATGATGAAATCCTTGGATTCATGGATGTACAATGCTATAGATGCCTTGAGAGAACCATTGTATTCCACTTAGATTCATTATCATGAATGCCTTTGGGTGGTGCCTCTTGGATTTGGGTAATGTATATATTTATCAAATGTCTCAGATTAATGTCATGGATTCTTGAGAATACCATAGTAAATGCCACATAATGAGCTCCCAAGATTCAACCTAATTACTTTGATTGAATTTAAATGGGTTTAATCTATGGAATACCATTAGGCCATGATTCTGAATGTCAAGGATTCTTCCTTGAGTTCAAAATGGCTGTTTAGATTAGAATAATTCCAAGGGTTACACCCCCTAGGGTTCTTATGGGATTTTTGAGATGGAATGCCCGATGGAGCCATGTGGGTTCTATTGATTTGTTTTTACCATGGTTTAATTATTAGTATACTTTAGAACCATTCAGACCATGATGTGTACATTGATCAGAGACTCACCAATAATGCCAAAGTAGGTATAAACTGGTGTTGGGTGTCACCGTAGAGCCCGAGCATCGATAGTTGTCTTACTACTTTTTATTTAAATATTAAACTATTAATTGTTATTCTATAAATTGATAAAATAGTTAATTATATACAAACTTATTTATATCACTCTTATATACACTCTACTATCGACTGGTTGTTTTAGGAATTCTATTAATGATGGAATACTGGCCTCCATGAAACTTGGGTACCCAAGGAGTAGAATATTTGGTTTCTAATTATAGGTTTAGGGAACGAATCCATTACTTGATACATTGCTTCAGTTTCATATGGATTTCATGGAGTGTAAATGATGAGATCGAGTAGGACTTGAGACTGATTTGGGTATGAGTATTACTTTTGTTTTTATTTGTTCTATTTTATCCTTGTATGTGATCCACATATGGGGAATCAGTTATGGAATGTATGGAATTACTTATTGTTATAACATTTGATGCTATAGTTTTTTAGGTACATACTATGTCCTATCTATAATGGTTATTTTTTATAATTTATATAATTTTCTATTATTTATTCTGCTTGGCTACTATGATATATGGTTATAATCTCCCCAAATTTCCACCTTAGACCCGTACTACTATTTGGCAGCGTATGGTGTATGGGGAGGAACATCTAAGGTAAAATAGTGACCACTGGTCTAGGTAATGATATGTTTTTAGGGCGATGTGGTGCTGTAAGATAAACCAAAAATCCCATTATAATACATAATAATTCATGTAATGACATACGTAAAAAAGGAATAATGTCCTTAAAGAAAAAAAATGAACAAATTCTAAAGGCAACAACTTTAATCACCACACCATAAGATTATAATTTCCAACCCATTCCTTGAATCTATCCTAAAAATCTTTAAAAATAGTATATAGAATCATGAGTGAGAATATAGGTATACTAAGTAGGTTCCGCTCAAAAAACTCTCATGGAATTATGAAAGATGCATACTAAGGTATCAATGAATAAAAAATGAAGCTACCTCCTATTACCTCATATTTCGAATATAAAAAAATCTCACCTAGGATCGATTGCTAAATCTATATACAAATACAATATAGTAAGCATGAAAATATAGCAATAAGGTAACCCACACTCACTTACACACATATATATCCACCGTAACGTCCTAATGAAAAATATATTAAAAATTTAATCCCTTCCTATATCCATATACCATAAATATATATCGTTAGTATCACTTGAATGGATGATAAATATTGGGGGGGTGAATTAGTATTGAAGACCCTTTATTTTTCAAATATAACCACTTTTCTACTGATTAAGTAATGATATTTTAATTTCACTTAGTGTAGAATGCAATTGAGTAACACCAAATATTTTAGCAAGGTTCATCCCCAATGAGGGTGACTACATCACCAGTTAATTATGGTTATTACCCCATCATGAATGATCATTTATTATCAAAATAAACCAAGGTAAAGGGAATAACCTCAAACTTTAAATAATATTCTAGAACCAATCATCTTCACAAGCACCAACTTTTTATATTAAGAAACAGAAAAAATGTCTTCTTGGGCAATGATTAGAAAGAGATGTTTGAGTCTCCATATGACTGGTCAGATCTAATGTTTTTCTTCAATGTCTCACACTCACCCCACAATCTATTCATGGTTTCCTTATATTTAAAAACTCAACCCCACTATATTTGTTCTCTATCAAATATTTAGTAAATCTTGGAGTGATTTTATCCAACAATCACATACAAAACTACTCCTTTCAATCCTCACTCACAAATATTCAAAATGATCACCCTAGAAGATTCACATGATTCCTTAATATAAATATATGAATAATCTCATTTGAATATTCATAAATCAAATCCTAGGATTATTACAAGGTAACTTGGTGAATGTAACGAGATGAGCTCCTAAAATTCAACCTAATTAATTTGAGTGGAATGACTTGGGTGTAAGATGATGATTCCCATTGGGTCATTATTTTGAATTTTAAGGATACTTTCTTGAGTCCAGACTGGTAGTTTAAATCATAATAATGCCATGGGTCACCCCTGCCTTGGATTTACAATGAGATTGCTGAGAGGGAATGCCTGGTGAAGCTATGTGGGTTCTTTTGAGTTGTTATGATAGTGATTTACTTAGTAATATACTTTGGAACCAATCAATCCATGATGTTTACCATAATTAGAGACTCACTGGTGATGGATGAAGCAGGTATAAATCAGTTTTGGGTGTCACTGTAGAGCCCGAGAATCAATGATTGTCTTATTACCTTTTATTTAAATATTAAACTATTTATTGTTAGTCTATAACTGCTAGACTAATAAAATAATTAATTATATACATGATTATTTATAGCACTCCTTCATACACTCTACTATCAAATGGTTATTTTAAGGATACTGTTGGTGGCGGACCACTGAGTTTTACTCACTCCCTACTCGGGCCACCCTAAAACTTGGGTACTAGAGGAGTAGACTATCTGGTTGTAGGTTATAGGTTCAAGGAGAAGGTTCATTTTTTGATGTATTACTTAAGTTTTGTATGGTATGCATTGAGTGTGGATGATGGGACCAAGGACTTTGGGCCATTTTAGGGATGTGTATTAGTTCTATTTTTATTTTTTCTATTTTATCCTTTTATGTGATCTACTTATGGGGGATCCGTTATGGCTTGTATAAAATTACTCATTGTTATATCATTTGATACTATAGTTATTTTTGACACTTTTACTATCCTATTTTTGATGGTCATTTGGTTTGATTTATATAATTTTATATTATTTATGTTTGTTGGATACTCTGATATGAAGGTATAGTCTCCCCAAATTACCATCTCATACTTGCATTGCTAGTTGGTAGATTCTGACATATGGGGAGGCGCGCCTGCGGTACAATAGTAATCTTCAATCTGGGCAATGATCTATGGTCCAAGATGGCAGGACATTACAAAATGGTATCAGATAATGTTTTATTTAATCTTACTATTTTGGTATAGTAGATAAGAGATTATGAATGTGTAAAAACTTGGTAATGAGCTTGTTCTTGGGAGTGATCAACCCATGCACAAGGGAAGATGAAGTTTCTAGGGATGAAACTTGTTGATTTTAGAATTCATTGTTATAGTTGTGACGAACCCAACCCAAAAACCCTCTCAAACCGGTACCTGAATTGAACTATCACATACCTGAAGGGAATTATTGATCCAAAGGGATAGAGACCAGTACCTGTAAATCAAAAAAAAAACTAGAACGAATGATTTCACCCAACCTAAAGTAGAAAACATGGAATACAAGTATGAATTAGAGAGAAACAATGGAAGGTTAACAAGAAATATATTCCACAATAAAAGGAAACAGAATAAGTGGTACAAATAGGAAGCAGCTAAATAATATCTAAGGTACAAGTCAAATAATAAAGGAAAAAAACCAAAATAGCTACTCCATTTGATAACATGGGAAAACCCCCACCATCTCAACATCAGCTACCCAAAAATAGCTAATAGAAACCTCACTGCCTCATTATGGTGAATTGGATTTCCCTATATCTAAAGACATAAAAATGTCTATAAACCATTGAAGGGGTGTGTTGGGTCTGAGATAAACACGATCAGTGGGATCCCATCTAGGTGTTCCATATAAAGTCTCTGTATAACAATCTAAACACGATCAACTTTAAAGAAAACAAGGCATGATAATATGTAAATAGTTTTTATATCAAAATCATGGTAAATAAATACCCCCTTTTCCACATTTACAAATAATCTAGGTAAAATATTTTCAAATAATATCACATATATAAAGCAGTCAGAGAAAAGAATGTATCACATATACATAGCAGTCCAATCCAAATCACAAGTAACATCATGCCAAGGATCACACTAGGTCAAGATATCTAGGAAACTCATACCAAAACAAAAAAATCACATGCATCAAGTCTTTAGATATATGCATCGAATCTATATAATAGAGGAACTCACAACATGTAAATCTCATAAAAGTTCAAACAAGTCCCTATAATAATAGGCCTAGGGAGTAGAGAAACACCCTATGAGTGAACCCACTAAAAAGATAAATGGATGAGGCCTATTACTAAAACTTTCACCTAAGTACCTAAGTCTTCCCACAAGATACATTTTTAAAATAATTTCATCAAAACCATGATTTAAAAACCATTTCATAAATCAATTTCATAATGCTTTGAAAATAAATTTTACTTTTACCAAAACAAGGGGAAAACCATATTTTCTAAAAAACCCATTTCCAAACACACAATTCAATCATTCCAATTCATTTAAAAAACAATCTATAAAACCTAGAGAAATACTGTCACGACCCGAACTTACCCAGGCTCGAGCCACAACTACCCCAAGCCTGCCTCCATAGGCTAGGGGCTGGAGACAAACGCCGAATGCTAAACAACTTGGGGAGGCCTTTGCCTGAGTACCTGTACACACACACACAGCCCACTCAATGCAGAAGTGCAGAGTAAAAGGAAAATTAAATTACTAACTACTATAAACAACCAGAAAAGTTCATAAACCTCTAAATAGTACAAATTAAGTGCTGAAGGTAAACTGAAAAGAAAAAGGAAAAAACATGTACCCAACCAGAAAAGTGCCACAACTCGACAGTAAATAAAATTACAACGGCTGGGAGGGTCCCTCACCTGGAACCCGACTATGACCACAGTACGCGGTCCAAGCTCATGAACTCCTAAGCTCCTCTGATGTCACGATCGACCTGTCCGTCGTCTGCAAGGGCACACCAAGTGTGTGCAAAGACCAAGAATGGGTGAGTATAAAAATACTCAATAGGATTTCCTGAATGATTGAGGGAGAAACAAAGGAGGTAATGAAGAGGTGAGCAGAGGATTGAACAGGGAAAAGTAAAGGAGTACAACCGAGAGTGCAGTAAAGAGTACAAATCAACCCAACAAGAGGAAGGAATTAGACTCGTCCAAACACAAGGAGCTAAAAGCGGTGAGAAGATGAACTTCTCGTCGAGTATTCGCTACCCATAGCAGGAGAGTAGACTCGTCCAACCACGAGAAGCTAGACATGGAAAGAACATGGTATACCTCGCGCGTCTTCGCCTCTCCTAGAAGGAGAGTAACCAAAATCCAAGGAGTGGGTATAGGAACAAGGTATATACATATCCACATGCTCAATCAAGAAGCCCGAACAAGATCTTAAGGGGATCTCTATCCCGTAGATCAGCCCAAGAAATTTAGTAGCCAACAGTCCCAGAAGTAAACACCATCGATGCCCAATATCCCACCAGTCTTCCCCAAACTTCAAGTCAAGGGGCTCAAATCACCGCACCTTGACACTATCCGCTTTGGGTGGCACTGACTCGCCCACACAGTTTTAGGTTGCATCTCAAGGATGTATCTTAGTGGGGAAAGTTCCCCTCATACTTGAGAGTTCTGGGGAAAGTCAAACCACACCTCGTCACTGTCACAAAGTCGAGAGGTCTTCTCAAAGTCAAAGCTATCACATCACTGACCCATACAACCTAGGGGTCTTGCTTTGGTATTCAGAGAGAAAATCCACAGACTAGACTAGTAGAAAGGACTGAGTCTGAAAGAAGTCGTCAGATAACCCACTGCCCAGCCCCGCTGGAGGGTAAACCTTAAGAGGTCGTTGGGTAACCCACTGCCCAGTCTCTGCTGGAGGGTAAACCCTAAGAGGTCGTCAGGTAACCCACTTCCCAGTCTCTGCTGGAGGGTAAAACCTAATAGGTCATTGGGTAACACACTACCCAGTCTCTGCTGGAGGGTAAATCCTAAGAGGTCATTGGGTAACCCACTGCCTAGTCTCTGCTGGAGGGTAAAACCTAAGAAGTTAATGAGTAACCCACTGCTAAGACCTGCTGGAGGGTAAACCCGAAACTGCTCTGGCCATCCCTACTGGATGGTATAACACTGGACAACAGAACACGGAGTGGGTATCACACAACCACCCAACTCCTAGACAATTCACCTAGTAGAGGTTCAGTGCTCGTGTAGTGTGGGTCACGCCGATACCTGGAGCTCAGCCTAGGGAAACACGTCACGGTAGATTGCGGAAAGAGGATATGATCTTGATACTCTGCTAGGGAGTTAGGGATCACTGGGGCTCCGTACCCTACTGGAAACAACCTCTTGGGTAGAGGATCAGTTCCCATGCAAAGTATTGGTCACACCGAATCCGCAATAACCCTACCAGGGAACACGAAGGGACGTGATACTGAAATCCCACACGCCCAAAGGAAAAAGGGGAAACCAAAAAAATCCGCCGATCAAACTGTTGAGAACAGAACTAGGGAAAACCACTCAACCCTACTAGTCTAAACCATCATGAACAGAGGGACCCTCTACGTTGCGAGAGATCAAAGGTACGTAAAGCAGAATACGAAATGAACAAGGGGCCCACACGACGTGTGGCCCCATCTCATCTCTGAACCAAGTACACAAACATTATCGGGTACAAACTACAACATGTACCTCCCAGAAAACCCGTATACTCCCAGAGTATACCACATTCCCAGCCAAAAGGCTATCGTGCACACGATGTCCAACGTCAACACAAAAAGAGAGAAAACATAAGTTCTCCAACTTGCTTCCACCATAGCCCTAGCATGGCCAACCACACCTCTTCAAACATTTACTTCACTCTCACAGGAGTGCTCACAATCACATGCCAAGGGTTCTCTACAAACACCGTAGGAAGAACCACCACCGGTGCACCTTTCATGCTTCCACATTTAATGAGATCTCGAATGATACTCCACACATCCAAACAGATCACACCGTTGAAAACCTTGTGAAAAAACACACGATATCAACTATTTACTCACCTCCAATAGACATCGGACGTAAAAGTCGTTCAACACTACTTTACACCCGAACGACATCCCGTGGTCCCAAGACTCGGCCCCGAAAATAGTCAGGCGCATCACACCATTGTGATCCCCTTGGAAAGATACGTCAAAAAGATTGCTTACTTATATGGAATGGATTTCCGGAGAAAAAGATGCATCTCGCCTTACCGCACACGAGAGGTGCTATGTGGGACCCACTTCATGGTCCTAAAGCACTACAAACAGATCACGCCTTTGTGATCCTCTCGAGAAAGTACACAAGATTTACTAATCACTTGTCCAAAACGGACACCCGATGAAGAAGTTGGAATTCACCATCAACTCTCAAAACAACCCTCGTGGGGCCCAAACCACCATTCATAATTAAAGTGGGCGGATTTTTCCATTGAAATGACCTTGTAAAAACACTCAGAATCGACTGCTCGCACGCCCTGAATGGACGTCCGATGAAAAAGTTGTGAAAAGATGCTAGAAACTTAAAAGACGGGTTGTGGGTCCCACAACTCAATTCTAGTTTCAACACCTTAAACCACCCTGGAAAAATTTCCCTCAATGCCAGGGTATCAACTCCACTGACGGTGCTCAAAATGGACTTCAGATGTGTCCGCGCCGCCCAAAAAAAGAATCTCGGGAAAAAGCGCTAAACCACTTAACGAGCGTGTCGTGCCGCCGAGCCCTTCATATCGGGAATTAAAAAACCTCGAGACCATCTCAACACATTTGTCTTGATCCAAGGATCGTGTTTCCACAAACAGCACATGAATTTGATTTATGGTTTGAAAATTAGGAGCATTTTAAAATAAACGGACGAAACGAGGTGGGCCAAGCCAGTTCAGTCGGCCCACCCTGCCTGAACCGGCCCGCGGTTCACCGCATGGGCTGGACCGTCTCACCCGGACCATCTCAGCTGGTCCGGATGAGTCTTCCACGGGACCCACAAAGGGCGGGTCCCTATCCACCGACCGGGGTCACGAGGACCCAGGGTCTTCCGCCTCGCCGACCGGCTTTGCCGGTCGGCCCGTCGCCGCCGCTTCCCAGCTGGCACCCTGCGATCGCCCAGCCGCCTGACCCTGACCGCCTCTGCCCTGAGGAGCCCGTTTTCCCTGACGACGCCCTCGACCGCCTATAACTGCCACCTGGGAAGGCCGAACCACCAGTCGGACCGGCCAGATTCTCCGAAAAACACCCAAAAAACCTCGAAACTTTGTCGGACCGCTGCAGACACCTCAGGACTCGGAATTTAAATCCAAAACATGAATTGGATAGCTAGGAACATATACTACGCAATTATTGGATTCTCCTGACAAATTAATGGAAATTAGAATCCATAATTTAATATCAAAGGTGAGGTTTGAAATTAAAACTTGAAACGAAGAACTCCTACCTCTTTGGGCGTAGTTCGAAGCTTCACGAGCGATCCGCCTTCGCCGGATCTGCAACCGCCTTGGAGAGGAGGTGGTGGAGCTTGAATCTTGAAGAGGACTTGTTGAGAGATACTCTACCAGAGAAAGAACAAAGGGGACAGATGGGGGTTATGGCTTATGTAGGAAAACCACTTAATTAAAAAGTTTAATTAAGTTAAACCCCCAAATTGACCCGCATCCAAAACTCTCGATGGGGTCGAGGTTAAGCCTCCCATAAGGTAAACACCACCTCCCTAGAACAAATAATATCTCAAAATTTTAATATGAGACTCCGTTCGAAATTTAGAAAATTTAACACTCGAGGCCGCTAAATTACGAAAATGCCCCTGGTGCCATTTTTCACAGGAGGCCCGCACCCGCAAAAATTACACCCCTCCTAGGGTAATCAGAATGCTCTGGACTCAAAAGTTCCCTAGGTTTTCCCATCCAAGCAACCATTTAGAAGTTATTCTGTTTATTTGGCCTGCCTAGTGCGAACACACTTAAAATTTAATTCCGGCCACACCGGGGCTCAGAATCGTACGCCGTCTGAAGGCGCTGCTCTTGAATAACATCAAGAAAATTCCAAAGTCTTTTATAGCAAAAACCGGGTTCTTACATAATTCCCTCCTTCAAGATTTTCATCCCTGAAAATCAAAACCAGGGAACAACTCAGGGTACTAAGCCCACACCTGGCTCTCCCATACCTAGAAGAACTCTTGCACAGTCCCATGTCACCGCACGAGAACCAAGGATTGATCTGTTCACATGAGGTTTTCCCTCACCGATGACGTTCATAGGATCATGTACACTTATTCTCAGGTGATTCACATGGGAGATGCTATGCACCCAAACCAGCCTTTGGATTTAGTGCAAGGCGGTAGGGAGCCTCGTCATCCCTTCGCACAAACTCAAATAGCCTAAAGGACCTCGGGGGTAGCTCACATCCATGGTTACACCTCTACGTCGCATGTCGTGTCTGCAATCACTATTTGGATCTGGAACAAGTCCTGGTGATTCCCTCCTTCAGAAAATCCATATGGTAAAACACTCAAGGATATATGGTTATGAAAGATTCCACAGTCGATGTCCCATGACCCAGACTCTTTTACACACTCAGAGAGCGAAGGAGTCGACACCATTGACTAAAGATGAAGGCTTCATGCCTTCTACTCTAATAACACAGGGTTACACCGATTCCCCATGTCACCCTGGTAACAACTCAAGCAAGGATCAAGAAGAAAAAGAGAACTTCATGCACAAAGTCTAGCAATTCTACTACAAAAAGTAGAAGAGTTGTAGAGCGTACCTCTTATCTCCTCATGCGCTGTAGGATCGTAGAAATCCAAAGCTCGCAGTTTCCCGCGGTCCCAACTATCAGATCCCGGAGCCTGATGTGGACCACCTAGTGGAAATGGGAAGACCTCTTAAGGTCGTACTCCACTTCTAGCTCCTCCCGCTCCTCTGCTAGCACCACCTCTCTGGGTACCACTCTGATCACGGTGCTGCCTCTATCGTGGTGGTGCACCTGATACTTGCCCGATATTTTCAGCATGCCTGGTCGGGCAGTCTCATTCCAAGTGACTCCGCCCATCGCAAGCATAGCACTGACGCTCTCTGGGCTGCCCTGGTACCCTCCGGTGCCACTATGGTGTACGTCCCTTCCCCTAGGTCTGCTCACAAAAGGGTCTCCATAGCTAATCCCCTGTGCTTTTCTGCCATAGTGGTGCACGACCACGTCTTTGAAACCAGTGGGTGGAAGGCCACCTGCATCGAGGTTCTGTCACCCAACACCTGTTAGCTGTGGAAGACGTCTCAGATCTTTCGTTCCTACTACCACCACCAACTGTAAATCATGAAAAAAATCTCTCTGTCACCAGTGCCTGCTCTAGTACCTCGGCATAAGTGGGAATGCCCAAGGGTACTATTATAACATGAATATCTCTGTGGAGACCCTGCTCAAACTTCTGCACTCGGATTTTGCCGTCATGGACTAAGTCTGGGTAAAAATGTGCACGGTCTGCGAAACTAGTCGCGTACTCAGTCACCGTCATCCCTCACTACTGAAACTGCAAGAGCTCCTGGATCCGAATGGAGCGTAAGAAGGAGGGGTAAAAATCCTCATGAAATAGTAGCTGAAAGTCGCCCCACGAAAGTGATGACTCATCGAGTAACTGAGTCACCAGACTCCACCAACACCCAGCTGTTCTGTGGAAAAGGTTGGCGGCCAAATCCACTATAAGATCTGCCGGTGTCTCCATAAGCCTGAAGAGGCGAACCACTGCCTCCAGGCAAACCACTTCTGCCTGAGGGTTTTTCTAACCACTGAACCTCAGCGGTCTCTATCGCTGGAACTCATGGAGTTCACTCAACCTGTACTCAAGCTCAGTCTGCTCTGCTGGAGCTGTCTACTGCTCACTAGGTGGGGGCGCTGCTACCGGCCCACCTGGAGAAAGGGACTCATATGATGGGTCCTGGATTGAGGTCTCGTCGCTCACAGGGTTGTCGTCACGAACCAAAGCTGGTATCCTGGTTGGCTATCTTCGTGGAGGCATCCTGAATGTTATCAAGGATTGCCGTGGTCAGATGAGCATATATGTATATAACAGTAACAACATTGGGGAGCTGACTCAAGAAGGACATTCAAGACTCAATCCTATGTGATGCACAAACCAATTTCCCCTGCAACGAGTGTCTCAGCATGCCAAGTCGACAAGCGGGTTATCAGGGTCCTGGTGAACAGATACGTCGGCTGCCGCACCGTCACTAGACTCCCTGGCCTGAGAGCCGCTCTCAAGACACGTTGACACTGTTACCCTAGATCCCAATCAATTCCTTTTTAGGGACGTCCGGAAAACATCCCAAAGAATGAACCACCTTTGATACCACTTTGTCAAGACCCCACCCTACCCGGGCTTGATCCGCAACTACCCCAAGCCCGCCTCCATAGGCCAGGGTATGGTGACAAGTACCGAAGGATAAACAACTCGAGGAGGCCTTTGAATGAGTACCTGTACACACACACACAGATCACTCAATGCAGAAGTGCAGAGTAAAAGGAAAAGTAAAGTACTAACTGCTATAAACAACCACAAAAGTGCATCGACCTCTAAATAGTACAAAGTAAGTACTGAAGGTAAACTAAAAAGAAAAAGGAAAAAACACGCGCCCAACCAGAAAAGTGCCACAACCCGGCAACAGGTAAAAAAAAGTACAACGGCTGGGAGGGTCCCTCACCTGGAACCCGACTACAACCACTGTACGCGGTCCAAGCTCCCGAACTCCTAAGCTTCACTGACGTCACGATAGACCCGTCCATCATCTGCAAGGGCACACCAAGTGCAGGCAAAGCCCAAGCAGGGGTGAGTATAAAAATACTCAATAGGATGCCCTAAAGGCTTGAGGGAGCAACAAAGGAGGTACTGAAGAGGTGAGCAGTAGATCAAATAGGGAAAAGTAAAGGAGTACAACCAAGAGTGTAGTAAATAGTAAAACTCAACCCAACAAGAGGAAGGAAGTAGACTCGTCCAAAAAAAAGGAGCTAGAAGCAGTGAGAAGATGAACTTCTCGTCGAGTCTTCGCTATCCATAGTAGGAGAGTAGACTTTTCCAACCACGAGAAGCAAGACACGGAAATCACGTGGCATACCCCGTGCGTCTTCGCCTCTCCTGGAAGGAGAGTAACCAAAACCCAAGGACTGGGTAATGGAACAAGGTATATACATATCCATATGCTCAATCAAGAAGCCCAAACAAGATCATAAGGGGATCTTCATCCTGTAGCTCAGCCCAAGAAAGTGAGTAGCCAATAGTCCTAGAAGTAAACATCATCGATGCCCAACATCCCATCCGTATCCCCTGAACTGCAAGTCAAGGGGCTCAAATCACTGCACCTTGAAACTATCTACTTTGGGTGGCACTGACTCACCCATACAGTTTTAGGTCACATCTCAAGGATGTGTCTTGGTGGGGAAAGTGCCCCTCGTACTTGAGAGCTCTGGGGAAATTCAAACCACACCTCATCACTATCACACAATCAAGAGGTCTTCTCAAAGTCAAAGCTGTCACATCACTAACCCGTACAACCCAGGGGTCCCGCTCCAGTAGTCATGGAGAAAATCCACAGACTATCCTAATAGAAAGGATTGAGTCTGAAAGAAGTCGTCGAGTAACCCACTGCCCAGCCCCGCTGGAGGGTAGACCCTAAGAGGTCGTCGGGTAACCCACTATCCAGTCTCTGCTGGAGGGTAAACCCTAAGAGGTCATCAGGTAACCCACTTCCCAGTCTCTGCTAGAGGGTAAACCCTAATAGGTCGTTGGGTAACCCTCTTCCCAGTCTCTGTTGGAGGGTAAACCCTAAGAGGTCGTTGGGTAACCCACTGCCCAGTCTCTGCTGGAGGGAAAACCCTAAGAAGTCAATGAGCAACCCACTGCCTGGCCCCACTGGAGGGTAAACCAGAAACTGGTCTGGCCATCCGTACTGGATGGTACAACACTGGCCAACAGAACACGAAGTGGTTATTGCATAACCACCAAACTCCAGTACAATTCACCTAGTAGAGGTTTAGCACCTGTGTAGTGTGGGTCACACCGATATCTGGAGCTCTGCCTAGGGAAACATGTCACAGTAGATCATGGAAAGAGGATATGATCTTGATACTCTGCTAGGGAGTCAGGGCTCACTGGGGCTCTGTACCCTACTAGAAACAACCTCCTAGGTAGAGGATCGGTGCCCGCGCAAAGTATTGGTCACATCAAATCCACAATAACCCTACCAGGGAACACGAAGGGACGTGATACTAAAAGCCCACACGGCTAAAGGAAAAAGGGTAACCCAAACAACTCCACCGATCAAACCGTCGAGAATAGAACCAGGGAAAACCACGCAACCCTGCTATTCTAAACCATCATGAACAGAGGTATCCTCTACATCATGAGAGATCAAAGGTATGTAACGCAGAACACGACACGAACAAGGGGCCCACATGACGTGTGGCCCTATCTCATCTCCAAACAAAGTACACAAACATTCTTGGGTGACAAATACAACATGTACCTCCCAGAAAACCCATATACTCCTAGAGTATACCACATTCCCATCCCAAAGTCTATCATGCACACGATGTCCAACGTCAAAACAAAAAGGGTAAAAATGTAAGTTCTCCAACTTGCTTCCACCACAGCCCTAGCACGACCAACCACACCTCTTCAAGCATTTACTTCACTCTCACAGGAGTGATCACAATCCCACACCAAGGGTTCTCTGCAAACATCATAGGAAGAACAACCACCAGTTCACCTTTCATACTTCCACATTTAATGATATCTCGAATGAGACTCCACACATTCAAATGGATCACACCGTTGTAAACCTTGCGAAAAAACACGCAAGATCGACTATTTACTCGCCTCTAATAGACATCCGACGTAAAATCCATTCAACACTACTTTACGCCTAAACGGCGTCCCGTGGTCCGAAGCCTCGACCCTGAAAATAGTCGGGCGCATCGCACCATTACGATCCCCTTGGAAAGATATGTCAAAAAGATTGCTTACTTATGTGGAATGGATGTCCAGAGAAAAATATGCATCTCTACATACCACACACAAGCGGTGCTACGTGGGACCTGCTTCACGGTCCCAAAGCGCTACAAATGGATCACGTCATTGCGATCCTCTCAAAAAAGTACACAAGATTGACTAATCACTTGTCCAAAACAGACACCTGGTGAAGAAGTTGGAATTCACCGTCAACTCCCAAAACGGCCCTCGTGGGGCCCACACCACCATGCAAAATTAAAGCGGGTGGATTGTGCCATTGCAATTCCCTTGAAAAAACACTCAGAATCGACTGCTCGCACGCCCCGAATGGACGTCCGATGAAAAAGTTGTGAAACGTTGCTCACAGCTTAAAAGACGGGACGTGAGGCCCATTCCTCAATTCTGGTTTCAATATCGAAAACCACCATGGAAAACTTCGCCTCGACTCCAGGGTCTCAACGCCACTTACGACGCTCAAAACAGACTCCGGATGTCTCCGCGCCGCCCAAAACAAGAATCTCGGGAAAAAGCGCTAAACCACTTAACAGGCGTGTCGCACCACCGATCCCTTTATCTAGGGAATTAAAAATCCTCGAGAGCATTTAAACACGTTTTTCTTGATCTAAGGATCGCGTCACCGTAGACGGCACGTGAATCTGATTTACGGTTTGAAAATTAGAATCATTTTAAAATAAACGGACGAAACGAGGTGGGCCATGCCGGTTCAGCCGGCCCACCCCTGCCTGAACCGGCCCGCGGTTCACCGCGCGGGCCGGCCCGTCTCACCCGGACCGGCTCAGTCGGTCCGGATGAGTCTTCCACGGGACCCACAAAGGGCGGGTCCCTGTCCACCGACCAGGGTCACGAGGACCTCGGGTCTTCCGCCTCGCCGACCGGCTTTGCCGGTCGGCCCGTCGTCGCCGCGCCCCAGCTGGCGCCCTGCGCTCGCCCGACCGCCTGAACCCGGCTGCCTCCGCCCTGAGGATCCCGCTTGTCCAACTGACGCCCTCGACTGCTTGCGGCCACCGTCTGGGAAGGCCGGACCGCCCGCCGGACCGGCCAGATTCGTCGAAAAACACCAAAAAAACCTCAAAACTTTGCCGGACTGCTGCGGAAGCATCGGGACTCGGGATTTAACTCTGAAACATGCGTTGGATAGCTTGGAACATATACTACACAATTATGGGATTCTCCCAAAAAATTAATAGCAATTAGACGCCGTAATTTAAGATCAAAGGGGAGGTTTGAAATTAAAACTTGAAACAAAGAACTCCTACCTCTTTGGGCGTAGCCCGAAGCTTCACAAGTGATCCGCCTTCGCCGGATCTGCAACCGCCTTGGAGAGGAGGTGGTGGAGCTTGAAGCATGAAGAGGCCTTGTTGGGAGCTACTCGTCCAGTGAAAGAAGAAAGGAGAGAGAGGGGGGTTATGTCTTATGTAGGAAAACCACTTGATTAAAAAGTTTAATTAAGTTAAACCCCCAAATTGACCCGCATCTGAAACTCTCGACGGGGTTGAGGTTAAGCCTCCCATAGAGTAAACACCACCTCCTGAGCACAAAGGAGGTCTCAGAATTTTAATCCGAGACTCCGTTCTAAAGTTATAAAATTTAACGCCCAAGGCCACTAAATTATGAAAACGCCCCTGGTGCCATTTTTCACAGGAGGCCCGCACCTGCGAAAATTACACCCCTCCTAGGGTAAATGGCATGCTCCGAACTCAACGGTGCCCTCTGTTTTCCCATCCGAGCAAGCGTTTAGGATTTATTCTGTTTATTTAGCGTGCCTAGTGAGAACACACTTAAAATTTAATTCCGGGCACACCGGGGCTCGGAATCGTATGTTGTTTGAAGGCGCTGCTCTGGTATAACATCAAGAAAATTCCAAAGCCTTTTATAGAAAAAACTTGATTCTTACAAATACAGTTTGTCTAACATAGGCTAGAGATGGAAACACCTACCTCAAACTTGGGTTTCACACACTCACAATGGAATCCACCAACATGGAAGAATGTAAAGACAACAATAAGGACCCTAAAGAAACTCACACGATGCACCATAACAAACAAAAATGATAGAATTTGGAGGAAGATGAAACAATGGTTCTAGAAAGGATCAATAGAATCAAAATCACAAGACCAAAAAATCTAAAAACATAGTGCAAGAATGCTACTATAACTAATGACACTAAAGAAGAAGAAATAACACTTACCTGGAGAGATGTAGTGCTACTACAATGAAGATCAATCATTGAAACAAACAATCCATAAGGAACAGAGATCCCAAAAATTTATTGTAAGAGATCCTCGGTTTTGATAGATAAGGTTTCAACTAAAGGAAAATAAAATTAGATATGCAGCATGGTTAAAACCATAAAACCTGAAACATACATGATTTGAAGTCCTTTCACAACATGAATTACTCGATTTTTAAGATATGCTGAAAATGAATCACATCAGATTAAAAATAACTCTGATAGACCTTTACACAATGTGAACCGGTTTCATGATAGGTAAAGATTTCACTCTTTGAATTAGTTCATGAAATCAACCCAACAACAGATTCAAATCATGTAACCATTTCACAACACGAAACCATTCATTAGGAATATTCTACAAAAACACTTAGAAAAATACCCCAGATCAATCCAAACCCCAAAGTACATCCTCTTAAGCATTTTTCGCATTTATACTCAGGATCCATTAATTACAATAAATACACATTCCTGAAATTTAGGTAATTTTCCCCAAAAAATTCTCTCTGACATCGAGAGTCCCAAAACGAACCCAAATAAAGAGGTTAATGAAAAGAGAGTTATTATTTATTATTTATTATTATGAAAATAATATAATAATATAAAAAAATTACAAAATTAAAATAATAAAATAATAAAATAATAATACAATAAATAATTAATAATAAATAATAAATAATAAATAATAAATATTAAATATTAAATAATAAATAAAAAACAATAAACAATAAACAATAAACAATAAATAATAAATAATAATAAATAATAATAATAAATAAAAATAAATAAAAATAAATAATAATAAATAACAATAAATAATAATAAATAACAATAAACAAATAATAAAGAATAAATATTAAATAATAAGTATTAAATAATAAATAATAAACAATAAATAATAATAAATAACAAATAATAATAAATAACAAATAATAAATAATAAATAATTAATTATAATAAATAATAAATAATAATAAATAATAAATAATAAATAATAAATAATAAAAAATAATAAATAACAAATAACAAATAATAAATAATAAATAATAAATAATAAATAATAAATAATAAATAATAAATAATAAAAATAAATAATAAAAATAAATAATAAAAATAAATAATAAATAATAAATAATAAATAATAAATAATAAATAATAAACAATAAATAATAAACAATAAACAATAAATAATAAATAATAAATAATAAATAATAAATAATAAATGACAATTAATAATAGATAATAATAAATATATAATAAATAACAATAATAATAATAATAATAATAAATAATAAATAATAAATAATAAATAATAAACAAGACTAAATAAATAATAAATAAATAATAATACATAATACATAATACATAATACATAATATATAATATATAATATATAATATATAATATAAAATATAAAATATAAAATATATAGCATATAATAAATAAAATATTATTAATAATAATAATAAATAATAAATAATAAATAATAAATAATAAATAATAAATAATAAACGATAAACAATATAAAATAAATATAATAATAATAATAATAATAATAATAATAATAATAAATAACAAATAACAAATAACAAATAATAAATAATAAATAATAAATAATAAATAATAAAAATAAATAATAAAAATAAAGAATAAAGAATAAAGAATAAATAATAAATAACAAATAATAAACAATAAACAATAAATAATAAATAATAAATGATAAATAATAAACGACAATTAATAATAGATAATAATAAATATATAATAAATGACAATAAATAATAATAATAATAATAATAAATAATAAATAATAAATAATAAATAATAAAAAAGACTAAATAAATAATAAATAAATAATAATACATAATATATAATATATAATATATAATATATAATATATAATATATAATATAAATTATAAATTATAAATTATAAAATATATAATATATAGTATATAATAAATAAAATAATAATAATAATAATAATAAATAATAAATAATAAATAATAAATAATAAATAATAAATAATAAATAATAAATAATATAAAATATAAAATAAATAATAAATAATAAATAATATATAATATATAATAAATAATATATAATAAATAATAAATAATATATAATATATAATAAATAATATATAATAAATAATATATAATAAATAATAAATAATAAATAATAAATAATATATAATATATAATACATAATAAATAATAAATAATAAATAACCAGTAACAAATATTATGATTAATAATAATAAATAATTTATAATATATAATAAATAATAAATAATAAATAAAAAATAATAAAAAATAAAAAATAAAAAATAAATATAAAAAATAAATAAGAAATAACCAGTAACAAATAATAGATAATAAATAAATTAAAGTATATTATAAATAATAAATAATAAATAATAAATAAATTAAAGTATATTATAAATAATAAATAATAAATAATAAATAAATTAAAGTATATTATAAATAATAAATAATAAATGAAACACATGAAAAAGTACGAAAAGGGGTGATAAGGGATGAAAAATTATGAAAACGCATGAAAACAGATGGAGAAGCATGAAGAAGGAACCATTAGAAAGCATGAGAACACATGAAAACTCATGAAAACTCTGGAAAACCCCTTAAGAATGCAACATAATCATCATAATAACTCAAAAAAACCATTGATAAAGATAATAAGTCATGGAAAGCCAAATAAACAGTAATAAATGAAGCAGCTGTTAAAACCCGTCAAAACAGTCATAAAGTGACAAAAACATTGGACTCACATTGATGGAGATAACTTATGATCCGATAGTGCGTTACATATCCGCGACTAGTCAAATCAAAGATCCTGAAACAATCTTTGAGCTGATAGGTGAAAGAGACCAAATGGACCAGTGGATCAGAAGTTACGACCATTTAAAAAAAACTGACGGGGAATGGGTGCTAGAAACGAGGCATCGAAAAACATAACAAACCCGATACCCACTAAAAAGGCCATAACTTATGATCCAGGAGTCCATGTGGGCGCCGCGACCAGTCAAACTGAAGCTCATGGAAAGAAATATGATATGGTTGGTGGAGGAGTCTGAACTGACACGCGGATCGAAAGTTAGGTCCGTTTGAAGACAAGTTTGACGGGACACTAGTGACGAAAAAGGGGGTTTTGGAGGACTTCAGAGGGGTTTTTGGGGTTGAAAAACACAATAGAAGCTTTCTTATGTTGATTTGGTGCATATCTCTCTTCGATGGATTCGATTTGATATGTGGTAGAGCCCAAACGGACACCCGGAGCGAAAGTTATGGCCGTTTGAAGTTGGAGAACTTTTTTCAACTTTCTTATAACTCTCATATCTTCCGAACCTTTGACCGTATCACGATTTTGATTATACGTGCCTCTATATCTCTTCATGAGCTTTGATTTTACTGGTCGTGGTGCTCCAATGGATGCCCAGATCAAAATTTATGGTTGTTTTAGTGATTTTGGGGTTTCTCATATTTTTTTTTGTTTTTTTCCATTCATTTCACGACGGTTTTACCCAAACCGCCGCTATTTCGTGGCAGTTTTTTAAAAAACCGCCGCTAATCCTCAAAAAATTTCAAAAAAAAGAATTTTTTTTTACACATTTCGCAGCGGTTTTAAAAACCGCCACGAAACGCAAGTTTTCTTATAGTGATTCCTAGAAAGTCATGTGGAAGAATGGTGTCCAGAAAGAGGTGAGGCCCCAAATCCATCATCGACGAATCACGCTCCCAAGTAACATGAGAATCTGATCCTTATCAATATAACACTCTAACCAACAAAATCAACTTTCTACATAAGAATTATAGATGAGAGTCAACAATCTTCATAGGCTACTCAACAATAGAAACTTATGGATCTAAATAAATATCTTCCCAACTCAAAACATGAGAAGGATCATGAAAGTACTTCCTAAGATGAGATATGTGGAAAACATCATGAATACCTTCCAAGTGAATAGGAAATTTCAACTGATCATTACAGGAAAACGGTCATTTCGCGGCGGTTTTTTCGTGGTGGTTTTAAAAACCGTCGCTAAATGTTTTTCGGGCCGCTATTTCGCAGCGGTTTAAAAACCGCCGCGAAATGTCTTAATTTTTTATTTATTTTTTCGAGGATTAGAAGCGTTTTTTTAAAAAACCACCGCAAAATAGTGGTGGTTTGGGTAAAACCGTCACGAAATGAATGGAAAAAAATAAAAAAACATGAGAAACCCTAAAATCACTAAAACGACCATAACTTTTGATCCGAGCTTCCATTGGAGCGCCACGACCAGTCAAATCGAAGCTCATGAAGAGATCTGGAGGCATGTATAATAAAAACTATGAGACGGTCTAAGGTGCAGATGATATGAGAGTTATAATAAAGTTGAAAAAAGTTCTCCAACTTCAAACAACCATAACTTTCGCTCCGGGTGTCTGTTTGGGCTCTACCACATATCAAATCGATGCCAGCAAAGAGAGATACACAAAAAATCAACAGAATCAAGCTTATGTCTTATTTTTCAACCCCAAAAATCCCTCTGAAGGCCTCTGAAACCCTGTTTCCATCACCAGTGTCCTGTCAAACTTGTCTTCAAATGGATCTAACTTTCGATCCGTGAGTTAGTTCGGACTCCTCAACCTGCCAGATCGTAGTTCATTCCATGAGCTTCAGTTTGACTTGTCGCAATGCCCACATGGACTTTTGGATCATAAGTTATGGCCTTTTTAGTGGGTATCAGGCTTGTTATGTTTTTCAATGCCTCGTTTCTAGCACCCGTTCCCCGTCAGTTTTTTTAAATGGTCGTAACTTCCGATCTGTCGGTCCATTCAGTATCTTTCACCTATCAGCTCAAAGATCATTTTAGGATCTTTGATTTGATTGGTCGTGGATCTGGAATGGACTCTCGGATCATAAGTTATCTCTGTTAATGTGAGTCCAATGTTTTTGTCACTTTATGACCGTTTTGACGGGTTTTAATGGTTGCTCCATTTATTACTATTTATTTGGGTTTCCATGACTTGTTATCTTTATCAATTGTTTTTTGTGGGTTATTATGATGATTATGTTGAATTCCTAAGAGGTTTTCCAAAGTTTTCATGAGTTTCCATGCGTTCTCATGCTTTCTAATGCTTCCTTCTTCATGCTTCTCCATCTGTTTTCATGCGTTTTCATAATTTTTCATCCCTTATCATGCCTTTTCATACTTTTTCATGTGTTTCATTTATTATATATTATTTATAATATACTTTAATGTATTTATTATCTATTATTTGTTACTGGTTATTTCTTATTTCTTATTTATATTAATTTATTATTTATATTAATTTATTATTTATTATTTATTATTTATTATTTATTATATATTATATATTATTTAGTATTATTAATAATAATATTTGCTACTTTTTATTTATTATTTATTATTTATTATTATTAATAATAATATTTTATCTATTATCTATTATATATTATATATGGGATGAGCCCGTAAGGGGCGTAGAGACGCTAGGGTTCCCCCCGCGCTACCTTCCTCTCCACTGCCGCGGATCGGCTGCAAATCTCCCTTTGGTGCTCCGGTTCGGTGCGTTCGTGGCGTGATTCACCCTCCAGTGGTGGCGTTGTGCAGGCTCTCGGATGTCCCCACCACTCGCTGCAAGGGTTTAATGGAGGCATGATTTTGGTTCGTTCCAGTTTCCAAGGCCTGAGGTGTCAGTCGCGTTTCGTGTCAGATGTGGGGTGCTGGGAGGATCTGCTTTCTCTGCGCGGGATTGAAGGTGGCAGCGGGATCTGTGACTCTAGTCTTCTGCGAATACTTCTTTCGGTGAGATTCAAGAGTTCATCATTTGTCTTGCTCTTCATCTCTGCTTGCTTTTTGTTTTGGGCCGTATGATGGGTTGATGTTCGGTGATCCTGCGCCAGTTTTGGTTGTCCTGCTCGAGGGTGATATTTGTTTTTGTCGATGAAATTTGCTGTTAAGACGGGTTGCTGAAGGTGCAGATGCTGAACGGACTGGTTTGATGATGGTTCGGTGGTGGTTCGGTGATGTTGGTCTCTTTCTCTGATTTTTGTTTCGATGTGTGTTGTTTGGTTTATCGTTTTTTGGTTGGAAGTTGGACAATGCTGTTCTTCTGGAGGTGCTGCGGATTTGGATTTGGTGAGGGTTTGAATGTTTCATATGTAATTGGTTCGAGGTTGTGCTGCGGTCACCTGCGGAGTAGGGGGCAGCATTCGGACGGTCTGGTCTTTCTTGCTCTGGTAACTTCGTTACCCTTTGTGGATGTGCTCTTTTTAGGGCTCATCTCACTTCGCTGGAGGGTTGGGCGGAATCCGATTGGAATCCGATTGGAGTCCGACGACGGGTTTGTGGATTTGGGTTGGTGTCGAAGGTCGCATCAGTGGGCGTTTGAGGAGGCCAGTTCTGAGGTTTATCCAGATCTCCTGATGTTTGTTTCCCCTAGTTCGTGGTACCTCGGCCATTGTTTGGTTTCTTCAACTTCTGCTGTGATGGTTTGTCAGTTTAAAGGCTTGAATGGATTTCATCCATTGTGTTTGGATGATTTTAAGTGGTAAAGTGGTGTATTGAGATGTGGTGAGGTCATGTATGGTTTCTCACTTTTTCCGTAAAAGTGTTTGCATAATAAAAAAACAATTTTCAGTCAGTATATATTATATATTATATATTATATATTATATATTATATATTATATATTATATATTATATATTATATATTATATATTATATATTATATATTATATATTATATATTATATGTTATATATTATTATTTATTTATTATTGTTTATTGTTTATTGTTTATTATTTATTATTTATTTATTTATAATTATTAATTATGTGTTATTTATTATTATTATTATTTATTATTTATTATTTATTGTTTATTATTATTATCTATTATTATTATCTATTATTATTTAATATTTAATATTTAATATTTAATATTTATTATATATGTATTATTATCTATTATTAATTTTTGTTTATTATTTATTATTTATTATTTATTTAATTATACTTATTAATTATGTGATATTTATTATTATTCTTATTTATTATTTATTATTTATTATTTATTATTTGTTATTTATTATTATTTATTATTTATTATTTATTATTTATTATTTATTATTATTTATTGTTTATTGTTTATTTATTATTTATTATTTATTATTTATTATTTGTTATTTGTTATTTGTTATTTATTATTATTTATTGTTTTTTATTTATTATTTATTATTATTTATTATTTATTATTTATTATTTGTTATTTATTATTTATTATTTTTTATTTTTTATTTATTATCTGTTATTTATTATTTATTATTTATTATTTATTATTATTTATAATTATTTATTACTTATTATTTATTATTATTTATTATTTACTATTTATTTATTATTTACTATTTATTATTTATTATTTGTTTATTATTATTTATTATTTATTATTATTTATTTTTTATTTATTATTCATTATTTATTATTTATTATTTATCATTATTTATTATTTATTATTATTTATTGCTTCTTATTTATTATTTATTATTTATTATTTATTATTTATTATTTACTATTTGTTTATTATTATTTATTATTTATTATTTATTGTTTATCGTTTATTGTTTGTTATTTATCATTTTTTATTTATCGTTTTTTATTTATTATTTATTATTTATTATTTATTATTTATTATTTATTATTTATTATTTATTCTTTTAATTTCGTAATTTTATTATTTTATTTTCATAATTTTATAATTTATGTAAATATTATTATAATTTATTTATTATTTATTATAATAAACAATAAATAATAATAAATAACTCAATAAATTACTAATAAATCAATAATTGTTAATTATTAATTATTGGTTATTAATTATTGATTATTGCTTATTGTTTAATTATCATTGAGTTTGTATCTATTAGTTATGTATTATTTGTTTTTTCAATTAGTATATATAAGTATATTAAATTCTGTTTATTAACCACATGATGACTTTGCTGGAGTGGTAAAGTCTTTGGAAAATATGCAAGAGGTTACGGGTTCAAATCTCACAAAACGCAGTATTTCTTTATATTGCATGGGCATATGGATGGTCATTTGCATGGGCATTGGGGTTCAAATCTCACCAAACGCAGTATTTCTTTATATTGCATGGGCATGTGGATGGACATTTTCATGAGCATGTGCGTGGGCATGAGCATGCATGCATGGATAAAGTAAATAAAGTAATGCGAATAAATACATAATAAATACATAAAATATGAAATAAATAAATAAAATACGAAATAAATAAATAAAATACAAAATAAATAAATAAAATACGAAATAAATAAATAAAATAAATAAGAATAAATAAATAAAATACGAAATAAAATAAATAAAATAAATAAAATAAATAAAATAAAATAATTAAAATAATTAAAATAATTAAAATAAAATAAATACAAAATAAATAAAATAAATAAAATAAATAAAATAAATAAAATAAATAAAATAAATAAAATAAATAATTTAAAAAAATAACTAATTTAAAAAAATAAAAAAACAAAAAAAACAAAAAAAATAAAAAAAACCGCCGCTAAAAAACCACTGCGAAACGTTCTATGACGGTTTTGAAAACTGCCGCGAATAGTTTCCCGACGCACAATTCAGCGGCGGTTTTTCAAAACCGCCACCAATCGATTTAGCGGCGGTTTAAACCGCCGCAAAACAAAAAAAACTGCCGCTAAATCCGCATTTTTCCGTAGTGGATAAACAAACTTCTCAAGACGCTTAGTGAACTCAAATGGTCCAACAATCTCAGATCCAATTTTACCTATTTTCCAAGATGAAGATAACCCAACTGAGGAGAAACTTTCAATAAAACCTGACCACCAATGAAAAACTCCAAAGGATGACGATGATGATATAAATACGATTTCTACTGACTATGAGCTGTAACCAGACACCAATGAATATCCCAAATCCTTACTAATATCTCCTGAATGAGATTTAGTCCTACAAGAGAGGCCTTAACCACCTTTACCCAATAAAGAGGTGACCTACACATGCCACCATACAAAGCCTTGAAAGGATACATTCAGATTAGAGATTGATAAAAGTTGTTATCAGTAAAATAAAACAGTCCCAGATGGATATCCCATGATTCACCAATATCCAAGATACATGCACGAAGTATATCCTCTAGGTTCAGAATAGTATGCTTTGTCTGGCCATTTTTCTGTAGATGATATATTGTACTCAACCTGAACTGAATCTCCATCACCTTCTAGAGACTCTTCCAGAACCGTGAGGTAAACCTAGGATCCCTATCCAAAATAATGGCAGAGGGGACCACATATAACCTCACAACCTCCTATATATACAACTTATCCAATTATTCAACTTTAATGGCATCCCCAATTAGAATGAAGTGAGACAACTTTGTTAACTAATTAATCAACACCCAAATAGAATTCCTCCCTTGGGTATTCCATGGAAATATAAAAATAAAGTCCATGGATACCTCATCCCATTTCCAAACCCACATTGGAAGAGGCTGGAGCAATCCAGAAGGTTTCAAATGCTCTGCATTTATCTGTTTGTAGGTGTAACAATGGGAAACATAATATACAATGTCACAATTCATACCTAGCCACCAAAATTTTCATCTTATATCATAATACATCTTCTTAGTGTCTAGATAAACAACCCATGAAGAACTATTAAAAAAAATTGAGCTGCTCACAGATGATGGGATGAAAAAATGATCCCCAAATAAATTATACCATTTTAAGAGAGAGACCAACTAGAAACAATCTCCCCACCATTAAGGGTTCCTCGAATTCCCCTGAACTTATCATCATGCTACCGATCTTGTAGAATTGACTTAAGGAGATATGATGATACCTAAACATTGATTAGAACCATACCCAAAACATCCTTATGAGAATCTAGGTACAACTAATTAAAGATCCCCATATGGTTCCACTCCTCCTTTGATTCTAGAACATCCTGTAATGGTAATTTCTGTTGAAATAGTGGGTGCCCTAGACCCAACTATTATGTGCTTTTGATTACCATATCGTGTATAGAGTTAACTATGCATGATCTCATCTTACCATTATAGTGTAGACTTTTCTGCGTCCACTATTGAAATGGTAATGTCCAAAGATTAATTGTCGTATCGAAAGGTTATAGCAGTTCCCAGGCTATAATGAGAACCTCTAGATACTATGACATTAATCTTAAATATATGTTCTATGGTCTAGATACATCTTACTAATTGGACATAGTAGATGTCTGACCATCAGGTGCTGGGGGCTCATAAGCATTGAGACTTCTTCTCATGAAGTTCGCACTTGGTGATCTCTAGTAGTGAGATCATGAGGACTGACCCGCCAATAGGAACACCACATGTTTCAGGTGTCATTGGATGTTCCTATCTACGATCATGTGTAATGGTCTCCTGACTTGAGATCATTACCAATGTATGTCATTTGATCGCGTACTTTGATGCAATACGAAAACCATGGCAATAAAGTCGTGGCGAGGTAGTTTGTGTCGGGTGCGTCATTAGTGGCATGTCATTGGTTGAATGGTCAAGAAAGGATTTGTCGCTTCTGGGTTATGGAAGTAATATATCTCTGGCCATGTTGATATGGATGGCAGTACCTTAATAAGACCATGGCCATGGCAGTCGAGGGTAAATCCATCCAGTTACATCAACAAACAATAAAGCAAGAAAAGGGCGATGACACGAGAGTGCGTCCTGCTTTATGAGATATTATAGACAAAGAGATTATATTACACAGTGCGTGTTCGTAGGTTGGTTGTCGCTGCTGTGACAATCCTTATTTCTTTAGGGGCCATGATGGGTTGCTAGATCCCGCTCTTGGTCTGTGAATATTATTCATGGCTGTCGAAATAAGGGCCTAGAGGGTCACACACAATAGCGTATTCAAGAATCTGCCCTATTCAGTTGAATAGGAGTATTGGACATAGTGGGCCCCGCCTTAGGGGTCCGGGAATTGTCCAAAGTTAAACGATCACCAATGCGATAAATAAATTCATATTATTCGAGTTTTGAATAATGAGTATTGAATTTATTTATTAAATGTATTTACGAGTCTTAAGTAAATACATGAAAAATATTAATTGACGAATATTAAATTATTCAAGGTTCAATTAATATTTATGGGAGCGACGAGTCGGGTTAATGACTTAATTATTATCATGTAATATATTTTAATATATTACAAGTAAATGATAATAATATTTATGACTCAGTTTAGAAGTCATAAAAACGTCGTTAATAGTGCGTTAAGTATTCGGGGCTGGCGAGGCGATACCGGGTATTTTAATTATGCACTATAAATAGAAGAGGAGGGGAATTTGCCAAATACTATTCATGGAGTTTATCTCTCCTCTCCTCTCTCCCACATTCTAGAGAGAGATGCTCTGGATCCAAGGAGCTCGGATGGAGCTCTCTCTCGGGCATCGCTAGCGAAGCGATGCGGTGGTCGTTGGAGCATCGAAGGCATCGTCGCAGATCCGCGCTAGCACCCGGATTACGACGAACGGCGCTCCCGTAGATTCCTTGAAGCGCGTGTGGACGATCTAGAGGAATTCGGCTTCGGATTCTTCGAGCAGCGATCGCCAACGACGAGCAGACGTCGTGCGCGGCTTTGGATTCAAACCAGGTATTTTACGGTTTAATATTGTGCTTAAAATCCTCCACGCGTGGTCCTCGGCTTTGACCGGGCTGCCCTTCATCGACGTCGTCAAGTGTACGGCGAACGGCGGTGGAAAAATTTTAAAAACCCCACCTATTTGGAGCTTCCGCTGCACGCCCGGATCCAACAAGTGGTATCAGAGGGAGCGTGTGTCGATTTTAAGCCAAGAAAAATTTAAATTTGCATTAAAATGCTAAGAGGGTGTCGAAACGGTCCCAACGCCGCAGACGGAACCCGAATCAGATATCGGATGGTCAGTCTGCAACCATCCGAAGTCTCGAATTCGGATTCGAGATTGATTTTCGGTACGAAATACTCACCGGAAAATCAATTTGGTTTTGATATTAATTTATTAAAATTAATTATATTATTATTATAATAATAAAATTATTTGGTTTTATTATAATAATAATATTGATATTGTTATAATAATAATATTATTATAATATTATTATTATTTTTCCAAAGCTTAGTATAGGCTTTGGAAAAAATATTTAAAAGGGGTAGAAGACCTCCTTTTAGGTCTTGCAAAAAAAAAGGGGGGGGGGAGGACCTGCTTTTGCAGGTCAAGAAAATCAAAAAAAAAAAAAAACAAGGTAAGATGACTGACCTGCACAGCAGGTCAAGAAAATTAAAAAAAAAAAAAAAGGTGGGGTCGACGGCCTGCATGTGCAGGCCGTGAATTTTTTTTTTTTTTTTTGGACCTTCCCTCCCGGCGCACTGTAGCAGCGCGCCGAGCCGCCCCGAGTCCCTTTGTGCGCAGTGGGGCACCGCACCAGGCCTGCTCCCTCATCCCGGCGACTCCTCCTCTCCGCTCCAGCAGCCTCTCGCTCGGACCGGCGATGGAGCGCATGGCGCGGCCTGCTACCTGCTTCAGCTCCTCTGCCAAGCGCTGCCTCTTCTCTCCCATCATGGAGGCAAGCTGCAGCCAGCTGCTTCAGGAGGTGCGCCCCGCCCGCTGGTTCTTCCTCATCTCCTGCATGCAGAAGTCCGCCGAGCCCCCCCTGTTCATGCACGTAAACCAGGCAGACCCAACGCACCCAGGCCACCTTGCGGTCACCTCTCCCTCCTTGCGTGAGCGGCCCTTGCCTCGCTCCATGCCTCCTCCTGCTGTTCCACCGGAGCCACTAGGAGTAGCGCTTCAGCCGGCCAGCGCTGCAACCTCTTGTTTTGGTCGCCCCTTGAAGTGCGCTTTGCCCTCTGCGGACTAGGCACAATAGACCGGCACCCCGCTGGACACCTCTCCCTCCCGCGGTACTGCGATGGCGGCCCGCCTTGAGCCCCTGCCAGCCACGGGTAGTCCCGCTAGGCTGTTTCCCTCCAGCCGGCCAGTCCCTCCACCCATGGTTCGGCCTCATCCCTTTAGCCGCCGCCGCTGTCCGGGACCCCGTCCAGCGAGGTAAGCCCTTGCGGCTCCATACACACAAAAGGTTACGAAACAGGATTGGGCGGCCCTGCTTGGCCCTCCGCACGGGGTCGACAATACTCGGACTCGGCCTACGCAGGTTCGCCTCGACCCGCATAGGCTCTGCCCGGGGTTTTTGGGGCTCGGGTATTTTTTTATTTGAATCAAAAGGTTAATTAAATTAATTAATTTAATTTCGGTTCAGAATTAAATTAATTAAATATTAACTTTGGTTTATAAATTAATGCGGCATAATTAATTGGGAAATTAATTAAATTAATTAATTAATTTAATTTTTAGTTTTAAAAATTAAATTAATTAAATGAGACCGAACGACGTAAAAATTGGATTAAAAATTAGAGTGAAATTTTTAATTCAATTAAAATGCCCTCAAGTTTAATTTTAATGCAAGTTTAATTTTTATTCTGCACTTATTTAATATACGCAAGTTTAATGCGTATATAACTGATCATGAGCTGAGACCGACCAATGCATGTCTGGTGTTTGTTTTTTATTTATTTAATTATTTATTTATTGCAATGGTTTTGTAATAATTAGTTTAATTAAATAAAAGACGATCTGCGTGTCGTCTCAAGGGTCATTATATGTATAAGGGCCTGCGCGCCCATTCTCAGAGTTGTATATTTATACCCCGAGACCCCCTCGCCTGCGTGCGAGTAAAATTGTATAATGACGAGACGACCGGTGACGCATTTCGCGTCAAGTGACGGTGACGCACCAGACAGGAGTTGGATGCATTGATGAGCAGATATTGCTATTCAAGTTGCAAGCCACGCGACTAAAGGTATTTACCCCTAGGGTTTCGGTTGGTCCGTTATTCACTCAACGGATCAACCAATAGTACCGGCTCATGATCAGGTGTTCGTTTTATTTCTGCATGGTTTATTATTTTTGTGCATGTGTAATTTATTGCGCGATCACATAGTATAATAATAAACAAACATGCAAGATAAAATGAACATGTGACGCGATGAGATTTCTATTTCTTGCACGACCAGTTGTGAGTGCAATCACATAGTTCGTGCTTATAAAATTAGAAAAATGATTTCTTTCGTCACACTAAAAATAATAAAACCCTCAATGATATATTAAGTCTAAATAGCCTTCCGTCTTTCAAATTTGGACAAAACCAGCTGTTTGAGGTGCTGGTTCATGCCTTAGCTGAGGGTGCCTCTTACTACTGGGGAGTCCTTATAAGAATGATGGGTCGACTTAACTAAAGTGCTAGTAAGGATTAGCCCTAGCTAACTTGCTATCATTTTAGAGGTAAGCGTTGAGTAAATCAAATTTTGATTTTAAGAAGCTGGGACTTCACTCAACAGATCAAGGAACCGCAAGTTAAAGCGGTCGGTCAGCCAAAAGCCTACCTAGAACCCTCCAAGTAGTGGCGTAGCCTTAGCTTGTAGACTATGAGGGGTGGTTCCGGGATCCTTGCCACTAGAATACTCAAGCGACAGAGTATTCCGATTCTAGCACAGAGGGTTCCTAGAATCCGATAAAATAGTGGGAGACATAAAATAATCAAAATGTCTAAACCGGTAATTCAGATAAAAGGAACTTATCTGCTAAAATTTATTTTTGATGAAAAATGGCAAGTTATACCACAAGATTAAAACTGCAATATTATAATGGACAAAGTAAATGTCCACAGTGACACGAGTATCCATGAATAGTACAGGCGCGTGCGCATAGTACTATGATATAGGAAACTCAAGGTGTTAGTTTCCCAACACTGTTAAACTACCTCAAGAAGCGAGGGTGAAAATTGCTTACAGGAGACTAATATACAAAGCATATGATAGTTATATCATTATGCTTTCATCAACATCCAGTGTCAGTTGCGGTCGCTACACCTGGACATAGATGATATAACATATAGTCTCATCTCCGAGATGTTTGTAAGGAGAGAGTGAAGCAATGATATGAATAAGGTGAAGTTTACACCGACATGTGTAAATTTAAAGATTGATCATGATCTTTAAATATCATTTTCACCACATTACTCAAGTCTCATTTTAAGATACAAAACGAACAAGTATTGAGTAACCGCTTCATTACCTATCTAGGTAAGGTACTCCAAGTAAATAAGAATCAAAGACAATTAAGCTTTAATTCTTATGGAGGATAAATTGAAAGACAATGTGAAAAGGACAAAGGCATTTAATGCCAAGGACAAATTAGCGACGTCCTTCAATTAATGAGGTTGTAACAATGGTTATATGCATTGCATATTATAAAATAATGCTTTGGAAGTTTAAAAGCAATACACTGATTTAAAGAAGCAAGTTTCCGCTTCCACATCAGGCATATTCATCATTATAATGTTTCTCTTTTACTACTTGGGTATTAAATACAATATGTTGGCAACATATGTGTATTTTAATACGATAAACAAGTTAGTATAGAAAACTTACTAGAAGTCAGGTGTATTCTCCAAGTGGCTGTGAAAGGGTGATACCTAGGCCAGTGGTGAGAAGTACACGACTTCTTTAATTGCCAAGTGAAAGATTCGTGTTGAACTATTGTTGAGTATAACCACAAACATTAATCTCATGTGTCCTTGGACGCAAGGAGACATTCTTTTAGTTTCTGAAATGAATGTTGTTTTTGGTAAACTCAATCACTAGTTCAGTGATACATGGATCATAGGCAATTAGTGACGAATATAAATGTAAGACTTATACCCAGTTGTGACAGGATAATTCTTTGTCAAGTAATACTAAAAATGGACTTCATGAATATACCAAGTATGGTATTTAGGCTCGGCACAGCTAAATACTTTTGGTATTATCGATGTCTTTAGTTTAGACAAAGGAGCCTTTAGAAATAAAGGTACGTCACAAAGCTTTTGGAAATAGTTCAACATGATAGTATGAACTATTCCAAGAATAAGCTAGAGGTATATATACTTCATAAGATTCTTTTAAGTAATTAAGGAATATCGAAGTGAAGTATTTTCATGGTCAGGAGATATGAGTTACTTCGGGTTGGGATACCGAAGAATATCTCGACCAAGCATTCATCAATCATGAGAATGTAGCGTGGAGCAATTCCTAAACGCACATTACCTTATCAACATCACGACATTGATGTTAATGGGGAGGATTGATGATGAAGTCTTACATATCAACATTGATCAACAAAATGTAGCGTGGAGTAATTCCTAAACGCACATTTTATACATCAAAGTATTGATGTAAGTAATATCAATGTTGGAACTAGCAGAAACTTCCACTATATTTCATGAAATGCTTTGCAAATAACAGCAATATCCCACAACCATATGCCAACTATAATGACAAATGGATATCATACGAGCCATAGTATGATGTAAACCCATTATGTCATAAGAACATGTGTTTGGATGCAAAGAGTTTGTTAGGACATAAACAAACTAGCGTCAAGACAAACACATTGTGCATTTAGTGTAATAATCCTAACAGTTGTTTAGGATGTTACAAGATAGAAGAATAGGTAGTCAAGCAATAGACTACACTTCTATATAAGGGGGCACATCTCTATTAGAGATAGTGGGAGCTATATTGACTTGTGTTTAGTCAATGCTCAAGATGCACAAAATAGATGGCATAGGAACTAGTTCCACAAGTACATGTGGAACAAAGTATTTTCCAGAGACACATACTGCGTAGGAAGGATAAAACCATGGTGATGATTTTATATTCACTACGGCCGTGATCTATTACTCAAAGTGAATAATATTTCCTACAAGTAAGCAGTATATGGAAATTAGTTAAAATTGATAAGATCAACTAAAATTCAATTAATGGATTCCATGTATCAAAGTATGAAAGGGGCTATTATTTTGAATACTGCGGTGGGTATTCAAGTGAGTTGATACATGGATGGTACGAGCTTAGTACCAATAAGGCTCAATTGGTTTCACCAAGTTGTTATGCCTAAATCCGTTAGAATTTTACTTATCATAGCTAATATCTATGATCAATTTATTTGGCATTAGATGTCATGACCACCAATCTTGGATGGTGTCTATATGACACAACCAGAAAGGGATGGTCACGTCACAGAATGCTAATAAAGGTTTCAAGTTACTAAAATCCGGTTTAGGATTAAAGTAAGCAAAATGATCATAGTATATACATTCAAAACAAATGTTTGCCATGTGTCTACCAGAGGTTAGTGGGAGCGCTAAGGTTTTCCAATAATAAATATGTTTGGTAACATATGGAAAACACACATTGGTCTGACAGTTAGTTAAGACCAAAATGAAATTTACTCTCCAATGATTGACTTAAAGTAGCAACCTATGTTCTAGGGAAAAAGATCTATTAAGGTAGATCTATAGGTTGCTTGGTTCTAGTCAATCGTACATATTGTGACATTATATTGAAAAATACATGTTGGAACAATTCAAGAGATGAATTGTTGCCTATGTCACAGGGCATAATCTCTCCATGTTGACCTGTCTGTGACATGAGAAGAGATAAATGTGGTGAGTTTAAATCCATACGTCGGAGCGATGGATCAATCACGTATGCCATTATATGTACAAGAACCGATATTGCCAAGGTATATTTTACAATAGGCAAATATCAGTTATATCCAGGAGCACTGCAAGGGATGCAGTCAGAACAATCTAATTGTACTTCAGCAAGTACAAAAGATATGTACCTGGTAAGTAGAGAATAAAGGATACTAGTTTTTGGGGATAAAAACTAGTCTTCCAAAGATCAAGAGATCTAGTATTGCAGTTAGGCTAAAGGCGAAGAGCGAGTCAAGCTCATATCAGCCTGTGGTGGCCATATCTATAAGACCGAGTACATTGCAGCTTCTAAGATATCTAAGAAGCAGTTAAATGCAATGATTTGTTCCAGTTCTTGGAATCGCACCTGGTGAGAAAAGTATTATCATAATGTAGATTATGATATTCTTACTAGCCAAGATGTCAAGTTATGACAGTGGACAAAAAGGGTATATACTCGAGATACCATCTCTTGAGAAGTTTTAATCAAAGAGATGAGGTCGCTATAGCAGAATAGCCACGCAGCGGAACCGTGGCAGACCCAGTATCTAAGGCCTTTACTCAGCAGAAACATGATGCTTATCATGTGAGTAGCTAACAAGTTTAGTTAGCAAGTTGGCTCTAGTGCAAGTGGGAGTGTTGAAATAGTGGGTGCCCTAGACCCAACTATTATGTGCTTTTGATTACCATATCGTGTATAGAGTTAACTATGCATGATCTCATCTTACCATTATAGTGTAGACTTTTCTGCGTCCACTATTGAAATGGTAATGTCCAAAGATTAATTGTCGTATCGAAAGGTTATAGCAGTTCCCAGGCTATAATGAGAACCTCTAGATACTATGACATTAATCTTAAATATATGTTCTATGGTCTAGATACATCTTACTAATTGGACATAGTAGATGTCTGACCATCAGGTGCTGGGGGCTCATAAGCATTGAGACTTCTTCTCATGAAGTTCGCACTTGGTGATCTCTAGTAGTGAGATCATGAGGACTGACCCGCCAATAGGAACACCACATGTTTCAGGTGTCATTGGATGTTCCTATCTACGATCATGTGTAATGGTCTCCTGACTTGAGATCATTACCAATGTATGTCATTTGATCGCGTACTTTGATGCAATACGAAAACCATGGCAATAAAGTCGTGGCGAGGTAGTTTGTGTCGGGTGCGTCATTAGTGGCATGTCATTGGTTGAATGGTCAAGAAAGGATTTGTCGCTTCTGGGTTATGGAAGTAATATATCTCTGGCCATGTTGATATGGATGGCAGTACCTTAATAAGACCATGGCCATGGCAGTCGAGGGTAAATCCATCCAGTTACATCAACAAACAATAAAGCAAGAAAAGGGCGATGACACGAGAGTGCGTCCTGCTTTATGAGATATTATAGACAAAGAGATTATATTACACAGTGCGTGTTCGTAGGTTGGTTGTCGCTGCTGTGACAATCCTTATTTCTTTAGGGGCCATGATGGGTTGCTAGATCCCGCTCTTGGTCTGTGAATATTATTCATGGCTGTCGAAATAAGGGCCTAGAGGGTCACACACAATAGCGTATTCAAGAATCTGCCCTATTCAGTTGAATAGGAGTATTGGACATAGTGGGCCCCGCCTTAGGGGTCCGGGAATTGTCCAAAGTTAAACGATCACCAATGCGATAAATAAATTCATATTATTCGAGTTTTGAATAATGAGTATTGAATTTATTTATTAAATGTATTTACGAGTCTTAAGTAAATACATGAAAAATATTAATTGACGAATATTAAATTATTCAAGGTTCAATTAATATTTATGGGAGCGACGAGTCGGGTTAATGACTTAATTATTATCATGTAATATATTTTAATATATTACAAGTAAATGATAATAATATTTATGACTCAGTTTAGAAGTCATAAAAACGTCGTTAATAGTGCGTTAAGTATTCGGGGCTGGCGAGGCGATACCGGGTATTTTAATTATGCACTATAAATAGAAGAGGAGGGGCATTTGCCAAATACTATTCATGGAGTTTATCTCTCCTCTCCTCTCTCCCACATTCTAGAGAGAGATGCTCTGGATCCAAGGAGCTCGGATGGAGCTCTCTCTCGGGCATCGCTAGCGAAGCGATGCGGTGGTCGTTGGAGCATCGAAGGCATCGTCGCAGATCCGCGCTAGTACCCGGATTACGACGAACGGCGCTCCCGCAGATTCCTTGAAGCGCGTGTGGACGATCTAGAGGAATTCGGCTTCGGATTCTTCGAGCAGCGATCGCCAACGACGAGCAGACGTCGTGCGCGGCTTTGGATTCAAACCAGGTATTTTACGGTTTAATATTGTGCTTAAAATCCTCCACGCGTGGTCCTCGGCTTTGACCGGGCTGCCCTTCATCGACGTCGTCAAGTGTACGGCGAACGGCGGTGGAAAAATTTTAAAAAACCCACCTATTTGGAGCTTCCGCTGCACGCCCGGATCCAACAATTTCCTACTAATATAATTTGTGACAACATTCCCCTTCCTCAGTGTATAGGAAATATCAAATTCAAATTTATGAAGGTATTCCACCCATTTAATCTATATGAGATTCAAGTATTTATGAGAAAATATATAGATCAGACTATTTTGGTCAGAAAAGACTGTGAACTTATCCCCCAAAAGATAGTTCCATCAACATTAAACACATACATAACTATGGAAAGCTTCAAATCATGAGTGGGGGTAATTATTCTCATGTGTTCAAAGTTGGTGAGAGTCGTAAGCCACCACATGATCATTTTTCATAAGAATACAACCCGAAACAACACCAAAATCATCACAAAAGACCACATACCCCTTACTAGGCTTAGGTAAGATCATAATGAGTGTTGATGTTAGAATTTATTTTAGCTCGTTGAAATGATACTAACACTTTTCATCCCATATGAATTTCACCATTTTTCTGGTAAGATTAGTCAAAGGTGATTCCAACCTTGAGAAATTATTAACAAACCATCAATAGTATCTAGAAAGACCAAGGAAGCTTTGAATATCAAAGACATTTCATGACTCTTCCCATGATAAGAAAACCTTCACCTTCTCAGGATCAACTAATAATCCACACTCAGAAATCACATGCCCCAAGAACTTCAATTAATGGATCCAAAAATTTAATTTCAAAAGATTTCCAGATAAATGGTGATTCCTCAGGGTATCCTAAAAAACTAAAATGGTTCTTGTGCTCGTGCTTGAATATCAAATAAACCAAAATATCATCCATGAATACTACAAAAAAAGTGTTGAGATACTAATGGAATATCTGATTCATCAAATTAATAAAAACTTTAGGAGCATTATTCATACAAAAAAAATCATAAGATATTCATAATGGAAATACCTGCTCTTGAAAGCCATCTTTGGTATATCAGACTCCCAAACTCTGAGTTGATGATAACCTGACTGAAGATCGATCTTTGAAAATTACTTTCCCCTATTAACTGGTCAAAAAATTCATCCACATAGGGAAAATTATTCTTATTCTTAATAGTTACTTGTTTTAACTTTCAATAGTTAAAAAATAATCATATTGAACCATATGTCTTCTTGGTAAAGATCATAATGGTTTACCAAGGAAAAAAACTAGGGAAAAAACCCTTCATCATCATATCTTCCAACTTAATCATAACATATTTTAGATCCAGTATTACCTTATAATAAGAGGGTATAAAAACTAGTTGCATACATATTACTAGATCAATCATAAACTCTACCTTCCTCTCAGGAGAAAGACCAGAAGAATTATCTGGGAAAACATCAGGAAAATACCTAACAACCAATAAAATATTACCTATAAAATAAATTTCATCAGGATTAACTAAAATAGAAGACAAAAAACTCACGAGCTCTAGGTGGGAAGGTCTTGCACGACTTTAACTTAGACCCCACTCTCCCTGAAACATCAAAGAGCACCCATCGACCATAAGAAACAATATATGCTGACACTAAAAATCAACCTCAATAAGATGGGTGATAATACAATCCATCCTGATGATGATGTCAAAAAGATCCAAATCAAGAATAAAGAAATCCCAGATTAACATTGCATCAACTATCAATAGAGAATAAGAAGGACTTTAAAACCCCCATCCTTTCCTCTTTTTAATAGGTTCCACTAACTCCATAACAAAATACATGAGTTCCATTGGAAGTTTAAACATATCCACAACATGTCTAGATATAAATGAGTGGGGGGAACTTATCAAATAAAGCACTCGCTACTAAAGATTCAATAATAATGGTACCTTTTACTGTTTCTAAACCTCCATATACCTCTATAAGAAAATCATCCACTATATGAAGGTGTTACACTCTTGAGGCTTATGAATGGATCCCTATAGCCTTTAAAGAATATGAATATGCTGTGGCAATCTTTGGAGTTGACGATCCTTGACCGTAATGGGGCATAAACAAATCCCGATAGAAACATTGCAGATAACCACAACATCCACCACTATTACACATATTCATAGGTGAAGAACAAGAACACCAGGTGTTCCCAACCATGCCACACTAATAACAAGTCAGGATTACATTAATGGATGCAAATAAAAGTGCAGAGAAGGACCACTACTGATAACCACCCCCACCACTTCTATTATGATAATGACACTTCCTCTTCCTTCCCTACATGCCACTGAATATATAACTGGGTGGAAGAAAAGGGGAAGAATAACCAAAATTACTACTATATCCATCTATTCAATCATTGTTCTATCTACTATCTCTTAATAGGTCTAAATATTCAACATAAATTCCTACAATATTATATCTAGTCACAAAAACTATAAGTACTTCTGAGCCTTCATCTAGTCACTCTTTACTAGCTCTAGAGTAAGACAAACTAGCTTTGAAAATTGATTGGTTTATGTTGAAATCGATTTCTCTCCATGGTATAAATAGAGGAACTCCAGAGACTTCAAAATCATCAGTGAATGTGGAAAAAACTACTAAAATAATTGGGTCTTGAAACCCTTCAAATCTAATCCCATGTATTTATCTGCCAGTAATATGAAATCCCACCATCACTTATTTGGGACCTCGAGTCTAAATTCCACACACTTCACAATGATATTTTTAGATGTATCTAGAAAGTCAAAGATCTAATAAATCTTTTAAAGATAGTCCTCTTCTTCTTAAGGTTCATTTTTACCTTTCAAGGATGGTTGATTCTCACATAAGAACTCCCATGATTGGTCCCTCTCTCCTATAACTCTTGGTTGTACCTCAAAAACTGCATTCTTGACTTGTGGTACATTTTGGTTGAAAAAATGAACTACTCAAATGATAACCTCGATAAGATTATGATTTAGAGGAGGATTCCCTTGAGGAGTATCCATTTCACCCTCTCGATGAACCCATGGAAGACATCTTAGAGGAATACCATTGAACACCAAAATATAAGGAACAATTATACAACAATATAATCTCAGTTCAAACTAGAAAACCATAAGTAAAAACTAATATTGTGATCAAGAACTTAAAACAGGATACACACATCCCAATAGAACATGGTAACTTAGTTTAATCACTATAAGAGCTGGCCAAATACTCACCATAATCTACCTCTCAAGTCCCACCAATCCTATCTATTGTCTACCAAATTCTCAAAACTGAGCTCAACCTCCCTATGATACCAAACTATGACAAACCCATCTCAGATATCCTCTCAAACCTATACACAACCTGAACAATCAAATACCCGAAGTATGTTTCCAATCCCCATGAGTTGGTGACTAGCACCTGTACATCAACAAAAACAATAGGGAACAATTCCGCCTAACCTGAAATAGAAAACAAGGAATACATGTACGAAGTAAAGAGAAACAATGGAAAGATAACAAGAAATATAATCCCTAAAAAATGAAATAGTAGAAGTGATAAAACTTAGAAGTAACTAAAAAATATCTAAGGTAAAAGTCCAACAAAAAAGGGAAACAAAAACCAAAACATCCACTCCATGTGATAAAATAGGAAAACTCCCACCATTTCATCACCAGATACCCAGACATAGCTGACAGAAACCTCACTGCCACACTACAGAGCCTTGCCTTTCCTTACATCGAAAGAACTAAAAAGGTATATGAACTTCCTAAGTTGTGAATATGGTGTTAGATAAATAGACTCAGTAGGACCCCACCCTAGTGTTCCATATCAAGCCTCAATAAAACTATCTAAACATGTTTAACTTTAAAGAAAACAAGTCATGATAATAATTAAATGGGTTTTAAATCAAAATCATGGTAAATAAATCTACCTTTTTTTAAATTTACAAATAATATTGGTAAAATAGTTTCAAATCATATCGCATATTTCAAGTAGTCAAAGAAAATAATGTACAATTTATCATATCAAATCTATAGCAGTCCAAACCAAAGCACAAGTAATGTCATGCTGAGGATCACACCAGGTAAGGATAAATAGGACACTCATACCCAAATATAGACAATCACACACATCATGTATCTAGATATATGATTCAAATCTAGTGAGAAGAGAACAATCAAGAAAGTGAACCTCTAAATAGGCCCAATAAGTCCCTAGAACAACAGGCCTAGGGAGCATAAGAACATCCCATGAAAGAACCCCCTCAGAGTATCAATGGATGATGCCTATTACTAAACCTTACACCTAAGTATTCAATGATTCCCATGTGCTGTATTTTTTAAATAATTTCATCAAAACCATTATTTGAATACCATTTCATAAATCCATTTCAATATTATTTGAAAATACATTTTCCTTTTACCAAAAAAAGGGATAACAAACTTTTCTCAAAAACCTATTTCCACACACAAAATTAAATCATGATAGTTAATTTATATTTTTTTATAAAAATAGAGCAATACAGTTCATCCAAAAAAGTCTATATATAGAACCACATACCTCATACTTGGGTCACACACACTAGAAATGGAATCCACCAACATAGAAGAACAAAAAGACAAGAATAGTGGCCCTCAAGAAACTTGAACATCACACCACAAATAACACAAAGGTAAAACTCTAAAGAAAGATCACACAACAGATCTAGAAATAATCAAGTAAATCAAAACCATAAGACCAATAGATTAAAAAATGTAGCACAACATTTCTTCTATGATCAATGACAACAAAGAAGCATAAATATCACTTACCCGGAGAGAGACAACACAATTAAAATGAAGATAATTCTCTAAAAAAATGATTCATAAGGAATGGAGATCCCTAAAATCTCTTGGGAAATCTCATAGGTTTATATATAAAATGTTACAGCTAAATTAAAATAAAATTCGACGTGCCGTGTGGTTAAAACTATAAATCCAAAAATATACACGATGTGAAAACCTTTCACAATGTGAATTCCTAAATTTTTAGGATACACCAACAAACACATCACATTGGATTAAAAATAAATTCAACATACCTTTACATGATGTGAAACAGTCTGACAATGTGTAAACATTTCACACTCTGAACTAGTTTAGGAAATCAACCCGATAACAGATTCACATAGTGTAACTAGTTCACAACGTGAAACTATTCACCGAGAAGATTCTATAGAAACACTTATAAAAATATCCCCAGTTCAACAAATACCCTAAAGGACACAATCTTAATACATTTTCAAATTTATAAATAGACTTCATTAATTCAAACAAACATACATCCCCAAACTTTAGTTCATTTCCACCCAGCAAACTCTCTCTTCCCTCAGGAGTCCCAAAACACACCTAAATAAAAAGGGAAATGAAAAGAGATATGAGAAATACTTCAAAGAAGGCAATAGGATGTTACAAAAGTTATATTTTATTTTCACCTTGGGTGAGGTACATGTTTGTGATGTTACTAGTTTATGGGATTATTACTTTATGGCTAGTATTATGACAAACTATATCCTTAATACACCTCAATTCATGATTTTTTACATAAAGATACATATAATACAATCCTAAAAGATAAAGAGGCCTAGTTTATTTATGTAATTAGATACATAAATCAAATACTTGAAACATGGGTATACCAAAATTATTTAAAAACTCCACAACATGCCCTTAGAGTCCATTGATCTTATAATACTACATGGGATACCCTTGGGATGTACATAAGAAAATAATGAGATATAAAGACCAATATGGTAATGATAAAATCATAACATGATGAAAGTAATATGTGTGAATCAATACACATAACAAGGTGACATAAAAATTGTGATAATCATAAACATGAAAACCAAAGCATGATATGAGATGATAAAATCAAGGAAACATAGGAATATGGAAACAATATAAAACATGAAATCGCAAACATAAGTCAAGGATAAACACCACAACATCATAACATAGAATTCTTAGGATAAACTTATAAACACAATAAATAGTATATCATGAGATAAAAACATTTCCCAATGCATTGGAGAGATATATAACTTCAAGCCCACCCGTCACATTCATATCATGTACATGAATTTTTGTGCCACATCATTCATACAACATAATAATAACTTTAATCACTTTTAATCCCTTGATTAAGGATTTTGGGTTACATACATAGAAGTACACAATCAATGAAGGATAGTCCCATCTAAGTGAATACCCTTGAGTGGAAATGGGTATGGGTATTCACTACAAAAATATTTGGCACGGAAAATCATAGGACAATTTCAACAGCATAACAGGTGTATATATAGATTCATGGAAGGTTTTAATGAAAGTGAAATGGAGTATATCATTACTTTTAAATCATAAGTATATTAATAAGGATGTGTAAAAACATAGTCCCACATGAAGAATTAGAAATAAAAAGGCATAATACAAAGAAAGTGCTTTGAATAAAGAGGAGGAGAGGACCCATTACATTGAAAGGGTGCTTCTAAAAGCTCGGGAGGAGATTATTAAGATATTGGGAACACCTTGGGAGGGATTTAGAGAGGTATAGGGAGAATAAATTCATGATCAATGGGTTTTGAGTGAAGATGAGTGGGAGTATTGGTGGGTATTTATAGAAAAAGAGAGGGGAGTTCTTTATTAATTTATAAACTTAGGTCTTGGACTCTATGTGATAAAATAATCAAAACCACTAACATTACCATGTTTTTTCCCATAGTGTCTGCCAAAGAGTATTTATTTTAAATATTTTATAAGTCCAAGAACTGAACATATTAAAATGAAACTAATGGTGATGTGGACGTGAGTCATGTTCATAAAGAATTTATTTTAAAACATTAAAATATAATATATGTTTTTGAGGATTCATCAAAAGATTAAAAATTAGTCAAATAACTTCATAAACACATTATTTTAAAGGGTAAAAATGTTTTTTACAATTTATACTCCTTATATAATTTATTAAATCACTTTTAGACTATTATGATCTCATAATACAAACTGTATATTTATACCATATTTAATTTTTACTCAAAAATTCGACAATCTAAAAAATTATAAAAAATTCACAATTGGATATTTTATAATGTTATAATTTAAAAAATAATATTTATTTTATCAAAATAATTTCCTAAATATTATAATTCTCACTTTTAAATAAAAATCATTATATATTTAAAAAATACTAGTTTTTACTACACTAATAACTTTAGGACCCATATAAAAATTACATTAGACTTCATTAAATTATATTATAATTTATATTTAAATAAATATTATTTAATAATAATATTTTATTAAAATAACATTTATTTCAAAATTTCTTGAAATTGTGAAAAGAGTGTCTTAATTAAGATTATTTATTTCCCAAAAATCTAATTTTTATTTCCTTGTACCAAAATCAAATTTTATCAAACTCATTATATAATAATTTATAAAGTAATAAAAAGAGATAAATATAATCATTAAATTATTAAAAAATATATTATAAAAATTCATATTATTAGGGTCTAGATACATAGCCCCTTATTACACCAGCGTACACCCTAACAGTAAGGTGTGATATAGTAGTGCACTCTTAGGGTGGTTTGACAAAACTTGTTTGTGATGTGATCTTGATAAGCTTGAAATTTTCCTATAAACAGTATCACTTGAGCTTTTGTTGTTGGATCTTGGCTTGATCTTGGTCAAGGTAACAACCCAATGATTCCATCTCCCCTGAAAGCTTTGATAAATGGTCTTTATAGGGTAAAATTCTATTGGTTGAGGCCATCACTTCCTTTTATCTATATTAATTTTATTTTATCACAAACCTTATATATACTAATCATAATGGTCACCATAAAAGGTCTATATAATCAATAGATAATATTTTTAATATTCTTTTAAATCTAATAAAATATATTTTACAATGGTCCAAAAATACAAAGTAGTTCATTTTTTCTATAGAAACATTACTTAATAAGGAATTTATTTATTTAAAAAAAATTTTAATTTATAAATTTTTGGGTCCTTACATTATTCCCCCATTTAGAAATTTCACCCTTAAAATTTTATTCCATACAATAAAATAGATGAGGATACTTCTATTTCATTTCCTCTTCTGGTTTCCGTGTCACCTCCTAAAACTTGTGGTTCTGCCACAATAATTTGACTTGGTGAATTGTATTGTTTCTTAGAACTTTGTCTATATGATATAAGATCTTCAATGACTTCTCTACATATGAAAAATCATCCTACAAAGGTACCATATCTATATTAAGTACATGCGACGGATCTGATATGCACTTCCTCAATAGGGATACATAGAACACATCGTGTACTTGAGATAAGTTAGGTGGGAGTGATATTTGATAGGCCATTGATCCAATGTGATCATGGATATAAAAGGGGATAATGTATCTTGGACTAATCATTACCTTCTTTTGAAACCTCATAAGTTTCTTACATGGTAATACATGAAGGAACACCTTATCTCTGACCTCAAAATCGAAATATCATTGATGATTGTTTTTATAGAGACTTTGTGTAGATTTAATATGATTTTTAATGGTTTTTAACTTCTATATCATCTCTAGGATAAGATCAATTCCCATAAGATTCTTCTCTCTAAATTTATCCTAGCATGTTAGAGTCCAACACCTCTACCCATACAGAGACTCATAAGGTGCCATTTGAATACTAGGATGGAAACTATTTTTATACGAGAACTCCACTAGGGGAATGTGTTGATATCAAAATCTTTGGAAGTCCATTTAATAAGATCTCAGTATATCCTATATAGTTTTAACGGTTCTTTTAGTCTGACCATCCATATAAGGGTGATAAGAAGTACTAAAACTTAGCTCTGTATCCAATTATTTTTAAATGCTTCTCCAGAACCTTGAGGTAAACCTAAAATATTGATTAGATACAATTTAGTGTGATACTCCATGTGGTATTACTACTCCCCTTATGTATATCTTAGTGAGCTAGTCAAGTGATAAATCTTCCTTGATAGAAATGAAATGTACTAACATTATAAGGTGATCGACAACCACCTAGATGGCGTTATCTCCTTTATATGTCTTGGGGAGTCCTATGACAAAAATCATAGTTATTTTTTTTCCAATTTTCATACTAGTATGGGAAATGGTTTCATCATAACCTTAGACTTATATCATCTAGTATTGAAGTTTTGGAATATTAAGCATAGATATACAAATTCTTCAATATACCTCTTTATGTTATCCCACTAGAAGTTTTTCTTTTGATTTATATACGTCTTAGTGCTTCATGGATGAATATATAAGGATAAAATATGTAAATAATCCAAAAGTTCCTTATTCCACTTCATTTTTGATGGGACATATATCTAGGTTCCAAACCTTTCCACTCCATCTTTAGAAAATTTATGCTCTAGAATATTTGCTATCTTTTTTTTATAACACCTCATCATCTTTTATAGCTTCACTAATCCTCTTAAGAATGGATGGTTGATTATTTAGTTGATAAAGTTAGTATGAATATCCTTTTATTATTCCCATGTCTATCCTTTTCATGCCCAATAATATTTGATCGATTGCAATCCTCATTATGGATAAGGTTGTAGGATCCTTTCTACTTAGAAAATCTACCACTTTGTTTGTCTTCCTAGGATAGTAATGTTTTGAACAATCATAACCTTGATCACCTCTAACCAACTTCATTGGCACACATTGAGAAACTTTTGTGTGAATACATAATTGATGATTTTTTGATATGTATATATGTCAGACTTCTCCCCTATATATAATTTCACCAAATATTCAATGTGAATATCAATAAAACCAATTCAAGATTATGTGTTGGGAAATTGTGCTCATGTATCTTTAATCAATGGTATGAATAGTCTATAAATTGTTTATATTGAATGAGTACATAACCCAATCCATTTTTGGATTCATCCTTATAGATCATAAATCCTTCCTTACTGGTGGGTAATGTGAGAATAAGTGTAGCGATTGACCTATTTTTGAAATCCTTAAAGATTTCCTCAAATTAATCATTCCATAAAAACTTCACCCCTTATGAGTTAGCTTGGTTAGTGGGATTGAATATTGTGTGAAGTTTATCACAAATCAATGATAGTACCTAGATAATCCAAGGAAACTAAGGATCTCCATCATAGATGTCAGTCTAGGTCATCCTTTGATTACCTATATTTTTAAGGAACCATAGATATCCCTTTACTAGTGATAACATGCCCCATGAATGATACTTTCTCCATCCAATACTAGAATTTACTATGCTTCACATACAACTTTTCCTTTTGAAAGGTCTTCAGTATAACATTCAAATGAACTTAATGTTCCTTTTTTATTTTTGAGGAGCTAAGACTATTTTCTATAAATAATACCATAAGTTTGATGAGGTAATCCCTAAAGGATCTATTCATTAAGTCCATGATGATATATAGATAATTAGTGGGTCCAAATGGAATATCTATGAAATCATAGTGACCATATCCTATATGAAAAGTATTCTTGGGGACATCCCACTTATTAACCTTAAATTGATAATATCCTAACTAAGATCCTCTTTAGATATGTACTGGGCTCCACATAGCTGATATAACAAGTCAAAAATCCATGTCAGGGGATACTTTTACTTTATTGTGATCTTGATGAGCTCACAATAATTAGTGTAAAGGTTAATTTACCCATCATTCTTCTTGAAGAATAGGACCAAAACACCCCATGGTGAAATAGTTGGGAATATAAACTTATTATCTATATTCCTCTATAGTTGCACCTTGAACTACTTAAGTTCATCAATGACCATTCTCTATAGAATCTTATATACTTTCAATTCTTTGGGTATAATCTTGATTGAGAACCCAACCTCATAGCTTAGAGGAATACCTGAAAATTCTTTGGGAAACACATTATCATATTCCATTATAATAGGCGTGTCATCAAGGATGATATTTTCCTTAAAATTAATAATTTAAGCAAGATATTCTTGCTTATAATCCAACAATATCCATGCTTGAGATGATGATACAAAAATAGATCCATCATCCTACTTGAACTTTTATAGAATAAAAGGCTGATTAATGATACATAGGGTGATTTCATTTTCTTAGAAATTTATTTTTTCTATATATAAGGAATGCTAATCCATACCTAGAATTGAATTTAATTCTACTAAAGGGAGTATCAAAAAGTTCACTGGGAATTTCAACCTACAAATATGGGCAAGAGAGAAGTTATATTCTTGGGATGTAACAATTTCCCCATTTTAAATTTTGAAAGATAGCTCCACTTCCATGTTTTGAAGTGGTGTTTGAATAATTATACTAAGCTTTCATGATATAAAAGAATTAATAGAACTATAATAAAATAGTATGTTTACTATTCTTGAATTAATAACCATTATACTTATCACCACAACATAATTAGGATCCACCTCAGTAGTTGGGATGGTTTAAGCTCACCCTTTCTCTATAGGACGTAGAGTTTATAGGCATCAATTATCCTTAAAAAATCTTAGATTAGTGAATTGATTCACATAATGTCCTTATTACTTGGAGTTAAAACATTGGATAACAGACCAAGGGTTAATCGGAGAATTCATTTCTTCTATCACATTAGAGGGTTTCACCTGTTGGAATTTTCTATCTAGGTGCCATTATTTCCCACACCTAAAGCATTCCCTTACCCCCTTCAATCAATTTCTTGGATTCTTCTTCCCAAACTTTTGATAAGTGGGATTTTGAAATTTATTTCCCATGATATATATTCATCACAATGCCAGAATTAAAATCCATTATCCACTTCTAATACCCAAACCGGTGAGAACCATGAGATTTACTGATCTCCATTTCGACTTTGAGGGAACACCAGACAATTTCATCATAGTTATTAAAGTATAAAATTGCCAAATATTTTTATAAAATCAGCCTTAGAACACCAAATAAGTTGTAAACTTTACTTTTGAGTGAGATTAAAAATATGAATGTGTATCATGAAAGTATTTTTAAGTTCACCTCATAAAACCTAATAGATTCATCACCCTTTTTATTAAGACTATGTAAATACCTATCCATTTGTAGTAATATATTTTGAGGAATATATTTATCAAAAAATATTTTTTTGGAATTATTTCCACTCCATTACTTTGATATCCTCTTCAAAATTCATGTTTTTGATCAACGTCCATGATTAATAATATTCTACCTCTATATAATAAACTTCAAGAATGAAATTACCTTGCTCAAAGAATAAATGATAATGAACATATTTTCAATGGAATTGATCCATTGTTCCTTGATTAAGGGATCATAAGATCCACTAAAATACAGTGGACTTTATCATATTAAGGTGTCAATTACAAATTGGTATTTCTTAGGGGAATGTGGGTGTTTATCCTGATTTAAGTTTATATTCAAAACCTGAGTTAACTAGGGAAGTATCCTAAGGAAGTTCCTGATTCCTTCTCCCATCATGTTGGGTATCTAATTTGGGAAATCATTATATTTACTCCCCACATTTGTTATTAGATTGATTTATCCTATTTCCATCCATTAACTAGAATAAAGGAAAAATTAGGGATGATAATTTTCACACTATTAATCATATAAAATGGAAACTATGAATATTTATGGGATAACATACAAATAAAATAAATTCCTTAACTTATAAATTTCTATGTTTAAATCTAAGTTATACATGGTCAATTTCCTAACATAAAATTTTATTTTCATTTTTATTCCCTTTATAATGTTTTATAAAGAGACTGTGAACTTACCAAAGAATATCCCCCAAGAACTAGGTGTACATCAAGGAATTTTTTTCATGCACCTAGTGAAGATCAATTCAATTACTAATGAGTAATTTTTGAGGTTATTACCCCTAAATACAACTATTCTAGAGCAACATACAATTTTAGTATCATAAAAAAGATTTTGTTGCTTGGAAACCACTTACTATATACTTTACCATAATTTAGGGTTGTTTTACTATGTTTATTATAATCCATGAGTCTTTCACTAAAATGTTATAATCCTAATCCCCAAAATAACTATAATTTCTTCTAACAACTATAAAAAACCATATCCTTAATACACCATAATTCATGATTTATTATAAAAATATACACATAATATAAACCTAAAAGATATAGAGGCATAGTTTATTTGGGTAATTATATACATAAAAAAATAACTTGAAATAGGGGTACAATGAAATTATTTAAAAACTCCACAATTTTCCCTTAAAATCCATTTATATTATAAAACTACATGTGTCACACCCCAACCTCAAACACTCTTTTATTTTATTCCTTTCTCGTTGTCGTATATTTTAGTTGATGTTTTGGTTTGGGTCCCAGTTTGAAATTTTGAAACGGGGAATTTTTTGTGTGTTTTGGGCCGTAGGTGACCGTGTGTGGACCACACATTTACATAGTTTTTAAAATGAATAAATTAAATTAAATGAGGAAATAAATAAATTAAAATGATATGAAAATAAAATAAATGGTAAATGTCATAATAATAACATTTTTTTATTAAGAATATTATTATTATTAAGAATGTAAATCTTATTATTATGACTATTAAATTTATTTTAAGATTATTATTATTATTATAATTATATTATTAGTATTATTATGATTATTAGTTGGTTTTAGCATTATTATTATTATTATTATTATCATTTTATTATGTTTTTTAACCCTAATTCCACTCTAACCCTTCACCGCACACCCCCTATCCCCTTCGAGCATCGCGCCCCTGCCTTCCCCCTTCTCTACATGACCCGCCTCCCACATCGGTGACTCTCCTTCCATCCGGACCTCCTCTCCAGTGTGGCCTCATTCGGAGACAACCCTCTTTGATTCACATCACTACCATTCTAACTCCTCTTCAACATGTAAACCCTCAACATCCGACCCCTACCTCGTAGGTGCCACCTACTCTCTAGCCGATGCTTCTCTTGCCGACATCCTCTCCACTCCAGTCATGCCTCCCTCTCTGGTGCCCCTGATGTGTTATTTTTATCAATATTTTTGATTTTCATTACCTTGTACATACTCAAATGGTAAGATTTTTTTCTGGTTTTCTTTGGGTATTAGGGTGTGTGGTTGGTCCTTGAGGTCTTTCCCTCCTTTCTATTGAAGTTTCATGGCTTCACACAATGTCAAGGTAGGCGTTTCCACGCCTTTCCATTCCAGAGCAATCTATTGGTTCTTGTGTTACTTCAAATATTATTTTTACTTTTTTCGATGATTAATGATATATATAATTAGTCCATTATGATGTTTATGGATTATTATAACATGCTTAAAATAGTTTTTTAAGTGTTTCTTATTTATGTTTATGCATGTTAATGCCCAATTTTGTTTTAATCACATATTAAATTTATTGTGGTGTTTTCTTGAGAGTATAATTTGTTAGAAATAAATTTCTAAGTGAATATTAAATTATGTCTATGTACACAGGTGTAAAATGTATTCAGTTAAATGTCATTTGGATTTTAATACTGAAATTATAAGTTTTATGTGGTGTGAAATATATTTAGGAAGTTTTTTTGACATGAGTATATGATGAAAGTGGATTTTATAAAGTATATGGTTATGTTTTCATGTGTACCTCATGAGGGTACTTCTTAGAAGTGTTTTTATTATTATGAAAAAGGTGTGAAATGTGTTTTCAAAGGAAATTGATATGTGAATGCACCGATAGTTGGTTTTTACAAAGGGGTTTCATGAATTGATTAATTAATGGTAAATGAATTTGAAAAGTGGGGTTTATGTGTCTCTTGGAATGTTTGGTGTGTCACTAGATGTTGACACACCCATGGGTGCACTAGGTGCACACATGGGGGGTGTCATCAAAGGAAGGTGATGCTTTAAATTGGTGTTTCCTTGAAAACTTGTTTTCCTAAATAGTTCATGTTTTCCAAATGATGTTGGTTCCTCTAGGTTAATTAATTAGAGCTTGGATGGCTCCTTGGTGGTGCGCACACACACATACATAGGTACGTATGTGTATATGTATACATACATATATATATATATATATCTTCCTTGCACATATTCCCTCATGGTATGGGGAATATGTTCAATGGATTAAGGGTATATATATATATATGTATGAGAATGTATGTGTGTGCTAGTGTGGGCGTTTTTCATCGGAAGCTTTAAGAGTCGAAGTGTCTCTGCTTGGTCTGCTTCCTAATTTGAGGTAGGTTTCTCTATGAATTTTCCTTTAAATTAATGAATTATTGGTTTCTTTTATTTCACACCTTTATTTAATGTTAGTTTTAAATTTATGATTTTTTTGAATTATTTCTTATTGTGAAATAAAGTAATACCCTCTCTGTATTTTAATTGCATGAAACTATTTTATTAAATGCGCTTATTAGTGTTTCTAGAAATGCCCCTTGGACCTTATAAGTGTGCTTTAGATTTAAAGTGGTGAATGGGGTTTCTTAAATGGGTTTCCAAGTACGTTTCTGGTTTCCAAAATTGTGTGTGTGTGATTCCTTAAGAAATGGTTTGGCATGAGAAAAATCATATGAGGCCCAGTTAGAAATTTTGTAAAGATAGTTATCTTAAGAAAACTATCCTTGGATGTGGTACCCTCTCTTTGGTTGAGTTGTATATTATAAGGTTCCACTATGTAGGGATCCTCTGTGATCAAATGGTAGAAAGGGAGGGATATATTCCTTAGGGTGACTCGGGTGATGCATGTTGTGTGTGTGTGTAAATATATATATATATCTATGTGTGTGTGTGTCTATGTGATTTGATGCTCAGATGGCATCGATTGGCTCACCCTTTTGTTACACGTGTTGACATGGGAACCTGACATAGTAAGTGATTTTTTTTGTGAATGATTGTTGCACTATTTTAGATTATGCACTGGCTAGTGACCCATAGTAGAGAGATATTTTGTTATTATTATTTATATGGGATTGGGCCCATCAATCAGGCTAGGTAGTGAGATGGCCGGTCATTAGGGAATTATGATGTTATCGTGATTAGGCTTGCCTTTAGGATGAGTCTCATGTATAGTATGTTCAAGACTATTCATGAGCTCCTAGGTTCTCCCATGTATTTTGGCACTTAGTTGTTTATGGCGAATGATTACGGTGCCTTATTTGGATAGTTATTCATGTGCTCTATTTTCCATTTCCCTTATTATGTGGTTATTGACCCTACTTCCTTGTGTAGTGTAACCTCTTTGAGAGAGTGATTAGTTGTTTTGAAAATGGTTATGAAAAATAACTTAAGAATGTTTTTCACTTTCTTTATTTTTTTAAGTGAAAACAAACTTTCTTTCTCTCTAAAACGTTAATGTCTCTTTCATGAACAAGAACATAGTTTTAAATGAAAAAGGTCAATGGATCGTGATTTAATTTAAATAAAATGTGTAAAAACCCAGTTCTATACATTATATTTCAAACTTGAAATTAACGGAACTTTTATTTGAAGGAAATGCACACGAGAATAGATTGTTTGGGAATGCCTACTGAGTTTTAATACCCACGCCTATAGTTTTATATTTGTTTTTAGCTTTAGTGATGCACCTTTCTTAGATTCATTCACCATAGTGAAAATTTGGTTTGAGGTCGGTGGTGACCCGTGGGGTCACATGGAGGTATGTACAATTTTAATTTTAATTTTAATTATTTATTTTTTCCATTCTACTTCTAGTTTTCTTTTTTATTTAAAATTTTTATTTATTTTCTTGTCTTTCATTTATGGACCAAATTATTCTCACTTGTTTAGTTTTGATGCTCGACACTAGTTTCTAGCCCGTTGGGATCGGGAACACCCCTCATGCCATGTCGCGGGCCGGCTCGGGTGACCGGTTTAGGGTCGACCCGAGTTGGTTCATGACAAAATGGTATTAGAGGGAGGTTCTTATTATTAGGGGTGTCTGGTAGATGAAGATTAGGATTTTCGGGGCTTAGGAGGTAGGTTATGGGTTGGTTCCTGATCACCACCGCTCGTGACGAGACTTGAGTTACCAAGGGTAGTCTAGGTTTTGAGTCTTTTGTATTTGTTTTGGATTGAGGGATAACAATAGAGGTGACTTGGTATCAGTATTTGAACCCACATGGAGTAGTGACCCATGTGGAGCCCAGGTGCCTGGTTTAAGGTCCTCTGGTTCTATGTCTTACTTGGGGAATGGCTCACTACCATGTTGCTATGTTGGGAATAACCACTAGTTCCTCATTACAATTGTTCATTTTTGGTTATGCTCTGTCATGATTTTGGTTGGTGTTAGAGCGTTTTTGGAAATGAAGCTGGTTTTGAATTAAAAGGGATATTTCTCTAATGGTTTTAAAACTGATAAAAGGGGATTTCTTTCAAATTGTTTTGAAACTGGTGAAATGGGTTTTTAAAGAGGAAGTGTTTCAATTTGGAAAATTTGGCTTATATTTGGATTTGGTAACATAATAGAAAGTGAGACCCTTGGTATTTCTTAGGATCATCCACATATGTGTGGGTAGACACATGGTTCACATTGACACATATGTATGGGTGATTTGAGTGGAAAAGGGATAAAGGATTATGTGAAAGTTCAAAGGATTCCATGGGTGGGGTTTTGGAATTTAAGGTTTAACTTGATTTTTCTAAAATGGATTTGAATGAAAAATTGATTTTGGGACTTGGTTTTTCTTGAAAAGTGGTTTTTGGTATTTTGAAAAGTGTATTTTTCCTATGTTTGTATATGTTTGATTTATGAGTCTATTACCCTTGGATTGGGGTGTTGCTTTTGGTTGTGTTTAAGCTTGTTTGGGATTTTGGGACAGTTGTCTTGGCTCGAGGTGTTTCTTTTGATTGAGTTTTGGATTGATGTCGGTTTCTATTTTGTTTTTCATGTTGTTTTGAATATGCCACCCAAAAATGTCCTCAGAAGTTGTTAATGAGTCATTCCCAATTCTGGTTTCTATCGAGTGTTTCTTTTCCTTCAAGGTTTTTGGGGTCCATTAGGGGCAGTGAAGCATTTTGAGGGGAGTAGATCATGTCATTGGGTGGTTGGGGACTTCTGAGTTTGTTAGAGTTTGTATTGTCTTGGGTTTAGTGGAGGGTTTGGCATTGGACCCGTGGAGGTGGATGTCTCATCATAGTTGGAGTTGGGATGATGTGGGAAGTATTGAAGTCCATCTTTGTCCAATGGATCATACCTGAGGAGGTGAAGGAAAAAAGAGGTAAGATCCCATACAGAGTTAACAAGGCTAGTGGTTGGTGGAGGAATGTGTCGGCCGCTTTATGGAATCAGCATATGGAGTACAAATTCTTGGAAAATCTGGCACCTATTTTCATTTGTAAGGGTTTCCCATCTAGTGAGTGGGGTGTATGAGAGGAGCCTGTCTATGAAGAATCCATTTTTGGGTGTCAGCTCTTAGTTCATTGGAAAAATTTATGATGTGCCATTGGTATGGCTGCTTTGGGCATTCCAAGCCTCCTTGTCACATCCCTTCGAAGCCTTGTTGTTGTTGTGGCCATTCGAGTCACTAGAGAATGTTCTATAAGAAGTACTGTTAGAGGAAGAAGTTCTGATTGGGGGATTCTAGTTTCTGACTGTGAGGCATAAGATGCTTCAGCCATCATAGCCCCAGCCTAAGGTCTCAGGGTGAATCTCGTGCATAGTCAGGGTGTCAGAGGCATGCAAGACCTTTTCTTGGTTCTTTATCTTTTGTCTTGGAATAGAGACATTTAGAGTTTCCTTGTTATTGTTTTCTTACTATTGTAAGTTCATCCTTTATGGTGATACTGTGATGAACTTATTATTTTTTAATCATAGTAGTTGCATTTTTCTAAATGTGGCCTCTTGAATCGTTTTTTTTTCTTAAAAGTGTATTTGTCCCTTCTGAGGATTGGTCCTTGTTTTATTAGTGATCGTTTGGAGATGTGAGTGTTGTGGGTTTTTGGCTTGGGTTGAGAGTTCCAAGTTTTAATGGAGGCATGTATCGCTCATACTAAGGTAGTGGGGTGTGTTGGGAATTTTATATCGATGTGGAGAATTCTTAGTTTTGGAGGTGTTGTTATAGAGAGATCCTTTGTCCTGGTGCCCTAGTATACCGATTTGCATTGTAATGGGATTTCTGTTTAAGTCTTTGCAGTGTGACTTAGTTATGCAGGGAAGTTGTGGGGGTTCAAGTTGGGGGTTCCCTAATTCTTGGTTGTGGTGAGGGTGTTGTTTGGATAATGTGGAGAGGGAAAGATGGTTTTTGGGATCTTGGGTTGTCGGGTTTCTTTGTAGTAGGTTTCTCATTTAAGTCTTGGTGGAGTTCTTTGGGTTTTGAAGTTTTTGTGTTAGCTAAGTTCTTATGGTGGGGAGAACCACTCGTGTTCTCCCCTCATCATCATGTTGTGAATTCATCTTGATCAGTCGTGTGTGACTTGTGGGATGAATAGTCACCCTGAGCTTTATGGTTTCTCTCAGCTTTGATTGGGCATGGACTCAAATTTTAGTTAACTTTCGGCTTGGTGACTTTCTGGGGGAAGAAATTGTCTGTGGTGGGGAGAATTGTCACACCCTGACCTCATACACTCTTTTATTTTATTCCTTTCTCGGTGTCGTATCTTTTATTCGAAATTTAGGTTTGAGTCCCAGTTTGAAATTTTGAAATGGGGAATTTTCGGTGGGTTTTGATCCGTAGGTGATCGTGTGCAGACCACACATTTACCCAATTTTTAAAATGAATAAATTAAATTAAATAAGGAAAAAAATAGTTTAAAATGATATGAAAATAAAATAAATGGTAAATGTAATAATAATAATAATATTTTTGTTATTAAGAATATTATTATTATTAAGAATGTTAATCTTATTATTATGATGATTAATTTTTTTAAGATTATTATTATTATCATTATATTATTAATATTATTATTATTTTATTTGGTTTTATTATTATTATTTAATTATTTAATTATGTTTTTTAACCCTAATTCTACCTTACCCCTTCACCATGAACCCCCTCACCCCTTCGAGCATCGCACCCATGCCTTCCCCCCTTCTTTGCGTGACCCGCCTCCCACGCTGATGACTCTCCTTCCGGCCAGAACTCCTCTCTGGTATAGCCTTGTCTGATGAATCCCTGATATGACATGCAACACCCCCTTCTAGAATCCTCTTTAGCATGCAACACCCCCGACAACTGACCCCTTACCTCACTGGTGTCGCCTCCCCTCCGGTCAAGGCTTCTCTCACTGGAGACCTCCTTGCTGGAGTCATTCCTCCCTCACTGGTGCCCCTAGTGTGTTATTTTTTATCATTTTTTGTGGTTTTCTTTACCTTGGTAGTACTAAAATGGTTAGGGTTAATTTTGTTATGGTTTTCTTTGGGTATTAGGGTGTGTGGTTGGTCTGTGAGGCCTCTCCCTCCTTTCTGTTGAAGTTTCGTGGTGTTCGCACAATGTCAAGGTAGGAATTTCCATACCTTTCCATTCCAGAGCAAACTATTGGTGCTTGTGTTGCTTAAAATATTTTTTTACTTGATTCACTACTTAATGATATAGCTAATTAATCCATTATGATGTCTATTGATTATTATATCATGTTAAAAATAGTTTTTGAAGTGTTTCTTGTTTATGTTTATGCATGTTAATGCCCAATTTTGTTTTAATTACTTAGTGAATTTATTGTGGTGTTTTCTTATGAGTATAATTTGTTAAAAATATATTTTTAAGTGAATCTTCAATTATGCCTATGTAAGAAAGTGTCAAATGTATTCGGTTAAATGTCATTTGGATTTTAATAGTGAAATTAGAGGTTTTATGTGGGGCGAAATATATTTCGGAAGTGTTTTTGACATGAGTATATGATGAAAGTGGATTTTCTAAAGCTTATGGTTATTTTTTCATGTGTTCCTTGAAAGGATACTTCTTAGAAGTGTTTTTATGATTATGAAAAAGGTGCGAAATGTGTTTTCAAAGGCACTTGAGATGTTAATGTATTGATAGTTTGTTTTTACGAAGGGGTTTCATGAATTGATTAATTAATGGGAAATGCATTTGAAAAATTGTTTTTGTGTGTATCTTGGAATATTTGGTGTGTTACTAGATGTTGACACACCCATGGGTGCACTAGGTGCACACATGGGGGTGCCATTAAAGGAAGGTGATACTTTAAATTGGTGTTTCCTTGAAAACTTGTGTTCCTAAATGGTTCCTGTTTTCCAAATGATATTGGTTCCTCTAGGTTAATTAAATAGAGCTTGGTTGGATCCTTGGTGGTGCGCACACACACATACATAGGTATTTATGTGTATATTTATATATATATATCTTCCTTGAACATATTCCCTCATGGCATGGGGAATATGTTTAATGGATTAAGGGTGTATATATATATGTATGAGAATGTATGTGTGTGCTAGTTTGGGCATTTTTTATCAGAAGCTTCAAGAGCCAAAGTGTCTCGGCTTGGTCTACTTCCTTCTTTGAGATAGGTTTCTCTATGAATTTTCCTTTTAGATTAAAGAATTATTGGTTTCTTGCATTTCACACCTTTATTTAATGTTAGTTATAATTTTATATATTTTTTGAATAATTGCTTATTATGAAATAAAGTAATACCCTATGTGTATTTTAATTGTATAAAACTATTTTATTAAATGCACTTATTAGTGTTTCTGGAAATTCCTCTCGGCCCTTATAAATGTGCTTTAGATTTAAAGTGGTGAATTGGGTTTCTTAATTATTGTGTGTGTGATTCCTTAAGAAATGTTTTGGCATGAGAAAAATTGCGTGAGGCTCGGTTGGAACTTTTGTAAAGCTAGTTATCTCAATAAAAATCTCCTTAGATGTGGTCCTCTCTCTTTAGTTGAGTTGTATATTATGGGGGTCCTCTGTGATGAAATAGTAGAAAGGCAAGGGAGATATTCCTTAGGGTGACTTAGGTGATGCATGTTATGTGTATATATATATATATGTGTGTGTGTGTGTGTGTGATTTGATGCTTGGCTGGAATCAGTTGGCTCACCCTTTTGTTACACATGTTGACATGGGAACCTGACATAGTAAGTGAGTTTTTTGTGAACGATTGCTACACTAGTTTAGATTACGCACTAGATAGTGGCCCATAGTAGAGAGATGTTTTGTTATTATTATTACCATGGGATTGGGCCCCTTGACTAGGCCAGGTAGGGTGACAGTCAGACGTTAGGGAATTATGGAATCATCAAGAGTAGGCATACCTTTAGGATGAGTCACATGTATAGTTCATTCTAGACTATTCATGAGCTCATAGGTTCTCCCATCTATTTTGGCACTTAGTTGTTTGTGGCGAATGATTACGGTGCCTTATTTGGCTAGTTATTCATGTGATCTATTTTTCCATTTCCCTTATTGTGTGTTTGCTAACCCTGCTTCCTTGTGAGGTGTAACCACTTTTGATAAAGTGATGAGTTTTTTTGAAAATTGTTACAGAAAATAAATTAAGAATGTTTTTCACTTTATTTCATTCTTTTTAAGTGAAAAAAACTTTCTTTCTCTCTAAAATGATAATTTCTATTTCATGAACAAGAACACAGTTTTAAATGTAAAAGGGAAATGGATCGTGATATAATTTAAATAAAATGTGTAAAAACCTAGTTCTATACCTTGTATTTTAAACTTGAAATTGATGGATCTTTTACTTAAAGGAAATTCATATGAGAATAGATTTTTTTGGGCACGCCTACAGAGTTTTAATACTCATGCCTATAGTTTTGTCTTTATTTTTAGCTTTGGTGATGCACCTTTCTTGGATTCGATCACCGTAGTGTGACGTTGGTTTAAGGTCAGTGGTGACCCATGGGGTCATATGGATGTATGTACAATTTTTTTTATTTTTAATTTTACTTATTTATTTATTTCCTTCCGCTGCTAGTTTTCTTTTTATTGACATTATTTATTTATTTTCTTGTCTTTCATTTATGGTCTGAATCATCCCCACTTGTTTAGTTTTGATACCCAACACTAGTTTCCAGCCTGTGGGGATCGAGAACACCCCTTGGGCCATATTCTGGGCCGGATCGAGTGACCGGTTCAGGGTTAAGCTGGGTTTGTTTGTGACAACATGAGATAACCTAGGGACATAAATTAGAAAGGGTTGAGATATAAATCCTAGTAGGGTTATAATTAAATAATAACATGATGAAAGTAGTACATGTGAGTCAAGAGGCATATAAAGTTGATATAAAATGGGTGAGAATCATAAACATGGACATCAAATTATGATATAAGATAATAACATCAAAGAAACATATGCACATGGAAACAACATAAAACATGAAATCATAAACATAAGACAATGATAAATGAAAAGACATTATAACATAGTGTGATTAGGATAACCTCTCATACACTATACATGGTATCTCATGTTATAAAAGCATTACCCAATGAATTATAGGGATATATAATTTTGGACCCACCCGTTACATTCATATCACGTACATGCATTTGTGTGCCACATTGATCATACAACACAAGAATTCATTTCATAAATTTTGACCCCATTACTAAGGAGTATGGTTTAAATAAATGGAAGTAACCAATAAATTAAGGATAATTTTATCTAGGTTAATACCCTTGAGTGTAAATGGGGATCAGTATTCACTATACAAATGTTTAGTATGGAAAATCATAGGATAATTTCGGCACCATAATAGGTATACATAAAGATTCATGGAAGGGTTTAATGAGAGTGAAAGAGGTTCTCTAATTACTTTAAAATAATAGTTATAGTAAGAGGAATGTGTAAAAACATATTACAACATGAAAAAATGTAAATCAAAAGGCATAATATAAATAAAGTGCTTTGAATAATGAGGAGAGGATGCCTTACCTTGAGATGGTGCTTCTAAAATATTTTAAGAGATTATTAATAACATAGAAACACCTTGGGAGGTATTTAGAGAGGGATATTGATATCAAATTCATGATAAATATGTTTTGAGTGAAGTGGGGTGGGAGGATTGGTTTTTATTTATAGAAAAGGAGGGGAATTCTTTATCAATTTCCAAACTTATGTTTTGGACTCTATATGATAAAATAATCAAAATCCCAAAATATACCATGGGTTTTTCTCATTATTTCTACCAAATAGAAGTAGTTTACAATATTTTATAATTTGATCCATTTAAATTATTAAAAAAATACCATTGGTGATGTTTAAGAGATTCATGTTTATAAATAATTTATTTTAAAACCATAAAATATTATATATATTTTGGAGGATTCATTAAAGTATTATAAAATTAATCAAATAACTTCAAAAATACATTATTTTAAATGGGAAAAATGTTTTTATTCATGGATAATTCTTATAGAATTTATTACATCACTTTATTGCTATCATAGTGTCAAAATATAGACTGTATATTTATACTTTATTTCATTTTTACAAAAAAATCACTATCTCCAAAAATTATGAAAAAAATACCCTTAACTAATTAAAATGTTATGATTTCAAAAATATTATATATTTTATCTAAATAATTTACTAAATATAATAATTTTCACTTTTAAATAAAAACCATTTTTATTGAAAAATACCAGTTTTATGATACTAACAACTTTATGACCCTTATAAGAATTACACTGGACTTCATTAAATTATATTATTATTTATATTTAAATAAATATTATTTAATAATAATATTTTATTAAAATTAAATTTATTTCATAAATTCAGAAAAATTTCAAAAGATTGTCTTAATTGAGGGTATATATTTCCAAAAAATACAATTTAGATTTCCTCATATCAAAATCCAATTTTTATCAAAATAATTATATAATAATTTATAAATTAATAACAATGGATAAATATAATCATTATTTTATTAAAAATGAAAATATACAAATTCATATTACTAGGGTCTAGATACATAACCCCTTATTACACCAATGTATGCCCTAAGGTTAAGTTGTGTGATGGTGGTGCTTTCTTGGGGTGGGTTAACGAACATTTTTTATGTCGTGATCTTGATAAGATTAAACTTCTCCCAAAAATGGTTTTTATAAAGATTTATTTGTTGGATCTCAGATTGGTTTTGGTCAAGGTAAAAGCGTAGTGATTCCATCTTCCTTAGAAGCTTCAATAAATGGGATTTATAGGGTATGATCTTACTGGCCGATACCATCCCTTCTTTCATCAATGTCAATTGGATTTTATCATAACCCTTAATATATATTAATCAGAAAATTCATTGTATAATGGCTATATTATCAATGGTTAAGATTCTTAATGATCTTTTAAATACGATAAACTATATTTTATAATGTTCCAAAATAGCTAAAGAAGTTCATGATTTTTCTATGACTACATTACCTAATAATAAATTTATTCATTTAAAAGGGGATTTCATTTATAAAAGTTTGGGCCATTAAAATTATGGAAAGAGGGTGTGGCTGCATTCATGAATCATTTTAGGCATGTAGGTATTCACATGACATGCATCATGCCACGGGAATGGGTTTTATATTTTTATTACACACTGCATGTGATTTGTTTTACCTTGTGATTATAATGTCCAGATTATATCAATATGATTTATGTATGCCTATAGTCTATAATTTAATGGTAATAAGGGGGTTGGTATTTAAAATGTATGTAGTGTTGTATATGGTATTTTCGATATATGACTATGGTGTATTCTTTCTTCACCAATTCTTGGGATGATATCTTGATATATATATATATATAAATATATTTAGGAAAATATAAATGGATTAATGATGATATTGATTAAATAAGGTTCTATTAAGAAACCTATATAGTGTTTTCCCTCACAGCTTGTGAATAACACTTTATTTAATCAATCCATGGAAATTTGAAAACTTTTTATAGCATGGATAAGATCAAATTGTAACCCATGGAAAAATATAAATAGATTGTTAAATGGAAATGTTGGTTAAATAAATTTCCAACAAGCAACCTATAAGGTATTTTTCATTAAAGCTTGTGAATTACACTCTATTTAACCAAGCCTTGGAGATTATGGAAATCATGATAAATAGTGTAAAGGTTAAGTGTAAATACTAGTTTTAAAAGGATATGAATCCTATGTGAATGTGAATCTTATGGCTTAGGGAAATGGAAAACCCTTATAAAGTGTGAGTTCTGAGCTAATTAATGTTTAGGTTAAATAAAATTTCAGTAAGAAACCTATAAAGTGTATTCATCTATAGCATGTGAATTAAATTCTATTTAACCAACATTAGAATATGAAATTTTCAAAATGGTAATTCCTTAATAATATAAACCCTTAGAGTGTTGAATTTACATGGATGAGTTGATTTATAGGCCTTATGTGTTTGGATTGACTTGATGTATGGATAGTGTGAACATTGTGAGTGCTTGAGTTATGTGGTTCTCGTGTTATGGACATTACCTATGTCACACTCTGACTTTTATGTTTATTTTTATTTTTATTATTTCATGGCTTAGGTCAAACTTGTTGAGGTGCGGGTTGAGTTCAAGTATATATTTTTTGATGTTTGATATTTTTAGCGAGTTTCGGACCCGTGCGCGGTCACCGCATGGTGGGAGGTAGCCATGCAATCAGCTCAGGTGTTGTGTAGGTGTCTATCGCTCGAAAGAAATAATTTTTTACACAAGTGAAATAAGTAAATTTTTTAAAATGTAATTATAATAATTAATTATGTTGTAGATAATAATATTATTTTTAATAATGGTTAATAATATTTTTATTATCTAGAATTTGCTATTAATATAATTATTAATAAATTGTAATTTAATTTTAATAGTTATTATTTAGATTCAAATTTTTATTTGATTATTATTATTATTATTATTATTATTATTTTATTATTTTATTATCATTATTTTTGGTTATTGTTATTTTTCTTATAATCATTTTTAGTGTTATTATTATTATTATTACACTATAATAGAATAAAATGAAAAGAAAAAAAACCCTAATCCCGCATCGCCCCCTACCCTCTCACGCTTCACCCTGGTGCACCCTCTTCTCCTGCACGAGTCGCATCCTCACCCCCCCTTCGCCCCGTTGCCTATTTCCCCCTCCGCACACCCAGCCTCCCGCCTCCTACTGGTCCGCCTCAACCCTCCTGCTCCAAGTCGTAACCCCCACCCTTTTGGATCCTTCCTGACGTGGCCAGAAACTCCCCTGACAGGATCTCCAACGACCTCCTCCTCTCTGGAATGACCCAATCTAGTGATTCCATCCTTGTTCATGCAGCGATCCCTGCTCTGGCCAGCCTCCGGCCAGGCCACCTCCGCCCTAACTGCTCCGCCTTGCACCAGCCATCCGGCTCCCCTGCTCCGACTTCGCTTGCTCCAGCCAGGCCATCTCCACCCTTGGACCCTAGCACCGGCCTCCCCTCCTCCCTTTCCAGCCGTACCTTTCGGAGGCCTGAATCCTTCATGTGCGCCCCTTTCTAGAGACCTGTTGCTCCGAAGCATCTTCGTGCCCTATTTTCCAGAGACCCATTGCTCTGAACCGCGGCTCCGAACCCCCCTTGTGCACACTATTTCCAGCGGTCTTCCGGCGTGAACTCAAACCTCCTTCGTAGCACCTCTTCCTCCCCTTCAACATGCGGACTCCTCCCTTCTGGTGCGTTCTTCCTCTGGTTTTTCATCCTTCCTTCAAATTTATCAAACCCTTGTGTTCGGTTTAAATTCCATGCGTTTTTCTCTTTGTTTTAGGTGTGCACTTGATCCATAGGGTGTTGCTCCTCATTCCATTGAGGTTCTGTAGCGTCTGCTCTTACTTTGCGGTAGGTGAATCCGCGTTTTCCTTTCCGATTAATTCCATTTAATACATGAGTTTTTAATTAAAGTTTTGACTAAGTTCTCACTTTCACAATGCACTTAATTAACTTTCTATAGTGTGTTCAAGTTATTCGGTTTTGATAAAAATAGTTTTGATGTACTTTACCTTGTCATATTTATGCGTTATTATGAAAAATGTGTTTTATGGATGTAAAATATGGTCTTGATGATGTTCTAAGCATGACACTCACCTTCGATATACTCTGCAATAGGCTGTGAAAATGTTTCCAGTTTGAATGAATTGTTTAAAATTTATTCGGTCTGTTGAATGAATTGTTTATAAATTGTTTCATATGTTCATAAATGATTCTAATAAATTTTTGGGTTTGCTATAAAATTATTTATAAATTATTTGGTCTCTTTATTAATTTTTTATAGATTGTTTCATCTGTTTATAAAATTTTAAATAAACTGTTTGACATTGAAAATGAAAAAGTGGATTTTGCGCGATATTTTGGGTAATGTTTTGGATATGTGAACCTAAAGGTCTAATTGGTTACACTTGTGTTTTCAAGGAGTGTTTTGATTATTTATGTAATGTGACGACCCGTTTGGTACCTTCAACTCAAATGATGATGTTTGTATGCACTTTTAGAAACGATTGTGTTTAAAAAACTATGTACCTACTTGAAAACCTTATCATTTGTGTTAAATTGTTTTAGAAGGGTTTTGTGATTATAAGGCAATGTTTTTGTGGTTTTAAAGTAATGATTTGTGCTTCCTAAACAATGTTTTCTTTAAAGCATGGCCATTTTCCTTTGAAATGTGTTTTGATGTGAGTTTGAAAATGGTAAAGGCTCATTTGGTAGTGGTAAAATGATTTGGTGTGCATTTTGGGACTCAAGGCCCCGTTTGGCACTTTTGACCCAAGGGAAGTGTTGGTACTAACTTTTAAAGGAGATTGTGTTTGGTTAAAGTGTATGAACGATTGGAAACTTTAAACTTTTTATGAAATGGTTTAAATGTTAAATGGTGTGATGGCCCGATTGGAACTATATTAATGTGAAATGATTGAATGTGTATTTGGGGGTGCTCCTCTCTAGGGTGACCCTTTATGGGTGAATGCATTGGAAGCATCTATGTTTGGGGAAGGCAAGTGAGGTGAGATGAATCATGCCTATGAGGGCCTTCCTACTTACACAATATTAATATAACCACCATGGGTTCCTATTCATCTTTTAGATGATCGAGTGACGATTACTGACCAACTCCGATTAGATGGGTTGGTACCCTTGGATTTGTTGTTAGGCCAGGCGGGCTTTGCCACTGAATTGGTCAGTTTAGGGAGACCAGTTGGTTATAGACTCAGGAGCTCACCATACACCGATAGGTGGTTATGAAACTGAGTACATCCATAGGTCTTCTAGGTATGTTTAGGATCACCCATGGTTTTCCTTTACTTTGCTTGTTTTCTTTCAGCTATAACTATTTTTCCAGTTTATACTGTCACCTATTTCTTTAAGCACTGCCTTGTTTTTCTTGTTTGGCTTTTTTTTGAAAAATTTTAATTTTTTTTTCAGAAAAGGTATGTGGTATGCATTGGGTTTTTTAAATGGGTAAATTATATTGTTTTATTAAAATATGGGAAACCTAATTTTATAATTTTATTTCAAGCTTGTGTTAATGGATTTTTTTGGGAAAGAGACATTGGATTCTATGGTTTATCATGGAAACCCTACTGAGAATTTTAATGCTCATGCCAATTTTTATTATTTCAGTTACAGGTTCCCCTTTGATCGGCTTCTCTTGGCTGAGTTCCTCATTATTAGAGCAAGGTCGGCCTTTGGTTGGGTGGTGACTTAGAGGGTCACATGGAGGTATGTTGAGCTATTCTATTTATTACTTTTTTCCATTATTAGAGTTTAGTTTTATTATTTTGTTTATTATTGGTTATTTATTTATCTTTTATGGGATAAATCATTCCCAACGATTAAATTTTGATGCCCGACACTGGTTTCCAGCCCGTGGGGATCGAGAATTCTCCTCGGACCATGTCGCGGACCGACTTAGGTGACCGGTTCGGGGTCAACCCGGGTTGGTTCGTGAAAAAATGGTATCAAAGGAGCCCTTGTTATTTGGGATGTCCAGTAGATGGAGATTAGGATTTTTGGGACTCAAGAGGTAGGTACAGTAAGGACATCATGAACCCTTTCCTGTTCTAAACCTCGAGTTTCCAGGGGCAGTCCAGGAATTGAGTCCTTTTCTTGTTTTGGTTTGTTTTAGATTGAGGAATGACAATGGAGGAAAGATAGTGTTATATCGTGGTTTCACATGGAGTAGTGGACCATGTGGAGCCCAAGTAGATAGTTTATGTTTCTTATAGTGGTTGATGCTTACTTGGGGCATGACCCACTATCATGTCCCCAGGTAAAAGAATAACTAATAGTCCCTCACCCTGATAGTTTGATGCAAGTTGAGTGTCGTTTTGGTTTTGGTTGGTGTAAATTAACTTTTGGAAATAAAGTAAGGGTTTTTAAAATGAAAATGAATTCTTTTAAATGAGTTTAAATTCAGGAAATGTATTTTAAAACCGAAATATCTTGGTCTAAAAAATCTGGTGTTTGTTTGGAATTGGTAGAGGAATGGTTTGGGTACAACCTCGAGTACTCTTTATGAACATTCACACATGTGAGGGAATGCATGGGAAGTGAATGTTGGTGCATATGGATGAAAGTGGATGAAGACATGTGCAATGTTTCATGGGATTACTGGGGTGTGTACTTGGAATTAAAGTCCTGACATTGTTTTTCTAAAGTGATTTTAAAAAGGGGAAATGATTTTTGGAAATTGAATTTTGTTTGAGAAGTGAGTTTGGTATTCTGAAAGTGGACTTGAAAGAAGGTGGTTTTAGTATCTAAAATGAAAATGGAATTTTGGGTTGTTTTTGTGTTTTTTTGGTTTTTGATCCAGTCATTTTGGCCTAAGATGTTACTTTTAACTATACTTTGTTTTGATATCGGTTTCAGCTTGGTGTTTTATACGTTGTTCAAAAAATTCCACCCAAAAAAGTCCCTAGAGTTTCTGTAAATTCATGCCTAGTTTTTGGTTATTCTTGGACATTGCCTATCCTTTATGGTGATCTGGGTCCATTAGAGAAAATAGAGTGGTTTGAAGAGGTCAAGCGCGTCTTCAGGGTATTGGGAACTCCTCAAGCTGTCAGAGTGCATGCTGTTTTGGGTCTGTTTTAAGGTCCAGCTCTGGATGAAGGGGAGCTATTCTCCCCACCATCACTGAAATTTGGGATGATGTGGGATGTCTTTTAAATCCATCTTTGTCTGATGGTTTATACTAAAGTGGTGAAGATGAATAAAAGGGAAGAGCTCATGTGTATTCAACAAGGCCAACGGACCATGAAGGCACATATTGACCATTTAAAGGAGCTTGTGTCCTTTTATCTAGAGGTATCGTCACATGATTTGATGAAGACTTATCTCTTCATCAGGGGTCTTCATATAGAGACCAAGGAGAATGTCCTCCCTTCTAGGGACTATTGTTTTGAGAAGTTGGTGGATGAAGCATTTTTAGCAGAGTTGGTATCCAAAGCACAAATGGTTGGAAATCCAGCGTATTCAGTTGCTTGAAGAGGTTTCCCATATAGAGAGCAAGGTGTACTAGAGGAACCTATTTCTAAAGAGTCTTTTGTAGTGATTCTGGATTCTAGTTCGTCAGACCGTTCAATGGTGTGCCACCAGTGTGGCTAGTTCGGGCACGTGAATCCGTCATGTCGCATCCCTCTGAAGATGTGTCATCGTTGTAGCTATCTGGGTAATCTAGAGAAGTTATACAAGAATAATCACCTGAAGAAGATGTTGTGACTGAAGGATTCTAGTGACTGACTATGAGGCAGGAGATGCTTCATCCATCAGAACCCCAACAACAGGTCTTGGGGTGAAGCGTGCGCGCAGTCAGGAGTTGCCTGGGGTGTGAAGTCTCGATTCGGGTTTTGTGTTCTATGTTGGCAGTGGAACATTTTAAAGTCGTTTTTTTCTTGTTTTTCTACTGTTAAAGTTTTTACATTTTTGTAAGTTCATTGTTTCATCGTGGAGTTATGGCGAACATGTTCTACTGCAATCCAAACAATTTTGTTTGTCTGATTAGGGTTTTCTGAATTGTGCGTTTTTCTTAAAAGTGTGTTTGGCCCTTGTATGGGATGATCTTGGTTTAGGTGTGTTCGTTTGAATATGTAAGTTCCTATAAAAAAATTGATGTTTGTGGTTATTCTTGGGTTCACTTCTTGAGTTAATATCCGATTAGAGGGTTTTCTCTAGTGTTGGGATATTTTGGTCTGGGTCGAGGGTTCCACGTTCAACGAAGCTTTTGTTTTCTCGTACTATAGATGTTAGTTTTGATCAGTTGGGAGTTCCTGCATCGGCCCCCCTTCTCAGGGTGATATGTTTAGGTGTTAAATTTTCATGCTAGTTGAGTTCTTGTGGTAGGGAGAACACTCTCGTGTTCTCCCATTCTCTTGTATTGTGTTTTCTTGTAGTTTTAATTGGGCATGGATTATTATTTTTTCTAAGGTTCAACTGGGTGACTTTCTGGGGGAAGAAAGTGTCTGTGGTGGGGAGAATTGTCACTCTGACTTTTACATTTATTTTTTTTATTATTTCATGGCTTCAGTCAACCTCGTCGAGGTGAGGATTGAGTGTGTCTAATTTTTTTGATGTTTGATATTTTTACGGGTTTCGGACCCATGTGTAGTCACCGCACGATGGGCGGTAGTTGTGTGATCAGCTTAGGTGTCGTGCAGGTGTCTATCACTTGAAAGAAATAATGTTTTACGCAAGTGAGATAAGTAAAATGTTTAAAATTCAATTATAATAATTAATTATGGTGTAGATAATAATGTTATTATTAAGAATAGTTAAGAATATTTTTATTATATAAAATTTTCTATTAATATAATTATTAATAAATTGTAATTTAATTATAATTGTTATTATTTAGATTCAAATTTTTATTTGATTATTATTATTATTATTACTATTATTGTATTATTATTATTTTTATTATCATTATTTTGGGTTGTTGTTATTTTTATTATAATCATTTTTGGTGTTGTTATTATTATTATTACACTATAATAGAATAAAATGAAAAGAAAAAAAAAACCATAATCCCACGTCAGCCCCCTTAACCTCTCACGCTTCACCCTGGTGCTCCCCCCTTCTCCTGCGTGAGCCGCCGCCTCGCCCTCCCCTTCACCCCATCGCCTCTGGCCCCCTCCACACACCTAGCCTACCACCTCCTATAGATCCGCCTCACCCCCTCTACTCTAGGTCGAAACCCCACCACCCTCACGGCTCCTTCCCGACACGGCTAGCAACTCCCCTGGAAGGAGTTCAGATGACCTCATCTCCAGCGTGACCCCACCCGGTGGTGCCCTCCCTGTTCATGCAGCGGTTCTCACTCTGGCCAGCCTCTGACCAAGAGACTCCCATTCTCCGACCTCCCTTTCTCTGTCCAGGCTGCCTCTACCCTTAACCCCTAGCACCGACCTCCCCTCCTCCCTTTCCAGATACACATTTCGGTGGACTGAATCCTCCCTGCATGCCCCTTTCCGATGACCCTTGCTCTGAACCCTCTTCATGCCCTATTTTTTGGCGGCCCGCTACTCCAACCTGCTGCTCCAAACCCCCCTGCACGCGCTATTTCCAGTAGTCTTCCGGCACAAACTTGAACCTCCTTCGTAGAACCTCTACCTCTCCTCCTGTGCGCGGACTCCCCCTTTTGGTGTGTTCTTTCCTTGGTTTTGCGTCCTTACTTCAAATTTATTAAACCCTTGTGTTCAGTTTAAATTTTGTGCATTTTTTTCTTTGTTTTAGGTGTGCGCTCGGTCCACAGGGCGTTGCTCCTCATTCCATTGAGGCTCTATCGTGTCTGCTCTTACTTTGAGGTAGCCGAATCTGTTTTTTCCTTTCTGATTATGTCTACTCAATACATGAGTTTTTAATTAAATTTTTGACTTAGTTCGCACCTTTTAAATTCACTTAATTAACTTTATATAGTGTGTTCAAGTTAGTCAGTTTTGATAAAAATAGTTTTGAAGTACTTTCCCTAGTCATATTTATGCGTACTTATGAAAAATGTGTTCGCTAGATGTCAAATGTTGTCTTGATGATGTTCTAATAATGAAACACACCCTCGATATACTCTACAATAGGATATGAAAGTGTTTCCGATTTTAATGAATAGTTTAAAATTTATTTAGTCTGTTTAATGAATTGTTTATAAATTGTTTCATCTGTTCATAAATGTTTTTAATAAATTGTTGGTTTCATTATAAAATTGTATATAAATTATTTGGTCTATTTATTAAATTTTTTATATATTGTTTCATCTGTTTATAAAATTTTAAATAAACTATGTAACATTAAAAACCAAAAATTGGGTTTTTCATGATATTTAGGGTAATATTTTGGCTATGTGAAGCTAAAGGTCCGATTGGTAACACTTGTGTTTTCAAGGAGTGATTTGATTATTTAAGTAATGTGATGGACCATTTGGTACCTTCAACTCAAATGATGATTTTTTTATTCACTTTTAGAAATGATTGTGTTTAAAAAACTGTGTACCTATTGACAACCTTATTATTTGTGATAAATTATTTTGGAAAGGTTTTGTCATTATAAGGCAATGGTTTTGTGGTTTTAAATTAATGAGTTGTGATTCCTAAATAATGTTTTCTATAAAACATGGTCGTTTTCCTTTGAAATGTGTTTTTTTGTGAGTTTGAAAATGGTAAATGCTCGTTTAGTAGTGGTAAAATGATTTGGTGTGCGTTTTGGAACTCAAGGGCCCGTTTCGCACTTTTGACCCAAGGGAAGTGTTGGTACTAAATTTTAAAGGAGATTGTGTTTGCAGAAAGCTATGCCCAATTGGAAACTTTGAACATTTTATGAAATTTTTTAAATGTTAAATGGTGTGACAACCCAGTTGGCACTTTGTTAATGTGAAATGATTGAATGCATATTTGGGGGTGCTCCTATCTAGGGTAGCCCTTTATGGGTGAATGCATAGGAAGCATCCGTGTTTGGGGAAGGAAAGTGTGGTGAGATGAGTCATGCATGCGAGGGCCTTCCAACTTACACAGTATTAATATAACCACCATGGGTTTCTGGGCATCTTTTAGATGACCGAGTGACGGTTTCTGACCAACCCCTATTAGACGGGTTGGTACCCCCTGGATTTTTTGTTAGGCCAGGTGGGCTTTGCCACTGGATTGGTCAGTTTAGAGCGGCCAGTTGGTTATATACCTAGGATCTCTACCATATTATGGAAGGTGGTTTCGAAACCAAGTATTTCCAGGGGTCTTCTAGGGATGTTTAAGATCACCCATGGTTTGCCTTTGCTTTGCTTGTTTACTTTTATCTATACTTGTTCTTCCAGTTTATACTGTCACCAGTTTCTTTTAGCACTGCCTTATTTTCCCTATTTGGATTTTGTTTGCAAAATTGTAATTTGTTTCAGAAAAGAAATGTGGTGTGTGTTGGGTTTTTAAAATGGTTAAATGATATTGTTTTATTAAAATATGGAAAACCTACTTTTATAATTGCATTTCAATCTTGTGTTAATGGATTGTTTTAGGAAAGGAGAAATTGGATTCTGTGGTTTATCTTGGGAACCCTACTGAGAATTTTAATGCTCATGCATATTTTTATCATTTCAGTTTTAGGTACCCCTTTACTCATGTTCTCTTGGATGAGTTTCTCATTATTGGAGCAAGGTCGGCCTTTGGTTGGGTGGTGACCTAGAGGGTCACATGGAGGAATGTTGAGTTGTTCTGTTTATTTTTTTCCTCTGTTAGAGTTTAGTTTTATTATTTTGTTTATTTTTGGTTATTTATTTATCTTTTATGGGCCAAATTGTTCCCAACGATTAAATTTTGATGCTCGGCACTGGTTTCCAGCCTGTGGGAATAAAAAACGCTCCTCGGGCCATGTTGCGGACTGGCTCGGGTGACCAGTTCAGGGTCGAACCGGGTTGGTTTGTGACAACCTATGTGTAGAGATGAACTTGGTGAGGGTAGGTGAGGCCTGTAAGAGAGAGAGATATAGTAGTTTTTGAGAACCCTAAGTTTGGTGTTTGTCATGATATATGTAGTGTGACTTTGGGATGAGGATGAGTATCATCCCATGAGCTCTAGATTTTATGAGACTTGGTTTATAGGCTAGGTGGAAGGACCTAGTGACCTTTTGGTTGTGACTCAGGTTGAGTGAGTCAATACCTTGTGAACTTTGAGTGTAACCCATGATAAGGGTTTTATATATTCTATAAATTCCACTAGATGGGTGAGGCATGGGTAGATACACTAGTTTATGTAGTTGGTGCATGTTTAGTGCTTACACATTCTAGAGTAGTTACAGTTGAGTACCTGGAGGCCCAGGGACTTATGTCTAGGATGGTTTAAAAGGGACAAGATCATTTGGATTCCTGGACCTATCACTATGAATGTGATTTTAGGTATGTGGTGAACATGTAGATAAGTGGTTTGGATTCTAGAAATGACACCTAACATGATGGGTGGTCATGCATGTAGTCATAATATGTGTAAGGTGTCATGCCTATTATAAAGGGAACAATAATGCCTCTAGTTAGAAAAATGGACATTCTAAAAGCATGGAATATTGCTTGGTAAGACGAATGAGATTAGGATCCGTGATGCTTAACTCACAGGATGATGATTCAAGGATTGTGAAATGGTCATAGTGGTGTTGTTACCTCTAGGTTTCCAAGATATTGGGTGGTGTAAGAGGTATCACCCATTATCTGGATGACATTTAAGCGATTCTTGGGGATTGGAGTAATGAACATGATGTGGGGATGGGTGTATATAATAATAAAGGAGATGCCTTGAATGGTTTTAATTGTTAAATTACATGGGGTATTGGTTCTTGGTATCAAATTTGAGGGTATAGATGGATGCTTCGGTGGAGTTCATGGACTTGTTGAGTCTGTGATGTACTTCCAATAGTTTATTTCAAGAAAGGGTAAAAACTTATAGTTTAGTAATGACACTAGGTGGAAAAAAGTTTTAGGTTAGAACTTGGCATAAGTACAATGCATATTTTTGAAGAGGGGTACCGAAGGTAATCCTGGTTAATTAAGGTCGACATGTGCTTGAGCATGGTCAATGATTTAGGCATGTGATCCTAGTTTGGATATGACACGTCTCATGGGAATGTGAGTTGGGATACATAATCATGAGGTGCAAGAGTGTGCACCCATTTTGATTTAGTGGATCAGGTAAATGCGAGTTGGTAGCATGGTGCCTACCTAACTTTAATTTTGAGAGAAATCGTGTGCAAGTTAGGGGCTGATGACCTTAGTGAGGAGTTGAGAGAGTTTACTGGGGTTTGGTTAGATAGGGAAAAGGCTATCAGTGGAGAGGTGTGATATCAGTTTGGATTGGAGGGTTTTGGTAGGTTTAATTCAATAGGTCAGTTATATTCAGGTATTAATAGGATGGTGAGCGTGTCTTGATAGGAGAAACACACGTGCGTTGATTTTAGGACCCGTTTTGGACAATACTTTAGGAGTATTGAAAGGAAATATATTTTGTGTGGAGCCCACAATAAGTTATTAGAGGGTACAAAACTCACATTAATGAGTCTTAGTGAGGGATGAGGATAATATTCCATGGTCTAGAAGTAAATAGTGTTTGATAGTTGAAGTGGTGCTTGATTTGAGTGGGTTTGTCCCGGTCCTACTGTTGTGTTCAGTGACAGATGGGATGTGGGTTGTTAAGATCAGGGTGTTTACCCAATGGGATGATGACTATGAAAATACTATATTGGGGTTCATCATATCATCCATGGGAACATTCTCCTTGGGTAAGAATGATTGTTGGTGTGTGGGACTGGTCTTTAGATAGTTGTGGAGACACTGAATGCCGATGCACATGTGTTTTTGGTGTAATCTGGATTCCATGGAGAATTCCATAGGCAACTCTCTATGTGATGTTTGTTAGGTATAAGTGGATGTTTTGGGTTCAATATTAAATACTATGACCCAATGATGTTTTTTGGTTGCACATCAATTCATGGGGTGAGGGCATGGTGATTAGTGCAGGTGGTTGGTATTTTGACTATGGAATCCGATTAGGGGTCAAGTTAGACCTCAGTGTATTAGTATGAGTATAGAATGTATCCAGTGATCAAGGTGTTATGATCCAATGGTTTAAAGACATGTCAGTAGTGAAAGATGATCTTCCTTGATATAGGTGGTCCAAGGGTGGTCCGACTATGATCTTGTTCATTTTTGGATGCGGTGAGTTGACAAACACATCGAGAATGTCGTATTGGATGCGATGAGAATTTATGGAGTTGTCCAAGGATTTTCAAGGAAAAATATTTTGTGTTCAGGTTGGGATTGGGAAGTATAGGCACACCCATTTAGGATTCCATAATGGAAGTGAGAATTGGTACTAAGGTTGACCAGTGAACTCGTGCATGTTGATATACAATGTATTGATAACCATGTTGAGTAGTTGGTGGACCACTAAGAATAAACTTGAGTAGGAAAACTCATATGAAAGGAGGTCTTGAGGTTTATAATTGTATCTATAGGACAATTCCTATGGTGGAGAGAACTATAGGATATGAAATTAGCTATATGATGATGTGAGGGTGTCGTAGGATAGAAGGAAGTCATGAAGCCTCATCATGGTTTGGATGAGAAATATAAGTTTACCCCAGGTTCAGAAACCTTGTGTTTTATGTTTCAATCTTTGATTTTTAAGTGAATTAGGTATTCAAAAATGGAATAGGGTTGTTAAAATGAGATCTGACAACTGACATAGATTAATTGATGCTTTGGGATAGCCACCGGGAGTTCTCAAGGACAAGAAGTGTTATAGTTGGGAGTTTGTAAGGCCCTAGCATATAAATGGGATTTGAGTATTTGGGGGGTTTTAGCCCTTTTATTGAGTGGGGTTTGGGGGGGGGGGGGTTCATATTTTAAATCAACATTGAAATTCAAGTTCTGAGTATTTAAATCCCTCAATATAGGAATGTTGGATATAAAATGAGGGTTGAGTGTTAGAATGGAGGATTAGGAGAGAACCAAAGGTTGACCAGATATAGATGGACTATTGTAGTAGTCATTGGATTGTTGGTATCCGAACTAGATCTCAGGTAGCCATTCTGGGATCACTAGCTAACTGGTGGCCCAGTACCGACAAGCCAAAGGCCACCTAGGATATTTTTAATAAGGGGAAGCCCCATCATTTCACCCAGGATTTCTCCTTACTCTACTTATGTAGGACTTGAGATTCCCCCATGTCCAGTTGTCCAATCTAAATACATGAAACACCCTCCTCTCTTCCATGGGTGGTTCTCATCCATCTAGAATCTAAGTTCAATTCTTCTAGATGTGTTTGAAATATTAAGGTAAGTTTAGTGTACATTGCCTTATATTATTAGTTTCAATCTTTTTCTAGTTCTCTAATTCCATTTATGTCTAATATGATCTATTTTAAGGTGTTTTTATAGTTTCTTGATTTGTTCCAATTCAGGATGAATCGATGATCGATATTTGATGGGTAAACTCCCCTAAGATTAAGGTATATGGTTCATTTAAATTAACCCATAGTCACACTTATTTATTTGAGTTCTTAGATTTTCCATTAATTCTATATTTTTGGGAATTGAATTTATTAAAATGTAATGTTTAAAAATGTGTTTTTTTAACATTCAATTCCCTTTTAGCATGTTTTAAACCATAGAAAGAGATTACCTAGGGAGGTACTTAGGGTTTGGGATTGAACTTGGGTGTGACCAAAATGATGGTAAATTATTTTTATAAAAGTAAATGAAATATGTTAAAGGGAAAATTATGTTTTAAATGGAGAAGGAGAGTTATGAATTAGTCTGATGGTTTTGAAATGGAATTTTACAATCATAATGTTGTAAATGGAATTGGAACTTTATATGGATAAATTTTTCGGTAAACAGAAATAAACCTTTTTATAAAATGAGAAGTGGGTTTTAAAAATGAGTTTCCTATGGTTATTGAATTGGTATTTATTCAAAAATGGAAAATGATAATGATTTTATCTGATGGAATTGGGTTTATTAAATGGTTTGGTTCATTATTGTTAAATGGTATAAATAGTCTATGAAGATGATTATGGGATTTTGTTCTTGATTGATGTTATCCTTGATTTAAAGTGGTTACTTGATATATAAAGTATTTTAAAATGAATTAATCTTGATATGATGATGATTTTTAATTCCTTTAGAGGATTACTTTGAGTTTGTATAGACCTAGAATTGGGTGGAATTCTATAAGAGAGACTGGGATTCCACTAGGTACCTGGCATGAATTACATGGTGTGGTGACACTCTTGGATTCATGGATGTCCAATTCTATCGAATGCCTTCATAGAACTATTTGATTACATTTAGATTCATTATTTTTAATTCCTTGGGATGGACCCCCTTGGATTTTGGTAATTTTTATATTTATCAAATGGAACATATTAATGTTGTGTATTATTGTAAATGCCTTGGGAAAATTTCATATAATGTGTTCCTTGGATTCAAACCAATTAATTTTAGTGGAAGGCCTCAGGTGTAATATGGGTATTCCCATCAGGCCATGATTCTAAATGCCATGAATTATTTCTTGAGTTCATAATGGTATTTTATATTAGAGGAATTCCAAGGGTTATAGCTACCTTGTATTCTAATGAGATTGTTGTGAGGGAATTCCTGGTGGATCCATGTAGGTTCCCTTGAGTTGTTACAACCATGGTTTCCTTAGTATTATAATTTGGAACCAGTTGAGACATGATTTGTATTATAATTAAAGACTCAACGGTAATGGATGATGTAGGTATAAACTGGTGTTGGGTGTCACCTCGTATCTCAGGCATCAACAATTATCTTACTACCTTTTATTTAAATATTAAACTTTTAATTGTTAATCTGTAACTTCTAGACTGATAAAATGGTTAATTTCATAAATTCTTACCTATAGTACATATGTATTCACTCTACTATCAAATGGTTATTTTAGGGATGATGTTGGTATTGGACTCCATGAAACTTGGGTACTCAAGTAGTAGAATATTTGGTTTCCAGTTATAGTTTTAGGGAATGAGTCCATTGCTTGATGGATTACATTAATTTCATAAGGATTGCGTGGAGTGTATATGTTGGGACCGAGTAGGACTTGTGACTAGTTTGGGGATGAGTATTAGTTTTTTTTGTTTTTTTATCCTTTTATGTGATCCCCATATGGGGGATCAATTATCGCATGTATCACATTACTCATTTCTATATAATTTGATACTATAGTTATTTTCGACACTTTCCATATCCTATATGTGATGGTTATTTCATCCAATTTATATGAATTTATATTATTTACACTTCTTGGGTACCCTGATATATGGGTGTAGTCTCTCCAACTTTCCACCTTAGACCCATGCTACTATTTGGTATCATCTGGTGTATGGAGATGCACACAAAAGTTACAATAGTGACCACTAGTTTGAGCACCGATCTGTGGTGTGGGGTAGGAGGGAGCTACAAGATAAACCCAAAATACCATTATAATGTATAATAATTCATGTAATGACATACCTAACAAATTAATAACACCCTTAAAGATAATACAAAAAATGAAAAACTTTTAAAGGCAATGACTCTAATCACCACATCATTAGATTGTAATGTCCAACCCATTCTATGAATCTATCCAACAAATCTATAAAAATAGTATATAGAAGTAAGAGTGAGAATATAATTATAAAAAGTATTTTAATCTCCAAAAACTCTCATATAAATGTGAAATGTTCATACTAAAGTCTCAAAGAATAAACAATGAAACTAACTCCTGTTACATCATAGGTTAACTATAAAAAAATCCCACCTAGGATCAGTATCTAAATATAAATAAAAATAAAATCTTTTAATAATGAAAATATAGCAATAAGGTACCCCACACTCACTTCCCCATATATATATCCACCCTCACATCCCAATAATAAATATTTTGAAAATTTCATCCCTTCCTATATCCATATAACACAACTTTATATTGTTATGATTAATTTAATAGATGATCAACATTGAGAGGTGGGGAGGGGGTAAATTATTATGCATGACCCATTATTTTTCAAATAAAACCACTTTAATACTAATGATGTCTTAATCTTACTCGATAAAGAATGAAATTGAGTATCACAAAATATTTTATCAAGGTTCATACCCAATGAGGGTGACTATATCCCCAGTGTATGGTGGTTATTACCCCCCATGATTGATCATTTATTATCAAAATAAACCAAGGGGAAGTGGATAGCCTCAAATCCTAAACAATATGATAAAAACAATCAGCTTCACAAGAATCAAATGTTTATAAATAAATACATAAAAATGTATTCTTAATAAATGATCAACAAGATATTCTCAAGTTTCTATAGGACTAGTCAGATCTGCTATTTTTCCTCAACATCTCACACTCAACCCACAATATTCTCATGGATTCCCTATATTAAAACTTAACCCCACTAGATTCAAGATCCATAAAATATTAATTAAATCTTGGAGATATTTTCTCCAAGTATCACATGTAAAACTACTCCATACAATCCTCACTCACAACTTTCCTAAATGATCATCCAAGAAAGATGCATCTAATTCTCTAAAATAAGGAAATTAATCACCTCATTTTAATATTTATAAATATTGTTCAAAACAAACTCATTAAACCTTCTTAACACTCCTCTTAAACTCTCATAAAAAATCCCCTTCTTTAACTCATTAAAAAATACCAACATGTGAGATAGAGTTATTCTTATATAACCATGGATTTCCATGTTAATCATATGTATCATCATACTCCTCATATATATTCTAATGTGGAAACTTTTACTCCTTTTCAAAAATCTTGAAAACTGAAAAATATTATGTCTGTTTTAAAAATTTGGAGTTAATCCTATATATATTTTGATTACTCTTATATAATACCTTTTCCACACTATCCACTCTTTCACAAGAAACCATTTTTCTTATATGAGGGAAGGTTAGTATTATGTAGCTAGAAGAAATTTGGATTTAATATTTAAAGAAAAACTGATTATTTTCTATCTACCATTCAAAGGTCTGGTGCTATGCTCTAATGTGTATAAAGGAACTTGGGTCGAATCCTTGATGATGATACTATGTTTTGGAATCAGCTAATTTTGTTCTGTATTTTTAATGGGGGATCTATTTGCAAAGATTATGTGAAATTATTGGTTGATGACTTTGTTTAACAATTTTAAAATTATTGTGATGATTTCATCATTGGGGATAACATCTTATGATATCCTTGAGATTTTCAAAACATTTTATTAAATTAGCATCCACTTCACAAGATGATTTAGATCAGAATTCCAAAATGTTTTGGTTTAATCTAAGACTTAACTAGGGTTTATAATCATTATTAATTCTTGTTAATGGAAGATTAAATATTTAATGAACCCATGTGTACTTACAGTTCCAATAATCCATGGAATCAACATTTAAAACAAAACATGTTATTAATCCATAACATTTCTTGTTTGACATACACAATATTATTTAATTGAACATTAAATAAGAGAAAATTATAAATCACTTAACATACCCAAATCATCACTAAACCCAATGATATATTTAATAAACCATTTGGGTGTTTAAAAATATGGTTTATATTGTTTTTGAGGATGATTTAAATGAAAAATGTAAGGAATTATATGAGAAAATAATTGTACACCAAACATGAAAAAATGAAGTGAGGTAAATACATGATTTTAATTGAATGATAAAGTGAAATAGGGAAGGGTTTTAAACTTTATTTAAAATATTTTAAGACAATTAATATTATTAAATAGAAGGTGGATGAGAATAATTAATTATGATGATGAAACATTCATTAAAATTCAAATGAAATTAAAATCAAACTTACACGACTACAATTGAAAGAAATTGAAATACATGAAAATAAATAAATAAAGAATGGTATCTCAAATAGAAAATTGAGTTTGGTAGGTCATAACACTAACTTGTAAAGTGTATTATCATGACAATATATCCTCCTAAGTGCTGATGTTCTAACCCCTTTTATGAAGAAGAGGGGAATGTATTTATAGCCCAAGGTGGTGGACCGTTTGCCTTTCAAATATGACCTTAAAGACGACCTGACCATTTGACCATTTAGATAGAAGAATATTGAGAAATATTATTATTTAATGTTATAGATATTGATGTGGATAGTTCACCCTCCAAATATGGAAACCATTGGACCTTTTGAGCTAAATATTTGGCCATTTTTCTAAACCATGTGTTGTTGTCCAGAAATATCCTACAATTTCCCATGTCCTAAATGTGAATGAGTTTTAGGATAGGAATATGAATTCATATTGAAACCAATTATTATATAAATATGGGATCTTAAATATTTAATTTCTACCCACAAAATTTCAGCTCAATTGGGTGAGTGGATTGGGAGAAAAGTTAAGAATTATGGGCTGTTTTTAAATCTCAGATAGAATTGTGACATGGACTTTCATGAATCAATTGGGCCACTTATTTGTTGACTTGGGTCTTAAATTTTTTATCCAAAATGTTACTATATAAAAAAAAACATATAATAGAGTTAAATAAAATTTGTTCTTATGTATAGAGACTATAAATCCAATCATCATGGATGGTCTAGTTTTATTTATAGATTTAGTAGGCCTTCTTATGTAGTCCATATAGCCATTTATATGGATGAATTAGCCAATGATAATGATTTGTTGAAATTTGAATAAGGAACAATAAAAAATAAGAATCAAATAGTTTTTATTAGTATAATTAATATATGATCAAAATAATAAACTGACATGAATCTGGATTAATTCAAACAATTCTCACAAATTATATTTAATATTAAAATATGGGCATTTCGCACTAATTAGGAAATTTTCCTAGAAAACTAGTTATGGGTGTATATAAACAGTTATTAATAAATAAACAACATAAAATTTACCACACTTAGGATTGTGAATTTCATCATTTACAATAATTACAAAAACATAACATAATCATTTTCAATCAAAAAAAATATTAAAATTTTGTTTTCACTAATCAGGTAGGTCTATACTAGTTCATTCATCCATAGAGAATTCCACCATAATTTTTTACTACAATAATTTATAAAATAAATCATTTTTCATGTTTAAAAATTTAATTGGAAAATTTGGGCACTAAAAAACTCACTCATCTCAAGATGATGCAAATTTTTTCAAGTAAGTTTTCTCATTCACCAACCAAAAGTGAAAATCATGAAGTTGGTAAGAGATATAAACTTCCATTAGCTATTATAAAGTGAACAAGAATATATGGGTATTTTTAGGGGGGGTTTTAGTGGCTATATGATGGTAGGAATACAATTTCCAAAATAAATTAAAAGAGTTGGGGGGACACCAACATGGAAAAATAAATACAAATTTCTTGAAATGAGACATGGAAAGAAACAGAAAAACATATTTTCAAGGGCATAAATGTTTCAAGAAATACAATATAGATATAGATAAAATTTGAAGATGATAAAAAGATGAAATATGTATAAAATAAAAAACTTATCCCAATGGATCAAGAAAATTTGATGTGATTGTTCCTTATTTTTTCTTTTTTTATATTTTTTCCTTTTTTTTGAAAGTTTAACTTGAAAAAAATATCACAATCATATCCTAAACCTTGTTTTATATCCTCATATCAACAATTTTAATAGTTATAATAAGATCAAAGGTTTAATAAGAGTTATTTTTTACTTCCCCAAGGCACAACCCATTTTTTCTTATTTTTTTGTTTTTTCAAACTTTTTTTTTATTTTTTTGAACAATTTTAAAAAAAATTTATACAAAATAGAATAAAATTATATAAATTTCTAAACCTCACTTAATGATAACCACTTCCCCACACTTAAATCTATTCTTTCACTAAAGAATATAATAACACTTGAACATCAAGGAATGTATGCCCAAAATGAAATCCATTCCGCCCACACTTAAATTTCAATAAATCATGCAATGAAAGTCCATGCAGATTTTGGGTTGGATAAGGTTTTTGTCTTGAAACATGGATATATAAAAAGGTTTCATGGGATAAAATCGGTTTTAAAAAAGAGGATTAATGTAAGGTTAATGGGAGGATATTTGTCTATTTTTATTCTCATGTGGTCCAAAAAATGATTTTATCATGTTAATGCACACTAAATTAGTAAATTCAGCTCGAAGGTCCAAAAACTCATGGATCAAAAATAGGGGTGAAAAACAGACAATATGAAAATATAGGTATAGGTGACCTTGTTATAAATGTTGATGATTTTTTCATGGGTTGAAAAAAAAAATTTCTAATAAAAAATTGATTATTAAAAACTTATTGAAATTGACACAAATTTATGTATCCAAGTTTATAATAAAAATAAAAGATTTTTGAAATGAAAACAAGTCTTTTTACTCCCAAAAATGGTTATAGAAAATTTCAAAATTTAATGAAGTGTAATTGTGACTCTTTGTTTTTTGTATTTTTTTAGTTTTTTTCTTTCTGTTTTTTGTTTTTTTTTTGTTTTTTAAAATACACCCACACAAAAGAAGAAAATATTTTGAATTAAAATTGGTGAAAAATGATAGAGAATGTAATAATGAGAGATAAATAATAATAAATAGAGATAAATAGATAAAAGGATAAAGAAGTAGGAGAAATATAGGGTGTTAAAGGTAAAGTGGTTACCCTTGGTTTGGATTTGGTGGGTTTTTGTATCTATCCAAGAGCGAGTCTACTTTGGTAGTTGGGGATCTGGTTAAAGTAAAAGTGGTTATTGAGGTGTGTGTCCTCTCATGAGAATGCTTTAATCAACATCCATTAACAGTGAATTTCCGTTTGGAAGAAGGTTCTTGGAGTTGAAATGCACTAAATTGGTAAACATTAGTAACAATAAAAAGACCTTCCTAATGGTAATTAATCTTACCTAGGTGAAGATAAGATTGATAAATGAATAGAATTTAATTTTAAATTTCTTGAAATACCTTTTACAGAATGTGTTTATCATGGAGTGCCTTATATTTTTCTTTGTAGATATTATAATTTATGTAGAAATCAAGGGGAATATCATCCAGTTCATTCAAATAAAACAATATCCCTTCACCAACTTTTTCACAATAAAAATTACAAGTTTTCATAGCCCAAAATGACTTATATTGTATTTTTTTAAAGACCCGTAAATTTCAAGGAAATTTTTTTCTTAATTTTCTTGGAAATTTTACAAGAGCGTAGTTTCTGACGGCACCTGATTCCGAGGCCCGGTGTGCCCGGAATCATTTTCCGAAGATTGGCTCGGGTACGTTCAGTGAACGGGCGAGCGAGTTTTTCTAACTTTTGAACCGGTGCCCGGAATTGAATTCTGAGGGCACCAATGAAATCGCAGCGCCGGTTTTCGCTTAGAAACGCCTCTTCCGGAGTTGCGTTTGCTCGGGTGTGGTTTTTAATTTTCGGGCTTAAAGTTAAGAAATAAAATAATTTTGCGACAACTTTATTTTATTTCACTTAAACCAATTGGAAGCCACTTGAAGCCACTTAAAGGCGGCTTGAACTGAGTTGAACTGGATAGGATGCTATCCAGAAATATCCTACCCCCTTGGTAGGATATTTGTGAGGTGGGCCCCGCACGAGCCCCGCCGTTTCTTTCCGCTAAGAAACGCACCCGTGAAAACCCGTCTTAATGAAATTCAACTGACGCGTTTTCTAAATTCTTAACAGACCATTTAATTGGGCGGTTTATTTCGTGAATTAAATGGCCTGTTTCTTTCGTTGAATTAATTCAACGAATTAATTCAATCATTTCTTAACCTGTTTTGGTGTGTTGGCATATTAATAAAATAAGACCAACCCAAAATCTTTTGAGAAGATTTGAGAGGATCCTTGTTTCTTCTTCTCCCTTGCGAAGAATGCGAAGAACACGAAGAACGCCGAACCCGAAAATCGATGACGCTTCCGTCCGAGATGTCCTTCTCCGCCCCGATCTCCGATCACCGACCGTTGAGGTGAGTGATTTCGGATTTCCTCACAAGGTTCCTTCCTTTTTGGTTTTAAACACAGATTTAATTATTTATAATTTAAATCTGTTGTTCTTGGTCTGTTGAGCTCGCCCAATCAACGCCGGATTCCGCGACGACGCGACGCCTCCCCGTGACGACGCGACGATCCCTCTCTTCCGCGACGAGCTTTTCCACGAAGAACGCCCGCGCGCGACGATCAACGAGGTAGGGATTTTATAATTTTGGAATACCCCTCTTATATTCCCGTGAACGTTCTTTAAAAATTAAAGAACCAGAATCAAAGAAACAATTTTTATTTTATTAAAAATTGTTGGTTCATGTGTTGAACATTATATTTTCTCCCGTTGTTTTTATCTAACGCGGAGGGTGCGGTTCAAACGAACACGGCCCGACAACCCTCCGCCGTTCTTCGTGTTTTTCGGATTTGGCGGGCGATGACGGAACGTGCCGCAACGGGTGTTTGATGATCCTGCAGTAAAGAACGGAACCCGGGAGGAACAACGACGCAGACGAGAAGGAAAACGGGCCACCGGAGCGACTCCGGCGGCCCGCGGAAGCCGGTGGTGGCGCGGGTCGTCGGCGCGGCGGCGCCAGCGGCCGGAGGTGGCGGCACCCCGCGGGTGTCCAGCGCGACACCCCGCGGGTGCCGCAGGGTTGTCACGCGGCACCCCACGGGTGTCCAGCGCGACACCCCGCGGGTGCCACGGGTGTCCAATGTGACACCCCGCGGGTGTCCAGGGCGACACCCCGCAGGTGCCGCGGGGTTGTCACGCGGCACCCCGCGGGTGTATGGCCGACACCCCGCGGGTGCTGCGGGAGTGTCACGCGGGGCGGCGGCTTTCCCCCGCGTCGGCCGCTCGGCCGAGCCGAGCCGGACCGGCCCTGGCCGGGCCGGGCCGGGCCAACCGGGTTGGACCCGACCCGGTTCGGGCCAACCAGGGGGGGGGGGGGTCGGGCCGGGTCGGCCCGGGCCCGGACCCCCCGTCTTCGGACAGACTTCGTTCAAATGGCCGTATCTTGAACTACGGGCCTCCAAACGACCCGCCGTCAGTGGCAACGCGATCCTTGGATCGAGACGGTCGTTTCGGTCTATCGCACTCAAGGTTTCGGAATACTTTGAGTTCGGCCGGGTTGGTTCGTACACGAAACCAACCAGGCCCTCGGAGCGGAAACGCTCATATCTTGAGCCACGGACGTCCGATTGACGTGCCGTCAGCTTTGTTGAGTTCCTCTTTGTGAGATGAATCTTTTGGCACCCTCCGCCCGAGGTTTGGACGCAGGTGGAGTACGGTTGGGTTGGTTTTTCCTTAAAAACCAACCGGGCCCCTGGGACGAAAAAACCAATAACTCTCAGACCGGGCGTCCGATCGACGCGCCGTCTGTTGCGTTGAGTTCCTGTTGACGATGCGGAGCTTTTGGATACATCAACTCTGGACTTCGTGACAGTTGATGTATCAGCCTCTCGGCTCGTGGAGCGGACCCTCCCGAACGAGCTTGCTGTGTGCGGGAACCCTAGTGCTGGCTACGACTGCTTCCTCGACAGCGACGACTGTGCAGAGATCCTCCGTGGACTCCGACGACGACCGTGCAGAGATCCTCAGTGAACTGTGGCGACGACTGTGCAGAGATCCTCAGCGGACTGCGATGACTACTGCACTCAGCGATCCTACGTGGATCAGTGCTACAGGTCCTGCGTGGGCCCGGTCCTGTGTGGGCCCGATCCTGTACGGATCCGATCCTGTGTGGGTCAACACTCAGCGGTTCTGTGTGAGCCAACTCCTACACGTCCTGCGTGGGCCCGATCCTGTGTGGGTCCGATCCTGTGTGGGTCACTGCAGAGATTAGTTACCTATCGATCCTTCGTGGGTCCGACGACTTATATGGATCAGAGATCATCTTTTCGTCATCCGAAGAAGTATACCTGTGTGAGCTGAATCTTGTGTTTCTCTCCTTTGTGGATTGTGTTGAGCTATCCTGTGTGGATTTACTGTTTACTCTCCTTTGTGGATTGTGTTGTTCTATCCTGCGTGGGTATGCGTTTTGCTTTCCTGTGTGGACTGGGTTGTGCTAGGGCTCGGATGTTGGAGCCGATCGGGAAATTGATGACTTAGGTATATGTATGGGCATATACCTAAGCCGTGTCAGATGTTACTTCGTGATTGTATCTCTCCTTCGTGGCTTATCCTTTGTGGATTTCGGGAGACCTTCGGGGGTCTCGGGGTCCCTACTGAGTAGCTTATACTCACCCCTGCACGGGCTATGCCCGCACTTCGTGGTGTTGGTTGCAGACGACGGACAACACTGATCGTGGAGGAGGCGTGCGGAGCAGGACAGTACCTGGAGGTGGACCACTGGGTGGGACGTACTCAGAGCGGTTAGGTGGACCCGAGGAGCAGTGGAGGCTATCTGTACCCACCCTTCAGGTGAGACTTCCAGAGGACGGCTCGACACTGCAGTTTTTCCTTTCAGTTGCTGATTTTCCTTTCAGTTGTACTTTACAGTTGGGCTTGTATTTCCGGCCCCTTTTACTTTCAGCACAGCTTGTACAGTTTTTACTTAGTGTTTACTTTTCCACTTGCTTACTCTGTGGTGCTTGTTTACTTTTCAAATGCAATGCCTTCCCTTTTTGTTGGGATTTACGCCTTGGTGCTAGTCGCCAGCCCCTGGCCTATGGAAGGCGGGCTTGGGGTAGTCACGGCACGGGCCCCGAGGACGGGTCGTGACAATTTTGACCAGTAAATGACATGATTTACCAAAAACTATCCTAAAAAGATACATCCCAATGGGTGTTTTATAGGCGGTTCAATATAACCAAATCTCTTCACCAAGTCTTTCAGACTCATCTTTTAATATGATCTTAACAATTCTATTAAGAATTTTTTTTCAATTATTTATTGGAATGTTCATCCAAACTATTTGCTTGGGGGATATATATATTTAATGTTGTATATAAAACTAATTTATTATTTCAAAAGAGTTTCCATGGTTCAATTATAGTAATGAGTTCCTAAGTCACTTATCAAAGCATACAGAGTTCCAAATCGGTGGAAGATGTGGGTTTCAAGGAACTCACTGACAGTATGTGCATCATCCTTTATAGTGGGTTTGGCCTCAACCCACCTAGAAACAAAGTTAGTTATAAGAAGAATATAGGAGAATCTATTTTAATGGAGAATAATCTCAGGAAATACATGTCCCAAATATTGAATATCTCACAAAATATTAAGGAATTTTAGGGAATTTCATTTATATTAGAAATTGTGCCAAAATGTTGGCAAACAGGACATGATTGAAAGAACTCATGTGACTAATTTAAGAGTGAAGTACAAAACAATATAGAGTTAATGATATTTTGGGAGGTCTGTTGTGGTATAAAGTGGCCACCTTTGGGAATTGAGTGGAAGAATTCCAAGATGGAGGAATGTTCATCTTCATAAATACATCTCCTTATCACAATTTCAACCCCAGTCTTACAAAGTTTATTATCTTCCAAAAATAGTATTTTGAATCACTTTTTTGTTTTAATTTTTTTTTATTTTGATATTTTTTTGGAAAAAAACCTAAAACCAAGTAATTTAAAATTTGGACATTCCATAGTAACTTTAGAGTCAGAGATGAGATGCGTTCAGTGGTAAATTCAATATCAATGATACCAAAATGAGAATAATTAGAAATTCTACTCAGGTGACTAGCCACATGGTTTTCTTTTCTAGGTATATCTTTGATCTCAAGGTAAAACTATTAGAGCATTAAGATCCATCTCATTATTCTTATTTTGGAATTAATTTTCTTGATTAAGAACTTTAAAGATGAATAGTCTATAAAGATGATGATTTTGGCACTTAAGAGATAGGGTCATAATTTATCCAAGGAAAAAACCACAGCTAAAAGTTCATTTTCAATGATAGAATAATGATATTGAGTTCCATATAGTGTTTTCGAGGCATATTGATTAAATGAGGGATATTTTATCTTCTTTGAATAGGTACAACCCACATGGACCTATTAGAAGCATCACCCATCAATTCAAAGGGAAATGACCAATATGCGGGTTGTATTTTTGGGAAAAATGTAAACATAAATTTGAGTTAAATAAAGAATCTATTACAAGCCTCATAAAAATTTAATGGAAAATTATTCTAGATCCGTCAAGTGAGTGTGAAGGAAATCTTACTAAATTTCTAGATGAATCTCCGATAGATTCTAACATGACCAAGGAATGATCAAATGTGTCAAACTAATGTGGGTTCCAGAAGTGATTTGATCACCTCTATCTTAACTTGATCAAATTGAATACCATATTTATAAATTACATGTCCTAGAACAATATCATTGGTAACCATGAAGTGATATTTTTTAAAATTCCACACCAGGTTACATTTAAAACACTTTTATAGGACCAGAGAGAGTGATTGCAAACAAGATTCAAATGAATTACCATAAATGGTAAATTCATCCATGAATACCTCCATGTAATTCTTAATGAATTTGGAAATTATACTCATTATACACCTCTTGAATATTGAAAGAGCATTATAAATACTAAAATGTTTTCTCTTATATGCATATTCTCCTAAGGGGAAAGCAAATGTAGTATTTTCTTGGTCTTGAGGTGTGATTGGGATTTGTAAGTAGCTGGTGTATCCATAAAAAAAATAAATAATGCAACTTTATAGATAACATTTTTTTAATTTTATATAATAAAGGAAGTGGGTAGTGATATTTTCATGTTTTAGCGTTCAATTTCTAATAATTGATGCACACACCATTTTTTCACTCAAGTTTTGAACAATTATCTATATTCATTTGTAAAAAATATTATCCCACCCTTCATAGGAACCACTTGAATTTTACAGATCTATTCACTATCAAAAATTGGATAGAGAATACCATCTTGAAGAATCATGGTAATCTCTTCCCTAACTACCTCAAGTATGAATGGATTGAGTCTTCTTTATGGTTTCCTAATTGGTTTGGACTATTCTTCTAGATGGATGTGGAGCATGAAAAGGGTATGTTTTATGCCTAGTATATCATCTAGGGTTCATCCTAAGGCCTTTTTATTTTTCTATAAAACCTAAATAATTTTATACTCCTTAATTTCAGTAAGTGTAGTAGAGATATTGATTGGAAAAGAGTGATCATGGAAAATGAATGCATACTTCAGTTGTGTAGGAAGAGGTTTTTGATTAGTTTCATCATTCATTTGTGCTCCAAAAAACATAGTAATGGAGGAAGGTATTCTATTAGGTTTTGATTCATTTTCCTCATTACTTTCTAAGGTGTAGCATTAGAGATCAGAGGTGACATGGGATTCCATAGAGTTTTCAATATCCTTTAGATCAATGAAGTTTATAAATGAAAGGTCAATATCAACTTCCCCATATATGAATTGGTTAATCATGGTGAAAATTTCAAAAAATGTACTCTCATTATAAAATGAAGAAAATATTGGAACAATGTTTAATAAAATCTCATAAGTGTCCTCAAAATTATGGATAGAGAATCCAGAGTGATCCTATAATCGGTATCGTATGGATTAAAAAATATAGAACTTGACCAGTTGGTCAGAAAATTCTATGGATACAATGCCTAAATGGGAATAAATTTTTTGTTTTATATGTCATGAAGAATGGTCTTCCTTGAATAAGGGGATATTGAGAAGATGATATCTCATCTTCCATATCAATGTCATATTAATTATCTCATAAGATAAGATCATTGTCCTTGAAAATGACATCATCAATTATTCCCTTAGGACTGAAAGTTATTTGATTGGTTAACTAGATAAATACACTAATTGGTTGCAAGGGACCTAGAACAAGGTTTGATAATATGAATTTGGGAAATACATTTATCAATGATACTAGTTCTATGAGTGAATTATCAAAGTTGGAACTCCCTATTTGGAATGGAACAATAAAGGCATCTGGATATTTTCACTTCATGGGAGTGGACTATTCAGTTGAAACATTTTCAATAGTACTAAATTGTCTCTCATGGGTGAAAAATTCTTTAATAAACTTTGTATACATATAGATTTTTTGATGTAATCAAATAGGGTAATGTTGACTCCAACACCTCTAAACATGTCTAGCATTATAGAATTTGGTTCAAAGGGATTCATAGTCTTAGAGATGACTTAAGGAAAAAGAATTGGGTTTCTTTGAGGTATTTGATGAGGCAAGGGAGTTTCTTCAAGTCCCTTTTCTATACTTTTGTTTTTTCTATTTTTCTAGCTCAATATCTAAATGGAATTTAGAGGTGTTGGGAAAAAAATCCCTCAAGGTAACATTGCAGCATTTTTGGGTTTGTTATGTTTGTTGACAAGGTGTGTTTTCATGGTGAATTGTCGACTTCCAACGATATTTTTGAAAATCCATGTTAACAAAGAACCATGCCAAAGGAATGGATGATGTTGAGGTATTACAAAAAGAAAAAATACACGGTGGTTCCATTTTCTAGTGTTTGCCAAATTTTTGGGGTCCAAAATTTGGAGTTTTGATAACATTTCAAAATATGGATTTCCTTGAAGATCTCATCAAAATATGGAAAAGGCATGAGTTTCACGAAGATGGGATTCTTGAAGAGTTTTTTGTGATGGATCAAAGAAAGATGATGGTGATATCTATGATTAAGAAATGCTTCATGAATGGAAAAGGTGAAGAGCATTGTAGAGACACAAAGGTTTTGACAGAATCTCTATGATTAGAAGAGAAATAGAATCACAGTGGTGAAAAGGCTTTGACATAAGGCTCCACGATTATGATGAGCATTGCAAACTGAAAATTTCCATAGAGCTTCGTGAAAAAGGGAGCATTGCAATGAAAAAATTAGAGATCTAAAAAATGGTGTTGACATGGAGCTAACATGGACAAAAGGTTTTAGAGTTAGTTATAAATTCCTATAAATAGGTCTCTACCCCCTTAAGAAGAGTAGAGATACTCAACAAAAATCTTAAGGCTCTTGAATCGCAAACGAGGTTCATGAAGGCAATGATCTTAGCGAAAGTAATGGAATTCACAAAGGTTAATAGATCTTTGCGAAAGGAAGGAACATTGTAAATGCTTGTTGAGATTTACAAAAGAGGTGTGCTTCATGAAGGCTATGTTAGATTCATGAAAGTTTAAGAGCTTCTTGAAGGATATTTTGAGATCTGTGAAAAAGTGACTTTCGTGAAAGGTGGTGCACTTCATGACAGCTGGTTTGAGCTTCGTGAAAGAGGGAGATTCACAAAGCAGTGAAATTTGTGAAGGTTGTTCAAAAGGGATTGCCTAGTATTCTATGGTAATGTGATATTCATCAGTTGATGAAAGTGGGACATAAATAGAGCATCTATATATGATGGAGGATGCATTCATTAGTGATAATGAAGGGACCTACAAGTCCATAAATTGTGAGTGGATCCCTTCTAAGAGCAGTGAGTGAAGGAATAGGAATATGGTGATCTGTCCCACCGATAGTGATCCAGAGGAAGATACATAGGGAGTGACCCTTGGGAATACAACGAGTAGACCCTGAACCTTGTAAAGGCAGTGATCCTGGGCATAAAAGATCTAGACTGAAATTTGTAATCATTATTGGTAGTGATCATTAGTGAATTTTGTACATCGTCACATCATCTTTGCGTACTCCTTGGATTTAACCCAGTGAGGGTGAACCAAGTAAAAATAATTGTGTCTATGTGCTTGCGTTCCTGTATTACTTATGAAGAATCATCACCAAATAAATAAGAAATGAAGATATCACCATTAACACACAAGTGAAAATAAAGTGACCCTAATAATAAAGAGGTCAAGATCTAGTGGGGAAGAAATAATTTAGAAAAGAATATTCATACCCTGATTCACCCCCTTCTTAGGTTATCTAGACCTCTTTGGTCCTAACAAGAGGGTTCATCACGAGGCATAGAAATTTTCTTTCCAAATCGAAGTGCAATTTCACTTACATTACCTTTGGGGTTGGGCAATGGTTGAGTTGGGAGTTGGGAAGAATTGGATTGTTTCTACTAATTTAGGTGGGATTCAATTTGAGAAATTTGGTTTTAAATGTTTTTTAGGCTATAATGGGTGAAAGAGGAAATATCTTCCACAAAATTTCCCATGGTTTATTAGAATAAGTAGCTTGTATTGTATTTGGATTTACTTGATTTGGGTTCTTGGGAAATCTATTTTATTTGGATAGGAATTGAGAAGGATCACTAGGATAGTTGAAACCTGAAGGATGAGTATTTATCCTTTGGTGTTGTGGAACAAAAGGATAAGGTTGTTGGATGTTACTCTCACCTTGAATATATTGGAATTGTTTTGTATTTTGAGGAGGGAATTGAGGGGTTTGGGAGATGGTATTACCATACCTCATGCCTGGATGGTATTTCCATCATAGGTTATAGGTATAAGAGAAGGGATCATAGTGGGGTTGGTTTGAGTTTCTAATTAAATAGATTGATTATTGAGGGTTGGTCTTTCTCTAATAAAATGCTGTTTTTATCTCCATCAGACTAGAAGAAAATGAGGGATCATCTTGTAGTTATGGAAATTGTTAGTCAGATGATCTGGTGAGCTATAGATTCCATAGTTTTTGATAGGTATAGAGAACTGAGATTTTGGAGAAGATGAGGTTGGAAATTTAGTTTCCACAAATAGTTGTTTCACAAGACTAGTAAGTTCTATCATCCAATAAGTATTATTTTTGGGCTCAATTGATTTATTATATAAGACATATTTAAATTTATCATGTTCTCAAGTAAAAAAATAATGCATGTTTACATCCGTGTTTCTTATGATATCTCATGAAACTACAAGATTTTTTTCAATAAGGGAACTGGCACTTAAGGTATCAATAAGAGTTATATCTATAGAAAAAACCCCTCATAAATGTACTAGATCAAGAGTTGGTTAGATATTTGGTGGTGTAGGAAAGTTTCTATAATATTTTTTAACCTCTCATAGAAATGATAGAGTGATTCATTAGATAATTTACCAATACTAATAATTTACTTTCGGATAGAAGCAGTTCAAGAAGAAGGAAATATTTTTTCTAAAATGAGATGCTTCATGTCATTCCATGAGTTTATAAAACCAAGAGAGAGGTAGTAGATGCAAGATTTTGTTTAGTTGACTAGGGATAAAGGTAATGATTGAAGTTTTATTTTTCTTCAGAAACCCCTTTAGGCTTTATAGTAGATCACTCCACTTGGAACTATTTGAGGTAAATATGTAGATTCTAACCAGCTAGCCCTTGGAAATGAAGTAAAAGATTAATCAAACTAGATTAAAGTTTGAAATAATCCTTGATGTTTGGATATTAAATACTAAGATTTTGGTAATTCATATCAGGGTTAGTGAGTTCTTTTAATGTTTTTCCACTAGTATTGTCTATTTCAAGATTTGGAAAAGGGTATTTTAAAGGTTTGAGTTTGGTTTCATTAACCCTAGTGGTATTCCTAACTTGAATTATGGTATATTAAATTTCTGGATCAAAAAGACGAGTTAGACTTTTGGGTATATTATAGGGAATTCACACAAATTTTTAATGGATTAGGAAATATGTTTTCTCTTAGTGTTTTTTGTAATATTTATTTTTTGTTTTTAGATTTTTTTCGATTTTTTTCATTTATTTTTTTTGAAAAAAATAAAAAACAACTGTCTAGTTATTGAACCATCCCCAACAATAGCACTATTTGAAGCATATATAATTTTCACCTATCATTCATTAAAAGTTATGGTGCTTTACTATAATGTGTATAGCGACACTTAGTTAGAATAATCTATAATGGTACAATGTTTTGGAATTAATTTTTTTTCTTTTAAATGTGGGTTTTGTTTATAGAGTGTAGGTGAAATGTTTAATTGATGAGTTTTGTTTAAAAATTTAATAATTATTGGGGTGAGTTCATCATTGTATATAAAATCTTATGATATCATTTATATTTGAAAATAATTTCATTAAATTAACATCCACTTCACAAGACTATTTTGATCATAATTTCTAATTGTTTTTTCTTTAATAGAAGCCTTAAATAAGGTTCTAATCATTATCAATTATTATTGATGGAAGGTTAAATATTTCATGAAACCCATGTGTAATTGTGGTTACAATAATATATGGAATTCACATATTAAACAAAACATGTTATTAATCTATAACATTTATTTTTTGACCTATATATTATTAATTCAATAAACATTAAATAAGAGAAATCTCTCAATCACTTAACATCCCCAAATCATTAATCAACCCAATGGGATATTTACTCAACCATATGAGTAGTTTAAATTCAGGTTTATATTATTTATGATGATGAGTTAAATGAAAAGGGAAGGAATGAGATTATAAAATAGTCCTGAACCACACATGCACAAATACAGGGATTTGAACACATGCTTTTGATTCCATGATAAAGTGAAACAGGGAAGGGTTTTAAACTTGATTTAAACTATTTTAAGACCATTAATATTACACAATATAACGTGGATGAGAATAGTGGATGATTATGATGAGTTATGCTTTAAAATTCAAATGAAATTACAATAAAACTTATGTGATTACAATTGAAATCAATTAAAGTACATGAAAATAAATTATAGAGGAATGTTCTATCAAGTAGAAACTTGAGTTTTGTAGGTAATTATAGTAATTTTTAAAGGATATGGTCATGAAAATATAACATTCTAAGTGCTTATGTGAAAACCCCTTGTAAAGAGAATAGGGGAATGTATTTATATCCCAAAGTGGCAGACAATTTGCCTTCCAAATATTCCCTTCAAGTTAGATTGACCATTCAACCATTTAGACAACTGATTATTAAGAAAATTTATTCTTTAAAGTTATAGATATGGATATTTATAGTTCACACTCCAAATTTTGCATCCATTGGACTTTTTGATACAAATATATGGTTGTTTTATTAAACCATGTGTTTCTATCGATAAATATCTTGTATTTTTTACACGGCCTAAATTAGAATGGATTTTAGGCCAAGAAGATGCCTTAATATAGATAAAAGTTATTCTAAAAATATGGGATTTAAAATATTTAGTTTATAACCACAAAATTTCAACTCAATTGGGTCATTGGATTGGGAGAAAAGTCAAAAATTTTGGGCTATTTTCAAATATCGGATAGAATTGTGGGCTATTTCAAATACCAGATAAAATTGTGGGCTGAGATTTCATGCATCAATTGGCCCAATTATTGATTGAGTTAGGGCGTAAATTTTTTATCCCATATGTGATTGTATATCCTAGAATATATAATTTAATTTCATCAAACATATACTTCTGTATTGATATAAAAAATTCAATCACTATGGCTAGTCTAGTTTTCTCCATAGATCTGGTGGGCCTTATTGTGTGGTCCATATAGAGATTTATGTGGATAGATTAGCCAAAGATATATTTGAACTATTTATTTGAATTTTAATCAATAACACTAAAAATAAGGAAAAAATAATTTGTATTATTATATTGAAAAATATGATCAAAGTAGTAAACTGATATGAATCTAGATTAATTCAAACAATGCTCACAAATTATAATTAATATTAAAACATGGGAATTTAACACCAATTATTCAATTTTCCTTGAAAATCAGTTAATAGAGTAGATAAAATATTATTAATAAATTAATAACATCAATATTATATATTCTATACCATTTTATATATCTTAATACTACCAAATATTTAATATATTTAACATAAAAATTCTAGAACTTTTCTCCAACCTTCTCATCTCATATATAAATGATCTCAAACATATAAAATAAACTCAAGAAAATCATTAAATATATTAAATTATTATAAAATATATTTCACATCATAATATATATATATATATATATTTAAAAAAAATCAAAACCATCATCCATGAGACTAACACTCCCCCTTTGGATTTATTGTAAGCACTCAATACATTTCACTTTTTTCTCTAGATATATTTCCCCCCTTGAATAAATAAATTTATCTATGATTTAAAAAATTATGTGATGAAATGCGAGGTATAGTTTTCTCCCTATTATTGGAAATAAAGACAAAGGTTCTTTAGATAGGGGTGGTATAATTTTTCTCAAAGAAATTATTCATGAATCAATCATCTCAAAGTCTATGTGAGCTAACTCAAAGTAGAAATAAAGAGGTATTAAATTAGATAAAAAATATATAAATAAATAAATTATACATATGATATCATTTGAGAAAGCATACTTTTATACCATTTGAAGAAGGTTTTCAAGTCGATTCCTACACTCATCTGAAAGAACAAATTAAAATATTTCATGAAAAAATTGGCCCCCTTATAGGTTATATCTTCCCATTTGTATCAAATAAAACATTATTAAATGTGGGGAAAGTATCAATAATATACCTTAGTTATGTTAAGAAATTGGTTGAACACCCATCCACAGTCTTAGATTATCACAAGTCTTAGTTGGTAAAGGTTATGTGAAAATGTCAGCTACTTTATTCTTAGAAGGAAAACATTCCAACTTCAAAGTACCTTTATCCACCTTCCCCTTAAAGAAATGTTATTTTATATCTATGTGTTTTTAACTTTAATGTTCCACTAGATTCTTGAAAAAATTTATTTCACTTTGATTTTCACAGCTAATAACTGGTGGAAATTCAATAATAACATACATATCATCAAGTTGAGTACTCATCCATATCATTTGTATAGATTATTGTGATGCAACAACATAATTTTCCGTAGTGGTACTTACAGTAATAGAGGATTACTTATTATTGTGTCATGTACCACATCTCTCACAAATTAATAACACTTCACATGATGTGAAATTTTTATTATTAACATAACCATACCAATTTTCATATGTAAAGACTTGTAATTATAGTTCTATTTTCTTCACATATAACATATAAGGAATGAGTTTACTTGAAAACCTAATTTATCATTTATTGGGAATTGATAGTATTTGAGGATGTTTTTAATGGTATGTAAATGCTTGGATGAATTTTAATTTAATTTTTCAGTAATTATATATTTTTGATTTCAATCTTTTTTTTTGAGTTTTAGTTTGAAATTTTAGTTAAGTATAGAAATACCCTTACATTTTTTCCTTAGTCGTGAAATGAACTTTACATTCTACATGGAAATAACCCTTATGATTAAAGAGCTTTTAAATTTTTTGAAAATTTAATAATAATTTATTAAAAACTTAATATTCATTATTCCTACATAAGAGTAAATATTCTTGATATAATAGTATTTTCTGATTTTGAAAGTGCATTTTTGAAAACTTAAGAGTTATTTTGAAAATGTAATGTAATTTTTGAAAAAAATTTAAGGGTATTTTGGATTAATTAAGGGTAAATATATCTAGTACAAGATTACTATTTAATTTCATAAGATTCCTCTATATTTTATAATGGTATTCTTCTGTTCTATATGGGTCTATTTAGTTTTTTATAAAAGTCTTCCTAGGTTCCATTAGAGTCATTATCGATAAATAATTAATTGTAAGAGTAAAGTGTAGAAACATAAGTGTATTTACTTAATGTGTGAGAGTAAATTCTCCCCCATGAAAGAGTCATCTAGGTAGTAATTTTTTCTTATTTTTCTACTTAAGCCAGAATCATATTTTATGATTTAAAATGAACATTTAAACAATAAAATCCTGAAAATTAGGATTTTGATACATAAATAAAATTCCTTCATTACTATAAGATTAAATCATTATTTTAAGAAATTTAAATGATATTTAATGATGATAAATCAACATGAATGATTTAAATGGAAACTAGGGGGTAGATTGATATTTTTTTAAAAGTAAATTCCTGGGAATATCACTACATGGTGTGGCCACTATTAATTTAGAATTTATGAAATTATTCATGTTCAAGTCTTCTAGTTTTATCAAACTTGGATAAGAATAATCATAACCTTAGTCTCATAAACACCCCAACATTGGGTTTAATTTTACTCCATAAGTTACAGGTTTGGAAACATTTTCTCCTCTCACAATTCATGTGTAGCGAACTATGAGAGCTTCACTTCACGGTATGGGATTCAACAAATCTCACTCTTATTTTGTGTAAATTGTGGAATTACCATTATATTATTTTAATCTTAATAAATAGTGATTATTAAACTATAAATATAATAACAATAATATAGAAATTAAAGGGAAAGTGTATCACTTGTATTTTATAAGTTTTTATGTTATTTTATTTGATAGTTATCTAATGATATTTCTTCTACGTGTTTTAATTTTCTAGTGTGATTTATGAACCTTTTTTTGTGATTAAATGTTAGAATCACCTCTCAAAAATGCATAATAATTAAAAGTTAGTAATAAATGGGTTTTTTGTTTAATATGAAAACTATAATGATGCACATACTGACCATTAATAATTTTCAAGGAAAGGATGACTTAATGGTTGATTCTTTATTAATGTGCTATTGTTTATTTACTATGGCTCTATGGGGGGATGTATTTTTTTTCTATGAATAAAATAATTTTTTCATGGGATAATGTAATTATTGTTGTGATGGTTATGGTAAAGATAGTTTTATGGGAGGGGATCCGTTTTTGATAAATTTTGGTGTCTATTGGCATGAGTTTCATGGTGGAGGTCATGTGGTTGTGTGATGTGGGGATATGATAGTAGATTCTTGGTAATATTAAATTAAATGGAATATTATGGAAAATTATTAATAAAATATGGGGAATATGATGGAATTTAATACGTGGTAGCTATTAAATATTACAGTGATAACAAATATAATGATAGAAGGATGAAATGAATGTGGGTGTTGAATTATGAATATTTTTCATTAAATATGATTAATTAATAGAATAATGAATATAATTTTTTTAGTAAATGTTTAATCCAAAATTATATAATTAAATGATTAAAAATATAATCTATGGTTGTTGTCTTGGCTTTTTAGTGTGGAATAGTGGGACTGGTTGATGTTATAGAGGTGGCAGTAGTTGTTAGTGGAAGATTTTAGAGGTATGGTGGTGATTATGGGTTGTTTTATGTATGATTGGTATAAAACTTTAGGGATAGTGTTTTGTGTAATTATAATATACTTATGTTTTATTTTATTTTGATTTTATACGCACCCACTTAAGTTAGATAACCTCACTAACACCCAATTTTTTGGGTTCCTAGGGTCTTCCCAAAAAATCTAGGTTGGTGAGGGAATGAATGTATATCTAATATATCTTCCCCATTCTATATTTTAGACATAGAATGGATGTTATAGACATAGGTGTAAGATCCCAATCTATATTGATAAAACAGTACCCGAGTGGGAGTTTCCACATGACCTAAGGCACACATCTCTATAGGCCAGAGACTACCAGCTAGAAGTGAGTGATTAATACAATCATGGGGAGACTATACCCTATAAACAATATCCAAGAGTCATGCCTGAATCTACTAAAAATTAATCATTAATTGTTCATATGATGGAATTCCCAAAATACCCATAGAAAATAAACAGGGATCCCCATGGGCCCCTATAATCTAGAATAAAAAGTAGTAAAATAGACTATATGATGTATCAAAAGAAAACTGAGTAGTAATATATAAACATAGAATAACATGAATTATATATATATAATAAATGTCACACTAGCCAGTACATGCTAAATAAAAAATAAAAATTATATACAACAACCTATTACCCAACTCATGTATTGTCCTATCAAATCCTTAGCCTCCAAGAACTAATAATTAAACCACATATCTATCTCAAAGAGACACCTATGTATCGAGAGAAAACATGAATATTTACCCTTGTATATCAAAACCCATTCCTTGTATGTGGATATGGATGATTCCAATGATCCAGTAGAAATACCTAATTCCTCAAAAAACTAATTTCTACTGTGATCAAGTGGATATGCATGCAATGAATATAATTTATATAGTTGATTCCATGAAACCCACCCACCTAGAAACGCAACACATAATGTACATACAATCATACAAGTTAGGTAATCATGTTATAACCAGCATACTTTGACACCTGAACTTATTTGATTCAACTCTATACTATAAGAAATTCAATCACACATACAATAACCCTACCCATACCCTATTATGTAGGGTGGAGTACCAACTGAAATGATGTACAACTCACACTTGAAAACCTAGGGTGGACATCTTCAAAACCTCAACCCACTAGCTAAGGGAATAGGGTACAATCATACATCCATAAGCCTTAACCCATCCCTTATCACTTGATAGAGGTCTATCATGTATACATCACATCATTCCATGATCCATCCCCCAAGGTAGTCCTCGACCCAATCTAGAAACGGTCCCTCAATCACACAACCTAAGCCTATGAAGTTGAGGTCCAACAAGAACATGACCCAAGCCTCTGAAGAAAGGATCTAATTCATGCACATGAGGACTCTGTATCCTCTATGATAGTTCAACCACACCTATCTCATCTCAAAATAGGCTAGGCATAATGATATCCCTAGAGTATGTTACCTATCACAAGAACATACATACATAATTAATAAAAAAAAGGCCACACAAACCATCTCATAACTCACTAACTCATCACTAGGTCACTAGATCCAAGGTACCTAGTCCCATTTCTTGAACACATCCCTTCACTCATCTCAACCTGTTAAGGGTTTTTTTCTATACACTCTAACCAATCCACCAAATTAATATCAAAAAAGGTTCTCACAAGGCTACACACACAACACACATAATTATTTATCAATAGAGTTATCACAAGGCTACACACACAAAATGCATCAATATACACCAAGAGTTATACAAGGGGCACACTTAAAGCACACATTATTTAGAAAAATTGGGTATCACCCACATATGGTCAAATAGACAAAAACCACCTCAAATGAATCCCATTTTACTTTCCTTTAACAAAAAAGTGAAAAATTCTTTTACAACCATTTAAAAAGGAATAACATGCTATTTTACTCATGCAATACCATCAGAAAACACCCCATCAAATGAATATTTATAAAAACTCTTTCCCATTTTGAAATACCATTTCAAAACCCATTTACAAATTGTCATATTTATCTTGAAATTATCATTTGATTTGACTAATTTTTAAAATAAATTTTAAAAAATAAATCCATTTTACTTTACAAAAACTATTTCATGCCTCTAAGAAATATATAAGGAGGACCACTAATGCCTGTTTGAAAAAGGAGCCAACATCAAAAAATTTAGCATGATATATGGTCCATGTTGACTATTAGGATGAGGTGATCCCATCCCAACCTTATGGAAACTCAAAAAAATCATGAAGTACGTAGGAAGATAATACCAATGAGGGAAAAAACATAAAATCACTAAATAACCAAGACAATCAAATAAATTCAAGGCTGCCTACCTCAATAGGTGATCACAACTAATCCTAGTATTGTATTGATCTCGACCAAGCCCAAAAAAACCTATATCATCCATAAAAACCCAAAAACTAATTAATAATACATTTGAAAACTAAAAAACCATGTAGGTATAATAGGCTCCAACCTCACTAGAAGAAACAATGAATCCAAAACCTCAAGCAACAGGGTGAATTCCACTCCTGATGCACTCACAAGACTAATATAAGTAAGATCCATAATTATAAATATTGGTTAAATGGAAAACTAAACCCAAATATAGAAAAGAAAATTCGCACAAAAATGTACCACACTGAAAATGATGAACTTAGACTTGAATATAACCTCTTGGGACATCCATTATGAGTTGCACATTAATGCCACATAGATAAAAATGTTTTTCCATTAATTGATGAAATGATTCTACAAAAACCCTAACCAAACGAATGGAAACCAGAAAATAATGGTTGGAAGGAACAAAGAGAGACTAAGGAGGAGATCCTACCTCTAACAAACATAATAAAACACCTCATAATAACTAGGAAAAAAGAAGAACGAAGTGATAAAGGGCGGTTTTTCCTCCCCTTGTTCTCATAACCGTCCAAGAGGAAAACTTAACTGGGGTTTCTATTTTAGAATACCCTCAAACCATTTTAAAATGAATCCTTAATAAATGGTTCATGGAATGAACAATATGTTTATGTTATGAATTCTCCTTTGAGTAGAGGAAGTACCCTCTTCTCATCACTTTCATGGGGTGAACCGATATTTCAAATCATGAATTTCCCTGGTTGTAGCCCCTAACTTTACTAACCCATTCATGGTATAAAGGGAACCCCCTGAATGAAATTCAAATCTTGAATGACCCATTCACACCATGAATGGCCCACTGCTACTACTTTTCAGCATCCCGACCAGCCGAACCTTTTACAATGCTCTCCTGAACCCCCTGAGGCTTTCATCAAGCCTCAAGAAATGTGCAAAAATACATGTTAGAGACATTAAAATGATCATAAATCCATTACAATCCTCAGTTCTCAAAATGATCCATTCAAAAAATGGTGAAAGTCATTAAAAACTCCTCACAATAATTCTTTTCATCCTCGAGAGTGTTTGGTAGTCTCTAACCACTAACCCAGATTAACTATGGTCATCAATTCAACACCAACTCACCACATCTCATCCTCAATTACCAAACATGATTATCCTGTGCAACTCAAACACCAAACCCAGATACACTAGATTTCCTCCAAAATTCCTGGTTTGATCCCAAACCACATCAATTATATCATGAATGAAACTCCTGATGTATTTTCCAACTCACTACATCCGATACAACAAAACAAAATCATCCAGTCCACAACTAACTAACTTTACTCTCAACCACATGGCCCCACCCATCAAAACATCACCACATCACTAGAACTCAATTCTATACTATAAGAGAAATATCCACATCATCCAAACACCCACACTGAGTATTGACTCCAAAATCATTGTAATTTATTAGTAGGATACTCAATCGATCCATCCAACTATCATGTTATACCCATAAGCACCAACACACCACCGATCAAACCCACCTCCAGATCAATTTTCTATACCCCAATCCCATTTTCAATACACAAGATCCTTTTAACATGACAACCAAATCCCTAAACTAGTTCCATCATTTCAACAACATCTTTCTATTTATTCGACCATCCACTGACCATTTTCACTATTCCCACAACCCTTCTAACATGAGGGTTATACACCCGTAACCAATTTGATTCTCTCCACCATAAGAGTACCCTTTTTGTAATATATTATAACTAAAACACCTGATATCCACTACCCACATCTCATATGTTAACATGAATAACAACTGTATATGATCACTCCACTTTCACTTGGATGATAAACATGAAACACATATCACTAAGTTCCAAAATGGTGTTCAATCACACTCATCAATTTCGAAACATTGAAGAGTTAACAATCAATTCATCCCAAGACTTATGGTTCTCTACACTATACAAATCTACTACTAATAACTGATTTCGACTAAGGGTGATCCCATCCATAGTAATCTTTTATAAAAAAATACACCAATTGGTCTAACCTATGAAACCATAAAAAACATATGGGGTCCAATCCCTAAACCCACCAACACACATCCAACCACTCAACCCAACTTCAAAACCCATGATCCTGTTGTAAGTAGCTCCTATAAATCATCCATCATGATCCCACCACAAGAGAATCCCTTGGAACAACCACAAATACTAATTGAATGCTCAAATAAACCACCGAGCCTCTCTCAATCAACCATTCAATATCTAGAGAATCAGTCCATAGATGAGACAAATGATCTATGTGCATTACACCAAGTCCAACCACATCACATCAAACTTGAAAACCTAAATTTTCATCTTCTAAGAAAATAAAACATACATGTAAATAACACAATTCAAACATCTAGGCCACCCTTAATAACACAAAAAATCTAGAGCATATTAGTTTACACAAGAACCAGTTACTTATTTTTAAAACTCATTCAAATCATTTCAATCACATAAAAACTCAACCAAGTTTTCAAAAAACCCCTTAGAATCCAAGAGTTTTTATGAAAATAAAAATATCAAAATCCATTTCCTAGACAGTCCCTTTCCTGAAAACCAATCCCATTTTCAAAACCAATTTGAAATATAATTTCAAAAACATTTCTTTAACTTTTTACAATACCCAAAAATACCAACCTGTTTCAAAATCTTTAGATCCATGGTCCAATTAAAATAAAACCAACATTAAAAACCATTTTACACACACATTGTGCCTCCACACAAGTTTTCATTTCAAAACTATGTTTTAAAAAAAAACCTATCATCTCAATAATCATTTCCCTATAGTAGGTAAACAAACACATAAAAATCAACCAACCAAGCCCCTCATATACATATTAATATAATAAAACCTTATAATGTAAGATATAAAATATCATTTATATTATAATTTTATTTAATTAATATGGATTCCAATGGGGAACTCATGTAAAACAACATCACCAATGGGTGCAGTGTCATGCCCCTAACATGCCACTATCATGATGCATTTACAACTCATCATATCCCATCCAAGACCTATAACTCATCCCTAGTCTCATACATACCACATTGGTATTATTGGTATAAAAAAACACCTCACACATACTAGAGTGCTTAATCCTGAAACTGAAAATCCACCGATAACATTATTTTCGATCGATGTCATATTGGCTAGGAATTCACTTGATATACCTCTTGAGGTTCGATATCCTAACTCCACCTTTATCTAACTTTTTTACTATACCAATACCACTTTGATAAAATTTATTAACACCCATACCTAGACTTACTAAATGAAATTTGATCATGGGTCACCACATGACTTCAGGTGTGCCTCCCCATACACCAAAGGCTGCCAACTAGCAGCGAGGTCTTAACAAAGTTTTAGGGAGACCATACACTCTAAAATAAATATCAGGGGGAATTCATGAATATGCCAAAAATTTGATATTAACCATACATATTATGGAATTCAAAAAATACCTATAAATAATAAACAAGGATCCCCATAGTCCCCCATGGTTATGAAAATAATTAAATAAAATAGTCTAGATGATGCATCAAAATAGAATAGATTAGAAGTAGGTAAAAATTATATAACTAAAATAATATTCAATAAATGGAACACTAGACAATATATTCTAAAAAATAACTAAAAATTAAACATAATGTCATCTACCCTAAGTCACATATAATCCCAAAAAAGACTTAGCCTACAAGACCTTATAACTGAACCACATGTCCAACTACAAGCGATACCTATGTCATGAAAGAAAATAGGATGATCTACCCACATACATCGAAACTTATATCATGTAAGAAGGTAGGGGTGAGTCCAATAACCAAGTAGGAATCCCCAATTCCTCAATAAAATTGAGTTTTATATGATCAAGTGGATGTGAATTAAATACATATAATAGGTGAAGTCATTTCCATGCAACACAACCACCTGAAAACATAGCATGAAATGAACATATAATCATACAATTCAACTCATCGTGTGCTAACCAGACAACTGGGACACCTGACCCAAACTTTTTTAGATCAATACTGTAAGGAATTAATTAACAAATTCCACAACACAACCCATATCTAAGGATGCCTACTTGGGTTCCAATCAAAATGATGTACAACCCACACTTGAAGACCTAGGGTGGGTCATAATCCAATCCTAAACCCATTTCCCACTGGAACATGGCACAATTATACATACATGAGCCTTGAACCATCCCTTATCACTAGAGGGAGTTACATCATCCATGTTTTACATCATATAACAACCCATTTCCTAGGGTTTCCCTTGATCCAATCCTACTAAGTAAAGGACCCTCAAACACATGAACCAAGACTCTAGAGGAAATTTCCAACAAGCACATGAACCAAGATTATGAAGGAATGTTATAATTTAGAAACAAGAGGAATCCATCTCATTCAAACCTATATAGACACAAATATCTCAATTCATGGAGGGTTGGGACTTAGGTCCCTCTCCACCATTGGTTCTATCACCAATCATAAGCATAAGCACATGCAAGCAACAAAAAACATGGCATGTATCCCATATCACAACTCACTAACTGATCACCAGGTAACTAGTCCCTTAGGACCTAGTTTCACATATAAAACACATCTATGTACTCATATCAACCCTCTAAGGGTTATATTCTATCCACCTGTACTAATCCACCACATTGATACTAGAATTGATTCCCATAAGGATAAACACACAACACACACCATCATGGGTCAATTGATTTCTCATAAGCATATACACACAAAATACATAATCATGAATCATGCATAAAAAATCATGATGAATTTAAAAAGATAATAACAATAGGTAACATCAACATAAAATCACCAAATAACCTAGATAATCCAAGAAATTAAATGAACCCTACCTCAACTAGTGATCATAGCTCATTCCAAGCTCACACCAGCCTCCTCTGAGCCCATGAGTAACTGTCACATCCATGAACACCAAAACATTAATTAATTATACATTTAAAACTAAAAAACAAGTTGTAATAATAGGTTCAAAACTCAATAGGTGATGCAATGATCCTAAAAACTCAAGAAATGGGTTGAAGTCCACTTCCGAAACACTAATATGGTTAAGATAATAAAAATACTCAATTAAAAATGTTGATTAAATAAATAATTTAACCTAAATTTATCAAAAAACCTACATAAATCTATTTAATAATATAAAACATTGAAAATGATGAACGATAGCTTGAATATGGCCTCTCAGAAGGTCCTATATGAGCTGAACATGAAAGACCCATCAAGAACAACGATTTTACCATACTCTGATGAAATCATTCTCTAAAAAACATACCCAAATGAATATAAATTAGTGAAGAGTAGAGGGAAGAAATAAAGGGAGACTAATGAGGATAACCTAACTCAAACCAACATGAAGAAACACCTATAAACAACCCATAACCAAGGAGAAAGAAGGAAAAGATGGGGGGGATCAGTGTCCCCTTGTTCATGTGGTCATCCAAGAGGAAAACCTGAGAAGGGGTTTCTATTTTAGAATATTTTGGGTCCATTTTTTAAAAACCCATCCTGCATGGTTCACGATGTGAACATGAGGTTCAAACCATGAATCCTCCTTTAGGTAGAGGTATAACCCTCTACTCAACAATTTCATGATATGAATTGATAGTTTATGTTGTGAATTACTCATGTAGTAGACCCTCACTTGACTAACCAATTCACGTCCTAAAAGGGACCCCATGAATACAATTCAAAACATGAATGAACCATTCGTGTCACGAATGGCCTTCAATTACTAATTTTTAGCATCCCATCTACCCTTACCTTCTCCAACACTCTCTTGAACTCTCAATTCTTCCACTGATCCTCAAACCATGTCAAAAAACACATGTTAGAGATGGTCAAATTCTTAGAAACCCAATATGAGCCTTGATTCTACAAATAAACCCTTTAATAAATGATGCGGGTTGTTATAAAATCTCCACCATTATGATTTTAATCCTCGATAAGCATCTGATAGTCTCCAGTCACTAACCCGTACCTACCAAAGTCATCAATTCACTAAAAACTCACTGTGTCTCATTCCCAATTACCCAAACCACTTTTACTACATAACTCCAAACACCAAGCCCATATACACTATATTTCCTCCAAAAAAATTAGTTTTAACCTAAAACCACATCAACTGTATCCCAAATGATTCTCTTTATGTGGTTTCCAACTCACTACATCAAATTATCTGAAATTACATCATTTATTCCTCCTCTAATCGACTTTCCACCCAACTACTCATCCTCACCCTCCGATGCACCACCACATCACTAAAACACAATGTTGTAATCCAAGAGGGATGACCACATCATATAAACACCCACACTATGGTTTGTACTGAATTTCGGTGTAATTCCTTTATTGGATCCTCGACCAACCCATCCAACCATCATGACCTATGCATGAGAAACAACACATCACTGATCTAACCCAACTTTGGATCAATCTACGTCAAACTTGAGACTGTTTCCCACACTGAAAATCCATCCAAAAATACACCAAAATCCCTAAATAGGGTATATACTTTCACCATCATCCCACTAACATTTCAACCATCCACCAATCAGTTTCACTGTAACATCCTGAAATTTTATGGGATAGATTCTTTTTAATTTCTTTAAAGTCTTGTGTTGTAAACTAAACCAATATTATCTTGTGCTATACGCAACATTGTATTAGCTTGCAGTATACTCAACACCATTCTTGGCTTGTGTTACACACAATTTCAATTTCGTTTGATAGAATTCATTTCACACAACACTGAGTATAAATTTTGTTCAATGTATAAAATAACTATGTTTAGATTATGTTATATGAAACACCAAATTAATCTGGAACTAAACGTAACACTGACTTAACTTTCATTACATGCAAGAGTGACCTTCTTCGATAACTTTCATTGTACGAAATACCGAGTTTTACTAAACAATGATTTATCATTAAAATATTATTATGTGATAAACTAGTCATTATGAATAGTATTAATTTTTTTTTGAATTTTATATAACAATAAAATTAATATTATGTATTTTCTAGACATGATATAACAACAAATTCATTTTTTCGGATAAAAGAAGTATTATTCAAAAAATGTAGTTTTGCTGCCTTTTGATGGCATACCCATTTTAAATCTAGTTTTGACACTTTTTTATATTAAATTTGACAAAATAAAATTCTTATTTTAGTGATTAATATAAAAATTTACTTTGGTTCATTTTTTGGTATTTTTCTTATAAGTTTAATTTTTTTGATGAATAGTGAAAATACTGATTTTTTTATTTTAAAGCCATTAAATAGTAAAATTATGTATTGAATTAGTTTTAAAATTTAATTAGTTATTTTTTATAAAATTATGGTTTTTTGAAAATGATTTTATACATGAATTCATTATAAAAACATTTTCCATTTAAAAAGGGGCATTTTTCCAAAAAACTGTTTTTCGTGACGTTTTAACGGTTTTATTTTAAATTTAATTCTGAAACTTCTATGTATTGAATTTTGAAAAATGGATTTAAAATTATGATTTAGGAGGTCCAAATTTGGTATGTATGTACCTTTTAGTTTTGTCCAATAAGAATAGTAACCATGGTAAATTTTATTACCACGGTAAAGGATAAATTAGGTAATTTAGGTTACAAATAAAATTATAATGACTATAAAATGACCAAAAAAATGAAAAAAATTTATTCTATGAATTTAATTCGACCCTTAACACTTAATGATCAAAATTATGTCATTTAATGGACACTTGTTCATGAAAATAACTTAAATAATATTTAAATCAATGAAAGACACAAAATGTCATTTTCTCTGTCTTTAATATCTATTATGTTTCCACATATAGAAAAATGGATGGTATCAAAAAATATAAATTTTAATTTTTAACTTAATAAACATATTTACCTGATATAAATTTATTTTTGACATTTTGGGACCATTTGGGAGATATTATGGTATTTACAATATTTTATTTAATGAAAATTTAAAGATGTCCCATTCATGTTTTATATAATATATCATTTTTTAAATAAGGTGATACTGAAGATAAATTAGACTATAAATAATTATTTGAAATATAAACGTTTTATATTTATTATGGTAATTTATTTTAAATTTTTAGGAAATAAATAATTACCTTAATGTTTTATATATGGATGATGCAGAAATTATTTAATGGATGAAAAATCGATAAACTAATTTTTATTAAAATTATAATAACCATTAAAGTGAAAAAAAACTTTAAAAAATTTTATTGTTAGAGTATATATCTACCATAATCATCCAATGGTCGAGTTATGAACCATTTGGAGCCATATGGAATAGATTAAGTCAATTATATTATTTTATTTAAAGTAATGTAAAAATTGTCACATTCATACTTTAATAAGTATATAATTTTTAAATGTTGTATTTTCAAGTAGATAAATTTGAATAAATATATTATTATAAAATATAGTAAATTTATATTCATAATAGTATTTTATTTTTAATTTTTATTCATAAAATAAATATATTAAATAATTGCACAATATTGATGTAGTAATTATTTTCTGAAGGGAAATATCATATAAATGTTAATAATAATATTAAAATAAATATAATTTTGGATAATTAACTTGTCCAATGAATTTTATATATTCTCTTTACCCATTTTATATATGAAAAAATATTTTTTTTAAGGATAACTTCTTATCTTTATATTTTAAAAAATCCATGAAATGAATAGTGTCAAAATTGACACAATTGATATTTTTTTCAAAATAATGATTTATTAAATTATTTAAAAATCATAAAACATTTAAAAAATATATAAAATTATTATTATATGGTAAAATTTTTTCTAAATTATTTATTTATGATCTAATTGATATCAAATAAGTAAATATTTTACCCTTTTAATATTGAAATATTTGTTACCCTAATTAAAATGAAATAGAATAACTAAGTGTTAAATTGAAAATATAAGGTTTTAATGGACATATAAACTTGTATAAACTTATTTGTTGATTATATTACAACCCTATCTCATCTAATATTTTAAATTGGGACATTTTTGACGTTTTATGTGGGGTTTTATTTTATTATAAATTAATATTTTGAGGTTTCAAAAAGTGCCCCTCACCTCAATTATAAAAGGGCACCTCCTCCCCCATTTCTACACAACTCATTAAGAATTAAAGTTCTTCTATTCCCTACCCATTTCTATTATCAAAATTTATAGTCACATTATAGAGGTTCTGGTATTCTCAAAAGACCATCTCTAGTTCCATTAAGAAGAGATCTAAAGAGAGCACGTCAAAAAAGAGGTAATCTCCTCTTCCTATTATTTCATATTTCTTTATACTTATAATTATACTTCATGAGTTGTTTCAGTATAGGATAATAATTTCAGTTGATAATAAATAATGAGATGTTATTATAATTATTAATCAACCACATTCAACTTTCTATCGATCATAAGAAAAACAAAATCACCACGCGTGCGTACATACGACTTACCGTCTCCACGCCGTGGTGTAATCTATTTTTCACCACCACCATACTTGGATGGGTATAAAAATGGATTTAATAACTATATATTATTATTATAAAATTATATTAATTCTAAAATATAGTACACCATTCAAATGAATACCATTCACCAATTATGGGACTGACATCGTCGCTCGTGCGTACGTACGGCCTACCGTCTCCACGGTGCGATGTGGTTCGTTTTACATGATAACCACTCAAGAATGATTATATAAATGTAAAGAATGAATAAATAAGTTATTTATTATGTTAATATAATTTTATAATGATATAAATATAACCTAATAAGGTTAACTAGAACTTATTTGACAAAATATGCATATGATAAAAAAGCAGTTAAAACCCGAATAACGAGTAACAATGAATTTTTATAAACAAATGATAATATGACCTTATATGATGACCATGATTCTGGAATAAATTTATAACATTATATAAATCATTATAATGGAGTTTTGGATACATATGAAGCACATCATACCTAAGGTATGGGATAATTTTTCAATCTCATTTTTATCTGAGATTATTTATATGTAAGTATTTACTAGGGATATATTTATCATCCAGGTAAATGTTTTCTAAAAATATTTTCATAATATTTCCTTGAAGATTACTCAACACTATTTCAAGTTTAATTTCAAATAAATTACTTAATTTTAATATTTCATGGAATTTTGAGAAAATAAAACATTTTTGAAGAAGAAATGATATTTTCCTCAAGAATTAAGTTCAAGTGTTTTATCAAAATTATTTTCTATCTAAGATGACACTCTTAAATAGGGTTATGTTTCTATCCCTATTATTACTATGATTTGATTTTGTGTTAATTATGGAATTATATTTTATATGGATTATGTTTTGATGGAATGATGTTTAAGAAACCCATTTTATTTCATGGGTTATACTATGATGGATGATTTATATTGTTGTAGAACATGTAAGAATGATTTCACTATGAGATGGGTGGGACCTATATCTACCTCCAATTAATTGGGTAAAGATTTATATCTCATTAGATAAACATGGATGGAAGGGAAGGTAAACCTAGTTCTATAAATGACCTTGTCCACTATGATGGTCTTGGCAGCAATTCCTTGGCTACTTTGGAAATCATATTATGACATTATTTGTTTTAAACAATTCCATGTTTTATGCCAATTATATTTTATCATGGTTAACATTACTTTATGATCTATTCCTTATAAACTTCAAATATTTGTTTAATGACTCATTATTTTTATATTTAAACTTTATGTTCATGTTTTTAAATTCTTATGTTTATGGTTTGTTTTATGTTCTCAATGTTTACCCTTACTGATCATTTGAGATCACCATTTTTTATGTTTTCTTTTACCTAGGATATAAAGAAAGGTTTTAGGTAGGAAAATGAAAGGGGAAGATATTTATGGGAGATGTTTAAGATCTTTCAACAAGTTAGAAGATTATCTTCCAAGTTTTCAAAGACACTAAACTAATATGGTCTTTAGGCGTTTGTTTTTTCTTCTTCATATTTTAAGTATTATGAATAATTAATGTAATGTCCATATATGTCAATATTGAGTTGTTAGAGTTGGTATCAGAGAGATGGTTTAGTCAATATTTGGAAACTAAGATGCAAAAACTTTAGTGAGATACCTATAGATATTTATAAGGTATGTCTAGGGATATCCCGAAGGTTAAGTATAACTATAGGTTATTATAGCATCCCGTCTTTTTATAACATAAATTTTCATTCCATTACACGGAACTGAGGATCTTTAAGGTTTAGTGTCTTGGAAACAAGGAACATAAAACATGAAACAAAAAAAACATTCTTCTTAAACACTTGAAAGGCTTCTCCTCATGTTCACCCTAGGCTCATTACTGCATCTCATAACCTGGGGACATACATCAAAAGGATGGGTGAGCAGAAGGCCCAGTAAGGGAAACAAGTGAAACATTTTACATATGAACTTGAGATACATCAATAAAGTCATGAAAAGAACTTTAATGCATGAAAATGAAATCATGAGGAATATCATAATAAAAATAAAACTTTTTCATAACTTGAAGATGTGGCTACATAATTTAACATAGACAATCATGAAAATATCACCAAGGTCCATCCCCAAGGTGTCATTTTAAAATTACCAAGGTTATTCACCAAGGTATCGTGAAAATTGTAATCTCTAGTGGTTACATCATTACCCAATGCATTGGAGCGCTATCAGGGCGCACCCTTAAATTTGCCTTTATTATCATGTGAGCCACATATATCATCATCAAAAATTTCATAAATAACCCATATAGAATAAAGGAAATGGGTTTCATTTCATAATCATAACTTTTTTAAAAACTTCTTTAAAGACATGATCTTTATATCACTTTAAAACCCACAGAAAAGGAAGGTGGGTCTCATGTATGTAAATCCCAGAATTTAAAATAGAACATTTTGGTATATATGTGAATACCCCTTTAGAAGAAAGAGCTTTGAGTATTCACTTAATAAAATAAAAGGACTTTAGAAAAAGAGATAGACATTTTGAGACAGAAATTCTGCAGCATAACGGCAATGTTCCGAGGTTTTAGAAGACATTAAAAGAGAGGTAAAATGGGTAAAACATTCATAAATGACCCATAAAATAGTACATGGACAGAATAAGAAGGATACATGATTATGGTAATGAAATTTCAAGGACATACCATTTGAAATGTAAAACATGGAAGGAAGAAAAAAAAATTAGATTTCTCTTATGAAAGTTCGGCAGCCTAACGACGTTACTTAAACATCAACAAAAATGATTTAAAAAGATCAAATAGGATCTCTCATCATGTGAACATAAGAGTTCAGTATGATAGATATAGAGATAATTCCCCAACATAACAAAAAGGAACTTGAAAGAATTGACATGAAAGTAGAACTTCAAAACGAGAAGGGTGAAGAACCACTTAAAAATTCGGCAGCCTAACGGCGCCACTTAAAACACCAAAATACTGAATTGAAGAGATCAAATGGGGTCTCTCATCATATGAACATAAGATTCCAGTATGATATATATAGATATCATACCCAAATATAACAAAAAGGAACTTGAAATAATTGACATGAAAGTAGAACTTCAAAACGAGAAGGGTGAAGAACCACTTAAAAAATTCGGCAGCCTAACGGCGCCACTTAAAACATCAAAATACTGAATTGAAGAGATCAAATGGGGTCTCTCATCATATGAACATAAGAGTCCAGTATGATATATATAGAGATAATACCCCAATATAACAAAAAGGAACTTGAAATAATTGACATGAAAGTAGAACTTCAAAACGAGAAGGGTGAAGAACCACTTAAAAATTCGGCAGCCTAACGGCGCCACTTAAAACATCAAAATACTGAATTGAAGAGATCAAATGGGGTCTCTCATCATATGAAAATAAGAGTCCAGTATGATATATATAGAGATCATACCCCAATATAACAAAAAGGAACATGAAAGACTTGAATGAAAATAGAACTTGAAAACGAGGAAGGTGAAAGAATCCCTTAAAAATTCGGCAGCCTAACGGCGCCACTTAAACATTCTTAAAACGAATTGATGAGAGCAAGGGGGGTCTCTCATCATATGAACATGAAATAGGCAGTAGGATGAATATAAAAGAACATCCTCCAACATAAGAACATGGAGTATAAAAGAAAAGACATAAAAGAGATTACTTGAAAAGAAAGAGAGGGGTCGGATCCCTTACCTTAAAATGTAACTCTTAAACCTCAAAGGTTGGGACCTTGAGGGCTTGGGGGCACCTTGGGAGGACTCCTTGGGAGGTAATGAGACCAGAAATTCGTTGGGAATGAGTGGGGAGTCGAATGGATGAGAGGAGGGCTTGGTATTTATAGGGAAAGTGAGGGGACAAGGCATTAATGGCCAAGGGACACCTCACATGTGCTTTTCTCAAACCCATGTGCTCTCCCTTATCATTTATCATGGAGTTAGGCCACATGGGGCCCCCAAAACAATAATTCATCACCCTTGGCCGGACAAACCTCAAAAGATCTCATGACATCATCATGACACCGTTATGATGTCATTAAACATACCGAAACCCTAAAACTGTATTTTTACTATTCACTGAAAATTCAACTTTCTCAGAAAAATCCCAAAATTTCACATTAACCAAATATCAATGCTCTGATTTCAAAAATGAAATCCATTTTATAAAAATAATTTTCTAAATATTTTTAATTTAATTTTTAAATAAAAACACTATTCATCGAAAATTCATTTTTTTCAGAAAAAACCCCCAAAATTACCATAACATAATATCGATGCTCTGAGTTCAAAAATAAAGTCATTTTTATAAAAATAATTTTCTAATTATTTTTAATTAAATTTTTAATTAAAAAACACTATTCACCCGAAAAAACTAATACTTGAATAATAATTAATGAAACCGTTATTTAACTATTTTATTGAATCACATTACGTAATCAAGGTGCCTAGATTATTTTAAAACTTTCTTTAAGTGAGATTACTAATCCATTTGGTCATATTACTAATCCTAATCATAAAATCACTATTCATAATTTACTATTCATCAAAAATCAAGTTGATCTTATTAGACTCTAAATTTAGTACTGAACATAATTGCAGTAGACCATTTTTTGAAAATCATTACACATTTTTAATTATTTAGGGTTTACATAAACATATTTAAAATATCCTTTTTCTAAAATTCATCAAAAATATGCATACTATATTTATCCGGTCATTTCAAAATTCATAAACTTCATCATAAGAAGAAATCCCAATTTTTATTTAAAACAAGGATTACACAAGGTAGTTACGGTCTCGTTACATAACCCCTTATAATACCAGCATAGGACCTAAGAGTAAGGTGTGCTAGGGTGATAGAAGCTTGGGGCGACTCAGTCAACATTGCTCGAGTAGTAATTTCTATCAGTTTGAACTTCTCACGAAGGAGATTTCGTTCCAGCTTCACATGATGAAGTTCGGCTTGGATTTGATCCAGAGCAAAGCCCAATGGTTCTACCTCCTTCCCAAGCTCTTTTAGATGGGCTTCGATCGGTCCAAGACTACTAGGTGAGGCCATCGAATCTTCTTTCTATAATAATTAACCAAGATTACTTATATTTAGAGACAATAATCAAAACATTTTGTTCACAGCGGTCATGTTGACCGATGGTTATATAATAGTCAAAACCCACTGATCTCATTTTAATTATAATCATGTTTATCAAATAAAACATTTTTGTTGAGTATAACAATAACACATAAAATTAGGAAACAAAATTTATTTAAAAATTTCGGGTCGTTACAGTTATAGTCCAAGAATTATGGTAAAGATCATGAATAACCTAGGATTAAACCTAAGATGATAGATATTGAAAGTAATCCCCCTTGATAATGTTGTTTTCCTATTATTATGTTTGCCTCTAACACTATTATTTTTGGGTTTTAGACAATGACTGGAACCCGAAGGAACTGTGTTAATGATCAATGCAATGGGAAATGAAATGATTGTCCTCCTGAAGAACCAAATGTTATGGGAGATGGAATGAAAAGTCTTATTGCTATACTTACAAAATATATTAATCATTCTGGACTTCCAAATAAAGATATAAGGAAATAACATTATATTGAGTCCTTCACGAGGAAACGTCCACCATCTTTCAGTGGGTGTTCTGATCCACTTGTTACTGAACAATGGATCAGTACCATTGAAAAGTTATTTTCCATCCTTTGTTGTTTGGATCATAAAAAATTCATTTTTGATGTTTATCGTTTAGAAGGTGAAGCATACCAGTGGTGGACTCTAATTAAGAATACAAGGCAACACGATGAAATTAAATCCATGGAATGAGATGAGTTCAAGAACATGTTTTTCAATAAGTAGTTCCCTCATATTCTTCATAAAAAAATGAAAAATGTGGTCCTTGAGATTAAGAAAAAGGATGATGAATCCTTTGGTACATACAAGGAAAATTTTACAAAACTTGCAAGGTATGATTCTGGTTTTATCAACCAATATTAAAGTAAAGTTGATCGATTCTTCAGTGGTTTAAAACCAAGTATTTGAAGGGAATTGGATATAAGAAACTCTAGTATCTATGAAGAGATTTTGTGTTGTGCTATAAAGGTAGAAATGGAAGTTGGTGTTACATATCAATCTCATAGTTTTGACAAGAAATGAAATATAAAGTTTAAGGGAATATCTCAAAACAATGGTGTAAAGAAGATGAATGTTTCATTATACTCAAAGTGTGGAAAGAAGAATTGCGGAGATTGTATTAAAGGGACTAGGAAATGTTTCAAGTGTATAAAGGAAGTTAATCAAGCAGTTTAGTGCATAAGTAATGGGAAAAAGGTTGCTAATGATGTGAATAGAAAAAAGACTACATAGAACGCACCACCAACACTTCAATGCTACAAGTGCAAGGAAATGGGGAATTATGCTAACCAATTCCCTAACCCAAGGGTTAATGATGATCGATGTCAGAAACCTCTTAAGGAAAAAGACAAAGGGAATTCACATACTATCACTATTGGTGATGTTGAGTATGACAATGAAGTGGTGGAATGATTAAGTGTTTATGTAATGGGATTCCAAAATAGTGTTGTTGAATCTCTTTTATAGTATTATAGAATATTGGAATATGTATGTATTGGTCCATTATGGTTTTCCATAAGTATATGGTACCATTAACCATGAAACGTGATTGAAATATTTTTGGAAAGCACATGATATGTGCATAATGAAGGGATAAGGAGATAATGAGAGGTTTGATAGTATTAATGAGCTCATTACTGATAAAAGGAAAAAGTGATATAATGGTTTGAGTATACTGAATTTTTGGTATTTTTGGTGTGTGAAAAGAGTTAATTTTTACAGAATTTATTTTTTCACTAAGGTTCTATAGTAATTCATGTTATTATCATGTTTTAAGAGAATATATGATTAAGGTGTTCACATGTTTGGAATGTGACAACCAAGAACTGCCAAATGAAATTTGAGAGATGAATTCTAAGTCAATTTAGTTCACCTATTTCTAATGTTTTATATTTTTATTTTTTAAAATTATTGTAATGGTATCCATTTATGGATATTATAAGTTATATCCTGGTTGAATTTTGTTAGATAAATTTATTATCTCACTATAGGTGGACATATTCATATTTGATAACCTGTTCTAGCATTTTTTCTAAGATATATGGAATGACCTATCATTATATCACATGATCTACTAACAATTAATGAATGAAAAATTCAACTTTATTTCTTTAAATAATAGATGAATTGGAAATTTTTCAGGGAACGTACAACAATGATATTGTACTGAAATCAAGTAAGTATTTCTCCACATATAAAAATTCATAAACTTTAGAAAAAGGATCTTGAAACCAAAAATGTCATCCTAGTACCTTCTTATTTGATGAATCAGATGGTCCCTTAAATCATTACAGATTTATGGATTTTTTGTAGTTAAATTTCTCCAAACCTTATTCTCTATCACTATCCATCAGAACTTGATGGTTAGATTTCTCTTCCATATCTATGTTTTCACATCCCGCATATGTTCACCTATGTAGAAACCCAGAGATGAGTTACTTTGGGTAGCCATTATGTTTCTAACTTTCTTTTTTTAAATTGAAGTTTTAGTATCCCTTTTTATGATGTGAGTTTTCATGAAAGAAACTTTCAAGTAGCAAACCATTTATAACCCCAAAGAATTTTATGGGTGAAATTCATTTTATGAGGAGTAGAATGAAACACCCCTAGATTTTATGAGATACATTATCTTTAATTTATTTGATGTATTTTGTTGTACACTACACCAAGATTATATTTCATTATACACAATACTGTATTAGCTTTCAGTATACGTAACACTATTCTTGTCTTGTGTTACACACAATTTCAAGTTCTTTTGATAGAATTCATTTCACGCAACACTGAGTATAGATTTTGTTCAATTTATAAAAGAAATATGTTTGGATTATGTTATACGAAACACCAAAGGAATCTTTTACTAAATGTAACACTGACTTGGCTTGCATTACATGCAAGAGTGACCTTCCTCAATATCTTGCATTGTACGCAAACCCAGCTTTACTAAACAATGATATATTATTAAAATATTTTTATGGGATAAAGTAGTCTTTATGAATAGTATTAACCAAAATTTTAATTTTATATAACATTAACATTAATCTTATTTATTTTCTAGACATTATATAATAAAAAATTCAAATTTTCGGATAAAAGAAGTATTATTTAAAAATGTAGTTTTGCTGCCTTTTGATGGAGCACCCATTTTAAATATAGTTTTTGAAAAAATTTTATATTCAATTTTAAAAAATAAACTTCTTCATTTAGTGAAGAATATAAAAATTTACATTGGTTGAATTTTTGGTATTTTTTTGATAAGTTTCATTTTTTTGATGAATAGTGAAAATACTGATTTTTTTTATTTTAAAGCCATTAAATAGTAAAATTATGTTTTGGATTAGTTTTAAATTTTAATTAGTTATTTTTTACCCAATTATGGTTGTTGAAAATGATTTTATACATAAATTCATTATAAAAAAATTTTCTATTTAAAAAGGGGCATTTTTCCAAAAAACTGTTTTTCATGACATTTTAACGGTTTTATTTTAAATTTAATTCTGCAACTTCTTTGTATTGAATTTTAAAAAATGGATATAAAATTTTGATTCTAGATGTACAAATTTTTTAATTAGTTCCCTTTTAGTTTTGAACAATACGAATAGTAACCATGGTAAATTTTATTACCACGGTAAAGGGTAAATTAGTTAATTTAGGTTAAAAATAAAATTATAATTACTATAAAATGACCAAAACAAATGATTTTTTTATTTTATGTATTTAATTATATCCTTAACACTAAAATATCTAAATTATTTCATTTAATGGACACTTTTCCATGAAAATGACTTAAATAATGTTTAAATCAATGAAAGACACAAAGTGTCATTTTCCTTGTATTTAATATCTATTATGTATCCACATATGGACAAATAGGTGGTATTAACAAATATAACTTTTATTTTTTAACTTAATAAACATATTTCCGTGATATAAATTTAGTTTTGACGTTTTGGGGCCATTTGGGAGATATTATGGTATTTATAATATTTTATTTAATGAAATTTTAAAGATGTCACATTCATGTTTTAGATAATATATCATTTTTTAAATAAGGTTATACAGAAGATAAATTCAACTATAAATAATTATTTTTAATCTAAAATTTTTATATTTATCATGTTAATTTATTTTAAAATTTCATGAAATAAATAATTACCTTAAAGTTTTATATATGGATGATGCAGAAATTATTTAATGGATGAAAAATCAATAACCTAATTTTTATTAAAATTTTAATAACCATTAAAAAGACAAAAAACTTTACCAAATTTTATTGGTAAATTATATATAGAACATAATCATCCAATGTTTGAGTTATTGACCATTTTGAGCCATATGGAATAGATTAAGACAATTATATTATTTTATTTAAAGTAATGTTAAAATTGTCACATTCATACTTTAATAAGTATAAAAATTTTAATGCTAAATTTTCAAGAAAATAAATTCAAATAAATATATTATTCTAAAATATAGTAAATTTATATTAATAATAGTTTTTTCTTTTAATTTTTTATTCATTAAATAAGTATATTAATTAATTACACAATATTAATGTAGTAATTATTTTATTAAGGAAAATATAAAATAAATGTTATTAATAATATTAAAATAAATAAAATTTGAGACAATTAATTTGCACAATAAATTTTATAGATTCCCTTAACCCCTTAGAGATATTATAAAATATTTATTTCAAGGATAAAACCTTATCTTGATATTTTTAAAAATCCATGAAATGAATAGTTTCAAAATTGACACAATTGATATTTTTTCAAAATAACGATTTATTAAATTATGTAAAAACCATAAAACATTTTAAAAAATATATAATTATTATTATATGGTAAAAATGTTCTAAATTATTTATTTATGATATAATTTACATCAAATAATAAATATTTTACACTTTTAATATTGAAATATTTGTTACCCTAGTTAAAATGAAATAGAATAACTAAGTATTAAATTGAAGAGATAAGGTTTTAATGGACATTGAAACTTTTATAAAATTTATTGGTTGATGATATTACCTACCTATATCATCTCATCTTAGAAATTGGGACATTGGGAAGTTTTTTTATTGGGGTTTTATTTTATTATAGATTAATATTTTTGAGGTTTCCAAAAGTGCCCCTCACCTCAATTATAAAGGGGAACATCCTCCCCCATTTATCCAAAGATCATTAAGCCTTAAATTTCATTTATCCCATACCCATTTCTCTTATAAACTTTCCTATTTACATTATAGAGGTGCTGGTCTTCTCAAAATACCAACTCTAGTTCCATTAAGAGGAGATCTAAAGAGAGCACGTCAAAGAAGAGGTAATCTCCTCTACTGATTCTTTCATATTTCTTTCTACTTATACTTATACTTCATGATTTGTTTCATTATATAATAATAAATTCAGTATAAATTATATAATGAGATGTTATTATAATTTTTAAGAAACCATATTCAACTTTTTATCCATCCTAAGAAAGTAGAAATCACCACGCGTACGTACGTACGACTTACCGTCTCCACGTCGTGGTGTAATCTATTTTTCACCACCACCTTACTTGGATGGGTATAAAAATGGATGTAATAACTATATATGATTATTATAAAATTATATTTATTCTAAAATATAGTACACTATGAAAATAAATACCATTCAACCATTATGAGAATGATATCGTTGCTTGTGCGTACGTGCAACCTACCGTCTCCACGATGCGATGTGATTAATTCTACATGATAACCACTCAATCATGATTATATAAATGTAATGAATAAATAAATATGTTATTTATTATGTTAATATAATTTTATAATGATATAAATATTACATAATAAAGATAACCATAACTTATTCGACAAAACATGCATACGATCAAAAAGCTGTTAAACCCAAATAATGAGTAATAATGAATTGTTACAAAAAAACGAAGGATAATATGACCATATATGATGAACATGATTCTATAAAAATTTAATAACATTATATAAATCATTATATAGGAGGTCCAAACACATAGGAATCACATCAGACCTAAGGTAAGGGATAATTTTGCAATCTCATTTTTCTCTGAGATTGTTTATACGTAAGTATTTACTGGGGATATATTTATCATCCATGCCCATGTTTTCTAAAAATATTTTCATAAATTTTTTACTATTATTATATGTATTTTTAAATTCATTTTTACCCATTTTTTAATTTTACTATATGGGATGGAAGGAATCTTTCTTTTTTTACCATATGAGGTACTTTTTGGCTTTTTTCGGCAAAAGTTTGAGGAGAATGTTTTTTTAACTTATATGGAATGAATTTATTTTTAAGATTTCATGACACATTATTTACATGAAGATTACTCTATAGTATTTCAAGTTTATTTTCAACTAAATTATTTTCTTTTAAAATTTCGTGGCATTTTGAGAAAAGAAAACATTTTTGAAGAAGGATATTTTCCTCAAGAGTCAAGTTCAAGTGTTTTATCAAAATTATTTTCCATCTAAGATGAAGCTCTTAAATAGGGTTATGTTTCTATCCCTATTATTATTATGATTTTATTTTGTGTTAATTATGGAATGATATTTTATATGGATTATTTTTTGATGGAATGCTGTTTAAAAAACCTATTTTATTTCATGGGTTATGCTATGATGAATGATTTATGTTTTTGTGGAAGACGTAAGAATGATTTCACTATGAGATGTGCGTGACCTATATATCCCTCCAATTCATTGAGTAAAGATTTATATCTCATGAGATAAACATTATTGAAATATAAAGTAAATCTGGTTTAGTAATACAGGGCTAAAACGACAAGTAAATCCGGTTCAGTAATACATGGCTAGAAAGACAAGTAAACCCAGTTCAGTAAAGGACTTTGTCCACTATGATGGTATTGTAAGAAAATAATTGGCTACTATAGAAATCATATTATGATATTATTTGTTTTCCACAATTACATGTTTTATTCCAATGCTATTTTATCATGGTTAACGTTCTGTTATGATCTATTCCTTACAAACTACCAAGATTTATTTAATGACTCATGATTTTGATATTTAAACTTTATGTTCATGTTTTTACATTCTTATGTTTATGGTTTGTTTTATGTTTTCAATGTTTACTCTTACTAAACATTTTACGTCACCCTTTTTATGTTTTATTTTCCCTAGGATATAAATAAAGGTTTTAGGTAGGAAAATGAAAGGGGAAGATCTTTATGTGAGATGTTAAAGATCTCTCACCAAGTTAGAAGATTATTTTCCAAGTTTCCCAAAACACTAAACTAATATGATCTTTGGGAATATGTTTTTTTTTCATGTATTAAGTATTCCAAAAAATTAATGTAATGTTAATGTACATCAATCTTGGGTATTTAGATTCACTATGCCCATGACCCTTCCAACACGACGGTTATACACACATGAATGATTTTTTTGTCACCACTATAGGATTATCCTTATCATCACTTATAAAAATCAAAACAATAATTATCCATGACCCATGTATCATTCATTACCATGTGTAACAATTTGGAATAACCACTTTGATCTTACCTACTTTTCAAACATGAAACACTTATAACCAAGTTTCATGATGGTGCTCAACCACACTTGTCAATTCCAAAACACTAAAGTGTCAATAATAGATTCATCCCAAGTATTATGGTACCCACACTATAATTCTCCACTACCAAAAACCAATTTTAGAAAAAGGTTCTACCCACAATAAGAATCACTTATAGAAAACATGAACACAGTGGTCCAACCTGTAAAACCATCAAAATTACATCAAGGGTCTAATCCTTGAACCCACAAACAAACTTCTAACTACTTAAGACCAACATAAAAACTATTGATCCCACTATAAGAGGCTCCCATAAATCCATCATCATGATCCTTCCACAAGTGGTTCCCTTGGAACAACCATGACATACCCACTGTATACTCAAAACAACCACCTATCCTCCCCCAAAAAACCACCAATCATCCAAAATATAGGTCTATATAGGAACTAACTACTCTCTGCACATTGCAATAAGACAAATCACATCACATAAAACCCACCAACATCACATAGAAATTTCAAAGGAAACATGAAATACAATCCAAATACATAATTCAAACATTTGGGTCACCCCGAACAACACATAGAATACTGAGTTGACTTGTTTACATAGGTATCGATCACTTATTTTTAAAAATCATTCAAGCCATTTCACACAGACCAAAACTGACCCATGTTTTCAAAACACCCCTGGGAATCCAAGGGTTTTCATCAAAAAAATATCAAAATCCCCATTTAGTCGGTCACTTCTTTAAAAATTGATCCCATTTTCAAAACCAATTTGAAATCCAATTTCAAAAAAATTTTCCATACATTTTCACAAAACCCAACAATCCCAACACATTTCAAAAACACTAGATCCACATGACAATTAAAATAAAATTAACTTTCAAAACCATTTTATACACACCTTGTGCATAAAAAAATATTTCATTTCAAAACTATGTTTTCACAAAAACCAACTATCCTAATAACCATTTCCCCACAGAAATTAAACAACCACATCACAATGAATCAACTGGTCTCCTCATATCCATATTAATCTAATCACCCCTTATAATGTAAGTGAGAAAAAATAATTTATATTATAATTATAATTAATAAATATGGTTTATTATGTGGTATTCATGTCTAACAAAACCACCCATAGATATGTGTATCATACCCCTAACATGCCACTATCATGATTCATGTATAACAAACTAGTTACAAGTAGATACCTATGACTCATATCAAGTCTCATCCACCCAACATTGGGATTCTTTATCCAAACCAATACCCCACTCATCCTAGAGTACTTAATCCTAAAACTAGTCATCCCATAACAACTTGGGTTTCTACAAATTACATGTTGTCTAGACATGCGTTTAATTTAAGTCTCATGTCCCATCATCCTAATTAAATCTCTAACCAACTATGTCCCATCCAAATATTACTCTGATACCATTTTGTAATTCCCTGGACAAGATCACCCAAACATAGCCTAATCATGGGTCACTACATGACCTCCAGAATGACTTCCATATACCAGAGGTTAATGAATAGTGGCGAAGTCATAACAAAGTCATGGGGATACTATGAACTCTAAAATAAATCCCAAGGTAATTGCATAAATATACCAAAAAATTAGCATGACCCGTCCATATGAAGGAATTCCTAAAATAACTACAGAAAATAAACAAGGACCCCCTTGGGCCCTCATAGTCCAAAATAAAAAGTAGTAAATGGTCTATATGATGAATCAAAAAAAAAGATAAGAAAAAAGTAAACTATGGAATAACACGCATCATATATAATAAATGGAACAATGACCATTACATGCTAAAAAATAACTAAAAATTAAATACAATGTACTCTAGCCTAATTCACATATCATCCCTCAAAATCCATGGCCTCAAAGACATTATAAATGAACATGTATCCATCCCTAAGTGATATATATGTTCTAAGAGAAAATAGGAATATCTACCCATGTATATCAAGACACATGATATGTACGTGAGTAGTGGGTGAGTCCAACAACCTAGTAGGAATACCAAATACCTCGAATAAAATGATTACTATTATGATCAATTGGATGTGAATGAAATAAATATAATAACTGTATTCGTGTCTATGAAACACACTCACCCAAAAACATAACATGCAATGCACATAAAATTATACAAGTTAGGTATTAGTGTGCTAACAAGTCCAATATGACACCCAAAAACACCTACTTTGGATCCACACTGGATGGAAGTGAGTCACACTTACCACAACCCAACTCATATATGAGGATTCATGGTAGGGTTCTAATTGAAACTATGTATAGACCACACTTGAATACCTAGTGTGTGGCGTCATCCAAACCTGGACCCACTACATGATGGAACATGGAAAAATCATACATCCATAAGCCTCAATCTATTCCTTTTGACTTAAGACAACATCATCCATGAATCACATCATACCACAATCAAAACCCTAGGGTTTTCATTGAACCAAGTGTACTTAGGAATGGTACCTCAAGCATACAAACCAAGACACTAAAGGAAAGGTCCAACAAGAATAGAAACCAAGAATCTAAATGAAAGATTTAACCAACACACATGAGGACTCTGTCTCACCAATGAAAATATGTCCATGCCTATATCAAATCATAGTGAGACATGCATCTAGATTCTATCCCCACTAGGTTCATCAGCTACCACAAACACAAGCGCACATAAGCAACAACAAATAGAGAACCCAAACCATATCATAAATCACTAACTCTTCACCAAGGAACTAATACCTCAGGACTTAGTCCCATATCTTGAACATACCCGTATAATCATTATAACCCCATAAAGGGTTATGTTCCATCAACCTAGACTAATAAACTACTTTGAAACTAAAACAAGTTTCTCACAGGGCTACACACACAAAACACAGTATCATGCATCAAAAAAGTTCTCATAGGGATATAGACACGACACACATAATTACATATAAAGAAACATAGAAAGGGAACATTGAAAACTAACATGATTTAGAAAAACTGGGCATCACCCACAAATGGTCAAACATACCAAAAACACCTCAAATGATTTCCATTTTACTTTCATTTAAAAACTGAGTCAAAATTTATCTTAAAACCATTTCAAAATGCCTCACATACCATTTTACTCACGTGAGGCCCTTGGAAAAAATCCCATAAAAATAATATTTAGAGACCTATTTCCTATTTTGAAATACCATTTCAAACCCCATTTACAAAATCACTATTATCCCCTTGAAATTACCTTTAGAGTTAACCCCTATTAAAATATATTTTAAAAAGAAAATCCATTTTGATTTTTGAAAACCAACCCATGCCTCCAAAAAATCCTTAAAGAGGTCCATTAATTCCCGTTCGACAATTTAAACACTATTAGATCATTTAGCATACTATAAAATCCATGTTGACTATTAGGACTATGCAAGATCATCACAACCTTATAGAAACTACCACAAATCATGAATCATAAAAGTAGATAATACTAATGAAGAACACAAACATAAAATCACTAAATAATAAAGAGACTCAAATAAAGTCAATCCCCCTACCAAAACTAATGATCAAAGTTCATACCAAGCTTGTATCAACCTCAATAAAGTATAAAATCACCTTTATCATCCATAAACACCAAAAAAATTAATTAGTTAAACATTTAAAACTTAAAATGAAAGTTGGAATAATATAAACCAAACTCACTAGGTGATGCAACGATGTTGGAACCTTGAGAAATAGGGTTCATTCCACTCTCAATACACCCCCATGACTAAGCCATGAAAAATTCCCAATTAGAAATTCCAATTAAATGGAAAACTTAACCAAAATTCATCCAAAAATCTAAAAAAATACGTGAAACAACATACTTCAAAAAAAAAAATAACGAATGATGGCTTGAATATAGTCTCTTAGGATATCCTCTATGAGCTGCACATGAAATACCCATCAAGTGAAATGATTCCACTATACTCTAGTGAACTAATTCTCAAAAAATCCTAAACAAATAATTAAAATTAATGAATAATTTACGGAATTAACAATGGGAGAATAAGGAGGATACTCCACTACAATATGGTGTGATAAAACACCTCTAAACAACCCAGAACCAAGGATAAAGAAGATATTGATGGAGGTTTATCCACCCCTTATTCGCACAACCATCTAAGAGGAAAACCCATGGGAGGGGGGGGTTCTATTTTAGTACCACATCAGCCCCCTTTTTCAAAAACCCAGACCACATTTTTATAGTGTGAACAAGTGGTTCACACCATGAATCCTCCTTTAGGTAGTGGGAGACCCCTCTGATCGAAATTTTCATGGTATGAACTGATGTTTCACCCTATGAATTCTTTAGGTAGTATCCCCTCACATGGATAAAACATTCATGACTTGAAAGGCTCCTCATTATTTCTATTCATGGATGGAATGAAGAATTCACATTTTAAATGGCCTGTACCTACTAATTTTTAGTTTCCCAGTCACCTGGCCTTTCTCTGACACTATCTAGAACCCTCAGGGCTTCCACCAAGACTCAAAACAAATCTATAAACACTTATTATAGATTTTTAAACACTAAAAAAAACCCTAATGATTACTTGTTCTCCAAAAAAACCCTTCATTAAATGAACAAAAAAAATCTTCTCAGAATTTCCAACCTGTAATAATGTGGTTCATTATAATAGGTTTAATGCATGAGATGTCATGACTGAGAGTTAAAAGTTTTATTTATGTGATGATTATGATATGATTACTTGTTTTCAAAAATCCTATTAGGGATCATTTTAGGATGTGTTTATTAATAATGAAGTGTAATTAATCTTCAACGAGACATATTTTGTCTTGTGAAAAATATATCATGAAGGTTGTAAGTGGTTTTGGAGTATTCTGGTGGAATTCCATACATTCTATTTTAAATTATTGATTTTGAAAAATTATGAAGAGAATTTTTTAAGTGATACTTTATAATAGAAATATGCTACTTCATAATTTTATGATAAAACTTCATAAGAGTATATTTATAGAATATGTGAAGTTTAGAAGGGTAATCTAAAGATTACAAAGAGTATTTTTTTTAGTAAATAAAATGTTCAAAAGCATAAGTTGAAAGTTAAAAATAGTTGATTTGTAGTAAAGGAAAATTTTAGAAAGGTACTATAATGCCCCTCATATTTCAAGGCATGTTATGGATTAAGTATTTTGGAATATAAATGAGTATCTCAATGATTTTTGACTATTAATTATCTCAAGGTGATTTGGGATTGAATTCAAGATGACCAGGAGGGACCTATAGTTGTTTTTTAATATTATAGGGGCCATCGGCTAGCCGGTAAGATCCAAATGGCTAGACGGTGGGCTCATTTGTAGATTTTTAAGGAGAGTAGCCTCATAATTTCAAAAATAATACCGTTTATATACTCTCCATCATTATCTGAACCCCTCACTTGATCTGTATTAAAGAAATGTTTCCTTAGCAATTTTGGCTCCCTATCCCTCATTTCTTGTGCATTTGAAGCACCATTGGTTACAAAAGACACCTTTTGATAAGTCTAACCCCATATATTCTTTAAATAATTTTCAATTAATGATTATTCTTTATAAGACTCTAATCCATAAAATTTAGGATTTATTTCTTTGAGCTGGTGAATAAGGTTCAATTCAAGAAGCAATTATAGGAAATTAGGCTCCATCAGTCATGCGGCAGGAAGTCCTTACAATGTTATGAAAATTGTATAAAATTTAATTCTATGATTTTCATATGCATGTATGTGTAACTATGTGAGACCTATGATTTTATTTTCAATGAGAGAAGGCGAGGCTCATATCAAAGCGGTAGTATTATTAAATGGGGATAACGATATGTGTTCTAGGGAAATAGTGAAAATGAGCCTCATGAGAAGGATATCATTGGGATTTACACTTAGGAATTTAGGTCTGGAAAGTTCTTTTTTGGTTTTTAAAGTGATAATATGGATTTTTTAACTTAGTGAAGGGGTTTAGGTACTGAATTCCTTATATTGTGTGCATTCAATTGGTGAATGAGATCCTTTTACTGTGGTATAGGGGTAGAGATTTCTTTTTGGGTGTTTCATCTTAGAAAGTGTCATTTGGGATGAGAAGGGGCTACACATAATTTAGGTAATTAATGTAAGGTATTGGGTGGTGTTTTCCCTTAATTCATGACTTTATTTACATGTGGGATAATGTGTAGCCATGTGATAACTCTAATATGTTATATATTAGCATTGGGTGCATGTGTAGCCTAGTTAGAACTCTACTTTTGGCCTGGTGAGATGGTATGTGATATTGTGATGATTACATGGTGGATATCCATTGATGAGATGGTTGTGTTATGGAATAACTTATACTTTTTTTTGATTATTATATTGTGGATATCCATATATGAGATGGTTGAGTTGTGGGATGATATGTGTGAACTAGTTTAGTTTATACATGGTTATCCATCGATGAGATGGTTCATTCATCAGATGAATTGCCCTACCTTGCTTAGATTATGCAATGGCTATACATTAGAATATGGTTGAGCTATGGAATGAATTCTTTAACCCTTTTTAGACCATGCCACTATCTTGATATTATATATTCTCTAGTTTGGTTCAAAATTAGGTGGGACTAGGGTTCTTGGCAGCCTGGTTCCCACTTGATGACTCAATCAATTATATATTTATTTGGGTATATTTTTCCATCATTATATAAGATTTTATATGACCTAATATATTTGTGATAATGATGAATTGGTGGTGTCCTATTGTATTTATACTCTTACCCTACATGGTTATCTCTATGTGTGTATCCCTTGTTTATTATGGATTCTGATGAGGGAAGGGAGTTTGTTCGGGGAAGTTGTACAAGAGGAGCATGCTAGTCAAGGTGATGCCAATACAGACTCCAAGATTAGTTGTGTTGATGCTTCTTAATTGTTTTCCATTTTTATTATTGTATATAGTTCTATCTTAAGTGGATATCTCTTGAATTATTGAATGAGATATTTCATGTCATATATTATAGAATGGGATGTTATTATTATTTCTTCAGATATATGATATCCCACTTTTAGTTATATTTTTTTACATTAATTATTATTTATCTAATTATTTACTTCTTTTTATGTATTTACATGGGAATAGTATCCCATGGTGCTTCTTTTTCTCTCACTACTAGTTATAATCCACTTTTATATGGGGAGGTGCACATGGGTAAGGTATCAAATGATTATTTTTTATCTGAATATTTGAGTGAGGTTAATAGGAGATAAGATATTGTCAGGATTTGGCACATAACTCATTTTTGGAAGTAGGTATCCCAAATATAAGGAAATTCCACATTACTAAGGGTAGAATTGTTGTTTTGGGTTTTAATATTAATATTGATCTATTTAGCCTTGAGTCATGCACATGGTTTTTTTGTTTATGATTTATGGGATTTTCTCTTGGCTTGATTGGAAAGAGTGGGTAAGTTCATGCATCTTAGATAGACATATAAGTTCACATTTAATATGCTTGTTTTCTTATTTAATAGTAGTTTAAATTAATTAAATTAAAATAATAGTTTATTCATTATTTTTATAAACACATTATCAGTGAAATTTAATTAATTTATCCTATAAATGTTTCATTTTTTTATGTTATACATGGATATTACTAACATGTAGTTATTGATGGAATGTGATTCATCCTTGAGTAGGTGATAGGTATTTTGTGTGTTCTTACCATGTCATGTTTATTTTTTGAGTTTTTGATTATTTTTGAAAAGGAAAATTCACTTGAAATAAGTGGTTTTAAATAGTTTTTCGAAGGATTTTGGGTTTTAAAGGGATTTTTAATTCCAAGTGGTGGTGAAACTTTTTCAAATATCCATTTTAAATGGAATTAGAAGTTTTAAAATGATAATTTGGCCTCATTTGGTTATGTGAACTAGTTTAAGTATTGTTTTTTCTAGAAATTGTTTCAAATATGAAAAATTGTTGGTTTTCTCAATTTATTGAAAAGAGAAATTTGTATTTGGAATTATTTTTAAATTATTTGAATCTAGTTTCAATTTTTTGGTTGAATAAGTGGTTTGAAATGAGATTTTAAAAGGTGAAATTGATTTGGTGTACTGAGTTTGGATTTTGGTGATTCCTTTTTGGAACTTTAAAATTGGGTTTTATGGTATGCATGTGATACCCCCTTGGAATCCCCTTTTATGATATGTTGATATGAATTGTGTCCTAATGTGAATGATTTAAATAGTTGTTCTTGACCCAAGTGGCGGTGTTATTAAGGTTTGGTTTAGAGAATATCCTCCTTAAGGGTATTGGATCAAAGGTGGTTAACCAGGTTATCTTGGAGACTATGTTAGTGATGGACCCTTGAAAGGGCCAGGTTGGCTTGTAATGCTTCCACATAATACCAGTTTCTCTCTCCCTAGAGTGAGTACAGTGGGGTTATGGAAGGAAGGTGTTCATGTGAGACTTGAGTGATAATCAATCCCTCTAGTGGTTAGTTTTTTGGGGTGTTGTTTTGGGTAAAGAACTATGATTCAGTTGGGTTAAGGTTTGGTGTTTCCCTAGACTATTTATAGGGTGAGAGAACTAGGATAATAGCAATATAGAACAATGGTATCAATTATCGAACATTGGTTTTGTAACTAGTTAGTGGAATAACTGAGTTTCACATGCCTTGTGAGGAATGCAAGTGGGTCGTCCTCCTTTACTTGAGTAGCAATAGTATAAGTGTTATGGTTCTAGGTGTATAGTAGTGCATGGTCTAGGTTACAAGATATTTAGTGGTGATGCTCAATCATTATGGAACCGATCATTTTGATTTTTTGGTGATTCTTTGGTTTTATAGAGTTTGAGATCAGAGAGTGTTTCAGTGTGTTGAAAACAGCTCATGAGTGAGTTTTTAGAAATTAGAATGGCTAGAAGTTGATGTGTTGCTGCATGTAGTGGTTCACGACATAGAATGTGTTCTTAGGACAATAAAGGCCCCATAAAAAAGTTCTTAATAATGTTAGTTTGGTAATGATTTAATCTTTAGCTATGGACTCAATTTGGAAACCAAATTTGGTATATGGAGTGAGACAAATATATTATTGTTCCTTGGAGTAACAAAGACCATACAAGACATGATGGCCTTGGAGTGTAATAATAGATGACATGTTTGGAGAATTATGTTGAGATGCCTTTCGGGATTTTATTTTTAAGGTTTGAGGAACCTTGGTTTTTTAGAAGGGTTATTAGAGAATGTCCTTCAAGAGAGTAGTTAACTTTCGCATGCAATGAAAGTTAGTAGTGATTCTAGAATGTTAAGTGTAGTTAGATATGTCTATTATGAGTAGTTCCCTACTAAAATACACTGGGAGATAATGTGTTGAGGATATATATGTATTTATGGTGTTTTCATGCAAAGGAGAGTTGAATCATTCTATTTGGTTTCCATAGAACTTATATTAGGTTCATAGAAGAGTGTGGAATGTCTATAGTGGTTGCAGATAAACCACGATTGAGATTTTTGGATCTATAGAAACATTACGGCTGTGGTGATAATTAAGAAACATAAAGTGAGGCCTCTATAGTAGAGTATTTTTCGGTAAATACTGTTTAACTAGAAGGTCTCACCCATGGAAGGATTTTACAATGATGAGGCTTGTTGATGCTTCTGTGGGTGGAGTGTATTTTAGTGCTGTGCATTATTGGAAAGAGATAGTTAGAATTTGGGAACTAATATGATGATTTAGTTGGATATTTGGATAAGGTTTATTGTAAATTATGAGTGCTTTGTGTGATTATTCAATGAGGATGACCACAAATCAACTATGTTAAGTAAGGATTTTCGATTTATTGGTATTGTAAGACCCAAATTAATACCTTAGGTTGACATTTCTAGTTTTAGTAGGATTTATCAGAGAAGAAAAATGAAATAATGGAGACCCTTATATAAAAGGAAATAGATCAACATTGAGTTTCATGATTCCATGCTTGGCTAGGATCTTAGTTCTTATTCCTCTGTTTGGAGTACCACATGCTATGGATGATGGTGTTGTGATGTAGGTGAAAGTAACCAGTGGGTCTGGAGGCTAGTGAACTTTTGGAAAACCATCAAGATGATGTTAGGTCATCCAATGGTTTAGAAATTTAAGGATTTAGTCCTTGAGTTGTATCTACATAATTCAAAAGGGTGAAACTATTTAAGAATTTCGGTGGGCTAAGTGAGTGTTTGTGTTCGAGTGACATGAGTTGAGTTTGTACCCATAGATTGGTAAGAATAGAAGTTCCTTAGTGCATGTCAAGAATTATGTGTAGGTGAACCTAACCTTTGGGTAGGGTAAAGTCATAAATGAATGTGTTTTTAAGAGGATGAGTGGTACCGATGAATGAAAGATACCACATGTGGGTATCGATTAGAGGTGGTGAGGTGTAAATGAGTGGTGTCGATTAGTATAGCAAGTCTTGGGAAATTAGACAAGTTTCACTAGAAGTTTATGTGATCATGGGACTCATGAGTTGAATCATGATTCATGACATGGTTAATGGGGTAAAACATGATTCATCACAAGATTAAAGCAGTGAATAATGTGGTGAAATGTAATAAGGTGTCGGTTGAGGAATCAATCCTTGGGGGAGTGAAGAAAGTTTGTACTGTGGGTAAGAGATGTGAGCGGGACCTGATGTGTGGATCATTAGTGGAAATTTCTAGTTGGAGAAATGTGTCTCTTTGAGGAGCATACAACACATGTTGTGGTAAAAAATGAGGAAATAGAAATGAGTTGAGATCATTCCTCATGTTTTGGTGTTGTGGTTATGTGGACATATCCAAGAAGAGAGCTTGAGATGTAAATCATATGTTTAAGATAATAGGATGAGTTATTGGGAGAGAAACATATAGATACTTCTTGGGGATGACAAGTCATTATAAGGATTTTTTTGTTACACCCCTCATATTCCAGGTGCATTATAGTTTAAGTATTTTGTCCTAGAAATGAGCGTCACAACTATTTTTTTTGGATGTTCAAGGTCTCATGGCAGTTTAGAAGAAAATTCAGGATGATTGAGAGGGATTGAAGTTTTTTTCTAAAAACTATAGGGGCCATAGCCAGCTATTACACCACTTTCTGGCTAATAAGATCCCAACGGCTAGATGGTGCGCTCATGGGTGGAATTTTAATAAGGCTAGCCGCATAATTTCACCTAGAACCCCTTTATTTACTCTTCCTCTTTCTCATAGAACCTCACTTGACTTGGATGAAGGGAGGGGATCCTTCCTTGGTGATCTTCTCACCCTCTCCATCATTTCTTGGGTATTTTAAGCTCCATTGGTTGTAATGGACTTCTCTCAGTAAGTAGAACCTCATATATTATTTAAAATATAGTTTCTTCTTTCTAGAACTTTAATATTATGAATTTAGGGCCAATTTCTTATAATAAATGTTTCACACTTGATTCAGATAGTGGTTATTGGAAATTAGGATTCATCAAGCTTAATGTAGTAAGTCCTTACCATGTTACAATAATTGTATAGAATTATATTCCATGATTTTCATGCTCATTGGTTTGTAGCTCTATGAGACTTCTTCTTTTTGTGTTAATGAGATAATATAAGGTTATTATCAAAGTGGTAGTCTTCTTATAGGGGGATTTCATCATGTGAACTTAGAAATGGTTAAAATGATCCTCATAAGAGAGATAAGTGTAGGTTTTTCACTTAGGAATTTAGGACTAAAAAGCGCCATTTTGGTTCGTAAAGGGATATGATGACATTTTCACTTAGTCAAGGGGTTTGAGTATTGAGTTCCCCAGATTTTTTCCTTAAATCAGTGAATTAAATCCTTGAAAGAAGTTATAGAGTTAGGGTTTTCTTTTTGGGTGTTTTTTCTTAGAAAGTGTCATTTGGGATTGAAAGGGGATAATTTTTTTGGGTAAATGATGTTAGGGATTGGGATGAAATTTTACCTTTACATGTGATTTTATTTTCATGTGAGTATGTGTATATACCTATGATAATTATATTATGTAATTATATTAGTTTTTAGGTGTGTTTATAGCCCCGTGAGAACTTTACTTTTGGCATAGTGTGATGATGTTTGATATTGCAATGATTACATGGTGCATATCCATTGATGAGATGGTTGAGTAATGTAATAACTTTATATTTGTGAAATGATTATATTTTGGATATCCATAGATGACATGGTTGAGGCATGATATGATATGCATGACATGGTTCTATTTATATGTGTCCATCCATAAATGAAATAGTTGAATTATTAGATGAATTGTGAAACCCAGTTCAGGTTATATTGTGGATATTCATAGAAAGATAGTTAAGTCATGGAATGAATTCTTAAACCTTGTTCAGACCATTTGGATATATTTATATTAAAAATTCTCTCAAATGGTATCAAAGAAGGCAGGATTAGGTTTTTTGGAAACATGGTTAGCACATAATGACCTAGCTGGCGGTATGTTTATTTTGATATTTGTTTTCCATCATCACATACAATTTTATATTACCTACTAAATTTATAATAAGGATGAATTGGTGGTTTTATAATAACTTTATACTCACACCCTATATATAAATATCTATGTGTGTGAAGTTTTTTGGTTTAAGGATTCATATGAGGGTATGGACCTTATTTATGATAATTTTATAAGAGTATTAGGCTTTTCAAGGTGATGTTGGAAAAAAATATAGGATCAATTGTAGAGATGCCACTTTAATTATTTTTTACTTTTGATTATTGTATGGGATATTATACGCCATCTATTATATCATGGGATGTTATTATTATTTCTTTAGATATATGATCTTATGCTTTTATTTCTACTACTTACTTTGAATATTGTTTCTATGATTACATATTTTTATTATTTATATATTACCAAGGAAATAGTCATCCCCATGGTGATACTTAGGTCCTCACTTATAGTCAGTAGCTTCTTGCATATGTGGAGGCTAGCATGAGGTCATGTGGCCCTCTAACCTAGACCTGGTGATTCGAGTCGGGGTGTCATTGGGACTCTGCAACTTTGGATTGGAATTTGGTAAATTTGGAAGGATATTTTGGGGCTTTATAGAAGTAGTTAGAAACTTCAAAAGAGTATTTAGTTAATTTTAGATAGTAAAATTCCAAATTTATAAGATTAATTTGGGACTTTAGAATAACCATCTTGAAATTTCGTAAGAGTAATTTCCTTAGATAAATTTTGAGGAGTTTGGTATGCAACTATCTATGATATATTTTTCTTAATAATTAAAATATGTTTTTTTCGAGATCACTATAAGGAATAATATCATGCCTAAATTAAATAAATACTAATTATTTATTGTTTATTGTTTTTAATTAAATGTTGGTGATAATTTTTTGTGATATGGTTTTGAGCATACTATACATCATAAATAGGTATGTTTTGACATGTAGGGTGCACCAATTTTGGATTTTAAATTCAAATATGGAGATTTTATTGATCATCATAGAAGATATTATTTTAAAAATAATAGGTGGATTCAATTATATTTAAAATATAAAGGAAATCATGTTGCTAACTAGGGAAGTTTCCATATTCCAATATGAAAATATTTCTTACATGGAAAATTGATGTATAAAGTACCAAGAAGGTAAAAAAAAGAGTAAAAAGAGAATGTAGAGACATTATATATGAACATGAATATGATAATAATAAAATAAGTAATTATAGAATCATGATGTAAAGAATAAAAATATGTATTTCAAACACATACTAGAAAGTTTGACAAGAATAAGTTGGAGTTATTCTAAGAGGTTCTCTTACTAAAAATTTTTGGATGGTGATTGAGTGATACACTAAATTTGGTGTAATTTATACTAATAATTTGAGGAATATAAAGTGGGTTATAGGTGGATTATTTTATTTTATATTATAATAAGAGCATTGTGTTCTTCATTCATTCTATGAAGGTTGTACACCAGGAGGGTCAGTGTGGCTGCACTAATTTTATAACCAAAGGAGTGAGATTTGTTTTCAGGTACATAGAAATATTTCCATACATAATCCTTGGATTATCCTATTTGTGTGAAAAAAGTAAAAATCATTACATATATATTTTTATCACTATCTCTTTATATCATCTAAGAGATATGAGATTCCCTATTGAAAGTGGGATAAAATCATTTGAAAGGGTTAACTTAAAAATTAACATATCCTAATTCACCCCACATTTGGGTGTTAACCTTCTTTGTGACTAGTAAATGGTATCATATAAATGTTCTCATTAAAGTTATTCTCTCGCTAAATTTATGAAAATAATTTTCAATTACAAAATAATTCCTATTTTTGAAGGTAAATATTTCCAGTTATGGATGAACAGAATGCAACACTATTTTTTGATTTTTGGGAATGGATGTGTACAAAGATTCCATCCATGATATCTAAGAAAACATGGATAATAGGGTCCAATAATATGAGGATTATAAGATGTTGGATTCCGATGCTAAGGTAATAAATTCCTTAGGAGAAACTTTGGAAAAAACTCTCTACACAAAGGTGATGTCATGAAAAACTTATCATTCCATGTGGGAAAATATTCTTTATATTTTTGAAGGTGATTCCAAGGTTTTAGAGGAAAAGTTGAAGGTATTTTAGAATAAGTATGAATACTTGTGGGAGATATTAAATAATATAATTAATGAAATCTTTTATCAGGTGAACATTATTATGGAAGATATATAAGGACTTAGAAAGATAATTAATGATACCAAAATCATGAAAAGAATCTTGAGAAGACAACCACCATGTTTCAATGAAATATTGTAGGTGATTAAAGATACATATCCAAATTAATTTATGCTAGATAACCTATAAAATACTATTATTTCATAATAAATGAGAAACATTAGTAATGAGCCTGTTTCTAAAGAAAATTCTCAAGAGATAAAATTCAAGTCTATGAAGAATCTCTCATTGGAAGAGAATCCCTATGATGAAGAAGTCGATGAGGTAATGTGTTTTATTTACTATAATATTAAAATAAGAAAAGTAAAATTTAAATTCAAGCTTCCAATTTATTTATTTCATTGTGGCAATTGTGGTCATCTCATGTAAAAATGTCCAAAGTAATTATTAGATTAAGAAGAAGAAGAAGAAGAGTCCATAAAGAAACTATTAAAGGGTGAGAAGAGTTAGTGAAGACCACAATTTAAATCCTTCAATAAGAAGTACATATTTTCTCAATAAGATGAGATATTTGAAGATAAATAAGTAGTGGATGTTGAGGACTATATTCAGGCCACTAGTAGAGGATAGTGATAATGAAGGTGCTGAAATTAAAGGAATAGTTGACCATGAAGCTGAACTCGAAGTTATATTAGAAGAAATTGACATTTAGAGGGATAAAACAAAAAAAGTAAATGGATTGGTTAATAACTCTAAACTATATCTAAAATAATAGTAATATGATAATATATGATTTTAAGGTTGATATTAAAAAATATAAACATGTAACCACAAGAAACTTTGTGAAAGAGGTTGAGATTAAAATAAAAATTTAAGAACAATCCTAGGTTATTGATGGATTGACCAACTCAGTGAATGAAAAGGTCATAATAATATATGTAATAAAATGGGAAATCATGATAATGTGATGAAATATTAATGATAAAGAAATATTTTAACCCCTAGTATGACATCGAGAAGTTAGAGTGCACTAACCTCTAAAGAGAAAATAATGTTCTTAGGGAATATTCTAAAAAACTTGTGGCTTTTCTATAAGTTAAAAATTTCCAATACAAATGGAAAATTTTTATGGATATTTATCTAAAGAATAAATTAGTGGGGGTTGATTTAAAGCCCCAATCATCCACACCTTGAATGAAGTTTTAATTTAATGACATAAAAAATGATCATACAACTACTATTAAGAATATAAAGACACAAAAAATAAATCGCGTATTCGGTGTTATTATTTTAGAAATATGAGGCACACAAAATATATATGTTCCATAGAGAAAATTCATTTTTTATCTTAATAGAAAAAATATATGAGAACAATTTCCTAAAATAAATATTTTTAATTGATATTTCTTTTTTAAAGGGTTTGGACACAAATATGTTAATTATTCATCAAAAGTACAAATAAATGTGACAAAGGAGACCCAATTAAGACAATATAAATAGGTTGAAAGTTTAATAAATGAGATGAAAAATAATAATTAGTTCTTTATTTTACGAGTTTAGGATGATCTAAGGGATCTGGAGGTGGAACGATCTAATCCATCACCAAGGAAATGTAAATGTATAGAATATTTTAAAAAGGGAAAAGATGAGAAGGCCAACATTGCTAAAATTCCTTTCAGATAATCTAATAAAGCTAGAACATGGAATTTTGATAGTGGGATTATTTCATATATAATGATAAATAAAGATCCTTTAAAAAATATAAGGTATAAAAAGATGGCGTGATAACGAGATGAAGATCATGAGCTCTGGGAAGGCCAAGATAGGTGGAAGATACTTGAGGTACACATATAGTTTTTTCGTTGAAGAGATTATTCAAAAACTAATAAGTGTAAGTCAATTTCAAAACTCAAGGAGTTCTTTGAAGTTCAACAAGAATACTGACATCATTAATGGAAAATATGGTGCTATAGTTTTGCAAGGAAGGCACACCAAAGGAAATATTTATCTCATTAATGGAGAAGTGGAAGGTTGTTTTTTATATAAGTAATAAGATAATCACTTGTGTAAAAAATGATATATACATTTGATCCAAAATACCTTGGAGAACCTTGTGAAAAGTGAAGGAGTTAAGACATCCCAACACTCACATACGATCACACTCACATGCGTGATACTTTTCATAAGTGGAAAATTATTCAAAAACCATACAAGATGAAGGTGATGAAATAAAATGAGGAGTTAGAGTTAGTGTATGTTAATGTGTGTGTATATATGACACCCAAATAAAAATATAGAAATAGTTATTATGTCTTATTTATTGATGATTATAGTAGGATAGTATAACCGATGGTCATTACCAACAAATTCTAAGTGTTTAAATGTATTACTCATTATCGGAGGTTAGCAGTGAATATGCTTGGAATGAAAACTCCAAAGTTATAGAATGATAGTGTTATGAAATTTAATTATAATTAGGTAGAATATTATATAAAAAAACATGGCACATGACATCAAGTTTTATTGGTGATTAATTATCAATAAAATAGATTTGATGAGAGGAGGAATCGAATTATAAACAACATGGCTTGGAAAATGATCATTAAAAAGAATATACCATAGAATTATTATAAAGTGGAAGTGATTGTATCAATATATATCCTCAAAAAATATTTTTTATATATTAATTAATAGAATTCACCTTATGAGTTATAGTGTGGGAAGAAGAAACACTCAAGTAATTTTGAGTATTCAGAAGCATGTGATTTATTCTCAAAAAAGAGATGAAAAAAATTCAAAGATTATCTTGATGGATTTATTTTCCTTAGATAATATTATAAAATAAAGGAGTAAAATTTTATAAAAAAGACTTGGGAAAAGTTTGAAAATACAATATGTAACTATTGTACAAAATTAGTAGATTTTTTAAAACTGGTGATAAAATTTCATAGTATAATAACAAGGTTATTGAGGAAGAAAGTGATGATGGGGTGAGTAGACTAGGTGATATCAAGGTTTTATAAGTGAATTAGAGGAAAATATAACAGGATTAGTCTTAGAAAATAAGAGAAGCAACAAAAATGAAATTTGATAACAATATAATTGGTGATCAGATAACTTTGGTTCATACTTAAAGGATGAGATATCAATAAAAAATATTCTCTCTCTCAAGTTGAGCTTATAAAATCTAAATAGGATGTTAAATATAATATTTTTTCAAGGATATGCATGAAGAACTTGACTAAATAGAAAAGAACTAAAATTGGTAAATTTTTCAAGGGTTAGAAAATAATCTCAATAATGATGAAAAACTGACATGGAATAAAGGAAAAATAGTGTGAAAGGGTATTAAAAAATTAAATTCATAAGCATGGTTGATAAATTTTCACTCGTGGCCTGGTTAGAAAAAATAAACCTATTTTTTCCTATGGAAGTGAATTGGGGCTTCAAGGAGTATTAAATGGATGCTAAATCATGATTCTTAAATAAATTACTTAATAATAATTTAACATTGATAAAATATATGTCTTTATTACAGATGAATATGAGAACATGGTATATTTATTAAAGAAGGAATTGTATGGCCTAAAGTAAGCACTAAAGTCTTGGTACTGTCAACTTGATCAATATTTAAGAAATCCTGAATTCTAAATATGTGGAGTTGATCATAAATTATTCATAAATAAGGAAAATTATTAAAGGATGTTGGGAATATTTTTATGTAGATGGAATAATTTTTTGAGGCTTGTATGACTCATAATGCAAGTAGTTTTCAGACTATATGGGGTACAAATCCAAAATGTATCTGATTTCAGAACTAACAATTTACTTAGATTAAAGGTGATTCAAAGAATGAATGAAATATTTATTTCTAAAAAAACCAAATAAGTTCTCAAGAGGTTTGGAATGGAATATTTTTGATAAATAATAACTAAAATTTCTACTTAGATGAAATTTACATGGGATGATAGTGGAAATAAAGTTGATGTTATAGAGTATAGACAAGTGATTGGGAGTCTATGATATCTAACAACCATATGATATGATATAGTGTTTTCCACATGCCAAGATGTATAGTAACAATGCTATTATTAGGAAATCCATATGTTATTGGTGAATAGAATACTTTATTATATCAAAAATATAATGGGCTTTGGGTTGTTTTATTATAAAAAATCACAGAAGAAGTTAATTAGTTATACATATGTAGTTTAGGTAGGTTCATCTGATGAAAAGAAGTAAACATCAAGTGAATCTTTTTGTCTTGGTAGTTCATAAATTTATTGGATTAGTAAGAAGCATAATTTAATTTATCTTAGAACTATTGAGGCTGAATATATAGATAATACTCAAGATTATACTCAAGATTGTACTCAAGTTATATGGTTGAAACAATAGCTTGAAGACGTTAGAGTTGATGTGGCATGTCCTATTTAAATCATCTGTGATAAATCAAGTGATATTAATCTAAGAAAAAAATTATATACATCATTCAAGGATAATGTAAATTGAGATACACTATTAATTTATTTAGGAGAAGGTTGAAAAAATTCTAGTGAATATGTAGCATGTTTCAATAAAAAATTCAGTTGCTGATATTATGACAAATGCACCGCCCAAAGCAGATTTTGAGAGGCACCAGTTAGCTATTGAATTTGAATAGAGTACCTCTAAATAGTTGAGTTATACAAGGGATCCCCACTACCTCATAGTATTTTCTATTTATATGAATGTATTATTTCTCTTATAAATTAAATTCATTGATTTATAACCCTCATTTGTGAAATTTTAGAGAAGTGGTCTTTGGGTTCATTAAAAAAGTGGAGATGTAGTCTATATATTACTTAGGAGAATATTTTTTTAAATATAGTGGTCTAAGAGTATTATTACTATTGAAAAAAAGGTATATATCCTATGCCAAGGTTTGAGAAAGGTGGATAATTTTTAAATTCTTAATTAGGGGGATAAATTTTTGTGGAGGATTTGATGAGTATGATGACCAAAGAAGCATTTTCATGAGGATATTTTCATTTGAATATTATTTAACATACTAATATTGACTCAAGTGGGATTAGATTTAGTGATTATTGATTTATTAATATACTATATGAAGGAAATAGGTTCAGATTGAGGTTCTGGTCAAATCTGGTTGTTTCTAGAGTTTTTAAATAAAGCCATGATAAATCTATTTTGAAGTTTCCAATAAACCCAAAGGGAGTTATTATTATAAAAAAATACCCTTTTGGTGTTTTTTGGGTTGTGTTTATTGAAAAATAAGTGGAATAAATCTTAAAGGAATCCTATTTAGTCTCATGAAGCACATATTATAAAAGATAAAAGAGGTTTTGGAGTGTTCTAATTTAATTTTAGACAAGCTATTTTTTATCCTTGAAGTTCTAAAAGTATAATGAGAGTTGTATAAGTAATACTATAAAAGATTAATCATATACATAATAAGGGTAATATATAACTTTATAAGTTTAGATTTATGGAAAATATAATGTTTATAAGGGCAATATAGAACTTCATAAGGGTATATTTTCAGCAAATGAAAAGTTCAGAAGGGTGATCTAGAACTCTAAAAGAGTATATTTTTAGAAAAGGAAAGTTTATAAGGGTAATATATGAATTTGAAAGGGAACTTTATGACTTAATAAAGTTATATAGTGACTTTATTAAAGTAATTGGTAATTTTATAAGATTAAAATTCCAAATTCTTTAAAAGAGTAATTTGGGACTTATGAAGAGTCATTTCAACACTTCAAAAGTGTAATTTACTTAGATGATTTTAAGAAGTTTTGTCTAAAATAGTCCATGAGATATTTTATTAATAATTAAAATATTATTGTCTATGAGACTGATACATATTAAAAAGATCATGAATAAATTAAATGTGGATTATTTATTGATTAGTCAGTGTTTTTAATTCAAGATTAGTGATGATTTTTTGGATATGGTTTTGAGCAGACTACATACCATGAAGAGGGAATTTGTAATGTGTAGTTTAAAGTAGATTAGGTTTTTAAATTTAAATAAGGTGATTTATTCAATGATCATGGTTGATATTATTTACAAAAATAATAACTAACTAGAATGGAATTTAAATGTTAGAGGAAATCATGTTATTTTAAATGGATGTTTCCATATTCCAATATGGAAATATTTTTACATGGAAACTTGATGTATAAAATATCAATAAGATAATAAAAAGGAAAATTAGATAGTATGGATACTTTCTAGACATGCACAAATAAGAAAATAATAAAAGAATGAATCCGAGACTTATATTGGAAAGAATTAGAAGAGGTATTATAGAATCATACTTGAAAGTATGATATGAAGAAAAATTATGTATTACAAGTGGTGTTCTAATTAGAAGTTTTTGGATTATATGTTTATAAATACATCAAATATTGAATATTTTCTACCTATAATTCAAATAAGATAAAGTGGGTTGTAGTTGGAGTAGTTCATTTCATCTTATAGGATGATCAATGCATTATTTATTCCTTCTATAATGGTTTTAAACTCATATTGTCAATTACATAACTCTAAAATGGTAACCAAAATAGTTATCTAAGTGTTTTAGGTGCATAAGAATATTTCTATGCACGATCGTTAGATTAATCTGTTTGCATGAACAAAGTGAAAATCACCGTGTCTCTCTCTTATTATTATTATTATTGATTTATATCATCTGAGAGAGAGGATATTCCCTATTAAAAGTGGGACAATATCATTGAAAAGGGTTAATTTTAAAATTGACATAAATTGATTCAATCTTCTCTTAGGGTATTAAAATTTTTTGGGACAAACATTATACAAAATATAATAGGGTTTGTGTAAAGTAGGATGAGGGAAAAAGGTTGATGTACTTCATTCCCAATATATCTAACTTTGATAGAAATTTAATGTTCAATTGCAGTGTGGATATATTGAATATGGATGTGGATACATGGTTATGTTATTGTGAAGTAGATGAGTGATATATAGATGTGTTGATATGGTTATGTTAATATTGAAGGGATATGAGTGCCAAGATGTTTTCTATTTGGGCCTAAGAGTGAAAAACCATCAAGGAAGTGATCCGGGGTACCATTTTTCTATATTCTATGATATTATTTTATTATACATAGATGGAATTTTTGGTGAGAGATCCTTGGTTAGGTTGGTTTAGCTAACCAGGTTTAGTTGTGTGTTGGTTCTATAATTTACTCATTGATGTATTAGTATGATTCTTCCACATTTTCATGGGAGGTCTCAAGGAGGATCCTACTGAGTATATATAGAGCCTTGGACATGCAATCCCAGATCTAGTGTGAATAACATAATCTTTATATATTAACTTTAACACCCACCTAATAGACCAAAATTTAAAATTCCATAATTACAATGTTAATAACCAACGCTGAGTCACTATACTTTATAATGATCATTTAAGTTTATATTTTAGATATACCTTTTATGTTTAAACCATATTTTATTATTATGTAATATGTATTCAAAATATTCTATAAAATTATTCACACATGATACCCTTATAGACATATCTTACATAATTTTACTCTTGATAACCTAGGGAATGGAAATATTATAATAGTGAGCTTAGATGCTCAGTAAGGGAAAATATATAGTGGAATCCATCAAACAATAAATAAGACATAAATAATATGTCAGAGATAAACAATAATCAAATATAATATAAAACTAATACCATGAAAGGATAATATATTCATGTATAACATAGAAGCATAAATAATAACATGGATAACAATAATTTGTTTCATAATGATAGAATGGAAAATTTAGAATATCAAAATCTTATCATCAAGGCCTTGTGCTAAGACACCATACATAAATAGGAAAGGCATACACTAAATACCCAAGATAGTTTGTCTCATGATACCTACTGATGCATTAAGGGGATGTCTAATGTTGGGCCCCACTCATCATTTTCTAAGTCTAATGCATTCATCATATAAAATAAATGAAAATAATATAATACATAATAAACATGACTTGGTAATAAACATTCATATTGGAAAATATGGATAAGAAATGTCAATATTTAACTAGCACATATTAAACCTACCTTATATGTCAATAATAATCCATATATAACTAACAAGTATACATGTTTCCAATATTTTCTAGTCAATAAATGAGCAATCTTTCTTAGTAAACACCCAAATCCGATGTATGTAAAATATAATGTTTTCATTTTATAAAGTAATGTGTATACAAATAAGAAAATATTGAAATGATGTAGAATACATATGTGATTATAAGGAACATGGGAATGGAGGATATCATCAATTCATTAGAAATTATGGCATTATACTAAATTAAAGACTTTTGTAAAATAGAGTGTAAAATTGAATTGAAATTTTTAAAAATAATTTCCCTTAAATATTCTGTAACATTGTTTCAAAAATGAAGTTATAAATCACATCCAAAAATATTTGCATGTGGTTTCAAAAAAACTTTTAAAACATTATTTGTAAAATAATTCACAATAATAGAATCTTTATAATAAGCTATACTTTAGTAAGAAAATGTGGATTAAAAGATAAAAATACTCATAAGTGTAGTTATATTCTTTTTCAATTTTTTAAGAAAATAATAATTTTTACATTGAAAAATTATTAGAATAATTAGAATATATATTACTTTGAAAGAAAACTTGGAAAATAAGCTAAATCAAGAACAAGGTTTATCATGGCTGGAGAAAGCTGTTCATGATGAAAAAGTTTAAAAATAGATTCTTTTCACATTTTTGTAAAGAAAGTCAAAAATAAATTTTCCGAAAAACCTAAAAAATATTTCTTTAAAATTCAGAGTATAAAATAAAAATTAACAAAAAATTACCTTAATAAATCATTTATATATTGAAAAAACAACTTTATTAAAATAAAATAAATAATATTGATAAGGAAGAGAAAGGTTCTCGAATAAAAATAAGAAATAAGGTTGGATTTTATTATAAAAATATTTTAGTGGATTTGAGTACCAATTAGGGGTAAAATGGAAATAATACTATTAAAATCCAAAAAATAACCATATAATACTAAAAAATATAGGGTTTAATAGAGAAGGATCATATAATTCCCCTAAAGAAGAACCAAGCATAAATAATCCCGATTAAAAGTGAGATTGAAACCTAAACCCATTTGACTTTGGTAACATTTGAATCAAAGGAAATAAAAAGTTAGAACATGATATGGTTCTATAAATCCAATTAAATACATTAAATATCACATCAAAATATATTTATAGGGAATTAAGTACACTATATAAAAGAAAAAATGATGTGCAATATGGAACTTGTCTCAAGGAATTGAAATTGAGACCCAAAACCCTTACATATTTCACAACACATAAATAAAAACTTCTTGAAAGGAAGAACTTGAAATGGAAATTTAATTATAATTATTAAATATTGTACCATGATATGATATTTCCAATAGGCATAATATATACCGTATAAGGAAAATATGTGCGTAATTCTAAATATATCTCAAAGAAATAAGTTTGAGATAAGAAACCCATACAACATTAGTATCTCTTAAATCTAAAGTCCATGAAATATATAAATTGATATGGATTTAATAATATCCTTAATTTAATTAACATATGGTAAAATATCATAGGGAAGTATATACACCACACAATATAAAATAAGTGGTGAATATGACATATGTCTCAAAGAAATAAATGTGAAATGAGAAACCCCTACCTTTACTCTCAACTTCCAAAAAAGAGATTTAACCTCCTCTATAATAAATATAACTATATGAATAACTTATTTCATAAATTTATTGATATCAATTACCTTTTATACTCTTTAATTACAACAATTCATTAAAAATTCATTAACTAGTTAATGTTTTCTTATCATATGATGTGAGTAATTGTGATTGTTTTGCACATGTTTCATAATGGTGATGTCAAATACTATTCTTTAATAAAAAAGTAAAATTACTAGATTATTTAGGGTAATAGAATAATTCTCCATGATGACTAATAATTTTTTTAATTTAATTCCATGAAAGTTTTAGTTATAATTCTTAAAGATGAAATTTGTGATGAGCTTGTTTCTGAGAAATTTACCAATATCAATGAGTTAATTTATAATGATTACTAATTATTATGATATAAGAATATAATAATATTCATGAAATATAATTACATCACTTTTTGGAGGTGGAAATCCACACGTATACATGATTGATAATTTATTTTTTCAATGAATGGAAATAAATGAAGGTAAATAATATTTTATCATTAAAAAATAATAATTATATTATCAATATCATATATATTCATTAAATATATCCTTATTACCATCTATGTTTGGAAAAAATGTAAAATTAATCACATCGTTTCATGGAGGTGATAGTCCACATGTACACACGAGTGATGTTATAATTTCCCAAAATATGGGAGGTCAAGAAGGTAGATAATATTTTATATTTAAATAATCATAATTATGACAAAAATATAATATATATTCATTAAATCCATCTTTATAGCCATTCGTGTGAGGTGGTGATTAAAAACCAAACACATCACTTTGTGGAGGTGTTATTCCACACATATGCACAAGTGAAATTTTAATTTTTCCATAGGATGAAAAAAAGATATAAAAAGTTTTTCCATAAAAAAATTAAATTTAATAATATTAAATCTACCGATTTCATTATATTAGGATGGTTAGTGTGACACCCCTGGTGTTAGGTAACATACCTTTCCTTTATGTATTTTGTAGTTATATAATGATTGGGTTAACTTTTAGGAAGTTTAGGGAGAGGTCAGTATGTTTTTTAGGTGTTTATAGAGTTGAATGATTTCTTCATGGTTATTAGAAATGAGGAACTACCCCAAAGAAATTGTGAAAGATTTTTTGGTAGTCACTGGGTTGGAACACAATTAGTGCACATTTTGGCCAAACTGTGTGAATACCTAGTGGTAACGTGCAAAGTGAATCAGAGGTAAAATCTTGGTTGGTGCATAGTTTTTCTAACTATGTGATCCAACAATGTGAGGTGTGGGATTTAGATAGTAACATCGCATGATTGGAGCACATTTTTCCACATCGTGTGGGCTAAACCACACAACCTAACCATGTGATGTGAAATTTATGACCTGGAAAGTGTGGTTTTAATCTAAATTAAGACCCATAACCCTAATTAGTCACCTAATCACTCAGGGTCTCAAATTACCATTTATTCTAAGGATCATTTTTAAATTCATTTTTATTTGGATACAACCATGTGGATTTGGATTTATTTGGAAATCCCTTTGTCGAATCAAAGCATGCTTGAGATTCAGATTCATCATTAAGTCATTGATCTTTCACATTATTCTTAGATCTACTCTTCCCCTTTCACTCAGAACTATTGATCTAGTATGTTATAGATTTATATATGTACCATGATGTGAATCTTTATTATATTTTATTGAATCTATTTAATGAAATAATATCTAATGTATGATCTATAAGATCTTACTTCTGTTCTTCATTTTCACCAATTGTTAAGAGGTAGGTGGTTTCTCTCCCATCTCCACACATTCTATAACTTTAAGGCTTAGTTTTTTTAATTTTTTCCTTTAAATAATTATTAAAACCTTGTGTGATTCTTAATTAAAATACATTTTTATTACAGATTTATAAATTGCGATGAATTGGACAACTTTTAAAAAACCCCATTTTTTATAATTCTAAAATGATGGTTTTAAAATTATTGTATGATTTTGGTGAACACAATTTGTTTAATGAAATGTTTTCAAGAAAGATTTAATTTTTATGTGAAATGGAACTTGTCATGGAATTTGGTATATATAGTTGGTGTGAGTTCATTTGTGGACGTGACCCTAAGGAAGTGGTAGGTGCCATTAGGGAACCTTGATATTGGTCACCTTATGATGACATGGTGGACCATCAAGAGACTACTCATGGGTATGGATATATCACTCTTCATACTTGTTTTATTGTGTGGATGTGTGTGGAAACATAGTAATGGTACAAAAAATAATGATAAATGGTTTTAGGACTTTTTATTTCTTTCCATGGAAATTGATTATGGTTTTGATATAAATAGTCTTAATTTCTCATAAAATATTTTATATAAATGTGATAATTGGTTCTTTTCCTAGTGGAATGTGATATGAGGAATTTGGGGAAATCCTACAGAGTTTATACTCACCCCCTTCTTGGTAACTTTAGTGTATTTTAATATGTCATATATCAATAAACTAGAAATGGAAGGTGTCATTCAGTGATGCATCTTGATTCTGTTGGCATGGAATGTAGAGTTGGAACTTGGAGCTAGTGTAGGTGTTTTTTTGGATGGTGCTACTTTACCCTCTTTGGGTTGTGTTGTCTTTAAGATCATCTTGGTGATGTCTTATATTTTTATTGCTACTTTTATATTGTTGTTTATTATTATATATACCTTTGGTGGATTTTTTTATTCATACATCTTATTGGAGGATTGGATGTTTATTGTATATGCTTGTTGGGTTTATCTTTAAAAGGGAAAATTATCCCCCAAAATCATTTTAAGCCCTTGAAAATTAATTTCTATCCTTTGGTGTTTTTGGGATGTCACCTAAGGACACCATTGGCACTTCTCAAGCTAATGAGGAGGGGAAGGATGTTAAAAATTGTATTAGTATTTTTTCAGTCCATGAGTTAGAAATAGAATCAGTTTTGTTCATTCCATGATTTAAAAATGGTATCATTTTTTGGTCCTTGAGTTGAAAATGGTATCATTATTATTTAATCCTTGATTTGGGTTGGTAGGAAGGAGATAAAATTGTTTTAACTTGTTTCCAACAATCCTGTACCCAAGTGGTACAGGCTCCTGCTTGGCATCCAAAAGACTCAGGATCAGATTTGGGCAGGGACAAAATTCCGAGTACTGTAGTAGTGTAATATACCAGTATTGTAGAAGCGGCGGAACTGTAGCGGTGACGAAATTGTAGCGGCAGAGGTACTGTAGTAGTGGTGGTACTGTAGTAGATACTATAGCAACATGGGTACTGTAGTAGTACTATTCACTGAGGGGTCCTTTAGGCCAAAAAATGGGCTTTCAAGCCTTGTATTCAGGCCACTTGGCCTTGGGCCTTCGGGTTATGTAATGGGTCTCCCTCTACCCACACTAAAGAGGCCTTTGATTTAAATAATAAATTGAGTATTCAGCCCCAATCTTTTAAAAAAACATTATTATAACTTGAAATGTATAGATTAAAAAGATAAAGTTAACCTTTTTATATTGAACTTCAAGTTACTTGGGCGTTCTGGTAAAAAAGTGTTTTAAGAAAATTATATGTGAGTTATCATCTCATCATCATCAGTTTAGATGATGAGTATTTCATATCATGTATTGGTAGTAAGACTTCCCACTAGGACCACATTGATCATATTTGGTTTTATGATTTATGAAAAATGATGAAAATGTTTACAATGGTTGGATTTTGAAAAGAATGGTTGTGGTAATTATTGATATGGTAAATTAGAATTTATAAACCTTTATTTTCTAATAAGTGAAACTAAATGATGTTTTATTCTACTTATAGAGAATGGAACTAGTTAGACATTGTAGGAATCATCTGGAAGAAGAAGTTGAAAATGTGGTTGCGCCTGTGCCACAGGTGAACCAAGAGTTGGTCCAAATAATCATTCTGTATTTTCAAGTTGTGGATAGAAGAAATTATAATGACGTTCCTTAACAACTAGACCATTAAATTCCATTCCAAAAAACAAAATCCACCCATATTTTATGGGGATTCCGAGACAAAAAAATTTATGGTGTGGGTGAATAGGATGAACCAGAATTTTGAATTATTAGGAAGACCAACTGGGATGAAGAGTAATTTGGAAATATATATACTATAAGATCTTAGGTTAAAATTATGGGATTTATCTATTGAGTCTAAATTTTAGCAAGGCATGTCATGAGAGGATTTTGAATAATTGTTTCATAAGAAATTCTATCCTCACACCTTTTAGATCGCTAGAATAATGGATTTTTTTAGCCCAAAACTAGAAAATATCTCAATGATAGAGTGTACAGTTAAATTTATGAATTTAGTATGCTTTCGATGAAAGTTATTACAAGTGCTTCCCTAAAGGCATTCATTTCTTAATATTGATTATGACCAAGAGTTTTCTCAAAGATTTCAATTATTTATATTACAGACTACACTGATATGTTCAATAGAGAAACTATGATAGGAATGAATATCTCAAGAAATACTATTTTATGGAGAATTTTATCCTAATGGGAAGAAGTGTGAACTCCTATAATAGGAAATAGCAGAAGAGGGACACCTACTACCAAAGTGGTGGTATATCTTAGAATCAAACCATGGGATCAGTAAACATTCCTCCTTGACTGAAAAGTAAGACAAGTTATTTTTAATATGGTTATTTTGAGCATATTAAGGTGGGTTATATGACACCACTTAGAGATTGTCACAACTAAAACCATTTAAGACATCTTCAATGTTATTGTTTCATTGCTCCAAGGTCAGGTGCTAGAGACATATGTCATGTTTCTCAGACATCTTATTCTTTGATTGGATGATCTCATTAGAATAGCTCTCATCCAGAAGACTGTGCTAGACAAGGTGATTATTGGAACACCATGACTCCTTAACCAATGAAATATAAATATGGTAATAATGAATAAGGGTTAGTGAGTAATAAATCACATGGTGCTGAGCAGGTGATCAAGAATGATCAATCTAGACCATTGATATTTTTTAGATTCTACCCTTATGCAATATTTTTATAATACAAGAGCATCCCACTCTTTTATTTCTTATTATGTTGTTTATAATATTGGTTTTCATGTTTATATGATGCCTTCTATTTTGAAACTTCAAACTACTCTTTGCTAAATAGAGCATTGGGCCTTTATGTGTAAGTCTTGTTCTGTAACTATCGATGGGGATGCATTGGTTTGGGGTATATCTATCCTTTAAATGAACATCTATGACTTGATTTTGGGTATGGATTTACTATTTTTTTTAAGACCTATATCAATTGTTATGATAGAATGGTGAGTTTCACATCTTGGGATGGCATCAAGAATCTCTTTAGAGGATATTGGGATATAAATTCAAGTAGAGTAAAACCTTTAGTACCAGTAATTGGAACTTTCTCTTAATAGTTGGTTGTAGTTACTTTATAATCTATGGATGTGATTGTAAATATATATTTTCTGAACATCTTTGAATAATTTTTTTGGAATTTTTAATTATAATTTCTCAGGGTTTCCACCAAAAAGTGATGTGAAGTTTATGATTGATCTTCTACCGAGGACCGGTTCTATTTTACTTGCAAATTATATGGTCGTATGAACTAAATTGAGAGAATTTAAAATTTAGTTGGAATAATTAAAAAAGGGTTCATTAAATCGAGAACATCCCCTTAGGAAACACTGGTTCCATTTGTAAATAAGTTAGATAAAACTCTTAAGATTTATGTAGATTATCATAAGCTTAACCAAGTTTTGATAAAGAATCAGTATCCTCTTCCAAGAATTGATGATCTGTTTGATCAATTAAAGGGAACCTAATGGCTATCTAAAATTAAATTATATTCGAGGTATCACCAATTGAGATTTCAGAAGTAGGATATTCTGAATATAATCATCAGGAGAAGACATGTCCATTATTAGTGTGTGGTTATGTCCTTTGGACTTACGAATTCACCAGTGGTGTTCATGGGATTAATGAATTAAACCTTTCAATGTTATTAATATTCCTTTATAGTAGTTTTTGTTAATGATATCCAAATGTATTCTAGAATGAAATTAAATCTTGAGAACCACTTAACTGTAATGTTGAGTATATTTTAGGAATATCACCTTTATGAAAATATTTCAAAGTTTGATTTTTGGATATAAGAGGTATGCTTCCTTAGTCATGTCATATATGAAAAAGGAGTTTCTATAGATCTGAAAAAGATAGAAGTTGTTACTTTTTTAAAACTACCAAATAATTTCATTGAGATACACAAATTCCTTTTCTTTTTAGGATACTATAGATTCTTTGTTCATGATTTTTAAAATATTGCCTCACCTATGAAAACTTTGATAAGGTGTACATCCATTTCCAATAGAATATTGAATGTCATAAATCTTTCAAAGAATTAAAGGTTCAACAAACCTTAATACCTATCCTTAAATTTCTTGAGTATTGATAGGGTTATGTGGTTTAATATAATGAATCATGATATAGGTTGGGTTGTGCTTACATCCAAGGAGATCATGTGGTTGCTTATGGATCACGATAGTAATGGGTTCATGAGAAAAACTACCAAATAGATGATTTGGAATTAGCTGATGTAATCCATTCTTTGAAGAATTGGTGTCATTAAATTTTTGGTGACAAATTTATGGATTTTAAAGATCATAATAGTTTGAAAAACATTTTCTCACCATGGGATTAGAAACTAAGACAACAGAGATGGATGTAATATATTAAGGCATTTGAATTCTAATTAATCTATACATCAGGTAAAGGGAACACTATGTCCAATGAATTAAGTTGGAATTCATATAATAAACTACTAAAGGGGATTAAAATTAATGGAACATGGTGTCATTCATAGAAGATATGCATTTGGAGTTTCCTGAGCAAGGTAATTTTATAATATTCTTCCTATTTTTGTTTGTTCTTGATTTGATTAATCATGTAAAAAAGGTTCAGATATCCAATCATAAATGTGCTACCATAAGTTAAAAACTCAATGGTGTGGGGATTATTGAGTGTTGGAATATATATGGGAAATCTATGTTATAGTTTAGAGATAATATAGTATTTTCTCCAACCTCTCAATAATAAATTCAAAATTCCTACCACCATTCGAGATGGGTTGTTCATCTGGGAATATAGAAGATGTATAAAGAGTTGGGAATATAGTTTTGGTGGGATGATGTAAAGAGGAAAGTTGTAGAGTTTTTTTGAGAATCCTCACCTATCAGTATGTCAAATTAGAGAACCAATGAACAGATGGTATGTTTCAATATTTATCTATACCCATTTGGAAATAAAAGAAGATAACCCTGGATTTTGGGACAGGTTTACCAAGAATAGTTAGGAAGCACGATTCCATATGTGTGACTGTGGATCAACTCAAAAAGTCATCCCACTCTATCTCTATCCATGAAATAAATATATTGGAATACTTTTTAAAACTCTAAATTTTGGAAATATTAAAGATGCACGACATTCCAATATTGATTATATTTGACTAACTCCTTAGGTTTACATAACATTTTTGAAGACATTAAAAAAATCACTTGGAACTCAGTTGATTTTGAGCATATCCTATCATAATAAAATGGATGGAAAATCTTAAAGGATTATCCAAACATTGGATGACATACTTAAGTATTATGTAATAGATATTAGGGAATCATGGTAAGAGCACACACCATTAGTAGAGTTCTCATACAATAGCAATTATTAGGCCTTAATACATATGGATCATTTTGAATCTTTGTATGTACTCCTTGTCATTATCTACTTTGTTGGGTGGAAATAGGTGAGACATCACTTATCGAGCCTAGTATTTTACAAGAAACAACAGAGATGATTCAGATAATCATAAAGAGAATGGAAATGGCCTAGGGTTTTCAAAAAGCATATATAAACTATCGTCAATGAACACTATCTTTTGAGGTAGTCAATCATGTTTTATTGAGAATATGTACAAGGATTGGAAATATCCATTTGGGAAACAAGGAAATTTGTCTCATTGGTACATTTTACCTTTTGAAATATTTGAATGAGTGGGTGAGGTAGCTTATTTATTAACACTACCACTAATGTTTAGTTTTATGTATAACATGTTTTAGATATCTCAATTAAAGAAGTACCAGCATGATCCTAAACATGTGATTTTATGAGACCATGTTGATCTTGAACCATATTTTACATTTATTCATGTGATAATTCAGGATGTGGATAGGAAATATATTCTCTTTCATAGTAAAATCATCGATTTAGTGTGGATTTTGTATTATTATGGTCAAATTCAGTAAGAAACATGAGGTCATGAAAAATAAATGTTGGAACAGTGGCCTGAACTCTTCAGGGACAACTCTAGTTTTATAATTTCTAGGTATGGAATGAACAATGGTGAGGAGAATGTTACACCCCTATTTTCAGGTACCTTACCAGTATCTTATGTAGTTTTAGATTATATAATGTTTGGGTTAATCTTTATGAAGTTCAAAGAGGCCTAAAAATGTTCTGGAGGTGTTTCTAGAGGTGCATGATTAGAAAAAACTGTGCACTACCCCTAGTAAACCATGAAATATGTCTAGGGACTCACCAGATAGGTGCATAGTTGGAACCAAGTTTTTCCAAACTTTGAAAATGCCTAGTGGAAACCATAAAAAGTGAATTAGATGGAAAATAATAGACGGAACACAATTTTTCTAACCACTCTAGCTAACCATTGGAGTGTGTTCTTGAGGAAAATCACCACATGGTTGGTGCATGGTTTTCCAAATTTTGAGGACCAAACAATATATATTCCTAGATTTTCTAGTATTATGTGCACCATTGGCCCACATTTTGATAAACCTTGTGACCTAACCAGGTGATGTGCTATTAATTCCCCATAAATTGTGGCTTTAATCTGAATTAAGTGACAAAAATCTCATTATTCACCTAATATCTCAAGGTATCAAATTACCTTTTCTCCCAAGGAACCTTTGGAGATTCCTTTTGATTTGGAGATAAATTTTATCAAATCAAAGCGCATTGGAGATTCTTATTTTTTTGGTAAGTCATCATTCTTCTCCATTCATCATAGATATAATCTTCTCCTCTCTCTCTCTCTCTCAAAACCATAGATATAGCCCATTATGGATACAAGTATCTCCTATGATGGAAATATTAACATGTTTTGATTGAAACTATTTAAGGAAATAATATCCAAGGATGAATATAGAATATCTTTGTGATGTTCTTCATTTTCTCCAATCATTGAGAAGTATGCGACTTATCTCTCATATCCTCCCATTATAGAACTTTAAGTATTAGTTTTTATTTAATGTTTTGATTGAAATATTTGTAAAAAAATTGTTTTATTCTTAATGGAAATACCTTATTGTTATTGATTTGGAAATTTTTAGGAATTATATGTATTTCTAAAAACCCCCTTGGTTTATAATTTTAAAATTATGGTTGCAAAATTATTGTACGATTCTGATGCATGTAATTTTTTTAATGAAATATTTTCAATAAATATTTATTTTTATGTAAAATGGAAAATGTAATGGAATTTAGAATATATGTTAGGTGTGAGTTCATTTTTGGATGTGACCCTAAGAAAGGGGCATGTTCCATTGGGGCACCTAGATATTGGTCACCTTATGATGACTTGGTGGATTGATGAGAGATCGCTCATGAGTATATAACTTTATCTTAGAATGTACGTGTATGTGTGTGAGAAAGAATGGGAATGATATGAAAATTAAATTTATATGGTTCTAATACCTTTTTATTACTTTCTATGTAAATTTCTTATAATTTTGATATAAACTATTTTAATCGCTTCTAAACTATTTTATATAAATATGTTAACTAGTTATTGTCCTAGTGGCATGTGACGGGAAGTCTTTGGGGGAATGTAACAATCCAAACTTTTATAAATGGAATTATTTCCCTTATTATAATTATGTTACATGGTATAAAACACATTCATATCATATAGATCCTAATAAAAACTTCATTCTCCTAAATGAAGAATTAAATAAGTTATATTCATAGAAATTAATGAACATATACCAATGAAATAGTAACTTGAACTTTGGAATAGTAACATAACTATTAGGAATATTAACTCAAAAAATAGAATAATAACATCACCTATGAATTTATAAATAAAATTTAGGCATTTTATAAAGGAAAATATGTTATAATTATATCATATTATAAGTAAATAAATGTTTAAAAATGATAAATTAAGTATTGGGTTTTTTTGTAACACATAAATGTTTATTAGAAATTTTAAAATTAATATAATGATTTAAAATAAAATATATTTTAACAAAATGGATTCATAAATTAATATTTTGGTGTCTTATGGTTATAACAAAATTTTATGATACCTTAATTAAATTTCAAATTTTCACAAAAATTAGTTATAATTTTAAAATTAGTATTTTTAGAATAAATGGTGATTTTAATTAAAAATTAAAATTAACATATTCATAAAATTATTATAATAAAATGGAGTCTATTTTTTAATTATACACATAAAAAAATGGTTAGGGTAATTTTTTGTGAATTTTCTAAAATACTTGAATTTTTGGTGAATAGTAAAATACGATAAATACGATAAAAGCTAAATACATTAATTATTGAGTCATAGATGTTGTATGGATGATATAATCCCATAATATCAAACTATAAGTAATTATTTTAATATATTTAGTGATAATTATTTAACTATTCATAGTCTTGAGCCAAAAAATAAACTAATGAATAAAATAATGAGAAAACACCCCTGTCCTCCCCTATAAATATCACCCCTCACCACCTATTATCCTCACACCTTCCATGAATTGAATATTGTAAAAATTATACCCAAAACTATTCCTAACCCTCAACTCCATATACATGAGTCCTTGGTCTCATGAAAAGACCAAACCCTTTTCCCTAAGGAGGTTCTCAAGGAAGAGGAATTCAAGAGACAAAATCCTCTTTATTTTTCTTTTAATTTATTTTCAATTTTATTTATTTATTATCCTATCCTCACATCCACTTATAAAAGTGGAATGATAACTACAATATATTTTATATACTATAATTTTATTATTTTAATGGAATAATTCATCTTCAAATCCCTTTCCTTTTCCTTTTATTCTAAAAATGAAAATATCATCTATGGTGTGTCAATTTACCGCCACCGTGGATGATACATTTTTATTTTTCACTAACACCTTCAAGGATGGTCATAAAACCATCAATATGGTTAAATTTTTTTTATACATATTATAAGTTATATAATTTTCTTTAACTAATATATAAACATTATGTTAAATAAGATGATATAATCTAATAATGGTCATAAAACCACCAAAAAAAATAAAATCATTTTCAATAACATTCTATCTAATAAATCATCCTCATACTATATCAAAAAATGATATATAATACCAATTAAACTTATATATGTTCATTAATAACATATATTTTCAATTTTTTAGAATCATTCTCATTATACATGAACTTCCGTACTTATAAGCAAGCGAACTGATCATGAAAACTAAGAAAACAAACACTCTCTAATGATGAAATTGAACTCTATAACTCATCGAAAAGGCCATAAATTAACTTATTAAAACTATAATAAAAAAAATAAATACTTAATAGGTTATATATATCTTAATTTATTATTTGTTTTGTGTACTCTCTCAAAAATATTTATAAGTGCTGCATAGGGGTTGACCTAGGTCATTCTCTTAAGGAGATTTTGCAATCAATCACTCATTACTTATTATTTATTTATTTTTCATAATTTTTTTATTAATAAAATAAAATTACTATAAATGGATACTTGAGAAATGATAATGCATTAGTAAAACTAAACATACATATGCAATTAAAATACAATGAATTCAAATAGAATGAAGTTAGAATGAAATGAGACATTCCTGATAGAATTACCCAAATTAAACCTTCATTGTCTTATTTTTAGTTTCAAATTTACTTAATTAACACAATATATATTATGTATGAAAATAATACTATTCATATTATTTTTAATGTATGGTTCTCTCAATGATCACCGAGAGACCGCACAACCACCTCCTCGATCGAGGGAGAATATTGAAGAAGCAAAATCTAAACCACAGGTGGGAAGTGGAGACATAAAGGTTTCTTGACGAATTAAATAACCCTCAGAATAAATCTAAGAAAATAAGAAACATTAAGCATGAATGCTAAATTATTGGGATCATCACTGTATTACTCCTCTAGGAACTTCCTTGGGTTATCTATTCATGATCACGATCATAAGAGTTCACAGTGAAGAAGAAAACGAGGGAACAAAACAAAAGAGAGAAAGTAAAAAACTTAAATTAAAACATTAAATTTGATTAAAAAATTAAAATATAATAAAATTTAAGACTAAAATATAAAAAATGGACACTTAGAGTTCCAACACTTTGGAATGACGAAGAGACACATTTTTATAGGAAAAAGAGGTTAAATATTTGGCTCTAAAAATCATCCTATGAATGTTTTCAAATGGTATACCTATTTAATGGAAGAATTTGAAATTTATGTCTTATTGAAAGTTGTTTTTATATCTCTCATATATCTACCCATAGAAATTTAGCATCATTGGACATGTTTGTAGAGATATATATCCAATTTACTTAGGATATTTATTCTTCCCAGACCAACTGTTTGTATTCAAACTCACTTAGTAAAAATGAATTTATAGCCTTGAAAATTAAAGATTAAGGAATTTAAAATTTTATAAAATTTTCATCCAAATTTTATCTTGATCAGTGTTTAGTTTCCCCTCATTTGGACTTTTCATTTATGAGATATGGCCCAAACATAAAAACTATCCAGATCTGTGCACAATTTTCATGGCTTATCTTGTGAGCTAATTTTTGGTCCTTCAAATGATGGATTGGATTTGTGACCTGAAGAATAAAATGAAGCCCATAATGTATGAAAACATAAAAAAGAATATTTTTTCATTTTTTATCAATGAAATAAAATTTATGGCTGAAGTAAAAAATAAAAATAAAATAGTTAAAATCCAAAATAGGTCATTTTAGAAATTAAGATAAAAAATGCTTCTAAACAATAAAAATGTGACAATTTCCCTAAAAAAAATTTGGTGGAATTAAAAATTTGAAAATAAAATTAAAATAATTGAAAGTATTTTCTCTATCAGTTCCCCCACACTTAAATATTTCACTCCTTGATAATCATCTTATACCAAGGTCAAAACAAACTTTCCAAAGCATAAATGACAACACATTTCAATTACTATATCAAAGAAAATATCATGCCTTATAAATGGATAAAAATTACCTAAATCATCATAATTAATAAAAATCCATTAAATATCATGTTAATCCTCACATACATTTCATACCTACCTCTCTGAAAAATATTTCTCTCTTCACTCAAGGATTTTTTCTGTGGAGTTTTTCTCATTCCAAAGAACATGTGTGATTCCCACAGGCTTGATTTCCTCTGAATATATCAACTTAAAAGATTAAAAAATGTTCCAATCATGATGTAGTTTTCATGGTTTATTCTGAATTTGAGGGTTGGTAGGTTATAAATTGAAAAACATCAAAGGAAGAATGAGGAGGGTTAAGTTCTAAAGTGAATTAAATGCATGAAAACTGTTTTGCTAAAGAATGGTGTGCTCCTCAATCAGCTCAAAAATGATTCACCACTAAAAAATATTTCTTTTAGAAGTTCACAATTGAAATTTTAGTATCAATGATGAATTTATTTCCTATTTTATGAAATTTTTAGCATTGTTTTAACTTGAATTCCGATATAGAGTTCTCTTTAGAATCATATTTTTGAGGAAAATAGAGGAAACTTTTGATCTTCAAATATTAGTGAACACCCATCCCAAATTTGTAATGATATATTGGTACACCCATCCATATTTCAATAATAAAATTTCTTCCACTAAAGTAGTGATAAATTTGCTAATATTTTTTTCAGCTCAAACATATTCTTTAGGAAAAAAATGCATCTTATATTCACCCTCCCCCACACTTGAGTTCAAAAATAACCATGAATTTAGCTTCTAGAGAAGGTAGGAAAGGAATAAATGGATTGAAATGTGGATTCATAACAATGTATTTTATGTCTAATAGGGTCTTAATAAAGGTCAGATGAAAAGGTTGGATAGAATTAGAGTTCAATGTAAAAAGGGATTTCAAAATGGTGCCTCAATCATACTTGACACATTCCATGAACACTAACAGCTTTGAAAAAGAGAAAAACAGATAGTCTTAGATCAAAAAACTTGTCTTAAGACTCTCAAGAAAAATATTAATGTAAATAATATGTCAAAAAGGTTTATAAACCTCTCTAGTTGGGAAATATATTCAATTTAGATAGTACTAGTGCATATGAGTTTCACAATCAATAAAACTTCATCAAATGAACAAATCAGAAATCAAGAAACAAAATCCATTTAGAAATAATTTAAATAATAAAATATTCAAATCAATAAATGTTCCGAAAAAACTAAGATGGTATTATTTTTTCAAAGTATTCGATTCATCTCAATAATACAAAAAACAAACCAAAAATAAAAAAGAAAAACATGAAAAATTTAGAAAAATACATGAAAAATAAAATGGAAGAACACACAATATACCTAAGAACAGATTGATATCTATCCCTTAAACTTATTACATTTACTATACTCTTTTTAGATAAAATTAGATCAATATTTATTTACTCATAGTATTTATATTGGGTAGAAAATAAAATAAACAAAAGGAATAATATAACCTGATTTATTTTTCAGTGGCATCCTTGAGTTAAGATCCTAGATGCTACCACTTTAAAACTACAAGAAAACAAGAAAAAAAAATAATAAAAAATAAATAAAAATGAATAGAATGGGGAAATAAAATTTATAATTCTTGGTTTATACCTCTAAGAGGGTGTTAGGTTTTTACTACCATTAGTTAGATAGTTGCATTGGATTATCCCCAATTAGATGGTGGATGTGGTTTCTTTGAGATGAACCACCACATGTGACTTTTTATAGTTTCCATGAGTAGTCAATGAAAATGGATTACCCTAAAAAATATAAGAAAATTCACAAACACCAATAAAGAATAAAGATATAATTTTAAGTCCATAGTGGTAGGGAAAAGAATAAATGGGTGTTTCCTATTGACTTTTGTGGTGTCCACCTCTATATTGTATGTATGTTATTGTAGAAGAGGTAGTTGTAACACCAAATGATTTAAAAACTCTTCTTCATTGACCACCACCACTTCGTGGTCTCTTAATTTACATCTAATTCCTTCCCTATTTGCAATATATCATATAATTCAAAAAAAGATAATTAAAAAAAATTCGAATTGAATAAGATTAAAACATGATGAATCAATAAAGAAATATTCCATTTCAATTATGTAATATTAGAAACTGATCTATTTGGGAAATACCATTGGTAATTTAATCTCAATAGGTTCATCTTAATTATTTTCTTCCAAATAAATAGAGAAGTATAGAGGTTATATTTTTTCATTATCAGGTATGGGAAGATAAAATTTTAGGTTTTCTTTAACAAAGAGATTCTAAGATTCTTCCAAAAAATTTTGATCTCCCATGAGTAAATTAGCTTTCATGTGAACTTCACAGACCTCCTCGATAAATAGATGAGTGTGGGATGATGTTATTAAATCCCTTATAATCTCATTCTCACCATCCTCAGGTTCTATAACATAAAAATTGATTGGTGAAATCTCTTCCACCACTCATTTTGGTTTAGGTTTCAGATCAGGTTTGGGTTACTCTTGATATTCATGTACATATTCATCTATACATTCAATTTAGATCTCTTGGTTTTAAACTACATCACTCATCCTTTATATCCAAGCTTCAAGATCCATTTGAACTTATCATAGAACCTGATATTTTCAGTCTATGTATAATAATTTGAATTTAAATTCATCATGACCAAAGATATTTTTTAGTTTTTAAAATTTATGATTTTTTATGTTTTTTAAATAAAGGAAAAGAAAATTATTTACAAAATGTGAATAAAAATATTGAATGAAGACCACTTGTCTCCCTGGAAAAAACACCAATTTGATGAAGCATTTTTCATACATGCTCTCAAAAATATTTATAACTAAGTGGAATATAGGGGTTGACATAGGTCATTCTCTTGAGGAGATTTTGAGGTAAATAACTCACTACTTATAGTTAACTTTTTTTATAATTGTTTTTATTTATAAAATAAAATAACCATAGATGGATACTTGAGAAATGATAATGCAATACTAAAATTAAACATGCATATGAAATTCAAACACAATGAATGTAAAAAAATGAATTTAGAATGAAAGGAGACATTCCTGAGAGAATTACTCTGATTAAAGCATAATTTTATTATCTATAGTTTTAAATTTACTTGATGAACACACACTATCATATGTGTGAACATCCTCCTCTGTATATGGCTGTGAATATACGGTGCTCTCAATGATTTCTAAGAGACTACACATCCATCTCCTCGATTGAGGAATAATATTATAGTAGTGAAAGATAAAACTCAAGTGGTAAGTAGAGAAACAAAGGTTCCTTTCCCACTAATACCCCCTTGGAATAACTCTAAGAAAATAAGAAACATTAAGTACAAATGTTCAATGGCTCGGAATAAACACTAGTTTACTCCCCAAAGAACTTCCTTGGGTTAACTAATCATGATCATGAGCATAAGAGTTCATAGTGAACAAGAAAATAAGGAAAAAAGAGGGAAAGAATAATATATAATGGAGAAAACTTAAATTAAAAAATGAAATGGGATTAAAGAATGAAAATAAAATAAAATTCAAGAATAAACTACAAAAAATGGGAAACACATTGAGATTTTTATGGGATAGTTTTTTTAATTTCTTTGATGTCTTGTATTGTACAATACACCAAGAAAATATTGTACTACACAAAACAACAGACTAGCTTGAAATATATGAAAAACTATACTTGCCTTGTGTTAGACACAAGTTCGAGTTCTTTTGATAGATTTCATTTCACACAAGACCGAGTTTAAGAAAATAACTAAAAATTATTACTATACCTTATAACCTAGCCATTATAATGGAGTGTATGAATAGTATTAACTGAATTATGAAAATATTATTTACACATGAATACATAATTAATTCTTTGGTGAGTAATTAATTATAAATTAAAATAAAACCCTTTTTAAATAAAAAGAAATGTTTTTTTTTCTGAAAAACTATTTAAATGAAAATAAGTGAGTTTGTAAAATAATAAAATCACACTTGATGGATTTTATTAATAAAATATATATTTAATATATTCAATATAATGTTTAAAATTCATATTATATGTTTTTATACAAGATATAAGAATAAATTCAATTTCTCACATAAAAGAAGTATTTTTAAAAAAATGTTGTTTTTCCACCTTTTGATTGCGCACCCCTTCTAAATCTAGTTTTTAACAAATTTTTATATTAAATTTGACAAAATAAAATTATTATTTGTAAGGAGGATATAAAAATTTACTTTGGATTATTTTTTGATATTTTATTGATAAGGTTCATGCTTTGATGATTAATAATAATATAACAAAATTTTAATTGAAAAAAATTTCTTCATTGAAATAAATTATATGGTTAAATTAAATTAATGGATGTTTTTAAAGTATAAATATATTGTTTTTATTAGTTTATATAATTTAGTTCATTTTCATTAATTTTACATTGAATTTAGATGTAAAAACATTTCAATCTTTTGTAATGTTTTAACTTTTAAACCCATTTTGTCATTCGGGCAACAAGATTAATTTTAAATTAATTACTAAAAAATTATGAGTTTTTAATTTTGAAAAATAAATTCAATATTTGGAATCATCATGTCTAATTTATGTAAATATTTTTTTTGGGAATTATAAATACTAACTTCAGTAATTTTTTTTAATACGGTAAAAGGGTAAATCAGATAATTAAGGGTAAAAATAATATTATAAAATTACCATAACACTTGTAAAAATATCATTTTATTAGTGTTTTTTGAACTAAATAATCATTGGGTTGAAATGGTATCCTTTGAAAGCCAGTGGGATGAGATTAGGACATATAATGTATATTATTTAAAGAAAATTTAAATATGTCTTAATCAAATTTTATTAACTATATCTTTTTTAATATAAGGCTATACACAAGATAAATTCATCTATAAATAATAATTTTAAATATAAAATGTTTTTATTTATCATGGAAATTTATTTTTAATTTTTAGGATATAAATAATTACCTTAAAGTCTTATACAATGATGATATAGAAATTATTTAATTGATGAAAAATTAATAAAATATTTTCATTTAAAATGTTAATAACCATTAAAAGTTAAAAAAAACTTCAAATAATATTATTTTTCGAGTATATATCGACCATAATCATACAAGTGTTAAATTATTGACCATTTTTAGCCCTATGAAAAATAATATTACACTTATAATATTTTATTTAAAGTGATGTTAAAGTTATCACATTCATGTTTTAATAAATGTAAAATTATTAATCTTGTATTTTACATAATATATATTTTATTATAAATATTTTTATAAAATATAAATGATTTATATTCATCATAGTATTTTGTTTTTAATTTTTACCTGACAAATAATTATATTAAATAATTACACAAAACTAATGTAGTAATTATTTTTATTAATGGAAATATCTAATTAATGATATTAAAAATATTAAAATAAATATAATTTGGTATAATTAATATATATAATTAATTTTATATACTACCATGATCAATTAGGGATATAATAAAATATTTTTTTTCTAAGACAACAACTTATCTTGATATTTTTAAAAATACATGAAATGAATAATGTCAAAATTGACAATATTTATATTTTATCAAAATAATGTTTTATTAAATAATTTAAAATTCATAATACATTTTAAAAAATATAAAATAATTATTATATGATATAAAATGTTTTAAAATGTTCATTTATGGTCTAATTGACATCAAATAAATAAGAATTACACTATTTTAATACTAAATAATTTGATACGTTAGTTAAAATTAAAATAGGATAACTAATGGTTAATTAAAATGATCAGGTTTAAATTGATAGGAAAAATAGTATAGAATTTATTGGTTAATGAGATTACAAACTCATCTCATATAATCTTATAAAATATGAATTTTTTTATGATTTTGAATGGGGTTTTATTTTATTATAAAATAATATTTTTCGAGATTCCAAAAGTGTCCATCACCTCAATTATAAAAGGGCACCTCCTCCCACACTTATTCACTTAACCTTGAGCATTTAATCTTGTATTTACCCTGACCATTTACATTATCAACTTCCCTAGTTACATTATATAGGTTCTGGTCATCTCAAAACACAAACTCTAGTACCATTAAGAGGAAATCTTGAGGGAGCTCATTGGAGAAGAGGTAATCTCCTCTACCGATTCTTTCAAACTTATTTCTTCTTTTACTTACTCTTAATGAGTTATTTAAATTATAATGTAATAAATAAATTATTACTTATATGGAGTTATGCTATTTTTATTATGTAACAACCATATTCCACCTTCTATCCATCCTAAGAAAAATGGAATCACCACGTGTGCATACATATGAGCAAACGTCTCCACGCCATAATGTAATCTATTTTTCACCACCACCTCACCTGCATGTTTATAATGATTTAAAAAATAATTATATATGATTATTATAACATTATATATATTATGGATCAAATTATATACCATCCACTTCAATACCATTTCACAATTATGAGAATGATATCGTCTCTCGTGCATACATACGACCTACCATCTCCACAATGCAATGCCATTCATTCTACATGATATATGTTAACGAATGATTATATAAATGAATAGAATGAATAAATATGAAATATATTATATTAATATCATTTTTAAATGATATAACTATAAACTAATAAGTATAATCATAACTTATTAGACAAAACATGCAAAAGAAAATGAAGTAATTAATACCCAAATAATGAGTAATAATGAAATGCTATTGACAAATGGATGATAATATGATCATATAATATATTATAAAAATTACTATTATTATGTAATAATTAAATGACATTATTTAAATAATTATAATGGAGGTTTGGATAAATAAAAATGGTATCGGACCTAAGTAAAGGTATAATTTTGCAATCTCTTTATTATCAGAGATTGTTTATACATAAGTATTTGCTGAGGTATATTTATCATCCATATCTGTGTTTTCTAAATATGTATTAAAAAATAACCTTTATACTATTCTACAATTTTTTAAATTCAATTTCACCCACTTCTAAATTTTTATTAAATTGTATGACATGAATATTTTTTCATTTTTGATACAATGTACTTTTTGACTAATCTAATAAAAATATGAGAACAATTTTTTCTTTTAACTTATACAACATGAATAGATTTTTATGTTTTCATAATGCCTTATTTACATGAAGCTTCCTTTACAAGATTTAAAGGTTATTTTAAAAGAAATTCTTTTCTTTTAAAATTTCATGGCATTTTGAAAAAAGAAAACGTTTTTGAAGAAGAAAGGATATTTTTCTCAAGAATTAATTTCAAGTGTTTTATCAAAATTATTTTCCATATAAGATGGAATTATTTAATAGGGTTACATTTCAAGTATAATATCCCTATTATTCCAATGGTTTGACTATTTTTATGTTGTAATACTATTTATAAAATACATTTGTTTTATATTGAGTATGTTATGATGGAATGATGTTTAAGAAACTCATTTTATTCCTTGGGTTATGCTATGATGAATGATTATGTTTTTTGTGGTTCATGTAAGAATGATTTCATTATGAGATGGGTGGGACCTATATCTCCCTCCAATGCATTGTGTAAAGATTTTTATCTCATAAGATAGATATGAGTGGAATGGGAAATGATCTCGATTCATTAATATAGGGTTGGAATGGTAAGTAAACCCAGTTTAGTAATACAAGGATAGAATGATAAATAAACCTAGTTCAGTAACATAGGGTTGGAATTAAGAGTGAACTCTATTTACTAAGTACTTTTACCACTATGATTGTCTTGGTAATGAGCGTTGGCTAATATTGAAATTATCTTCTATGCTTATGTGTTTTCCACAATTCCATGTTTTATACCAATAATATTTTCTCATGGCTCATGTTCCTTTATGATTTATGCCTTATGAACTACCAAGATTTATTTCATGACCTAAAATTTTGATATATGTTATAAATTTTATGATATTAAAAAGTTATGTTCATGTTTTTATATTCTTATGTAAATGTTGTGTTTGATATTTACCTTATTTACCCTTACTGAGCATCTAAGATCACCCTTTTCATATTATTTCCTTTCCACAAGAAATAAAGAAAGGTTTTAGGTAAAAAAAATAAGGTTGAAGTTTTTATCGAAGACGCTGAATAAATTTCACAAAATTAGAAGAATGTGTTCCTAGTTTCCAAAGGCAATAAACTAATTTGGTCATTAGGCATCTGTTTGTGTAATATATTATGTATTCCACAAAGTTAATGTAATTTACATGTACATAAAGCCTGAGAAGTCTAACTATATGATTAGAGTTGGTATCAGAAAAAAGGATGTGAAAACTTTAGTGAAAAAAGGATGTGAAAACATAGAGATATTTCTAAGGATATGTCTAAGGATGTCCCTAAGGATAAGTCTAACTATATGTTACAATCATAGAATTTTGGTAACAATCATGAATAACCTAGTATTAAAACTATAGTTTCATATATTGAAATATGATAAGTAATTTCTTATGGTTATATGATTTTCATCTATGATAATTGTTTCTCAAACTTTTATTTATGGTCTTAGTCAATAGACGGAACTAGATAGAACATGATTAACATTTAATTTTTTAGATGTGGAATGTATGTGAATTATGAAAATTGATTTCCTAGGTGGAAATCTCATGAAGAGAATCATGAAGGTGGTATGAGTATTGGTTATAATACTAATGATAAATAGATTGTAAATGACATGTGAAAGGTATGGGATGTTCTAGAATTATTTTTTACATTAAACCTAATAATCCTAGTTTGATTAAGGTTGAGAAACCTTAAGGAATGATTCATATTTTCGTAAAGACTAAAATGATGTATCTTGAGTAGCTGTTTAAGAAAAAAGTTAGATGATTGTGGTGTATATATTTCAGAATTCAAAGATTATGTTATATGAATCATGAAATATATAAGTGTTTTTAGTATAAGTACTTCATTAAGGGTTGGAAAGGATATGTTGAATAGTTCTGAAGACCTAGAAAAGTGATTTAAGGGTAAGGTGATATATTTGGAGAAACACATGATTAAGGGAAATATTACTGTTAATATGTCCCTTGTGTTAAGATAATGATGTTTGGATAAAGATATGTTGGATATGAATTGGTAAATTAGATGATGCTATTTTCCTAGGAACTAATTATGGATTTTGTTGTCAAGATTGTTATAATATCATGGATAAAGTATACAAATTTTTGGGACTTAAGAAATATGTCCAATAATATTTAGAGTAAGGAAACATGCATGTTTTCAACAAGGATATATGGTAATTCAGGTGATTACCATGACTCAAGAAAATACATGATGAAGGTGTTCACATATTTTGAATGTGACCAAAAATAAATATTATATAACATATGAGGGATAAATTTTATACCGATTTAGTGAAACTCATTCTAATGTTTTAGATTTTCAACTTTCATACGGACTGTAAGGTTATCAATTTATGGAAAGTTTAAGTTAAACTTTAGATTAATTTTGTTAGAATAAAGTATTATCTCACCATATGTGGACATATGCATATTTGATAACTTGTTCTATCCTTTTATTCATGATAAATATAGATGGAATGACCCATCATTCTATTTATAGATCTCATGATCTGCTAATGATTCAGGAGTAATAAATTCAACTTCATTTTTTGGAATAAGAGATGGAGTGGAAATTAATCAAGGCACAACAAAAGTGTTAGATTGTTTTGAAATCAACTAAGTATATCTTCTCATGAAAATTATTTGACATTAAGAAAAGGGATCATTATGTAAAAGGGTGTCCAAATATCACCATTTTTGATTATATCAATGACCCATTTCATGCTTCTTTAGTTTATGGTTTTATGATTGTTAAATTTCTATGGATCACCTGCTTTATTATGATCAAAAATATTTATCAATCTATATGATTATTTATGCTTTTCCTCTATGCTCAAATCTTCACCAATGTTCCCCGAAATAGAAACCTAGTTATGAGTTATGTTGGGTAACTGTTATTTTTCTAAAATTCCTTTTTAAAAGTAATATTTATTATTCACTTTTACGATGTGGGTTTCTATGGAATAAACTTTCAATTATTAATCCTTTTATAACCCAGATTAATTTTGAGGGTTAAATTCCTTTTAATAGGGGTAGAATGTAAAACCCTAAGATTTTAATGAGATAGTTTTTTTTAATTTCTTTGATGTCTTGTGTTGTACGCTACAACAAGATAATATTGTGCTACACAGAAAACCATATTATCTTACAGTATATGCAACACTATGCTTTTCTTTTTTTACACACAAGTTTGAGTTCTTTTGATATATTTCATTTCAAGAAAGATTGAGTTTAAGCGAACAACTAAATATTATTATGATACCTTTTAACCTAGCCATTATAATGGAGGGTATGAAATTTATTAACTAAATTATGAAAATATTATTTTTACATGCATATATAATTAATTCTCTGGTGATAAATTAATTATAAACTTAAATAAAATCATTTTTAAGTAAAAGGAAATGTTTTTTTGAAAATACATTTAAATGAAAATAAGTGAGTTTATAAAATAATAAAATCAATTTTTATAGATTTTACTAATTAAATATATATTTAATATATTAAATATAATATTTAAAATCCATCTTATATTTTTTCTATACATGATACAAGAACAAATTCAATTTTTTAGATAAAAAAGGTATTTTTTAAAAAAATGCAGTTTTCCACCTTTTGATGGAGTGCCTATTTAAAATCTATTTTTAACACCTTTTTATATTATATTTTACAAAATAAATTTTTATTTGGAAGTGGGATATATAAATTCACTTTGGATTATTTTTTTTATATTTTTCTGATAATTTTCATGTTTTGATGAATAGTAAAAATATACTAAATTTTAATTGAAAACAACTTTTTTCATCAAAATAAATTATATAATTAAATTATATTAGTAAATTGTTTTAAATTATAAATAGATTATATTTTTATCATTTAATATAATATAGGTCATTGGCATTAATTTTACATTGAATTTTGATGTAAAAACATTTCAATCTTTTGCAATATTTTAACTTTTAAACCTGTTTTCCCATTCTGATAACGGTATCAATTTTAAATTAAATATAGAAACTTATGTGTTTTGAATTTTTGAAAATATATTTTATATTTTCAATCAATGTGTCCAAATTATGTAAATAGATTTCTTTTATTTTTTGGCATTATGAATAGTAACTTTAATAATTGTTATTAATACAATAAAAGAGTAAATTGGGTAATTAAGGGTACAAATAATATTATAAAATTACCCTAACACTTTTCCTAATATAATTGGATGAGTTTATTTCAATATAAATCATCCTTGGGTAGAAATGGTGTCATTTGGAATCCACTTGGATGAGATTAGAACATTTAATTTATTTTATTTGAAGATAAGTTAAAAATGTCTTACTCCAATTTTAATAAATATATCATTTTTAATATAGGTTTATACAAAAGATAAGTTCAACAGTAAATACTCATTTGAAAGATAAGATGGTTTTATTTATCATTGTAATTTATTTTTAATTTTTAGAATATAAATAATTACCTTAAAGTCTTATACAACGATGATGCATAAATTATTTAATTGATGAAAAATCAATAAAATAATTTAAATTAAACTAATAATAACCATTAAAAGACCAAAAAACTTGACAAAATATTATTTTTCGATTATATATCTACCATAGTAATCCAAGGGTAGAATTATTTACCATTTTAAGCCACATGAAAATGATTATGACACTTATAATATTTTATTTAAAGTGATGTTAAAGTTCTCACATTCATGTTTTAATAAATATAATATTTTTACTGTAATATTTTACAAAATATATATTTGAGTATAAGTATTTTTATAAAATATAAATTATTTATATTTTTCATAGAATTTTATTTTTAAATTTTTACCCAACAAATAAGTATATTAAATAATTACACAAAACAGATGTCGTAATTATTTTATTAATGGAAATATCAAATTGATGCTATTAAAAATATTAAAATAAATATAATTTGGACAATTTATATATCAAAAAATCTTTCAAGGTTCCCTTTACCCTTTATGTATATCATAAAATATTTTTTGATGATAACACTTGTCTTGGTATTTTTAAAAATCCATGAAATGAATAGTGTCAAAATTGACACTATGGATATTTTGTCAAAATAATGTTTTATTAAATTATTTAAAAATAATAATAAATTTTTAAAAATATAAAATAATTATTATATGGTCTAAAATGTTATAAATTGTTCATTTATTATCTAATTGACATCAAATAAATAAATATTATACAATTTTATTATTGAATAATTTGTTACCTTAGTTTAAATTAAAATGGAATAACTAAGGGTTAATTAAAATGATAATGTTTAAATTGATAGTAAAACTTGTCTAAAATTAATTAGTTTAGGAGATTAAAAAATTATCTCATCTCATCTTTAAAAATATGACATTTTTGAATATTTTTATTGTCTTTGATTTTATTATAAAATAATATTTTTAGAGATTCTAAAAGTACCCATCACCTCAATTATAAAAGGGAACCTCCTCTCTCACTTATTCACTTCACATTGAGCATTAAATAATGGATTTATACTGAATATTTCCTTTATTAACTTCCCTAGTTACATTATATTGGTTATTTTACTCTCAAAATACCAACTCTAGTTTTTTTAAGAGGAGATCTAGAGGGAACTTGTCGAAGAAGAAGTAATCCTCTCTACCAATTCTTTCAAAATTATTTCTTATTATACTCCCTTTCATGAGTTGTTTCAAATATAAAGTAGTAACTAAATTATAAATTATATTCGGAGATGTTATTATGATTATGGAACAACCATATTCCACCTTCTATCCATCCTATGAAAAATGAAATCACCACGCATGCGTACATACGACCTACCATCTCCACACTGTGGTGTAATCTTTTTTTCAACACTACATTACTTGGATGGGTATAATGATGGAAATAATTACTATATTTAATTATTATAACATGATATTTATTTTGGAATAAAATTTAAAACATCAAATTCCATACCATTTCACAATTATGGGGATGATATCGTCGCTCGTGCATATATACAGCCTACCGTCTCCACAATGTGATGTGATTAATTCTACAATATATTCATTAAATAATGATTATATAAATGTATATAATGAATAAATATGATATATATTATAATATTATAATTTTTTAAATGATATAACTATATCCTAATAAGGATAATCAAAACTTATTCAACAAAACACGCATAAGAAAATGAATCAATTAGTATTGGAATAATGAGTAATAATGAAATGTTATAAAGAAATGGATGATAATATAAACATATATGATATCAAATAAATCACTATGATTCTATAATTAGTCAATGAAATTATTTAAATCATTATATAGGAGGTTCAAATACATACAAAGGATATCAGGCCTATGATAAGGGATAATTTCACAATCTCATTATCATCTGTGATTGTTTATACATAAGTATTTATTAGGGTATATTTATAATCAATCTCTATGTTTCCTAAATATATATTTCAAAATATTATTTATAATATTTTACAATTTTTTAAATTCAATTTTACCCATTGGTTAATTTTTATTAAATGGTATGAAAGGAATATTTTTTCATTTTCGATAAGAGGTAGTGTTTGACTTATCTGACAAAAGTATGAGAAATTTTTTATTTTGAAATTATATTGAATGAATGGGTTTTTAAATTTTCTTAATAACTTATTTAACTGAATATTACTTTACAAGAGTTCAAGTTTATCTTCAAATAAATTTTTTCGTTTTAAAACTTCATAGCATTTTGAGAAAAGAAAATGTTTTTGAAAAAGAGAGGATATTTTCCTCAAGAGTTAATTTCAAGTGTTCTATCAACATTATGTTCCATATAAGATGAAATTATTTAATAGGGTTATGTTTCAAGTATATTATCCCTATTATTCCTATGGATTGATTATGATTATTCTATAATGATATTTATAAAATCCATTTGTTTTACATGGAATATGTTATGATGGAATGATGTTTAAGAAACCTATTTTATTCCTTGTGTTATGCTATGATAAATGATTTATGTTTTTGTGGAACACATAACAAAGATTTCATTATAATATGGGTGAGACCTATATCTCCCTCTAATGCATTGAGTAAAGATTTATATCTCATGAGATAGATTGGACTAGAATGAGAAATGATTTTTGTTCAGTAATATAGGGATAGAATGGTATGCAAAACTAGTTCATTTATATAGGGTTGGAAGAGTAAGTAAACTTGGTTCAATAATACAGGGCTAGAATGATGAGTGAACTTGGTTGAGTAAGGACTTTTTCCACTATGATGGTTTTTTCAATGAGTATTGGATAACATGTAAATGATTTTCTATGCTTATGTGTTTTTCATAATTCTATGTTTTATGCTAATGATATTTTCTCAGAGCCCATGTTTTTTTATGATTTATGCATTATGAAATTCCAATATTTATTTCATTACTCAAGATTTTGATATATGTTATACATGGTATGATTTTAAAAAGTTATGTTTGTGTTTTTTACATTTTTATGTTCATGTTTTGTTTGATATTTTCCATGTTTACCCTTAATGAGCATCTGAGATCACCATTTTCATATTATTTTTTCTCCCTAGGATATAAATAATTGTTTTAGGTAGGAATACTAAATAGGAAGATCTTTATCAAAGTTTTTGAAGACCTTTCAACAAATTAGAAGAATGTGTTCGTAGTTTCCAAAGGCACTAAACTAATATAATCTTTGGGAATATGTTAATGTAATGTTTTATGTATTCTAAAAAATTAATTTAATTTCTATTTACTTCAATCATGGTTCATTATAAAATGGACACGAAGAGTTCCAACCCTTTTTAATGAAGAATAAACACATTTTTATAGGAAAAAGAGGTGAATTTGTTTCTCCAAAATCATCCTATTAATGTTTGCGCATGATAAACCCATTTAATTGATTAATTGGAAATTAGTGTCTTATTTAAAGTTTTTAATATATCTCTACTATGTATACCCACAAAATTTTATATTTATTGGATTATTTTGGAGATAGATATACCCAATTTACTTTGGATATTGATTTTGTCTAGGCTGACTGTTCGTATTCCAATTTACCAAGTTCCAACACATTTATGGCCATGAAAATGAAGGATTAATGCGTGAAAAAATTTATAAAAGTTGTTCCCAATTATTTTATATTTATCCATGTTTAATTTAAGATTATTTTTACCATAAATTAAATATATATGTTCCCAACATAAAAAACTTCTAGATCTATGCACAGTTTTTGAGGCCTGCCTTGTGAGCTTATTTTGGTCCTTCAAATGATGGATTGATCTTTGAAACCTGAAGACTAAAATGAATCCCAACAACTATAGAATCCCAAAAAATAATAATTTTTCAATTTTTATCATTGAAGAAAAATTTATGGCCAAAATATTGAATAAGAAATAAAACAGTTAAAATAAAAAATAAGCTATTTTAGAAATTAATCTAAAAAATGCTTCTAAATCATAAAATGTGACAATTTCACTAAAAATAACACTTTTATGGGATTAAAAAATTTAAATTAAAAATAAAATATTTGATATGTCATTAATTAATTAATTTAATTTTATTATCCATGATATTAAAGTAAATAAAGCACCTAGATATAAAATAAGAGGATTCTCGAACCGAACTCCATTTCCTTGGGTTTTATCTCTTTCACTACATTTTTAGTATAAATTTTCTTTTAATGTTACTTAAATATCATTTATTTATCATTACCTTATATTTTTTTTGGATATCCATTCTTCTAATATGATTTTATGAAAAATGAAATGATATCTCCAAAAGAACTCTTCCTTCTAAAAACACATCTTTTACTTCTCATGAGATTGATTCTTATTCACTAAAGATTTATTATTCTTATATGAATTATGTTATTACCTATTTATTTTTGGAAACTCAATGTTTTTTCATGAATGAATTATTTTTGAAATGAAACCCATTCCTTTCCATGGGGTATTTTATGTTCAAGATTGATATACATTCTATATGGCATGCATGATTATGTAAATGTTATGATGTGATGGGTGTGTCCAGAATTATATAGAGCATGTAAATGTTATAATGTGATGGGTGTTCCAAGAATTATATAGTTATCCAATTCATTGGGTAATGTGTATTATCTCATGAGATAACATGAAATATATATGAAAATGATGCTAGCATTGTTCACCAATAGGTGTGGTAGTTGACCACTAAGACTTGATGTTTTATTTTTATACATTTCCACATTACATACCTTTATCTAATTCTTACCATCATGTATATAATGATGATTATTATGCTCACTCCATTTTATATTGATCCATATTCTAATCTATCCTCTTACTGGGCTTTTAGATCACCCATTTCTTTGTTGTATATCCTCGGGTGATTACTTGTATTAAGGAGAACATGAGGGACACTAAAAATCTATAAATGAAAGAATAAAATAAATATATTTGTTTTATTAAACAAAAGTAATGTATATTACTAATTTTACCAATACACTAAACCTTTGTATCCCTTGTGTAATGATTTTATGTTTTTTATCTTTAAAATGATGTAATAATCAAGTAATAAAAGTAGTGTCACTATAGTTGGCATAAGAGAATAGTTTAGTTAATTTTGGAATTAGGATTAGAGAACCAAATTGAAACTCATTACTATAAGAATAAGTATAAGTAAGCATATGAGAATATTTGTTTTAGAAAATTAAAAACATAGGGATCTCACAAGACATGCCTATATTGTTTTTAAAAAAATAATAAATTATTCATTCATGACTTTTTGATTTATGTTTTGTTCAAACATTCTCTATTTTAGAAAATGGTGGGAACCTGAAGAAACCAGGGAAATAACTCTTCTGAGGGATAATACAATGATTTCCTAAATGACATCCCTAATAACATGGGAGGTGGAATTCAAAATTTCCTGGCGATTCTTATCCAGCTATCTCAGACTATGAAAAAAACCTGAATAATGTGGAATATCCACCTTTACCTAAGAGGGAACAATTGGATATTGAGTTTTTATGTGGAAACAACCACCAACATTTGATTGATATTCCGATATAATAGTTATAGAATAGTGGGTTAACTCAATGGAGAAGATCTTTTCTTTACTTCGATGTTATGAGATGAAGAAGGTGACTATAGACATTTTTCATCTATATAGAGAGTCCGATCAATGGTGGGCATTGATTAAGAACACCAAGATGAATTTCAAAATTGAAGAGATGGAGTGGGAAGAATTTAAGATAATGTATCTTAAAAATTATTTCCCTCTAACTCTTTGTACCAATATAGAGAGAGAATTCATAGTGATGAAGAAAAAAGAAGGTGAATCTTTTATGATGTATGAAGAAAATTTCACAAGGCTTGTAAGGTAAGCCTTAGGTTTTGTTATCGACAATGATAGAAAAAATAGATAGATTCTTTAGTGGTTTAAAACCACATCTTCGAAAGACTCTATAGATTCAATACATTGGGAGTTATGAAGAGGTTGTTCAATGTGTTATCAAAGTGGAGATAGAGTTTGGAGAATGGACCTATGGCTATGGTGATAAGAAACAAAATATGGAATTTCAAGCTTGAGGATCTAATGATAAAGGTGGAAGGAAAACTCAACCACTCACATGTAAAAAATGTGGGAATAAGAATCATGGGAATTGCCTCCAAGGGATGGGGAAATGCTATAATTGTGGGAGAGAAGTCCACCATGCACATGAATTTCAAAGATACATAAAGAATCTAGTAGATATGATGAAGGAATGGAGAGTACCACCCATGGTTCAATGCATCAACTATAGGGAGAAAGGGAACTATGCAATCTAGTGCACTAAATGAGGGTAATCAGTGTCATAAACAACTAAATCCAAAGGATTAAGGGAAGGATTATTCCATACCTACTTCTAAATTTGAGCAAGAAAATGAAGTCATACAAGGTACACTTCCTAGTCACTCAAGAATAGAAAAATTCTTATTGGATTTTGGTTCTATACATTCCTTTATATCTTGTAAGGTTTCTAGAATGATTTAATCGAATCCTAGAAACCTTAAAGTAGAGATATATATAAAAAATTATAGCAGTGCAATAATTTTAACCCAATTGTTGGAATAATCTCCTATTGGAATATGAAGGAATATTTTTCCAGTGAATCTCATGATAATTCCCTTGGTGGAATTCAAATCTATTCTGAGGATGGATTGACTCTCATTATATAGAGAACAAAACAGCTGTCATGAAAAGGAAATATATTTTCATATTACAAACCATACCATGATGCACTATAAATTCAAGTAAGATCACAATTTTACTTTCTAAAATCTTTCAATGGTGTGGGTTTTCATTACATCTAAAGAACCATTCCTTGCTCAAATGGTTGAGTCAAAAAAAGGTGTCAACCTAGGGGAAATTCCCATTGTGAGGGAATACAATGATGTATTTCCCAATTATTTATACATACTTCCCCTAGATTATGAGGTAGAGTTATCAATATAACTCACACCAAGAGCTACTCTAATCTCAAAATTTCCCTATAGGATGACCTCTATTGAATTGGATGAGTTAAAGAAGCAGCTGCAAGAGCATTTGGACAAAGGGTTCATATGCCCTAATTCATCACCATGGGGTGCTCTAGTGAACTTTGTGAAGAGAAAGGATGAATACATGTGTAATTCATTGACTACCATGATCTCAAAAAGATCTCCATAAAGAAAAAATATCCTCTTCTAAAGATTGATGAATTGTTCAATTAGCTTTGAGGAGCTCAATACTTCGTAAAGGTGGATCTTCATTCTGGATATCATTAGCTAAAGGTGAAGAAGTAAGATATTCATAAGACTACTTTTAGCACAAGGTATGGTCACTATGAGATTCTATTTATTACCATTTGACTTAATAATTCCCATATAATATTCTTGTATTTTAGGAATATAGTCTTTATACACTACCTTAACAAATGTATGTCAGTGTTTATCAATGATATTCTCATCTACTCCAAGATTAAGGAGGATCATGAAAAATATAAAAGGATTATTCTGGTGACATTAAAGAAGGATAAATTGTATTCCAAGTTCATCAAGTGTGACTTTTAGATACATCAAGTCACATTACTGGGATACATGATCACAGGTGAGGGAATTTATGTGGACCATTCAAAAACAAAGGTGATTAAGGAATAGCCCAGACCCTCTAGTGTCATGAAAATCTAAAGTTTTCTTGGATTAGTAGGGTAATAGCAATGTTTTGTGAGAAATTTCTCATGATTTTATAGCTCAATAACAAATTTAACAAGGAAAGGGGTAATGTATGTTTGGATGGAAGAATGTGAGGAAAGATTCAAGGAGGTAAAGAGGAGGCTGATCACTGCACCTGTACTCACATTGCCTACAAGTGGTGAAAATTTTGTGATATAAATTGATGATTAAAAGAAAGTATTGGGTTGTGTACTCATGAAAAATGATAAATTTATATCCTATGCCTCATATAAGTGTAAAATCCCTAAGAAAAAAAATACCCAATACATGATCTAGAGCCAACAGCTGTGATTTTTTACTTGAAAATTCAACAGGACAACATATATGATGAGAAGTGTGGCATATATACTGATCAAAATAGTATAAAGTATATATTCACATAGAAATATCTGAACATGTGTCAAAGGAAATGGTTATAGTTAATCAAAGACTATGATTTTTCAATTCACTACCACCCAGGAAAGACAAATAGGGTAAAAAATTCTCTTAGTAGAAAAGAACTTGCTACTCTATCCATGATGTAGATTGAGAAAGACCCTATATTCTTAGATATACAAAGGATGGATTTGGAAATAATAATGTTATAGAATACATACTACATTGACCAAATGATTTCCCAAACATATATCCAAGATAAGATCAAGGAGGCACAAAGGAATGATATGGAGCTTCAAAAAAAGGTGGATGCAGTAAAGGATGGGAAGCTGAAAGAGTTCCATATTGATGATGATGGTGTGATTTCATTTGGAACAAGGATTAGTGTGACTTTATCACATAAGATACATAAATAGCTATTGGATAATGCACATAACTCAAATTTCTCTATCTATCCAAGGAGTACCAAGATGTACCGTGATCTCTGTGAACACTTCTTATGGGACAACATGAAGAAGAAGATTGAAGAGTATATCTCAAGGTGATTAATATGTTAGTAAGTTAAATCAAAGTGCTAAAAGTCTAAAAGGATGATGCAACCATTGTCTATACCCATGTGTAAATGGGAGAATGTCACCATGGACTTCATCACTGGTCTCCCAAAATCATCCAAAGGAAATAATGCGATATGGGTTGTGGTGGATTGACTAACCAAGACTGCCCACTTTATTTCTATTTGGAATGATATCTCACATGAAAAAATTTACAAGATATATTTGAAGGAAGTGGTGAGGATGAATGGGGTTACACTTTCTATTATCTCTTATCATGACCCTAGGTTCACATCTAAATTCTGGATAAGTCGTCAATATTCTTTGATTATTTAATTGAATTTCAGCATGACCTATCACCCCAAACTAATGGCTAATATGAAAGGAATATCCAGACACGTAAATGCATGCTAATAGCCTTCTCAATGGATTTCAAAGGAGGATGGGATCAACATCTCCCATTGGTTGAATTCTCATACAACAAAAGCTTCCACTCGACTATTCAGATGGTTCCATCTAAAGCTCTATATGGAAAGTGATATAGAACTCTAATCTATTGGGATGAATTTGGAGTATGAAAGCTACTTGGACCTGATCTTGTGAAAGAGATGATAGATAAGATTCAATACATCCAGTAGCACATAAAATCTACCCAGAGCCAGAAAAAGAGGTATGCTAACAAACATTGAAGGGACTTGGAGTTTGATGTTGGAGATAAAGTCTTCCTTCTAATATCCCCATGGAAGAGAGTCACGTAGTTTTGAATGAAATGGAAACTAAGACTAAATTAGATTAGTCCCTTTGATATACTTGATCTTATTGTAGATTTGGCCTATCGACTTACACTTACACCAAGTATGGCTCAAATTTATGACATGTTCCATGTTTCTCTCCTAAGTAAGTACATACCAGATCCCTCGCATGTACTGAACATAGATGTGGTATAACTAGAATATGATCTCTCTTATGGGGGGAAACTGATAAATATTCTGGACCAGAGAGATAAGTTTATATGCAACAAGACAACCAACCTTTTCAAATTGTTGTGGAGGAACCAAAAGTATGAAAAGAGACATGGTAACTAGAGGAGGTGATGAAGGATAATCTCCTTTACCTATTTTGGTAAAACAAAATTTTGAGGGTGAAATTTCAATGGGGGGTGGGAATGTAATGATCCAAAATTTTATCAATGGAATTATTTCCATTATTATAATTACTTTATGTGGTACAAAACACATAAATATCATGTAGAGCCCAATAAAAGCTATATTATAATTAATAAAGAACCTAATAAGTGATATTCATAGAAATTAAGGAACCTATACCAATGGAACAATAACTTGATATTTAGAATAGTAACTTGACCATTAGGAATAGTAATACATCAAATATAATAGGTAACTCACCTATTAAAGCATAAATAAAATCTAGACATCTTATAAATGAAAATATGATATAATCATATCATATTATAAGTAAATAAATGTTTTAAAAATGATAAATTAAGTGTTGGTTTTTTTATAAAACATAAATGTTTATTACCTATTTTTTAATTAATATAATGATTTAAAATAAAATTTATTTTCCCAAAATGGATTCATAAATTAATATATTTATTTCTTATTATTGTAAGATAATTTTATGATACCTTCATTAATTTTATAAAAGTGTCACAAAATCAGTTATAATTTTAAAATTAGTATTTTTCAAATAAATGATAGTTTTAATTAAAAATTAAATTTATAATATTTATAGAATTATTTTCATAAAATTTATTCCATTTTTAAATTATATACATCAAAAAATGGACAGGATTAATTTTTTGGGATTTTTCTAAAATACTAAAATTTTCAGTGAATAGTAAAATTCGATAAATTATGATAAAAGCTAAATATATGAATTATTGAATCATGGAGGATTTATTTCTAATGCAATACCATGATCTCAAAATATAATTCATTATATTTATATATTTAGTGATAATTGTCAAACTATTCATAGTCTTGAGCTAAAATAATAAACCAATAAATAAAATAATGAGAAAACACCCCCCCTCATCCCCTATAAATACCACCCTAACCACCTCTTCGCCTCACACATTCCAAGACTTTAAGATTGTTCCATTTCTGCCCAATAATATTACAAATACCCTCTACAATTTCAAGTATTCCTTGGTCTCATCAAAATACCAAACCCTTTTCCCTAAGGAGTATCTGAATGAGGTTAAATTCAAGAGGTAAAATCCTCTTTCTTTTTCTTTTTAATTTCTTATTGATTTAATTTATTTTTTATCCTATCCTAACCTCAAAATAACCAAGTGGAATGATAGATACATTATATTTTATATAATTTAATTTTATTATGTTAATGGAATAATCCATCTTCAAATCTCTTTCCTATTCCTTTTATTCAAAAAAATGAAAATATCATCTGTGGTGTGTCAATTTACCGCCACCGTGGGCAATGCATTTTTATTTTTCTCTACCTCCTTAAAGGATGGTTATAAAACCATTAATATGGTTAAATAATATTTTTTATTCATATTATAAGTTATATAATGTCCTGGAACCAATATATAAACATAATTTTAAATAAAATGATTTAAGCTGATAATGGTTGTAAAACCCACCAAAATAAATAAAATCATTTTAATTCATATTATATCTAATAAATCATCCTCATAACATATAAATAAAATATATATAAGACAAATTAAACTTATTTATGTTCATTATTAACCTATAATTTCAATTCTTTAGAATCATTCTCTTTATACATGAACTTCCATAATTATAAACTATCGAACCAATCATGAAAATGAAGAAAACGAACACTCTCGAATGATGAAATTGAAATCTGTAACTCATCAAAAAGGAAAAAATGGACTTAATAAAACTATAATAAATAAAATATATGTAGAAAAGGTTCTTTATTATTTAATTAATTGATTTATTTTTATTATCCAATATATTAAAGTGAAGGAAACACTCTGACATAAGGTAAGAGGATTCTTGAACCTAACTCAATTTCCTTTGGGTTTACCTCTTTCACTCTGTTTTCTATATGAATGTTCCTTTAATGTTCTTTAAATATAATTTCATTATCCTTAAATTATATTTTCTAGGACATAAATTCTCACAATATGATTTTATGTAAAATGTAAAGATTTTTGCAAAATAACTCTTCCTTCTAAAAACACATCTTTTACTTCTCATGAGATTTCTTCTTATTCACTGATTATTGATGATTATTATACCAAGTATGCTATTAAATTTTTATTTTGGGAACCCTACAATTTATTCATAAATTAATTATTTATGAAATTAAACCCATTCCTCTCCATGGGTTATTTTATATTTAAGATTGATATACGTTCTAAGTGGGATACATGATTATGTAAATGCTATGACATGATGGGTGTGCCCAGAATTATACAGTGCATGTAAAATTTATGACATGATGGGTGATCCAAGAATTATATATCACTCCAATTAATTGGGTAATGTGATGTATCTCATGAGATAAAGTGAAATATGCGTGAAAAAGAAGCTAGCTTTTTCACAACTATGTGTGGTGGTTGACCACTAAGACATGATGTTTCATTTTTATGCATTTCCACATTCCATGCCTTTATCTAATGATTTATATGATGAATATGATGATGATTTTATGATGATTATTATGGCCACCCCATGTTATATTGATCCATGTTATTATCTATCCTCTTACTAGGACTTTATCTCACCCCTTTCATTATTGTATATCCTCAGGCGATTACTTGTACTAAGGAGAACATGAGGGCCACTTGGAGGCTAGAGAAGAAAGAATTAAAGAATTTTTTTAATTTTATTATAAATAAAGTGATCCATATTCTTAATTTTAATAATACACTAAACCTTTGTATCATATTTATGTAACTCTTTTATGTTTTTATCTTTAAAATGATGTAATAATCATGTAAGAAAAGTTGGGTCACTATAGGGAATCCTACTAAGTTTATACTCACCCGCTTCTTGGGAACATCAATGAATTTATAAATGTTTTCTATTGAAATATATGAAAAGGTAAGGTATCATATTTATCTGATGATGCATCTTGATACCATGGTCATGGCATGTGGAGTCTAAAATTAGAGGTAGTGCATGTGTTACTTTAGATGAAGATCATTTAGCATCCTTGGGTTGTGTTGTGTTTTAGTTCATCTCAATGATGTATTTTATTTATATTGGTAATATGATATTATTTTTTACTATTGGTTACACCATTGGTTTGTTTTTTTATTCATGCATCATATAGGATGATTTTATGTTTATTATTTATTCTTGTATGATTTTTTATCTTTAAAAGGGAAATCCACTTTAAAGCCCTTGGTATTTATTACCAACCTTTTGTGTCATGGGGATGTCTCCTAAGTCTCATAACACCACTGTCACTTATAAATCCATTTATGAGAGGTGGTATGTTATATTTAGTATATATTTGAAGGAGTTAGAAGAAGAAATAAAATAGAAAGAATTTGGTTAATACTTGTACCTATTCCTTGGATATATATTCCTTTGGATTACACATTAATCCTTCTAGGATTGGTCTTTTGGTGACTCTAGGATATCTATGATGTGGGAAGAAGAGTTGGGGAGGTATTTGGGTAGATATTTGTTGATATATAGTTCTTACCATTTGATGATAAGTGAGGGGAGTAGGTTCCCATTTATATGTTAGAGGAGTGACACCCTTGTAAATATTAAGAACTTTAAAATATTATTAATTTATTTGTCATGGAAATTAGATAAAAATTTACGAAAAATGGGAGGTAAGATAAAAAAGAGGTATATAAATACATAATAAACTCATTTTAAGATATTTTTTATGATATTTTAAAGATTTAACCTTTGATTTAACACTTTTACCACATTTTACCCTTATAGTGATAACACAATTTTTACCTTGGTAACTTATTTTTACAGCTAAAAATGAAATTAAAGTCATTTAAAAATATGAAAATTCAGATTAAAAAAATGGAATCTATTTTATAAGATTCAATTTCTATAATTGGTAAAAAAAATTCAATATAAGTTTGAAAAATTCAATGAAAACCCGTATTTAGAAAAATGAGTTTTTAAGCATAAAGATGACTTTACACTAAAATCAAGTATAATTTTGATTCTCATGGAATTATTTATATTAGGTTAAATAAAAGGTGGATTTTTTTTTACTTCATAACCATACCAAAATCAAAATGAACCTTTCTAAAAATTGACTTAAATAGAAGAACCAAAAATAGTTTTTTATTAGAATAAAAACATTATTTAGATTTCCAAAATTTCAAACATAAATTTAGAACATAAAAACTATATTTTAAATGCATTATATTACTTCATAGATTTATATTTTATCTATAAAAATTTTTAAAAAACTTTTAAGTCATAATTATTTCATAATAATTTCATAAAAAAAGATAATATTTGTAAAATTTGTATTTTCACTATTCACTAACAACCAAAATTTTTCATAAAATATGAAAAAATTATGATAATATTATTTTGGATTGATTATTTAAAATAAGAACTCAATTTTATAAAATTTAAATTATATGTTTTTGGACTTTATCTTTTAAATAAAAATATAAAATATATTGGAAAACTGTTTTTATAGAAAAATAAACCTTTGAAACTTTAAGTGTTATTAATCTTATTTCATATCAATTTTTAACTAATCGAGTGTTAATATTTTAGTTCACATATTAAAATATTTCATATTATTACAATCATATTATATAATTACTTAAATTAATTTATTAGGATAAAATACACCATACTTTAAAAACAAATATTTGAAAAATATCCCTTTTTTACATTGAATAATTTTAATCATATTATATTAATTATTTATTTTCTTATAATTAAATTTACTTAATACAAGAAAAATAATACAATGTAAATATCATAATTTATTAATGTCTATTTACTATGGTTTATTATAACATGTCTTGAATTATTTTAGTTCGGTGTCACAAGCAACATAAGACATCCAACATAGTATTACTTAAAGAAGAATTACATATTAAAATATAGTGTGTTTCATTCCGACTTCACAAATAATTTTTACCCTTGCAATTTTAATTTGTTCTTAAAAAAAATAGAGTATCTTGATATAGAAATAAAATCTAATATAGATTTTATTATGATAATTAATTTCTATTCCCATACTAGGAAACCAAGTAATTATTAATTAAATATTTAAAAAACCATTAATGTATAATTATAAGACTTAAAATTTTGAATGAGTTTCCAAAATAACACCTTGATAGATTAGTAATATTTTCAACGTAAAATTTGAAATATTTATCTTACTCATTCTTAAGATGATTATTTTTTACCATTAATATCAAAAATATGATTAAATATAATTTTTTTTCTATTTCATAAGAAAAATTTCATCCTTCAGCTCCGTTTCAACTAATTTGACACTTCCTCTTTATCCCTTATTCTAAATGATAAGTAACCATGATGAAGTTTTCATTCTTGAAGCACTAAAATTAACTTTTAATCGATCATAAGATCCAAAAAATGGAAAATAAGTAATTCTTCTAGTCTCTTGTAATTTACTAAAACAAAATGGTTAGTATAAGTAATGATAATACTCAAATGAAATATGAATAAACCTTTATATGAAGAAATAATACATAATTCTCGAAATCCTCAAAAAAACATCCAAAGTTCCACTTAAATCATTCCATAAATAATTAAACCTAAAATTCTTAAAATTATTACCAACCAAATCCTAAGCCCAAAAAAAAATTAATTACATATTCTTCCAAATTCAACTTAAAATTTATCTCCAAAAAACATCTCATAATGTCACATACTAAAAATGTATATTCCCTAAATATATATTCTTAAACATTTGTTAATCTTCTCCCAACATAACATGAATGACCATAAAACCCAATAAAATCCTAAATTATTCCAAAAGTTAACCCAATATTTATGCCTCAAATAATATTAACAAATTTTAAATAAAATGCCATTTTAGACTATAATTTCCCAATAAACTTAATTCTTATAATGTTATAAAAAATATAGTGAACTTTTTCCATAATTATTCTAACAAATTAATCACTAAATCAATTTTTAATCCCATGGTTATCTATACAATAAGACATATGTTCCCAAAAAACTATAATAACACTTCATCCTAATTAACCATAATTACATTAATACCAAAGATCATATTAACCCTAAATTTTATCTTTATTATACACATTTTATCCTCGTTATAATAAAATTCTTTCCAAATAACCTAATTAGTAAATCACATGATAAACCTTCATGTTATATATAATGTAACATCGTCGACCTGGTTTACTTTGAATAATAATTGGACCGAGTCACCACATGACCTCACGCTCACCTACACATATGTCAGAGGCTGCCGACTAGCGACAGGGGTCTAGGGTATTATTTTAGAGAGACCATACCCCCATATTAGAGTGTGAAATAATATAAATATAACCCAAAAATCATCCAATAATAATAAACATATGTCAAAATATTCATAAGTGAATAAATAACCAACAACAATACATTAATGTAGAAACATAAAATTACACAATAATGATCACCCACTGGATATATCACATATATAAAATAAAAGAAGAATAAAAATACATCAAGGTTATACAAAATCATAGATCCCTAACTCAAACTAAATATATAATCCCATATGAGCTATCTCACTTGATCAGGAAACCCTAGGCCTCTACCCCACATTCTCCTATAATTAGTGAAGTATTCTCAGGTACCCATGTGCCATGTCCACCTGAGTAGGGTGTGAGTAAAACTCAATAGGGAACCACCAATATAGTCCCATAAAAGACTAGTAAATACAGGGTGTACATATGTGATATTTTAAAAATAAATAAGTAAAATAACCATGGTAGCATAGATAGGAAAACACTATCAATCCTCAAGTTCTTCCATTGAATGCAAGATCAACCCAAATTTTCTTTTTCTAGTTACATGGTGTCTCTAAGAATTTCAGATAATCAAACCAACTAAAATAGGTCCTAATGGATATATATTAGTAGTCACTAACTTCATATCCTTAGAGGTATATAAAGGCATTCACATAGTATTAGGAATAACTATTGGATCCAAGGATAATTTATAAGGAATCCTATAATATTATGTTCTAAACCGATCCATAGGAGGTGATCCTAGGTGATCAATAATCACCATGTGTCATCACCAAACCCCATGAGGTAATATTGGGAATTCAATCATCAGGAGAAAATGTAGAACCCTAGGAGGTAGTCTTGAGTATTCCATAGTCATTAGGAACAAAGTATAAACCCAATGAGGCAATCCTAAGTGTTCCATAATCATCAGACCATAATATGGTCCCTATAAGTCAATCCAAGGTGATCAATAGTCATTAGGAATCGTTATTGATACTAAGTAGGTAATCCCAGGTGGTCTAATAAAATTAGGCATCATCGTCGAACCCTAGGTTATATCTAGGCATTTCATAATAGATGGTTCATAGGCCATATCTAAGGAGATATTCCAAGGAATCCCATGTATCTCAATACATCTCAGTGGGTAGTGAATCCCACACAAAATACTCCAAATCATTGTCACTGCAACTTCCTCAAGCTCACATCATAATTATGGATTCTAAGGTGACACCCCTGATCAACACCTACCATTTCAACATGCACCCTCTCTAGGGTTAATATCTCCATAGGACACCCATATAGGCCCCTTAGGTAACATCATATAAAAATAATCCCACAAAGGAACCTCATCCTAAAACTCATCTCTCTAGTGAGATAATGTCACCCAAAGGGAATAACATCCCTCAACACTGCCATAATCATATCATGACCTAATTTGCCTCATAGGTAGAGACACACAAGTGATATATCTTCATTCCCATTCCCTTCCAAATTTACCCTAGGTTGGTCTACATACCCAACCTAAATTCAAGCTACCTATGTTTCCCCCACACGATTGAAATATTCTAGTGGGGAATAAACACTCACCACGCACTCATCTCAATAGTTTGAAGGCTCTAAAGCACCTAAAGGTTCCCACATGGACAATCCCTTGGCTATACACCTCAAATAATTGACCAAATCTACCTAGATGCCTCTAAAGAACCTATCACTAGTGTCACTCCCTACCATTCATTTTATTTAAATGAAACCCCTTATGGTCCAAGCATCTCAAGGGATACTTTTATCATGAATTTCTTTACCATCAGTGGTTGAGTAAATCAAATTAGTTCCCAAGGATCCATCATGGTTCCTAACACTTTGTCCAGTCTATAAATTACATTTTAATAAAATAATTTATTTAACAAAGTTAAATCACCCTCAGTGGAGAGACTACACTTCACATTCAAAGAATAAATAAATAAATAAAAATACCAAAGGAAAATTTATCAGGCACCACTTACCTCAATGTGAAGCCAAGACCCTTTCGAATTCACTTCCTAGTAGCTCTTTCCTAATCTTGTCTAAGTCTATCTAGACATCCCCTATCCCCACGAGGCCCTAACCCATGAAAAATCATCCAATACAATTAATTATAATCAATTTATAATTAAGTAAACAATTTATAATTAAATTTACAATTTAATTTAATTATGAATAAAGCCTACAATCTCACCAGGCACTCCCATCACACCATAAATATAACTGGAAACTCATGTAAGGTCCATGGTTCAATCCTTAAACCATCCTAAGAAAAATACCTACCACAAAACAATAATTACTTTTCCAAATAAATTTCAGGCAACCCAAAAATCATATTAATAAATCACTACAGTAACATACCTTATCAAAATGATGAAAGGTGACATGAATATATCATATCAAGATGTCCTCTCACTAAGATGCATGAAATCTTAAAAAGAGATGGCCAATTCCACCATTCTATGGTGGAATTAGTGTTTAAACCCTAAATTGGGGAAACAAAAAATAATTGGTAATGTAGGGAAACCAAAATTAAAGGATGTGGAAGATCAAACTCACACAAAATCTCTACAAAATAACCATAAAAATCCATAAATCAAATAGAACTAATAAAGGAAGAGGAAGGGGGAAACCAAACAAAAATTAAACCTCATGACACCCATATTTACCAAAAATTAATGAAGCATGCCTTAGGGAAAATATGAGTTTTCTTCTGACTAAAGAACTCTCCCATCAAACTTTCTAAGCATGAAAATAATATTTATGTCATGGATTTTTGGTTAGTGGACCTTCCTCCTCAACCATACCTATTTTAGTCCTTGAACACACTCCTAGAAACCCTTTTACTGTGTGAATTCCCATTCATACCATGGGTGGTCTTTTTCTACTTTTTTTAGTAGCCCTTCTACTTTGAACATTCTTTGAATTTTACCCATTTACGTCGAGTAACCACTGAATCTTAGAACACATCCAAACACATTAATTTAAGATGTTCAAACTCTCAAAACCCTATTCAAAGTACCATTTCTCAAAATAGACCATACACCCAAAAATATTCAAATTCCATTTTAATTTCATATCCTTACTGTGCATGGGGTATTACATATACCTCAATCATGTATTCTTTCTAAAACCTAGTAAATGTATAAAAAAATATCATTAATCACATTTGAATACAATCACATAAAACCTCAAAAGGGTATCCATTACTTTAAACTTATGATCAACCTTAGACTCATTAACACATGATGGTATCTAAAAATCATAAATTATCCTAATTTGATAATTTCCAAACCTCTAAATTTATCTAAAACCTTGATTTGATACTGATAATAGACCCAAAACCAACAATATTGGATATTATGTGAATAAAATAGTATTTATATACTATATTTGATACCCATTTAAGAGACCCAAATTTAAACTTACATAATTAATATGTCAATAAAAAATATCTAGCCAATATATATCCTAAAGACCGTTTAGTTTTAGTGTTTTAGAGAGTTAGGAAAAATTCTTATAAATAAAAATCCATATATTTCTCATCCAATAGAAATTATTTTCCACTATACCAAATTTTCTTATTCCAAAACAAGTCTACAAGATATCCCCCAAAATAAAAACACATGATACCATAAATATCTCACATAAATTCATTGTTAATAACCTAGGAAATTGGAAAATAATAAGGGTGAGTTTAGATGCCTAATAATGAAAAATATATAGTGAAAGCTATCATAGAATAAATAAGGCATGAATAATATTTAAGAGATAAATAATAATCAAATATACCATATAACTAATATCATAAAAGGGGAATATATCAATAGATAACATAAAGACATAAATAATCAAATGGATAAAATAATTAGTTTCATAGTGAGATAATTCATAATTCCATACATCATAATCTTACCATCAGAGCCTCATGCCAAGAAATCATACAAAAATATATAATACACAAACCAAATACCCAACATAATCTATCTCATGAGACCTACTAATGAATTGAGTGGTGATATAATGTTGGGACCCACCTATCACTTACTAAGTCCAATGCATTTATCACAAGAAATAAATGAATAATAAAACAATACATATTAACATTGCTTTATTAATAAACATTCATATTGGAAAACTAGTATATGAAATGTCAATATTTACCTAGTACATAAAAAACCTACCTTATAATTCAATAAACATCCATATAGAATTAAAAATTATATAGATTTTTAATATTTACTAATCAATAAATGAGCTATATTTCTTGGTAAACACCCCAAATAATATTTATGTAAATGATGGAGTTTTCACCATATAGAGTAATGAGTATATATCTAAGACATTATTGAAATTTTATCAAATAAATCCATGAGATTAAATGACATGAAAATGGGGGAAACCATCAATTCATTATAAATTAAGGCATTGTCTTAAAGGTATGTATTCTAGAAAATAGAGAGAATAATGGAATCAAAGATTTTAAAAATAAATTTTCGTAAAGAGTTCATAACATTATTGAAAAAATATAGTTATAAATAACCTCAAAAACTATTTTCATAATGTTTAAAGAATAATTTTTAAAAATTATTTTTAAAATAATTTACAATAATAGAATCTTGAAAATTAATTGTACTTATCAAATAAAATGAGTAGTGGATGATAAAAATACACATAAGTTTAGTGAAATACTTGTCAATTTTTTTTTAAAAAATAATATATTTTTCCTTAAAAAAATTCATAGAATATGGGAATATATATTAAAATATAAAACAATAAAAAACTAAAAGGGAATCTAAATAATGAATATGTTTCTTGATTGTGAAAAAATCTATTCATGCTAAAAATGTTTAAAAATTTATTTTACAACACTTTTGTAAAGAAAGTCAAATGATTTTTTAAATAAAAATTAAAACTGTTAATTTTAAAAATTATAATATAAAATAAAATTTGAAAAAAATGAACTTTATAAATCATTTAATTATATAATTTTTTTATTATAACAAAATAAATAATATGAATATTAATGAGAAAGGTTATCGACTAAAAAGGAGAAATAATTTCATATTTTCATATAAACAAACATTTAGTGGATTTGAGTACCAAATTAGGGGAAAATGGAAATAATATTTGTAAAATATAGAAATTAATATTGGATAATAAAATATATTGGTTTTAATAAATAAATAACATATAATTCCCCCAAATAAAATTCAAGCATAAACAATACTGATTAAAAGTGATATTGAAACATAAACCCTTACAAATTTGGTAACATCCGAATGAAAGGTTGTATAAATTTAAAAATTGATATAGTTTTGTAAATAATATTAAATATATCAAATATAATGTCAAAATATATTCATGTGGTAGTAATTATATCATATAAAAAAAACATAATGCATAATGAAATAAAAGTGAGATGAGAAACCCTTACATTTTTTATCAGATTCAGTGAATGTAATTTAACCTCTTATATAATAAATATAACTATATTAAAAACTTATTTCATATCATTATTCATATATATTACCTTTTATACACTTTATGTATAATAATTTATTATAAATTAATAAGCTAGTTAATGTTTATTTTCAGCATCAAATGTTAGTAATTTTGATTGTTCCACATGTGTTTCATAATAGTGAGGTCATAACCTGTTCTTTGATAAAAATTTCATAATTACATGATTATTTAAGGAACTATAATATATTTTTAATGGTGACTAATAATTTTCTAATATAATTCCATGATAGTTTTAGTTACTATTCTTGAATATGAAATTGGTGGCAAGCTTGTTATTGGGTAATTTATCGATATCAACAGGTTACTTTCTAATGATTCTTAATTATTTTGTAATCATTAAAAAATAATATTAATTATATATAATACCACTTAATATCATTGATATTAATAAATTACTTTTTTTATAATCATAATTGTAAGGTGGTGATGAAAAATGAATTGCATCACTTCTTTGAGGTGATAGTTTGCACATACACACTTATGATGCTTTTATTTTTCAATGAATTTAATGAATTGAAGGTTAATAATAATTTATCTTCCTAGAATAATAATTATTTTATAATTATTATATATATTCATTAAATCCATCCTTATGATCATCCATGTATGAAAATAATGAAAAATAAATCACATAACTTGGTAGTCCACATGTATGCACGGGCACCATTATAATTTTTTTTAAAAAATATAGAGTAAGAAGGTGAATAATATTTAATATTTATATAATAATAATTATTTAATAAAAATAATATATATACATTAAATTAATCTTTATAACCATCATTTTGAGGTGGTGATGAAAATCAAAACACATTGCTTTTTGGAGGCGATATTCCACACATACACACGAGCATCATTTTCATTTTTCCATAGGATGGAAATGAGGCATAAAATAGTTATCACATAATCATAATAAAATTTAAGTATATTAAATATAATTATGTAATTATATTAGTATGGTTATAATATATTTTAAGGATGTATAATAAGAAATAAACTTGAAAGAATTTAGTTATGACTTATACCTCTTCCCTTGATATATTCCTTTTAATTGAAACTTAAGCCTTATAGGATTGGTATTTTGGTGATATAAAGAACTATAGGATGCGAGGAAGAGATTTTGGGGAGGGATATTGTTAGATATTGGTTGATCTAGAGTTATAAATATTTTTGTATAATTGAGGAGCTGAGGTTCTCTATTATAAGTGAGAAGAGTGACACCCTTGTAAATATTAAGAACTTTAAAATATAATAGATGTATTTATCATGTAAAGTGGCTCCAAATTTGACAAAAAGTGGTGGTAAGATAAGTTTTAGGTTGATAAATACCTTATAAACTCATTTAAATATAACATGTTTTGATATTTTAAGGCTTTAACCCTTGATTTAACACTTTTACACTATTTTACATTTACCGTGCTAAATCTATTTTTACATAAATAACTTATTTTTATGACTACAAATGAAATATAAATTATGAAACTCTATCATGCAATTGTTTTTTTAATTTTTTCTTATTTTATCTTATCTTGAGTGGTTTTGATTTCTGGTAGTTTTCGGGATGAAATTTCACGTTTTTGGAGGATTTTAGTGTCACACCCCGACCTGACATCTTGCGGTTGTGGTTATTTTTATTTGTATTTGAGTCTTTTGGTTTCTTAAATTTTAAAAATTTATTAAATAAAAATAAAAATTAAATAAAATAAGATAATTGGAAAATTATTTAATAATAATAATAATGATAATATTATTATTTAGTTTGTTATTATTATAAATTAAGTTATTATTAATATTATCATTTTGATTATTATTATTATTGTTGTTATTATTATTATTATGTTATTATCTATTTATTTTCTTTCTTTATTTTTTTCTTTCTTTATTTCCCCCTCTTGTTCTTCCCTCCCTCCCTCATGTTGCGCAATAACTCTGCTTACCAAAGCCTTCCTCCTCCTCGACCTTCCCTTTGGAGGTTCTCCCCCTCCACTCCCTTCTGGCAAGACCCAACCAGCGCCCCTACATCCCTCCCGTCGAGTAGCTGTGAACCACCCCTGGTGCCTCACACCGAACTACATCACCAAACAACCCTTTCACCCCCACCCCTTCTTGGTTGGACCCTCCGACGGACTCCTTAAGGCATGATTCACCTCCAGTAGCCCACCTTCTTACTCAAGTCGCCTCCCGTGCCCCAATAGCAGGTGCGTTCTGCTTCGATTGGTTGTTTATTTCATTTGGTAGGTTTTTGGATTAGGGTTTCATGTTGTAATTTGTTCAGTTTTGATGTTTTTGGTTTGATGTATTGATTTCAGGGTTCAACTTGAATTTTTGGTTGTTCGATTGGCAAACAATTTAAGTTTTTCACAGTAATTTGGGGAGTTTCAACACAAAAGGTAGGTGTTCTGTGCGTAATATTTATTTAATGATTTATTTTTCTTGTTAAATTAGTTTACCATGGTCTTTGATTAAATTGTTTGATACGAATTTTGCTTTAAGGAAGTTTAATATGTTTTTGATCCATTTTCTAGCACGCATATATGGAGTGGAGTGAATTTGTGATGAAAATCCATGTTTAGTCTTTTATTAGATTTTTATTATGTTGCACAAGGGCTGTGAATTCGGTTTTGACATGTTATTGGTGTGAATTTGGCCTTAGAAGAGGTTTTTGGGTATACTTTTGTGTTCAATGTATTTTGATACTATTTAGAGTGGTTTCATAAAATTTTAAGTGGGTTATTAAATCATATAGAGGGTGCGGTTTCTAATGATTCCTTGATTAATTTAGTTTTGTTTGGAGCCCTTAATTTTAGACTCTCTTTTTGTCATTGTATCATGTTTTGGTCATCGTAGTGTGGGCACGAGTAGTCCACAATAGAGGCCTACATGTATATTCATGGGTAAGAATGTATATATGTATATCCTCCTTGAACATATTCCCTCATGGTGTAAGGAATATGTACTTGGGTCAAAGGGTATATATAAATATATATGAAAATTTATATGTGTGTAAGGTGAAGCGGTCTCGGGCTACCATCGTCAAAAGCTGCGTATTTTGAGGTATCGACTTTTATGCCGTTGGTTGGTTTCACACTTGATTTTTGGTGTTATTTGGGTGTTTTAGAGTGCTAGTATTTACCTGTGTAGTACGTTGATCCCTACTCATTGGTTTCGAGTTTCCAAGTCAAGGGAGACTCACCTGCGTATGCATAATTATGTATTTATATATATAGGTTCCCCAGTTACATGTATATTCATGCATGGCAGTGTTTATACGTGCATGGGGCTAGGTGTTCCTATGTATATATATAAAAGTGCATGCATAGGTTAGTGGAGATTGATATATACATATAAGCATATATTTATGGATCCCCTTACGCATGACCATGGCCATGAGGATGTGTGCATAGGGGAAAGGTGTCCTTGCATGTATGTGAAAGTGTGTATACTTAGTGGGGGAGCAACAACCTTGAGTTAGAAAGTACCAAGAGTTGAAGTGGACAGATTGATTCCACTCTGAGGTTGGTCCCTTATGTCTATTCCTTTAATTGGACTTTCAAAATTTCTTGCTTGTTTTAAAAATATGTTTTACATTTATGCTATATACACATGCTATGAAATCTGGTTGCGGTTTTTAGAAATGATTATTCCTTTGTTTTGGAAATTGAAATTTATTTCTAATTCCGTTGGTCTTAATGAATTTCTTTGAAAATTGATTTCCTAAGTGGTTTTGAATTTTAATGAGTATTTCCAAAGGTGTTTGGCCTTTTGGTTGATTAGTTATAAAAAGTGTTCTGTTTATGTAATAAATCTCATTTGGCACCTTAAGAATGTTTTATGAAAAATAAAAACCTCTCTTGAGGCACACCCCCTTGGTTTTAGAAAATGATTTGTATATTGAATGTGTTATTATGTGCCTAATGTTGATGCTTATGCATTGTGTGATATGAAAGAGGGAGAATGCTCTTAAGGATAAAGAATGATGGTTAGAGGTTGAATGGGTTTTGGATAAAGAAAGTGTTATGTACACATATGTTTTCTTGATAAAAAAACTCACCACCACTTGAAATAGAGCACAATGGGAAACCTCAGTATCTAGGTGGGTGGACCAGGACTAGTATTCTAGATGACATAGCAGGGGTTTATCCCAGTTTCGCATAACAAGATTGATGCAACAACACTGAATAAACATATGAATGACTGAGGTTCATGGTTTCTAATCCACATTTCCTAAGGGTCGTGGTTTCTAAGCCACGTTTTATGAGGGTCATGGTTTCTATGCCACATTTCACTGAGGTACAAGGTCTCTAGGGTTCCACTTGTGCTAGCTACCTATAGAGATTTCTCATGGTGCTTGTTTGCGACATGGTGCTTGTGATGCGATTTCCATTTCAGTCGTTTCCTACTTGATGTATTATTTCTGAAAAGCATATTAAAATGTAAATTAGTTTCCTTTCATTTTGGAATGTTAATGCATTCTTGGAACCTATTTTGAAAATGTAGTGGGAGAGAAATTCCTTACTTGAATATGCAAACTTGTTGCTCGAATTTGAAAAGAATGAAAAAAATATATTTTATTATGTCCTATTTTCAAAATAGTATGTTTGGATTTCTTATAAAACGCAAGGGAATAGGGAATTGTTGTATTTTAGTATTCATACTGATAATTTTGGTGCTCAAGCCTACTTTACTTTTCAGTTTCAGGTTTCAGTCTTGGATCTCTCTTGGAGTGAGTGTGGTTTATATTCTGTGGTGACCCATGGGGTCACTTGAGGTATGTCACGTTGCTTCATTTATTCCTTTTTCCATTACCAAGTTGTTTGATTTATTTTCCCTTATTTATCTTTTTGTTAATTTTATGATTATTTATCTTTATTATGGACCAAATCGTACCCAACAGGTTTATTTTGATGCCCGACACTAGTTTCCAACCCATGGGGATCGAGAACACCCTTAGGGCCATGTCAGGGACTAAATCAGGTGACCGGTTCAAGGTCGACCTGGGTTGGTTCAAGACAAAATGGTATTAGAGGCATGCCCTTGTTATTTTGGGTGTCATGTATCTTGGTGATTAGGTGTGTCAGGACTTTATAGGTAGGAGCAGGAAGGATTTCATGAACCCTTTCCCATCCCAAGACTCAAGTTTCCAGGGGTAGTTTGGGATTTGAATTTTTCTTTTTCTTGGTCTGTGTGGATAAAGAATGAAAAAGGAAGTGATCCGATGTTACACGATGAGCTTAAATGTAGTAGAGACCCATGTACAGCCCGAGTACACGGTTCAAGATAATTTCTATGGTGGATGCTCACTCATAGAAAGGTCTACTAAGCCTTGTTACTAGGTTTGCATAGCCACTAGTCCCATATTTTTGGATGTTTTGATATGAATTTTGTCTGGGATTAGTTTTTACTGACATGAGTGGATTTCAAAAATGAAAATGGTTCATGGAAAGGGGGTTTTTAAAAGGGAATGTGGTTTTGGATTGGAAAAGTGGTTTTCAAATGGAAATTGTTTTCTTTTAATGGAATGTGTAGTTTCAAAGGGAAAATAGGAGGAGTTTTGGAAGTTGTTTTGAGATCTTGGTAACACTTTTTGGAATGTGAATTTGAAAATTTTTGGGAATTTGGAAATGTATTGATTTAATAATAAGTGACATTTTCAAATTGGTTGATAATTTTTGATTTATTTTGAATGATTTGTTTTGAAAATGGAAAGTGTTCTGAATTCACATTTGATATTCCTAAGGTATCACTTATATAGAGGTAAACATGTGGAACATGGATAATTGGTGGTATGTGTGGATGGGTACATAATCTATCATAAGGGTATATGTATATGTGAGGCTTCATGGGACACCAATGGTGGATATTTAATTGGTTTTTTTTGATGAAAAATGATTTTCAAAAAGGTAATTTAAATGTATTGAAAATCGAGTGAGAAATTTTTTAGTGTTCCCTTTTCGTGTTTGGTATATTTTTTTGTGGGTTCTTGGTTTTTACATACTGAATTTTGGTCCAAATGGTTGTTTGAGTTTGAACTTTAGTTTGTGATTGAAGTGTGGAATTTTGATTTATGATGAGTTTTGATTTGGATTTGTGACTCTTGTTTTTGAGTATGCCACCCAGAAAAGTCCTAGAGGGTTCTAGTGAGTCTCTTCTAGTTGTTGGTCCTACCTAGACTCTTAGTGGAGTGGTGGAATTGATTTATTTTTTTTGTTTTTTTCAACTTCCGTGGTGATCCTAATCTATTGAAGGCACCAAATTGGCTTGGTGAAACTGTTGGTGTTTTCAGGTTATTGGGAACTCCCAAAACTATAATAGCTCATGCCAGTTTGAGTTCATTTGAGGGTTAAACTTTGGATTGGTGTGGGAGAAAATCCCAGCATCATTTCATGATGGGATGTCTTAGAAGGTGTTTAAGACCACTCTCACTCGATGGTTTATATCTGAGGAAGTGAAGGTAAGGGAAGTGGAAGAGCTCGTGAGTATCCAACAAAGCCAACAAATAGTAAAGGATTACATCGGGAATTTAAAGTGGTTGATTCCCTTTTCTCCAGAGGTAGAATTGGGTAATCAGTTAAATCTTCTCTTATGTGGGGTCTTCATCCATGGTTCAAGAACTGATTATTTTTTGTGTTCAGGAAGGTTCTTCATACAATGAGGAGAGAAAACCGGAGGAGCCTATCTCAAAAAAGTCTTCTTGTCAATTCCATCTTTTATTAGTCAGGCCACTCTCTTGTTTGCTTATAGTGTGGATGGTTTGGGTACTTTAAGTCACCTTTTTGTCATCCTCTAAAGGCTTTCCGTTAGTGTGTCCATTTGGGACACCTGGAGAGGTTCCTCTAGCAGCATCGTCAGAAAGAGTCTTGACCAGAGGATGTCAGCTTCTAACTGTGGGGCAACAGATGCTTCAAGACATTAGAGCTCCAGCCATAGGTCTTAAAGTGAATCTTTTAATGCAGTCAATAATTATTGGGTGTGGAGGACCTTGGTCTAAATTTTGTCTCAAGTGATGAAATAGGGATGTTTTAAATTTCTCTATTGTAGCTTCCTCTCCTTTGAAGGTTCTTTTTTGCTGTAAGAGGCATAAAGGTCTCTTTTTTTGGTCTTTTTTCTTTGAATACCCCACTTTTGTTGTAAGAAGGCATGGTGATCTCATATTCTTGTAATTTCAATATTTGTGCCTCCTCAAATGTGAGCTTTGAAGGTTGTCTCTTTATGGATGTGAGTCTCGAGACGATTGTCTCTTGTGTGGGTATCTCCTTTGGTGACCTTTTCTTGTTTTAGGATGTGATCATTTTAGAGATATATGCATCTTGGGAAATAATAAATAGGGGTTTGGTCTACCATTTGGTTTGGGGTATTTCATCAGGAACCCCATGTGGTGGGGGTTTGGTTTGTGTGGAGAGTTCATGAGTTGGTTTTTGTTGGTTTTTCCCTTATCGGTTCGTGCTAGTTAGCTTATGCTGTTCAGTTATTAGATGGTGGGGAGACCCACCATGAATCTTGTTGTGGCTTCTTTGAGAGTTTGTCTATGTAGGAGATTTGGTCTTTTTGGCGGTTTCCTTTTTTGGTTCAGGTTAGCAGTTCTAGAGTTATCCTATACTGAGAGTCTCAATATTGGTTGTGCTAGTCGGGTTCTTGTGGTAGGGAGAGCCCACCTTGTTTCTTGATAGATCTTTTCATTACAGTTTCCCATAGATCTTGTTGGGCGTGACTCATGGAGTGAAAAGTCACCCTGAGTTCATGATTTTTTTGGACTCGTTTAGTTTTGAACTCGAGTTTGATTCCTTGTTTGGCTGAGTGACTTTCTGGGGAAGAAAGTTTTGTGGTGGGGAGAATTGTTACACACTAACCCGATATCTTGCAGTTGTGGTTATTTTTATTTATATTTGAGTCTTTTAGTTTATTAAAGTTTAAAAATTTATTCAATTAAAATCAAAATGAAATAAAATAAGATAATTGGAAAATGGTTTAATAATAATAATAATGATACTATTATTATTTATTTTATTGTTATTATAAATTAAGTTATTATTAATATTATAATTTTGATTATTATTATTATTATTATTATGTTTTTGTTTTTTTAATTTATTTTTTCGTTTCTTTATTCCCCACTCGTGTTCTTCTCTCCGTCCTTCGCGTCACGCAACAACTCCCCTTCCACAACCCTTTCTCCTCCTCGACCTTACCTTTGGCGACACTCTCCCTCCACTCCCTTCCAACAGGACCCAACTGACGCCCCTGCATCCCTCCTGTCGAGTATCCACAAACCACCCTTGCTGCCTCACACCGAACTGTATTGCCTCAAAACCCTTATGCCGCCACCCCTTCTTGGTCGGACCTTCTGGTGGCCTCTTTAAGTCCTAATTCACCTCTGGAAACCCACCCTCTTGCTCGGTTGGCCTCCCACACCCCAAACATAGGTGCTTTATTCTTTGATTGGTTGTTTATTCCATTTGGTAGGTTTTCATGATAAGGTTTTGTGTTGTAGTTGGTTTGGTTTTGATGTTTTTGGTTCGATGTATTGATTTTAGGGTTCAATTTGAATTTCTGGTTGTGCGATTGGTGAGAAATTGAAGTTTCCCACCGAAATTTGTGGGGTTTCGACACCAAAGGTAGTGGGTTCCATACATAATTTTTATTTAATGACTTATTTTTCTTGTTAAATTAGTTTAGCATGGTCTTTGATTAAATTTTTTGATGCGAATTTGGTTTTAAGGGAGTTTAATATGTTTTTGATCCATTTTATAGAATGTTTATATGGATTAGAGTGAGTTTGTGATGAAAATCCATGTTTAGTCTTTTATTAGTGTTTTATTATGTTTTGAAATGGCTTTGAATTTGGTTTTGAGATTTTATTGGTGTGTGTTTGGCCTTAGAAGAGGTTTTTCGGTGTGCTTTTGTGTTCAAAGTTTTGTGATACTGCTTGTAGTTGTTTCATAAAATTCTAAGTGGTTTATTAAATCATATAAAGGGTGTGGTTTCTATTGATCCCTTGCTTAATTTAGTTTTTTTAGAGCCCTTAATTTTAGACTCCCATTTTATCATTGTAGTGTGTTTTGGTCATCGTGGTGTGGGCACGAGTCGTCCACAATAGAGGCCTATATGTATATACATGGGTAAGCATGCATATATGTATATCCTTCTTGCACATATTACCTCATGATGAAGGGAATATGTACTTGGGTAAAAGGGTATATATTTATGTATATATATATATATATATATGAAAATGTATATGTGTGTAAGGTGAAGCGGTCTCGGGCTACCATCATCAAAAGCTACGTATTTTGAGGTATGGAGTTTTATGTCGCTGGTTGGTTTCATACTTGATTTATGGTGTTTTTTGGGTGTTTTAGTGTGATATTATTTACCTATGTAGTATGTTAATCCCTACTTATTGGTTTTGAGTTTCCATATCAAGGGTGACTCACTTGCGTAAGCATAGGTATGTATTTATGTATATATATATATAGGTTCCCCTATTACATGTATATTCATGCATGACAATGTTAATAAATGTATGGGGATAGGTGTGAGTATGTATATACATAAAATAGCATGCATAGGTGAGTGGAGACTGGTATATTAATATAAGAATATATGTAAGGATCCCCTTGCGCATGACTATGGCCATGCAGATGTGTGCATAGGGGCTAGTTGTCCTTGAATGTATGTGAAAGTGCATTTACTTAGTGGGGGAGCAGCAACCTTGAGTTAGAAATAACCAAGAGCTGAAGTGGATGGATTTATTCCACTCTGAGTTAGGTCCCATATTCCTATTCCTTTAATTTTAATTTCATAATTTCTTGCTTGTTTTAAAAATATGTTTTACAGTTATACTATATACACATGCTATGAAATCTTGTTGTGGTTGCTTGAAATTATTATGCCTTTGTTTTGGAAATTGAAATGTATTTCTAACGCCATTAGTCTTAAGTGAATTTCCTTGAAAATTAATTTCCTAAGCTGTTTTGAATTGGTAATGAGTATTTCTAAAGGTGTTTGGCCGTTAATACAATTAGTTATAAAAAGTGTTCCCTTTATGTAATAAAGCACATTTGGTAACTTAAGAATGTTTTATAAAAAAGAAAAACCTCTCTTGAGGCACACCCCCTTGGTTTTAGAAAATTATTTTTATGTTGAATTTTTTATTATGTACCTAACGTTGATGCTTATGCATTGTGTGACATGAAAGAGGGGGGATGTGGTTAAGGAGGGAGAACAGTGGTTAGAGGTTGAATGGGGTTTGGATAAAGAATGTGTCATATACATATATGTTTTCCTGATAAACAAACCCACCAACACTTGAAATAGGGAACAATGGGAAAACTAGGTATCTATGTAGGTGAACCAGGACTAGTATGCTAGATGACACAGCAGGGGTTTATCCCGGTTTCATATAATAGGATTGACACAACAACACTAACTAAACATATTAATGAATAAGATTCATGGTTTCTAATCCATGTTTCCTAAGGGTCGTGGTTTCTAAGCCACGTTTTTTGAGGGTCATAGTTTCTAAGCCACTTTTCTCTGAGGTACGAGGTCTCTAGGGTTCCACTTTTTCTAGCTACCTATAGGGATTTCCCATGGTGCTCATTTTCGACACGGTGCTTGTGATGCAATTTCCATTTCAATTATTTCATACTTGATGTCTTATTTGTGAAAACCATATTTAAATGTAAATTAGTTTCCTTTCATTTTGGAATGTTAATGCATGCTTGGAACCTACTTTGAAAAAGTAGTGGGAGATAAAATCTTTACTTGAAAATGAAAACTTGTGACTTGAATTTGAAAAGAATGAAAAAAATATATTTTATTTTGTCCTATTTTTAAACTAGCATGTTTTGGATTTCTTATAAAAGACAAGGGCATAGGGCATTATTGTATTTTGGCATTCCTACTGAGTATTTTGGTGCTTATGCCTAATTTACTTTTAAGTTGCATGTTTCAGTCTTGGATTACTCTTGGATCGAGTATAGTTTATGTTCTATGGTGACCCATGGGGTCACTTGAGGTATGTAACATTGCTTCGTTTATTCCTTTTTCCGCTGCCAATTTATTCAGTTTATTTCCCTTTATTTATCTTTTTGTTCATTTTATGATTATTTATCTTTGTTATGGGACAAATATTTCCCAACATGTTTATTTTGATGCCTGACACTAGTTTCCAGCCCGTGGGGATCGAGAACACCCTTCGGGCCATGTTGCAGACCAACTCTGGTGACCGATTCAGGGTCGACTCGGGTTTCTTCCTGACATTTAGGGAAAATCACAATTATCCCACACAGTTAGTAGTAACTATGAGATTCCTATATGGGTGGTCCTATCATATTAAAAGAGACATTTTGGATGAATTTATAATGGTTTGTAAAACCATTTTGAGATCTTAAAAAATTGTGTGACGTCTTTATCCTAGGTTGAGGATGGTGCATGGTTTGGAAAACTGTGTGGAAAAACCATTTAGGTGCTCTGTGTATAGGTAATGGGCTATGAAGAATTGGCACATAGTTTGGAAAATCATGAAGATAAACCATGTAACCTATCTAGGTGTTTACATTTTGGGATATTTCCTAAAATAAACTCCTCTAATTAAGAGGGTTTTTACCCATATTCTTTCCACTCATGTTGATTGACCCTTAGGAGCCCAAGGAGGAACTCCACCTCCCCCCTCCATTAATTTTGGTCCTCTCTTTATAGATTTATGAGAATTTTTGAGGAATTTATTCCTCTATTTATCTATTATTTCCTTCTATATCTATCTTTTATCTTGGATTTGGTTCCCCCAATGAATCCTATATCTATTGTGGTTGATTTTATGGTTTTGGGTGGATTAAATGTTGGGGATTTTAGTGCCCAGGGTTTATAGACATCGCTTCTATTACTGTTAGTGTAGTTTTTATTGAAGGTGACACATTTTATCTTGGTTTTTGTTTATTATAAGTATTAGTTTCTATGAAATTGTTTCATTTTGGAATTCTAAGTATTCTTAGTATTTTAAAAATCATTTTTATTGAAATTGTAGATATATGTGATATCCTTATTATGTTTTAAAACAATTTCATTAGGTTTGGATCTTATTATAAATGATTTTACTTTAAATTAAATTTTTTAATGTTTATAATGGAATGTTTTCATTTACTATGATTTTTCGAAATGATCTTGTGTCTTTTGAAACGTTTTTAAATGTATTTTTTTGATTATGAATTTGGTTTAGTTTTTAATGGGTGAAATCCATGTTTTAAAGAGTTTTTTTAGTTAAAATGAGGTGTTGTTTTAAAGAATATTTGTAAAGTGATTCATTATTGGATTTAAAATTATGATTTGAAATGTGAATGACATTTAACCCCTATAAAAATGAGTTAATGGATAATTTAAAATGGTTTGGTGGAAATGGTAGGCCCTTAGCCATGTTTTGGATTTAAAAGATGGATACCTTTGTTTAAGGGAATATTTGAAATATTTTTAAACAGTTTGTTTGATTTATATTGTTTTGTAAGAAATAAATAAAAAATGGTTATTTTATGAAATGTGAAAGTTCTTGGTATCCTGAGCCATATTTTAGTGTTAAAGGCCTGGTTGACACCATGGTTTTAAAATAGTGGATGTAAAAGACACCCCTTGATTACTTCTTTTGATTTGGTTACCCCTTGTTTTTATTCCATGGGTGTACGTGATGTCTGGGGCTATTCATGTTTTAGGTGTTAGAGAGTGAGGGTCATCCATTTATTGTTCCTTGTATGTTATACTTGGCATGTTTGTTCGTTCACCTCAATTCCCATTTTTGGTCATGAGAACCTAGGTACTAAGTGGGATATCCAAGTCCATTCCACTAGTTGGTTCACATGTTTCTAGTGGTCATCCAATCATGCTAGAAATAAGGTATAAGAGGGGCTTTCATCATAATGTGGCTTGTGTAGGATAATTGGATGACTTTTGGTTTGAACTTCAACACATACTGGTAGTTGGGTCATGAGTTGGAATACTCTTATATGGTTAGATGATTCTCATGTTAGAGATAAAGTTATTGTACATTAAACATTCAATTACTTGATCAATAAATGATTTAGGGGAGTTTTATATAGATCTTATTGTATCATTTTCTCGACTTGTATTGTTTTCGCACCATTCTTTCTTATGGTTGATCTATGCCTTGTAATATGTGGTGCTTGCTTTGTTGTGCTTGAACCATGTTTTTTGGGTCATTTTATTTGGAAATTAAGTTTTCAAAGATATTTGGAAAACCTATTTTGAAATTAAAGAATCCTGTATGTTTTTTTAAAGTGGATTTCAAAATTGGTGTTTTTGTTTAAAGATGGATTCAACCAGTGAAATGTTTATAAAGTGACCTCTTTCATTTAAATAAATCAATAGGGTTATTTTTGATCAATTTTGATGGGTGTGTGGTTTAAAAATGGAAAAATCCAATAGAAATATTTTCAAATAATTTTTTTATTTTAGTAAAATAAGATATATTTTCTTGAAATATGATACAGAATTGTTTTGGTTTTCCATAAGTTATACTTAAAAATCTTACTTTCTATATTTGTTTTCAAACTAGCACTAATGAATTTACTTATGAAACAAATTTCATAGTTTCTATAGGTTGTAGTGACCTATTTGTCTTTTTACCTCGAACCTATATATTTAAGGTTCCATATTTTTAATTGGATTCTATTTTGATCCTTGTGGTCAATGTGGGGTGTGTCAGGTGGTGGTGAGAAACCAGATGTTGCATGGAGATCATTTCAGGTATAGATAAAGTTGGTTTGTAGTTGCTTTTTTCTGGTCAATGTTAGATCTGTGTTCCTTATTGTATCATACTATTTATGTATAATGCATATATTTATGCAAATATTTTGGATCAGTTGAGTTGGTTATGACCTGTTTAGCATGTTTATTCATTTTGGAACTATTTATGTTTTTTCCACTATATTTTATCTCTTATTTAGTTGAAATTATTATCAAAGGGGTTCATGTGATTCTTAGGCACTAGTTTCCATCCTGAGGGGATTGGGAATGCTCTTCAGGCCCTGTGACAGGCTGATCCAGGTGTCAAGTTCATTGGAAGCCCATGATGGTTCATTACAGAAATCATTACCAAATTTTAAAATGATGATTTAAAATATGGAATATATTTTATAAGATTCAATTTATAAGATTAGTAAAAATTACTTTTTAATATAAGTTTGTAAAATTCAATAAAAACCATATTTAGAACAATTTCTTTTTAAGCATAAAAACAATTTCACACTAAAATAAAGTATAATGTTGATTCAAATGGAATTAATTAGATTAGGTTAAATAAAATAAGATTTTTTCACTTTAAAACCAAACCAAAATCTAAAATAACCTTGAGAAAACATGATTAAAAGAGAAGAACCAAAAATAGTTTTTATATGAATCAAAACATTAATTAGATTTCTAAAAATGTAAAACATATATTTATAAGTTAAAAATTATATTTTAAATGCATTATTTTACTTATTGAATATATATTTGGTCTAAAAAAAGTTTCACAAAATTTAAAGTCATACTTATATCATAATAATTTCATTGAAGTGATAGTATTTATAAAATCAATATTTTTCACTATTCACACAAAAATCAACTATTTCATAAAAATATAAAAAAATATATCAATATTATTTAGAAATTATGATGTAAGAAATGAATTCTATTTTATAAAATTCAAAATATAATATTTTGAAATATATCTTTAAAATAAAAGCATAAAATATATTGAAAGCTACTTTTATAGAAAAATGTATCTTTTAAAATTTAAGTGTTCTTAATATAATTTCATATAACATTATAATTATTTAAGTGTAAAAATATTAGTTCACAAATTTAAATATTACATATCATATTAATCATATTTTAAAAGTGTTCAATTTAATTTATTAAGATAAAATACACAATAATTTAAAAATAGTTCTTCAAAAATGACACTTTTTAACATTGAATAATTTTAATCATATCATATTAATTATTTATTTTCTAATAATTAAATTTCATTGATAAAAAACAAATAATACAATTTAAGTTTCATAATTTATTACTGTATTTCTATTTTCTAAAGGTTTATTATAATATGTTGTGACTTTTTTTAGTTCAGTGTTGCAGGTAACGTAATATATTAAACATAGTATTATTTAAATAAGAATTAAATATTGAAATATTAGGGTATTAAAATATACATGTATGATAATCCTATATATATAAATCTATTTTATAGGTTTCTAGGAAGGATTTGGAGACCGATCTGGATGTTACTACTACAGATCTGGGAGTTGTGGTTGGAGTTGGTGCCTTCAGAGTTTTATTTTGATATCTATCCTATTTACTTGTATTTTTATGAAAATTTTCAAACATTTTGAAATATTGAATATTAATTTATATTATGGTATTTATTGGTAGGTTTTATTATTACGTTCCTTGGATTTATGAGGGAAATTCCTCCCATCTATGAGATATATACCCACGATGCTAGTTCATAACCCATGAGCTTTTGGAGGTGGGCTTCGAGGGCTACGCTCCTCTTCACTGTATGTCTAGTAGGGGTATGTAGTGGGGTTGGGTTGTGAAATTTTAGGACATAATTAGATATATTATTGACATAACTAGGTGAAAAATCCATTAAATTCAATACTTATCTTCATAAATTTTTTCCTTAAATTATACATGCATTTATTTTCAATTTTCATTATAATATGAAATTAAAATTTATATATAAGAAGTACAATTCAAAATTTGTGAAACAATAATAAATGTATTATCATATATCCTATAAGAATAATATTATGAATTATTTATCATATCTATATATAGCATATCCAAATATTTATAATATTAAATTGATAATAAAAAAGTACACTTAATTCATGTATCATAATATAATTTTATGAATAATAATTATTTAGAAAAATGGTTTTTATAAAATCTATTTAAATTAATTAATGATTATTTTTTAACATATAGATTTATTTTAAAGGTACATTAATCTTATTAATACGTTTTATTGATATTTAAAAATTATTTTTTTACTAAAAATAAATTTAAAAAAAATAAAGCAACTTGTTTTCATAGTCATATAATTGTAACATGTAACTATTAAAAGTATTTTGAAAATTTTTAATGACATAAGAAATTTTATATGAATCACATGATAAAAATAAATCATTAAATAATATGTTTAAAATAAAATAATATTTTAAGAGTTATTTATTATTTAGTTAAAATTTAATTTAAATTTTAAATGATTATTATCATATTCATTGTGCATGTTTTATTACACTAAATATTTCCTTTTAAAACATCAAATGACATGTTTTACAATAAAATAAAATTAAGAAATGTTTATTTTTTTTAAATTTTAAATGATAATTCCTTATATGTATAGTGTATTATTATAAAAAAATTGATTATTACAATTTTATAATATATATTTTTGTAAAAGTAAGATTATCTTTGACATAATATTGTGACCATAATATATAAAGTTCAGTACACCAAAAACATTTACTTAGGTTAAAATTAAAAGATAATTTAACATTAATTAAGAAATTGATTTTATTAATTGTATAAAAAATTAAATGTCAATCATATAATAATTATGAAATAGTAAAAAATATAAATGTAATCACTGATAAAAAAATAAATATTATTTTTTTAGTTATTTTTTTGTATATTATATAACCCTTTTTAAAAATTATAATTTTCTAATTTATAATTTAAATTTGATAAAATAAATTTAATTTTTGGTAGTATGTTTGCTGGACCATAGAAGATTGATGGCCACCCTCTTTGGTTTTAATAATCACAAATCATGTCAAATCTTGTTAATCATGTAAAATCTTATTAATCATGTCTAAACATTTCAATCAAGTTTATTTAAGTTTCAATATGTGTAACTATGATTTTCTATGATCACATATAAGTTTAATAAATTATGATAATATTTGTGTTGTAAGATAGTCCAAAGAGAAATATTTCCTATGCACGAGAAGTTGACACTGACAGACAATCGAGTCACTGATACCGACAACACAAAGGACTTACCGATACCGACAGTTCAATTGTCTCACTAATAGAAGTATTGTCATATCGATGCATGGTGCTACCGATTCAAGGAATCATCGATAGTTCAATTAACACACTGACAGACCAACTGACCCACCGATAGTTAAAAAGAGTCACTGATGCAATGAGTCAATGATGCATGGAAAGACTGAAATAATGAGACAACGATAGAATGAGACACGGATACCGACAGAAGGAGTCACTGATGGAATGAGTCACTGACAGAAGGAGATAACGACAGCGGACTCACCAAAAAACTGTTTAAATTTTCTTTTATTTAATATTATTTCTAATGGTCACATTTTGAGTGTTTTAATTCCACTAGTAAATTTAATGTTTTTTGTAGGAATATTTAATGAGGATGTCAAAAATACAAGGTACACCACCTACCTCAAACATGAACATTGTTGCAATGAAAGAATATAAAAGTAAAGTAATCCAGATGTAACACCCCGAGATTTTATGAAAAATATTATTTTAATTTCATTGATGTCTTGTTTTGTAAGCTACACCAAGATTGGCTTGCGCTATATGCAACACTATATTATCTTGTAGTATATGCAACACTATTCTTGGCTTGTGTTGCACGCAAGAGCAACCTTCCTCAATAGCGTGTGTTGTACGCAATACTGAGTTTCACTAAACAACAATAAATTGTTATAATATTATTATGAACTAGTTTTTATAAATAGTATTAACTAAAATTTTAATTTAATAACATTGTTATTCATCTTACACATTTTCTAGAACATGTTATGAGAACAAAATAATTTTTTCGGGTAAAATAATTATTTTTCAAAAAATGCAGTTTTTCCGCCTTTTGATGGTGCACCCACTTTAAATCTAGTTTTTGACATGTTTATAAGTTCAATTTTAAAAAATTAAATTCTTCTTTGGAATCAGGATATAAAAATTTACTTTGGATAAAATTTTCATATTATTCTAATAACTTTCATATTTTAATGAATAATAAAAACACTCTATATTTTAATTAAAGACAACTTTTTTCATCGTAATAATTTATATGGTTAAATTATAATATTGAATGGTTTTAAAGTATAAATATAATATATTTTTACCATTTAATATAATTTATGTCTTTATCATTTATTTTACATTGAATTCATAGGTAAAATCATTTCAATCTTTTGCAATGTTTTAACTTTTAAAACTCATTTTCTTAACAACGAGATTAATTTTAAATTAATTTCTGCAACTTCGATGATTTGAATTTAGAAAAATGGATTCCATATTTGGAATTATTAGGTCCAAATTATGTTAATAGGCTACTTTTTTATTTTTGGGCACTATGAATAGTAACTATGGTAAATTTTTTTTACCTTAGTTAAAGGTAAATCGGGTAATTAAGGGTATATATAATATTATAAAATTACCCTAACACTTGTATTAATATAATTGGATGATTATATTTCCTCCTAATTAATATTTGGGTCGAAATGGAATCCATTGGAACCCACTTGGATGTGATTAAGACCTTTAATTTATTTTATTTTAATGAAAGTGAAATATGTCTCACTCAAACTTTAATAAATAAAGTATTTTAAATATAAGGTTATACAGAATATAAATTATATTATAAATACTCATTTGAAATATATATTTTTTTCTTTGTTATGATAATTTATTTGTAATTTTTAAGAAATATTTAATTACATTAATAGCTTATACACTAATGATGCAAAAATTATTTTTCAGTAATATAGTTTTTATTAAAATAATAATACCCATTAAAAGGCCCAAAAACCTGACCAAAACTTATTGTTCGTATATATATAAACCATAACCATCCAATTGTCAAATTTTAGACCATTTGGAGCTTTATAAAAGTGATTATGACACTTATATTATTTTATTTTAAATGATGTCAACGTTGTCACCTTTATAATTTAATAAATATAACAATTTACATGTTGTGATTTCAAGATGATAAATTAAAGTAAAAGTACTCTTTTTAAATATATTAGATTTATAACCATCATAGTATTTTTGTTTTTAATTTTTATGCAACTAAAAATTATATTAAATTATTATACAAAAATGATGTAGTAATTTTTTTATTAATGGAAATATCTAATAAATTGTTATATAAATAATAAAATAAATATTATATGAACTAATTAATGTTCTCCACAAATTTTATATATTTATATGACATGTTAGTAATCTATTAAACATTTTTTTTCGAATATATCCATTATCTGGATTTTATTTAAATTCAAATAAATTAATAGTGTCAAAATTGACACTATTGTTATTTTATAAAAATAACATATTATTAAATTTTTTAAAAATCACAAAAATATTTAAAAATTAAAAATTGAAATCTATATGGTCTAAAATGTCATAAAGTACCAAATTATGGATAATTCACAACACATAAGTAATTATTTATAATAATCTAAAACTTATAATATTATTACCACAAATAAAATTAAATTGATTAAATAAGGATAAATTAAAATGATAAGGTTTAAAATAAACTTAAAAAATGTCTAAATTTTAGTTTTTGACTATATTACAACCCTATATCATCTCATATTCTAATTGAGTCATTTTTGGAGGTTTTTATGTGGGTTTTTAATTTATTATAAATTAATATATTAGAGGTTTCCAAAAGTGCCCCTCTCCTGCCTTATAAAAGGGAACCTCCTTTACTCTCCTCTTCACACAAATTTGAGCCATAAAGCTCGGCCAAAACCTGACCATTACACTTATAAACATCCCTAGTAACATTCTAGAGGTTCTTGTCTTCTCAAAATACCAACTCTAGTCCCTTAAGAAGAAGTTTAAAGGAGGTGTGTCGAAGAAGAAGTAATCTCTTCTGCCGATTCTTTCAAGTTTATTTCTTCATCAGCTTCCTCTTATTTAGTTGTTTCATTATAAAGTAATAAAATAAGTACCAATAATATACTGATATGATATTATAAATATTAAACAACCCCATTTCACCTTCTATCCATCCTACGGAAAATGAAATCACCGCGCGTGCGTACGTACAGAATACCGTCTCCACGACGTGGTGTAATCTGTTTTTCCACCACCACCTTACTTGGATGGGTATAATGGTGTAAAGAATAACTATATATGGTTATTATATAATCATAATTATTCTGAGATATTATATCATCCACTCCAATTATATTCAATAGTTATGGGAATGATATCATCACCTGTGCGTACGCACGGATTACCGTCTCCATGACACGATGAGATTCATTCTCCATGTTAACCATTCAAGAATGATTATAAAGTATATATAATGAATAATAATGATATATATGACATAATAATGCTAATTTATTTATGTATATATATAAATATTTCATCTACTTACTTCCATTCAAGTCAATAAGGAAAGGAAAATAGCGTTCATGCGTACGTACGACCTACCGTCTCCATGAACAGTGTGTTTCATTTCATTTATCTATCTATTATATATATATATTGAATATATATGATATATATATATATATATCATTTTTTACATTCTGGAAGTAATTAAATCATTATATAAGTAATAATAATATCAATAATAACAAGTCCAAACACGTACGATAAATGAAACGATTTTACCCATAACCCTGCTTTAACATGGAATTGAAAAAAGAATGGGTAATATAAAGTCATTAGTGAATAATATATGATATCATAAATATTATTATGGTTCTTCTACAAGTTAATAATATTTTTAAACCCACTATATAGGTGTTTCAGACACATATGGAAGAAATTGGACCTAAGGTAAGGGATAATTTTGCAATCTCATTTTTATCTAGGATTTCTTATATGTAAGTATTTACTGGGGTATATTTTTCATCCATGTCCATAAAATGTTTTTTATAAAGTGTTTAATATTCTTCCATGTGTGTTTAAATTAATTTTTACCCCTCTTTGACTTTTAATTTGTGTTATGGAAGGAATTTTTCTTTTGTGTACCATACGTGGTACTTTTTGACTTTTCTGTTAAAAGTACGAGGATAATGTTTTTTTTAAATTATAAGGCATGAACATATTTTTACGGTTTCAAAACGCCTTATTTTCATGAAGCTTACTCTACAAGATTTCATGATTATTTTCAACAAAATCCATTTCTTTTAAAATTTAATCGCATTTTATGAAAAGAAAATGATTTTGAAGAAGAAAGGATATTTTCCCCAAGAATTCATTTCAAGTGTTTTGTCAAAAGTATTTTCCATCTAAGATGAAATTATTTAGTATGATTGTATTTCAAGTATAATTTATCAATTATTTACATGGTTTTATTCTTCTTATTATGAAATTATATCCATTTGTTTTATATGGATTACATTAAAATGGGATGATGTTTATGAAACCTATTTTATTCTTTGGGTTATGATGAATGATTTATGTTTATTTTGTGCCACAAGTAATAATGATTTCATTATGAGATGGGTGGGACCTATATATACCTCCAATTCATTGGGTAAATATTTATATCTCATGAGATAGACATGGATGGAATGGAAAGTAAAATCCATTTCATTAATATAGGGATGGAACGACAAGTAAACCCGGTTCAGTAGTGGACTTTGTCCACTATGATGGTCTTGTCAGCAATGCCTTGGATACTATGGAAATTGTAACATGTTATTAATGGTTTTCCATAATTACATGTTTTATCCCCATGGTATTTTATCATGATTGATGTTCCTTTATGATCTATGCCTCACGCACTACCATGATTTATTTTACAACTCAATATTTTGATGTTTAACCATTATGTTCATGTTTAAATGTATATGGTTTGATTTATTTTCTCCATGCTTACCCTTACTAGGAATTTGAGCTCACCTTTTTTATGTTTTATTTTCCGCAGGATATAAATAAAGGTTTTAGGTAATAAAACAAAAGCGAAATATCTTTATGGGAGGTATTGAAGATCTTTCACCATGATTAGAAGATTATGTTCCCAGTTTTCAAAGGCACTAAACTAATACGGTCCTTGGGAGTTTTTTTATATGTATTAATTGCTCTGAAAATGTAATTTAATGTCCATGTACGTCAAGCTTTGGGTCTCTACAGTTGGTATCAGAGGAAAGGTTTAGTTAACCTTTGGAAACTAGGATGCAAAAACTTTAGTGAGATCCTTAAAGATATTTCTAAGGTATGTCTAGGGATGTCCCTAAGGTTATGTCTAAGTATTAGTTATAGTACTAGAATTATGGTAATGATCTTAGAATTAAACCTAAGATGTTAGATATTGAAAGTAATCCCCCTTTATTATGTTATTTTCCTAGAATGATTTTTTCCTCTCAAAATATTATTTTTGGGTTTTAGAAAATGGATGGAAACAGGAAGATTCATGTTAATTGAGAATATGATGGACAATGGAATGATATTATTCATGAGAAACCAAATGAAACAGGATTTGGAAGTCCAAATATCGTTATTATTCCTAATCAGAAATTTCATAATACGATCAATAATCTCAACTTTGGTAAGTTTCCTGACTCATCTAATAAGAAAAAGATGGAGTTTCATGATGATCATAGCGGAAATAAAGTTCAATTTACCTCATGTAAATCATGTGGGAAGAGGCATCAGGGAGAATGTTTCAAAGGAACTCGAAGATGCTTTGGGTGTGGAAAAGAAGGACACAAAGCCAGTAAGTGAAAATGAAAAGGTTCAGTTAACACCATGGACAAGGATAATGGTTTTGCTAAGACATCAATATTGGTTAAATGTTTTAAATGTGGAATGTACATGCATTATCCAAACCAATGACCTAACGGAAAATCTCATGAAGAGAATCATCATGGTTGTATGGGTAGTATTTATATTCATAATGATGAAGAGACTACAAATGATATATGATATGAAAGAACTATTGTGGAATAAAATTATGAATCTTGGTCAATGGTTTAAGGAGGTAGTGTAATGAATTCATGTTTATCAAGAGTAATGTTGTATAAGTAATCTCATGGTACTATGGAATAAATAAACATCTAAGGATTGTTACACTATTGTTTTTCCTTATGTTTTTGAGAGTATATGTTGAATGGTACCAGTAACCATGAATGTTTATTTAGATATTTTTAGAAATCACCTAATATGCGCATAATGAAGGGATAAGAAGATAATGAAATGTTTGATAGTATTAATGAGATCATGACTGATATAAGGACAAAGTGATATCATGGTTTGCGTATATAGAATTTTTGGGAATTTGGTATGTGAAAAGAGTTAACTTTTGATAGCATTAATGTTTTCAATAAGGTTCTATGGTAACTCATGTTTTAAGAGAATACATGATTAAGGTATTCACATGTTTGGAATGTGACCAACAAGATATATCTTATGATATATGGGGGATAAATGATGGTATTTACATGCTTGGTAGATAACCTTTCTAGTAGTCATTTTATTTATACTATGAGATTGGACAAAAGTATTTTTGATAATCCTAAAAATTGTAATGTATTAATTTGGACATCAGATAGTATTTTTTATGGATAAATTTGTTTTAGAATGTTATAATAGTATAGTTTTAGACAAAAGAACAACCTACAGGATGGGAGACAACCCGTCGCGTCGGATAAGGTTGCAGGAATCGAACCCACAACCGAAGTGCAACAAGCCTTTATCGCCTACCACTGGCCTACAGGAAGTCCCTAGTTAGTAGAAATTAGTTTTATTTTATTAAGTGATATTATAGATGAAGTATAAGTCCATTTTTGGATCCATGTACAATTAATCTCACCATAGATGGACTTATGTATATAACTATTGATAACCTTATGTTTGAGATAGATAGAATGACTTATCATTCTATTGCATGATCCGTTAACACTTCACAGAAGACAAATTCAACTTCATTTATTTAAGAGATGAAGTGGAAATTGTTCAAGGCACGAAAAACAGTGATATTGTACCAAAATCAAGTATGTATTTCTTTTAATTCAAAAATTATTCAACATTAGGGAAATGATCTTGAAAACCAAAAATATTGTCCTATTTCCCTCATATCTGATGAATCAGATGGTACCTTAGATCATCAAAAATTTATGGCTTTGTGATTGTTGGATTTTTCATAGCCATATTCTCTACCAGTCTCCATCAGAACTTGATGGTTATATTTCTCTTCCATATCCATATTTTCACCTATGTTCTCCTATGTGGAAACACAGTGATGAGTTAATTTGGGTAACTATTACATTTCATACTTTGGTTTTAAATTAATTTTAGTATTCCTTTTTACGATGTGGGTTTCTATGAAAGAAACTTTCATGTAGTAAACCATTTATAACCCTGACGAATTTCAAGGGCGAAATTCATTTTATGGGGGGTAGAATGTAACACCCCGAGATTTTATGAAAAATATTATTTTAATTTCATTGATGTCTTGTGTTGTACGCTACACCAAGATTTGATTACGCTATATGAAACACTGTATTAGCTTGTAGTATACGCAACACTATTTTTGGCTTGTGTTGCATGCAAGAGCAACCTTCCTCAATAGCGTGTGTTGTACACAATACTGAGTTTCACTAAACAATGATATATTGTTATAATATTATTATAAACTAGCCGTTATAAATAGTATTTACTACATTTTAAATTTTATAACATTATTATTCATCTTAAACATTTTCTAGAACATGGTATGAGAACAAAATAAATGTTTCAGGTAAAATAAGTATTTTTCAAAAAATGCAGTTTTTCAACCTTTTGATAGTGCACCCACTTTAAATATAGTTTTTGACATTTTTATAAGTTCAATTTTTCAAAATAAAATTCTTCTTTGGAATCAAGATATAAAAATTTACTTTGGATAAATTTTTCATATTATTTTAATAACTTTTATATTTTAATGAATAGTAAAAACACGCTATATTTTAATTAAAAACAACTTTTTTCATCGTAATAATTTATATGGATAAATTATAATATTTAATGGTTTTAAAGTATAAATAGAATATATTTTTACTATTTAATATAATTTATGTAATTAACATCGATTTTACATTGAATTCGTAGGTAAAATCATTTCAATCTTTTGTAATGTTTTAACTTTTAAAACTCATTTTCTTAACAACAAGATTAATTTTAAATTAATTTCTACAACTTATGTGATTTCAATTTGTAAAAATGGATTCCATATTTGGAATAATTAGGTTCAAATTATGTTAATAGACTACTTTTTATTTTTGGGCACTATGAATAGTAACTACGGTAAATTTTATTTACCATAGTTGAAGGTAAATCAGGTAATTAAGGGTAAATATAATATTATAAAATTACCCTAAAACTTGTCTTAATATAATTGGATGATTATATTTCTTCCTAAGGCATATTTGGGTCTAAAGGGAATCCATTGGAACCCACTTGGATGTGATAAAGACCTTTAATTTATTTTATTTTAAAAAATTAAAATATGTCTCACTCAAACTTTAATAATTAAAGTATTTTTAATATAATGTTTTACAAAATATAAATTCAATTATAAATACTCCTTTGAAAGATAAAATGTTTTTATTTTTTATGGTAATTTATTTGTAATTTTTAAGATATATTTAATTACATTAATAGCTTATACATTAATGATGCAGAAATCATTTATCAGTAATATAGTTTTTATTAAAATAATAATACCAATTAAAAGGCCCAAAAACCTGACCAAAACTTACTAGTCCTATATATCGAAACCATAACCATCGAATGGTCGAATTTTTTACCATTTTGAGCTTTATAAAAGTGATTATGACACTTATATTATTTTATTTTAAATGATGTCAAAGTTGTCACCTTCAAAATTTAAAAAATATAACAATTTACATGTTGTGATTTTAAGATGATAAATTCAATAAAAGTATTATTTTGAAATATATTATATTTATAATCATCATAGTATTTTATTTTTAATTTTTATGCAACTAATAAGTATATTAAATTATTATACAAAAATGATGTAGTAATTGTTTTATTAATGGAAATATCAAATAAATGGTTTTATAAATAATAAAATAAATATTATATGAACTAATTAATGTTCTCCACAAATCATATAGATGAATATGACATTTCTATTAAACATTTTTGTTTGAATATATCCTTTGTCTGGATTTTATTTAAATTCAAATAAATGAATAGTGTCAAAATTGACACTACTGTTATTTTATAAAAATAAAAAATTATTAAATTGTTTAAAAATCACAAAAATATTTAAAAATTATAAATTAAAATTTATATGGTCTAAAATTTAATAAATTACCCAATTATGGATAATTCAAAACACATAAGTAATTATTTATAACAATTTAAAATTTAGAATATTATTACAACAAATAAAATTAAATCGATTAAATAAGGATAAATCAAAATGATAAGGTTTAAGATAAACTTAAAACATGTCTAAATTTTATTGGTTGATGAGATTACAACCCTATATCATATCATCATCGAATTGAGTCATTTTTGGAGGTTTTTAAGTGTGTTTTGAATTTATTATAAATTAATAGTTTAGAGGTTTCCAAAAGTGCCCCTCTCTACCCTTATAAAAGGGAACCTTTTTCCCTCTCATCTTCACACAAATTTGAGCCATCAAGCTCAGAACACCCCTGCCCATTACACTTCTCAACTTTCCTAGTAACATTATGGAGGTTATGGTCTACTCAAAAGACCAACTCTAGTCCCTTAAGAAGAAGTTTAAAGGAGGTGCCTCGAAGAATAGGTAATCTCTTCTACCAATTCTTTCAAGTTTCTTTCTTCTTAAACTTCCTCTTATTTAGTTGTTTCATTATAAAGTAATACAATCAGTATCAGTAATATAATTATATGATATTATAAATATGAAACAACCCCATTTCACCTTCTATCCATCTTACGGAAAACGAAATCACCGCGCATGCGTACGTACGGAATACCGTCTCCACGCCGCGGTGTAATCTGTTTTTCCACCACCACCTTACTTGGATGGGTATAATGGTGTAAAGAATAACTATATATGGTTATTATAACATCATACTGATTCTGAGATATTATATCATCCACTCCAATTCCATTCAATAATTATGGGAACGATATCATCGCTCCTACGTACATACGGTTTACCGTCTCCACGACGCGATGAGATTCATTCTCCATGTTAACAATTCAAGAATGATTATAAATTATATATAATGAATAATAATAATATATATGACATAATAATTCTTATGGATTTATTTATATATATATTTCATTTACTTACTTCCATTCAAGTCAATAAGGAAAGGAAAATAGCGTTCATGCGTACGTACGGCCTACCGTCTCCATGAATGGTGTGTTTCATTTCATTTATCTATCCTTTATATATATATATAATTATACTGAATATATATGATATATAAATAATTTTTTACATTATGGAAGTAAATAAATCATGATATAATTCATAATAATATCAAGAAAAACAAGTCCAAACACGTACGATAAATGAAATGATTTTACCCAAAACGCTGCTTTAACATGGAATTGACAAAAGAATGGGTAATATAAAGTCTTGAATCATATATGATATCATAAATATTATTATAGTTATTTTACAAGTTAATAATATGTTTAAACCCACTATACAGGAGTTTCAGACACGTATGAAATAAATTGGACCTAAGGAAAGGGATAATTTTGCAATCTCATTTTATCTGAGATTGCTTATACGTAAGTATTTACTGGGGTATATTTTTCATCCATGTCCATAAAATTTTTTTCATAAAGTATTTAATATTCTTCCATATATTTTTAAATTCATGTTTACCCCTCTTTTACTTTTACTTTGTGTTATGGAAGGAATCTTTCTTTTGTTTTCCATACGTGGTACTTTTTGACTTTTCCATTAAAAGTACGAGGAGAATGTTTTTTTTAACTTATATGGCATGAATGGATTTTTATGGTTTCATAACGCCTTATTTTCATGAATATTAATATAAAATATTTCATGATTATTTTCAAAAAAATCATTTTCTTTTAAAATTTAATGTCATTTTTTGAAAAGAAAATGATTTTGAAGAAGAAAGGATATTTTCCTCAAGAATTCATTTCAATTGATTTGACAAAACTATTTTCCATCTCAGATGAAATTATTTAGTATGATTATGTTTCAAGTATAATGTCTCTATTATTTACATGGTTTTATTCTTCTTATGATGAAATGATATCCATTTTTTTATGTGGATTAATTTAAGATGTGATGATGTTTATGAAACCTATTTTATTCTTTGGGTTATGACAAATGATTTATGTTTATTTTGTGGAACAATTAAGAATGATTTCATTATGAGATTGGTGTGACCTATATATACCTCCAATTCATTGGTTAATGATTTATATCTCACTATATAGACATGGTTGGAATGACAAGTAAAATCTGGTTCAGTAATATAGGGCTGGAACGGCAAGTAAATGCAGTTCAGTAATAGACTTTGTCCACTATAATGGCCTTGGTAGCAATGCCTTGGATACTATGGAAATTATAACATGTTATTAATGGTTTTACACAATTAAATGTTTTATCCCCATGATATTTTATCATTATTGATGTTCCTTTATGATCTATTCCTTACGTACTGCCAAGATTTATTTCACAACTCAAGATTTTGATGTTTAAACATTATGTTCATGTTCAAATGTATATGGTTTGATTTATTTTCTCTATGCTTAACCTTAATGAGAATTTGAGCTCAACATTTTTATGTTTTATTTTCACAAAGATATAAAGAAAGGTTTTAGGTAAGAAAACAAAAGGGGAAGATCTTTATGGGAGGTGTTGAAGATCTTTCACCATGATTAGAAGATTATGTTCCAAGTTTCTAAAGACACTAAACTAATACGGTCCTTGGGTGTTTTTTTATGTATTAAGTATTCCGAAAAAGTAATGTAATGTCCATGTATGTCAGTCTTCAGGTCTCTACACAATATGAAATAAGTAGCGCATGAAAGAGATACACATAGATACACATAGACACAAGAGCAGACCCACACAAGCAACATACAGAAAGGAAGAACACATGAGGAACTCTTTATTCCAGCTTAATGTGAACAAGAGAACTTTTCTCCATCAAAGTTCCAACATCTCTGCTGATTTTAACTGAACCTGAGGAGAAGAACATCTCATCTTCCTTGAAGATAGAACACATTTCTCCATGACACTCTGTTTTTAGTGTCTGCTTCTAAAATATGAATCCAGCTTCAACTCTAATACATCAAAGAGTCCAAAGATGAATTTCATAACATACCAAGACTTATAAACCCTATATATTACTCATTACTCTATTTTGTACCCTTTTATTATATGTTTGTGCAGTGTGTGCATCTATTTATAAAAAAACTGTCTCCTACACTAAACTGGAGGATACTAGATATCATCACACAACTATATTTTTACACTTGTTTATCCCACGTATAATTGTGGTAGATGTCTTGTGTGACCTGGTAGTATTTTGTTCCCATGTAGAATGGTGGTAGAGGTCTTGTGACCTGGATAGTTTGTGTACTATTGTGTAAACCCTAATCTAGGCTGAGGATTAAACCTTTATCTATATAGACTACATAGTGGAAGGTGATCACCAAGTGAATAGGACTAAGTCTCGGATTGAGACTGATCCTCTTGTTTTATATTTGCTATGTATTCAAATTTAGTTTTATATTTTTTTACCTATATTTCAGAAAACTGAATTTCACTTTGATAGTTAGTCTTGGATAGTGTTTATAACTATTTTGTCCTATTATATTAGTTTCAAAAGTTGTATCAATATATCGTATTGTTAGAACAGATAAATAATCAATCTTAAGAGAAATTATTTGAACAATCAGACTTTTATAAATTCACTACATTGATTAAATGGCCTGTTAAGTTTTAATTTGTGGAATATTTTAAATAAACTTTTTAGAATAATTTTTATAGGAACTCAATTCACCCCCTCTTGAGTTTCCTACTCAGACCAACATTTGGTATTAGAGGGTTGTTCATTAAAATATCTTTTAAATATTTTCAACTCTGATTTAGTTGCGTTTTAAAGATCTAAAAATTTCTATTAATTCGAAATTTTTTTCTATTTAAAAATCTTTTATTTATTATGGATAATAAATTGGAAGGTGCTTCTACAAACATACATCCCTTATTTGATGGAAAAAACTATACCCAATGGAAGATTAAGATGAAAATGAATTTATAAAGTATAGGCTTTAATATTTGGTCAGTTATAAAAGATCAACACGAAATAACAAATATTTCTTGGAATACTTGGAGTGATTCTACAAAGACTACTTATAATGATAATTTCAATGATATGAATTCTTTATTTTTTGAACTAGGAGATGAAGAGTTTAATAGAATATTTGATTGTACATCTGCCTATGAAATTTGGGACACTTTAGCTATTTTAAATTAAGGAACTTATAATATTAAAAAAACAAGACTTAATAATTATACTATTAAGTATGATAATTTTAAAATGAAACATGATGAGCCTATTTTTGACATGTATCTCATGTTTAATGAAATTTTGAACACTATGATATTTTTGGGAAGAGCTGTTATAGTTAAAGAGAAAATCATGAGAATACTCAGATGCTTACTAGATAGATGGAGAGAGACTTATGTATCAATATGAGAATCATATGACCTCAACACCTTTCCAGTGATGGAGGTGATAGGAAAGTTGATGATGTACGAGTAATAACTACAGGTAAATAAATAAGAGGATGATGAACCAAAAATAAAGGCTGTTACTTTCAAATCAACTACATCCAAATAGAAGAAAAAATCTCAAGATGAAACTAAAGGTTCAAGTGATGAAAAATTATCAATAGATAGTGATGAAGAGATAGATCAGATAGCCAGAAGTTTTAAGAAATTTTATAGAAAGAATAAATTTTTCAGAAATCCAAACTACAAAGGAAAGTATGATCATAAGGTCCATTGTAAAAAGGATTGGAAAAGAAGTGACACTTCAAATTAAATCGTCTGTTATGAATGCCAAAGAAAGAAAAATATAAAGTCTGATTGTCCCAAAATAAAGTATAAGAAGTATGATGATATGGGAAGAAAGTATAAAAAGGCCATGAAGGGTACTTGGAGTGGTTCTGAAGACATTTCAAGTGACTCAGAATCCTCCCATGATGAAAAGGATAATAAGGAAAATCTGTTTTTATGACAAACACATATAAGGCAACACTAAACTATCCTGAACATAATGATTACTATTCTGGGTAAGAAAGAGATTCTAAAAATATGACAAATGATGAAATGTTTGAATATTGAAAAATGAAAGAGGAAACTTGTAATGAATTAAAAGATAAATAAAAATCTTTAAAGAAATAGAATGCTTTGACTACCACTATTAAATGTGATATTGCTATAGAAAAAGAGAAAAATGCTCAACTGATTAAAGAAAAAAATGATCTTAAATTGTCAAATGAGCAATTAAAAAAGGATTTAGAAAAGTTTAAGAATGGTAAATATATCTTGGTTTATTCTTGATAAACAAGTAGATCCAAAATATACTATTAGAATAGGATACCAACCAGGGAAGAGGAATATAGTCAAAACACATTTTTTTATCAAATTCTATAAAATCAAGTTTTATGCCTAGTTATGGAAAATTTTCAGCAAGTTCCCGCCATGAAACATATTCTACTATTTCATGTTTTTCTTTCCCAAATAAAGTCTATTTTTAAAATACATTACATTCTACTTATAGAAAACCCATGTAGAAAGTATGGGTTCCAAAATCTCTTATTACTAATGTTACTAGACCCAAACAAATTTGGGTACCAAAATATTTTCTTGTCTAATATGTTTTTGCAGGAAATCTATTTGAAGAGATCTTGTAAATGATTATAGTACTTGGACATTGGATGTTCAAGAAACATGACAAGAGATTATCCATGCTTCAAGAACATGATAAATATTGATGGTGGGCATGTCACCTTTGGTGACAATGTAAAAGGAAAAATCATTGGCCTTGGCTAGATTGGTAACTCTAACTTAGTTTTAATTTATAAAGTACATTTTTGTTGATGTATTAAAATACAATATACTTAGTATCTATAAGTTATGTGATGATGGTTTTAATGTTAAATTTGAGGATGATGCATTCAATTTTTTTAATTCTAAAAATGAGTTAGTATTTTCTAATTTTATAAATGAAAATGTTTATTACATTGATTTAGTTTCATTAATTTCTCAAAAAATTTCTTTTTTGAGTGATTTTAATAAAGCATATTGGCTTTGGAATAGGATATTGGGGCACTACAATATAAACCCATTTAGAAATATTACTAGAAAATGCTTAGTTAAATATCTACCCAAACATGAGTTTCCAAATGATAAAGTTTGTAATTCTTGTCAAAAGTGTAAAAAAATATAAAATCTCTTTTAAACCAAAAAAATAAGTTCCAACTTCTCAACCTATCGAGTTGGTTCACATGGACTTGTTTGGACCTTCTAGAGTTTCAAGCCTAAGTGGGAAACGCTATGTCTACGTTCTTGTAGATGACTATTCTGGATATACTTGGACTATTTTCTTAGCTCAAAAAAGTAAATATTTCTCTCATTTCACCAAGTATTCTAGGAATTTAGAAAATATTAGTGGTCTTAGGATTAAAACCCTAATAAGTGACCATGGCTATGTGTTTGATAGTCAAGAGTTTGAATCCTTTTGCTCACAAAATGGATATAGTCATAACTTCTTTGCTCCTTGGATGCCCAAACAAAATGGAGTTGTAGAAAGAAGAAATAGAACCCTGCAAGAAATTTCTAGAACCATTCTTAGTGAGTATGACCTACCTATATACTTTTGGGAAGAATCTATCAATACGACATGCTATATAATCAATAGAGTCTTGATTAGACCTATCCTTAAGAGAACTCCTTATGAGTTATGGACCAATAGAAAACTTGAGGTCAACTGATTCAATGTTTTTGGTTACAAATTATATGTTCTTAACAATAAAGATAATATATAAACATTTTCCTCCAAGTTTGATGAAGGTATTTTCCTATATTATTAAATTTATAGTAAATCCTATAGAGTATTCAATATGATAAGAAAATGTTTGGAAGAATATGTACATGTCAATTTTGATGAGACAGATCCCCATGAGTCAAAGACCTATCTAGAAAATCTTGAGGATGATATGTCAAATATAGAAATCAATACTAAATCTTATGACTATCATATTAAGGAATATGTTAAAACTTATAGTTCTAGAAATTCTCCAGACTCTAGTCATGATGAAACCGAACCTGTTTAGGAACTCAAAATATCTAGCCCTACTTTTTCTAGACCTGTTATAACTCTCAAGAACCATCCTTTAAATTCTATAGTTGGAAATTTAGATAAAGGAACTCAGACTAGAGATTCTCTAAAAATAAAGTTGAACAAAAATCTTTCTTATCATAGATTGAACCTAAGAACATCAAGGATACTATCAATGATGAATTTTGGGTGATAGATATACAAGAAGAGTTAAATCATTTTGAAAGAAAAAATGTCTGGAAACTTGTGGATATATCCAAATACACCTTGACTATAATCACTAAATGAGTGTTTAGGAATAAAGTGGACGAATATGGTAATATAGTTAGAAACAAAGATAGATTGTTTTCACAAGATTATAGTGAAGAATAAGGGATTGACTATGAGGAAACCTTTGCACCATTATCAAGACTTGAGGCAATTAGAATCCTACTTGACTATACCACACATATAGATTTAAAACTTTATCAAATGGATTTCAAGAGTGAATTATTAAAAGGTTATATAATTGAGAATTTCTTTTTTGAATCACCCCCAGTTTTACAAATCCCCACTTTCCAAATCATGTTTTTAAATTACATAATGATTTATATGGTTTAAATCAAGCTCTAAGATCTTGGTATGATAGGATCATCACTATTCTTATTTCTAAAGGTTTTACAAAAGGTATTGCTGATCCTACCCTTTTTATAAAATAAATTTCCAAATATTCTTTAGTAGTACAAATATATGTGGCTAGAATTAAGGCCATTAGAATCCTACTTTCCTATGCAGTATATCTAGATTTAAAACTTTATCAAATGGATGTCAAGAGTGAATTCTTAAATGGTTATATAATTTATAATGTTTTTTTAACAACCCCCTGGTTTTAGAAATCCCCACTTTCCAAATCATGTTTTTAAATTAAATAAAGATTTATATGGTTTAAAGCAAGCTCCAAGATCTTGGTATGATAGGCTTATCACTATTATTATTTATAAAGGTTTTAAAAAAGGTATTGTCGATCCTACTCTTTTTATGAAATTAATATCCAAAGACATTTTAGTAGTACAAATCTATGTAGATGATATCATTTTTGGATCCTCTAAATTTTTTATGTGTCGATTTTTCAAAAATGATGAAAATTGAATTTGAAATGAGTTTAATAGGGGAATAAAAGTTCTTTATTGGATTTCAAATATTTCAAAATAAATATGGTATTGTTTCGAATAAAAGTAAATATAATAAGGATATTTTACAAAGATTTATCTTTGAAATCACTAAGATTAGTGACACTCCAATGAGTACCACTTGTAATCTGGACCTTGATGAAGATGGTAAGTCTGTTGATCAAAACAATTATAGAGGAATGATTGAGAGTTTACTCTACTTAACTACTAGTAGGATATATATTATGTTTTGTGGGATCATGTGTGCACATTTTAAAGAAAACCCAAAATAATATCATTTAAATCATATCAAAAATATTTTTAAATACCTAAAATATAAAACCAATTTTGGACTATTCTATCCTAGAGGATCACCTTTTAATTTGGTGAGTTATTCAGATGCTAACTTTGGTGGATGTATGTTATACAGAAAGATCACCTCTAGCACATGTCACTTTTTGGGTAAGTCTCTAGTTTCATGGTGTATTAAGAAACAAAATTTTGTTTCATTATCTAATGTCGATGATAAATACATAGCTACTGGTAGTTTTTGTGCCCAAATTTTGTGGATGAAACACACATTATTAGACTATGGATATCAATTCAGACATTTCCCTATAAATTATGATTACACAAGTGATATTAATATTTCTAAGAATCCATTTTCACATTCTAGGACAAAATAAATTGATGTAAGACATCACTTTTTGAGATACCATTATTAAAAAGATGATATAACTTTATAGTTCATTGGTACTAAACATCAGCTTTATGACATTTTCACTATGCCATTGAACTCTGAAAGAATGAACTACATCAGAAATGAGTTTGGAATGATCAATCTATAGGACCTTATATTGTTATTACTTTGATAAATTTTAGTGAAGTTTTCAAACCTACACTGATAGTATGAAGTTAACAATGTCATGCCAACACTGATAACCCTATCATGCATACACAGTTTTCATGCCAACACCAACGTTATGTCATGCCAATATAGTTGTCATGCCGACCCCGATGCCTTATCATGCTGACACCATTAGTGTTATGAAAAATCTATCATGATGACCCCATTAGTTTTATGAAAAATCTGTCATGCCGACACTGATGACTCGCTATTTTTATCCATTTTATGTTTTTATCGATACAACGTTGTTTAATTTATTTTTTTGAACCTGGTTCATGATTTCATGATTTTGAAATCTTAAATGCCCTAAATGATATAAATTCAAGTCGATCCTCTCTACTCCTTTACCCTTACACTCACTAACCCATAGCTCTCTCTCTACCCCCGACCTTTCACCTCCCAACTTTCAAACTAATCTTTTGGAATGAAGTTTGTGAATAAAGATCTTAAATATGGTTTATGAAATGAGTCTCATGGAACTAAGAAACATAAAGGGGAATCAATAAATTATTATGAACCTATGAATCCTGCTCTGGTGAATCATGCAGTGACTCCAGAAAAGGAGGTTCTTTTAGAATGAATTTTGGAAATCAAATCTTTACAGCTAAGTGTGTTATAAGATCAGGTATGGATTGAGTGGTTCTAAGATAATGAAATACCTTTCTACTCGAAGTTAGTTCACGAGTTTTACATGAATGTGGATTTTATACTTGAAGGTAGTGATGTTTACTAGATTAAGTCCATAATGAAAGGAAAGAGAATATAATTTTTCATCTAGAAAGTGGGATGAATGTCTTAAGGCACTCCATGAGGGTGTGTTTAATGAGTATAAAGGTAGTTCTCCATCTGAGAGTAACATTTTCCTACTTTGAGACAGCTCTGAGGGAGCTTACTAACAATGATAAGAACCGAAGACCCATTGCTATAGAGTTAGATGGGGAGTGTAGAATTTCGTTCAAGTTTATACAACATCAGATCTATCCCAGGAAAGGAGAATTTACATCTCTAAATCATAAATATGTCTATTAGATTTATCTACTGGAAAAATGGATTAAGGTAAATCTTTATAGATAGATTTCTATTAACATTAATGAAATTATCAATCCTTCTTGAAAAATAAATTCCATGTTTTATCCAAGGTTAATCTCATCTATGATGAAAGATAATGGTTATGTTAGTGAAGAGATGAAGTTTTTTCTAAGTGCAGTGGTATCTACCTAATAAAGGAGATCTATAAAAGGATGAAGATCAATTGGAACCCATGGAAGAAAGAATGGGTTGGGGATGAAGATAAGATTTATGATAATTTCAATCTAGTGATCAATCCAACTAGGACAAGGAAAATGTATGATCCTAATCTGGGACCAGATGAGGAATTTGTTTACTCTTTAGATGGGGAAGAAGATCTTGCCACACCAATTAGAGATCAAGGGTCACCTATCGATGATAAGAGTGATGCTGACACCACTAAAGCTTATAAAGGTTTCTCTTTTGGACCTCCAAGTCCACCACTTTCTTTACCCTCAGATGAACCCACTCTTAGCACTAATAGAGATGAGGATATAGTATTCTTATGCAGTTTAAAGTATATTAGCTAGTCTAGTAGATCTGAAGATGAATCAGAAGTAGAAGAAGAAGATAAGAGGGAAGAAGAAGAAGCTAGCAGTGATGAAAGTGGTAGTGGTAATGGAAGTGGTAGTAAAGAAGAAGAAGGTGAAGAAAATTCTGATAGAAATAGAAGTTAAGAACATGCATCTGGACATGAAGATGATGATGAAATTAGTGGTGATGATAGTGAAAGTGATGGTGAACATCACGTGGATGATCAATGTAGAGATATAGAGATGGTTGATGATTTGGTTCAGAATGTTGTTGTAGAACCTTCTATAGTTACTGTTGAATAAAGAAGAGTAGTTGAAACTCAAAGAGAAGGGGAAGCTCAAATGATCCCTGCACCTCAGTTAGTGTATTAAGGAACGATATCTCATGTTGAGAGTGAGTGATCAGTGAGGAGAACATAGACTGAGGAGGATATTCAGATAGAAGATCTCCAGTGGTGAGGGAGCCTCATGAAAGGAAAGATCAAGATGGGGGGGGGGGGAATCAAGCTAGAAGAGTGAGACATGACACTCTCACCCCTTTCTATGATGATGTTATTTATGAATGGGAAGGAATTATGGATATGTAGCACTTGATTTGGACTATGAAGGCTCAGAAGTTGAGGTATTTGTACCTGTTCCCAAAGAATCAGTGGCTGATACCCTTCATAGTGACTCTATCACTAAAGTAGACTTTGAAAAGTTTAAGGATGAAATATGTTCAGCTGTTAGAGTATCAGTTCAATCTCAAATGGTTCATGAGATTCAATAAGCTAGAATGAAAAACACTCAAATGAGTAATTAATTACACTCTTTCAAATATTCAATAGAAGAGATGAAGCAGTCTTTGAAAGATGCTTCTGTTCCAATTCAGACAGTTGGTGTGAATGAGGTTGATGTAGTCACAAGTTCAGGAAAGGATATATATGATATTTAACCAAACGTAATCACAACTACTAAATAATTTGTTTCAAACACCACTAAGCTGACAAAATGAAATGAGTGATCTTTTCTCTTCTATAAATCATCTAACATATGAGTATAAAGTCTATATGGAAACGATTCTTAAAGATTTGAAGACTCATACCTCATATACTGATGTTCCTTTTACCTATGGTCAGACATTTCAGGCCTTGGACATTGAGGCAGTTAGAAATGTTGTTAAAGAAGAGATTTAAGATCTATTTAGTGCCTTTGGTTTCAAAAGTCTTTCTAAAATTGAGTAGAACACTGATCGTGTGCATGAAATGGTCAAATTTTATATCAAGGAAGCATATTCCACTCAATAAGAGCATACAAAGAGGATTAATTCATATATATCGAAGATTTACACCAAGCACTAGTTAATAAGTCACTTTAAGTATTTGGTGGAGAATTTAACATTACCCCCAGTTACAAGAGAATTCAAAGAACATGCTAATAAATTTAAGGACTTCACTCCTCTTCTTGAAAAGTTTATGGAAAAAAGGATGATTTAAAGAAAGCTATGAAGTATGGTAGTGAAATCATTGAGTATTTAATCAAGATGTTGAAGCTATATCTTCATGTGCATAGTGAAGTAATTATGGTGCTTACTGCTGCACCTATTGAACCTGCTGAATCAGTGCGTCCACCTCAGATGACAATTGCTTAGGATTTAAGTCATATCATACTAGTGATCTAAGAGCAGATCTAACCTCCTGATTTGTCACAACACAACTCCATACTTTAACCTAATTTTCCAAAATGAGTTATCCTACCTACTCTAAAGATTTATTTAGACCCTCCAACTTCTAAGACACATCCTAATGGGTCATCTATTTACCCATCTAAAAAAGGGAAGGAACCTATTGATCCTGATATATAGCATAGAAAACTATCTGATAGGGATGATTGGTTTTCTTTTGTTGTCATTACCTGGAAATTTGTAAAACATTTTACTTTATTTATTAATGGAATTCAGTGCTCTTGTCTTTCATCTATTTGTGTTATAAATCTTGTTCTATGATATATCTTATTTCTTTGATATCTATTATTCCTTTGATTCCATTTCATTATTGACTTTATCCTTTAATATCCTTGCACTTTTTTATAATCCCAAAATTGAGAGAAAAGTTTAGCATTATCCTTATTTATTTTACCTTTGATATACTTCTATTATGTATTTTATTTTCCTTACCTCTGATTACATATGGGAAGAAAAGGCATTAGTCTTTGATACCATTTTTTATTGTTGTTTCCTTTGATACCATTACTATTTATTTTACCTCTAAACCTTATCTATATATTTAGTAAATCCATCAGTAATGGGAGAAGATAAGTAAAATTATTATATTACACTTTAAGTGATTGTAATTTATAATGAAATGATTTGTGATCATGAAAAATGTGGAGATTGTTTTCCCATGGGAGATTGATGGCCACCCTATTTTGTTTTAATAATCACAAATTATGTCAAATATTATTAATCATGTTTGGTTTCGCCCAAATTTACCCAAGTTTTAAGGGTCAAGCGGTTGCTTGTAGTGTAGCTTGGGTTGTCGAATCCTCAGAGACCTAAGAAGAACCTTTAGACACTCAATAAAAAGAGATGGATTTTTGGCTATGAAGTGGCCAACTTTGGGTTGATTTATATTGTTTTGAAAAAGCACTAAAAGATCTATGTAAATTCAAATTATGAGAAAATTAGTTGATCCTAGGTTATTGCTCGGGGTGAATTGAATGAATTCCTTTTTTTTTTACGATTTTAATTTCATTAACTAGAGAAGGATTCATGAAATGAATTCAAATTAACCTCATCACTTACTGATTAAGCACCTTAAAAACATATGATAATCACTTATACACTTTTAGGATCATTTTCATGAGCACTCCAAGGTAAAGGATGTAATTAGCACATGAAAGTGGGGTGAATAAATTCAATAAGGAAGAGGAAGAATAAAAATCATTGAATGAAAGAAACTCAATTAAAAGAAATTAATAACATTTAGGGAATGAGAAATAACATTAAATCCAACCCCTTTCTACTCCCTTGGATCAACCCATAAAATAGCTAGCCCTCCATTGATGAAAATTTCTCAACAGAAGCGGAAAGTAGACTTATGAGGGTGGAATTGAAGAAGTAAAAACAACAAAAATAACGATCACTCCATCATTGTGTGAACAAAATCACAAGGTTTGGTGTGAATAAATTTACAGCTTGAGGAAACGGTATCAAGGTGATAAGGAGAAAAACAGAACAATTGAAGAAGAAGAACTTTTATTGAAGACTAAGGTGATTCGAACAACTTACATGAGAAGGAAGAACATTACAAAGGCAAATTGGCATAATAACATTACAATGAAAAGAAAGCACCCAACATCCCTAAATCCACCACCAATACTGCCTTAAATAGGAAAAAATGAAGCCTTGGCCGAGACCCCAACATCCCATGTGCCTTTAATTAATTATTTTTGGGAAAGGTGGGTGGAACATTAATAAGGAGAGACTTTTCCACTTCTTGCCCCGAAGTTGCAGCCAGCTTGCATCCACCGGAAAGACTCGCCTAAAGGACCTTCTATAAGGCCGAATTGGAGTGGGTACTAGAAGACTTAAATGAAGCACCTTATGGTTACCATCAGAATGTAAAATTTCAGCCCAAAATAATTTGTGGTTCGGGAGATATGATTTAAAGAGTGGGATGTTTTTCTGGGACGCAGACTCTGGCCCAAAATTAAATCTTCAAATTGGGCCGCCTTAATAACTACCATTGAGGACGAATTAGCACTGTCTCCAGAAGAATTATTTGTTTCCCTATATTTCTTCTATCCTTCCATAAATTTTGGGCTTCATTGGGATTGTATTGAGGTCCCCATAGTCCGATCATTGGGATGATATCCAATCTGCCTTCTCCAGAATTGTTTCCTTTAATCGCCAAATATCTCCATCATCCTTTATTAATAATCCATTGATCACTGAATAAAAAATGTTCATAATTAAGTTCATATCCATTTCAAAAAATACCAAATTAAAATATGGATAGTTACATTCTTTAAAATCAGATGAAACATTGGGCCTAAATTGGTGCACATTAGGCATGAAGTGCACAAATGATGAGAATGGGTGTTCTAAATGTAAAATGCACTAAAATGGTATTTATGAATAGCAAGGCACATGAAAACTAAATATATTAGCAATGAATATTAGCCTCTTACAGTGGCTAATCACACCCCCCAACTTGAGTTTTTCTAGTCCCGAGCAAAATATATCTCACAAAAATGAAATTCGAATGACCTTTTCCAAAAACATTTTAATACACATTTCTCACCCAAAGATCACATACCAAACAATTATGAAACCCATAAAAATCTTTTAAAACAAGATATGTCCATAAGCATATCTCAAGCCCAAGCCCATTCCTTTTTTCAAATTCATTTCCATATTTCATCCAAATTCAATTAAGCATGATGAAGTGTTGTGCGTCACAATAGACATGGGGGTTCATTTTCATTCGAGGGAGAAAAGATGGAAGCACTAGGAGCAATCAAATTTTAATAATAAGATGAGTACTCATTTTTTATTTTTATTTTTTTGGTTTTTTTTTTGCAATTTTTCCATGGTAATTGAAATTGAACTCAATCGAGTCAACCCATGTAGCAAGACTTTGCCGATGACTCCCAGGCTCAAAGACCTTAGGGCACCAAGTGAAGCTCACATACTTGAGCATCATCTCGAGTTAACTCAATCAAAAACAAATTCAAATTACCACAAATAGAGATAAAATGCCCAACTCTGGGCCAGAAAACTATGGAGTCACGATCTCAAAGTGCCGAAAGCCACACATTAGGTCAATTCATTTCTCTACGCGCAATTGCTTTTTTTTGAATACTCATGTTAAAATTAAAATGATCGCCAATACTATACTATTTATTATGGGTCCCCAAGAACTCAAACTAAAACCCCACAATCTAGAGGACGTGCATTGTGTTTTTTTATTAAATGGATGAAAATATAACAGTGAAAAATCACATCAGACAACCGCACTTTCCAATATCTATGCACATGAAAATAAACTTGCATTAAAATCAGAATCAAGGCATGAAAAATTATTTGATATCCAATTTCAGAGTTTGGAATGTGTGTTATCATGTTCAAGGTTAATGGCATTTTTCCTTCCACACATTTTCATCTCCCCCCCAACTTGGAATACACTATCCCCAGTGTTTAAAGAATTGAAACATAGAAGTGGCAGGATAAAAGTTCAACGAAGACATTGAAAATGAAAATTATGGAATGAAGTCACCTGGTGGTTGATGTTGAAAATGCATTCCCATGTCTCCCTTCAGTTCGGTTTATCTTCCAATGGCTTGGACGGTTGTGACCAGCTTTTCCCAATGACCTATGACATGCGTTTATTTTTTTTTAATATATATATATATATATATATTTTTTGTATATTTTTTTAACCTAAAAAAAAGTATAAATAACATAAACTGATGATACATTGTCTTCTTTATATTTTCTGGGTAAGGTATTACTCAAGGATCACACCGCGTGACACAGATGAATACAGTGCTCCCCTTTCATACCCATATGTACTCATAAAATAAGAACAGGTCAACAATCTATTTTTTTTAAATACCAACAAAAATATAAAATAAAATAAAATAAACTGATGATACATTGTCTTCTTTATATTTTCTGGGTAAGGTATTACTCAGGGATCACACCGTGTGACACGGATGAATACGGTGCTCCCCTTTCATACCCATCCTTACTCATAAAATAAGAACAGGTCAACAGTCTATATATATATATATATATATTTTAAATAACAAAATTAAGAATAAGGAAAGAAAGAAGAAAAACAATGATTCACAAAGATTAGAAACATGAAGACCATGGGTTGCCTCCCATGCACCACTTTTGTTTAACGTCGTTAGCCCGACATGGATCCTAAATCTATCAATTCTTTCCTGGTTCATAGGTTGGCTCTGTTAACTCTACCTCTATTTCCTGTTTATTGAATGATTCAATGAATGGTTTTAACCTATGACCATTGACCTTAAAAATGTTACCACTTGTGGGATCCTGAATCTCTACTGCCCCATGGGGGTACACATGATGCACTATGAATGGACCTGACCATCTAGACCTTAACCTTCCCGGGTGTAAATGAAGTTTTGAACTATACAAGAGCCCACATTTTCCCAGTTCAAATTGTTTGACTTTGATATTCCTAGATTGGTAGGCTTGAACTTTAGCTTTATTTATCCTTGAATTTTCATAAGCCTCAATCCTAAGTTCCTCAAGTTCATTAAGATCTAACTTCCTCTTTTCTTCGGCTAAAGAAATGCCGAAATTCATTTTTTTGATTGCCCAAAATGCCTTATGCTCAATTTCAACAGGTAAATGGCATGCTTTTCCATAAACCAACCTATATGGTGACATTACTAGGATGGTTTTGAATGCTGTACGATATGCCCAAAGAGCATCCAAGAGTTTCTCAGACCAATCTTTCCTAGAGGGGTTGACAGTTTTTTCAAGAATTTTCTTAATCTCCCTATTTGCTAACTCAGCTTGACCATTGGTTTGAGGATGGTACGCAGTGGAAACTTTATGAGAAATTAAATACTTAGACATGAGTGAAGAGAATGGGTGATTATAGAAATGGGTTCCACGATCACTGATTATAGCCCTAGGAATTCCAAATCTAGAAAAGATATGCTCTTTTAGGAATCAGATCACAACTTGATGATCATTAGTCTTGGTGGGAATGGCCTCAACCCATTTTGAGACGTAATCAATAGCTAAGAGGATGTAGAGGTATCCCTTAGAGTTTGGAAAGGGTCCCATGAAATCAATTCCCCAACAATCAAAGATTTCAAAGACTAGAATGGGAGTGAGGGGCATTTGATTTCTTTTAGAAATGGATCCTAATTGCTGACACTGAGGACAACTTTTGCAGTATTGGAAGGAATCCTTAGTGAGGTTCATCCAGTATAAACCACTTTGGAGGACCTTTGCAGTGGTTTTCTTTGTAGAAAAGTGGCCTCCACATGCCTCTCCATGACAAAATTTTAGAATGGACTCTTGCTCAGACTTGGGAACACATCTCCTGATGATTTGATCAGGACAGAACTTGAAGAGGTAAGGATCATCAAACATTTAGTGTTTGACATCAGAAAGGAATTTTTTCTTAGCTTGGGTCCCCAAGAATTTTGGAATGTCACCCGTCACCAAATGATTTGCTATGTCAGCATACCAAGGGCAATCACTCACTGAATAGAGGTGCTCATCGGGAAATGAATCAGACATAGAGAGGTGGTGTGAGTTGTCTTTGAATTCCATCCTAGAGAGGTGATCAACTACAACATTTTCAACACCCTTTTTATCCTTAATGGTTAAATCAAACTCTTGAAGAAGAAGGACCCACCTAATCAATCTAGCCTTGGCATCTTGTTTTTGGAAAAGGTATTTTAGGGATGAATGGTCAGTGAAGACAATGATGGGTGATCCTAAGAGATAAGACCAGAATTTCTTTAAATCAAAGACAACAGCAAGAAGCTCTTTCTCAGTGGTGGTGTAGTTTATTTGTGCATCATTTAAAGATTTTCTTGCATAAGCAATGACACATGGAGTTTTCTCACACCGTTGTCCTAAGACTGCTCCTACAGCGAAGTCACTTGCATCACACATGAGCTCGAAAGGAAGTTTCCAATTTGGAGATTGCATGATAGGTGGAGATATAAGAGTTTACTTGAGTGTAGAGAATGATTCCTCACAGCTTTCTGTCCATAAAAATGGAGCATCTTTTACCAATAAAGCACAAAGTGGTCGATAAATAGAGCTGAAATTCCTAATGAACCTTCTATAAAAGCCAGCATGTCCTAAGAAGGACCTCACTTCCTTAACAGTTTTAGGAGAGGGAAGGTGATGAATGATGTCAACCTTAGCTTTATCAACTTCAATCCCTCTACCAGATACCAGATGACCTAGAACATGTCCTCCCCTTACCATGAAATGGCATTTTTCCCAATTTAGTATGAGATTCTTATCCTCACACCTTGACAAAACCTTTTCAACATTTAGGAGGCATCCCTCAAAAGTATCCCCAAAGATGGATAAATCATCCATGAAGACCTCTAAACAATCCCCCACCATGTCTGAGAAGATTCCCATCATACACCGCTGGAAGGTACCAGGGGCATTACATAACCCAAAGGGCATGCGCTTGAAGGCAAAAGTGCCAAATGGACAAGTGAAGGTCATTTTTCCTTGATCCTCTAAAGAGACTTTGATTTGATTATACCCTGAGAATCCATATAGGAAGTAGTAGAATTGATGACCCACCACTCGCTTGAGGACTTGATCTATAAAGGGCAAGGGGAAATGGTCTTTCTTGGTACAAGAGTTGAGCTTCCTATAGTCAATACAGACTCTCCATCCACTACTAACCCTTGTTAGAAGCATCTCTCCATCATTATTGGTTATTACTGTGATTCCAGCCTTCTTTGGAACCACATGGATTGGGCTAACCCACTCACTCTCAGCTATAGGATAAATGATACCAGCTTTTAACAATTTAAAAAGTTCTTTTCTCACTACTTCCATGAGATTAGGATTGAGTTGCCGCTGAGGTTGACGACATGGCTTTGAATCAAATTCTAGAACAATTCTATGAGTCCTGATAAGTGGGCTAATCCCAGGAATATCTGATAGGGTCCATCCAATGGATTTCTTGTGTCTCCTAAGGACATCTAGAAGCATCCTCTCATGATTGGCTTCAAGAGGGGAAGAAATGACAACAAGAAAGGATTGATTGTCCCCTAAGAACTCATACTTGAGTGATGAAGGTAAAACTTTAAATTCAAGATCATAGTGGTTATTACTTTCCAAGAAAGGATGAGACTTTGTATTGAACTCAGTTTCTTTGTTCAGATTTCTTGACAAAATTGGTTCCTTGTGAAGAGAATTTTCATCCACTAAATTAGCTAAAGTAGTTTCATGAAGGGATATAGACTCAATGTTATTGATTTCACCCATGGTATCATTGATTGATGATTCTAGAAAATCATCAATAGAGCAATCTGAAAGAGATTCAAGCCAAGGAGACAAATTTCCCTCATATGAACAAAGAAAATCAATCTCTTCTTGACTTAAACACCCTTCGGTAATTCCTTGATGTTCCTTGAGTTCACTATCAACACTACCTATCCAATTAACCTCATGGATCTCTTCATCATCCCCAATTTGAGAGTTTGCATTGTAGATGTTCAAGTCTAGACTCATGTTTCCAAAGGTGATGGTCATGTTCCCATTTCGGACTCGGATAACAGAGTTGATTGTTGAAAGGAAGGGACGACCAAGGATGATTGGGGTTTGCTCCCTAGGACCTAAGATTGGGTGATTGTCTAGAACAATGAAGTCAGCTGGGTAAATGAAATTTTCAACTTTCACCAAAACATCCTTTAAGATCCCCTTTGGAACTCGAATACTACGATCAGTAAGTTGAAGAGTGAAAGATGTGGGTTGGAGTTCTTCGAGCCCTATCTGACAATACATAGCATAAGGAATGAGGTTCACACTGGCTCCTAGATCACACAAGGCTTTGACAACTTTGTTCTCTCCTAGTTCAACATTTATGTAAGGGCATCCTGGGTCTTTCATCTTTGGAGGAAGGGTTCCTTGGATTGTTGTGCTAACATTTTCTGCCAGAAGGACTTGGTTCTTATATGAGAATTTCCATTTAAATGTGCAGAGGTCCTTAAGGTATTTTGAGTATGCAGGAATGGTTTGAATGGCATCAAGGAGGGGAATGTTCAACTTGACTTGTTAGAATATTTCCCTCAATGTTTCACTCAATTCCGGCTTGGTTTTCCCCCTCATGCGTTGAGGAAATGGGGCAGGTTGTGGGGTTGTTTTTTGAAGAGTTGTTTCTTTCACATCTTTATTAGTATCTTCAGTTTTTTCATGTGTTTCCTTTGAATTTTTAATAGAGTTTGAATCTTCAGGTGGGTTTTGAACTATTTTTTCAGGTTTCTCAATTGATTTCCCACTTCTCAAAACTGTCACAGCCTTTAATTGTTCATGAGTTGTTTGAGTGCAACTTGTCTCCCCCCTTGATGTTTGTTGTGGAATGGCCTGTGTGGGAATGGGTGCCTTTCCATTTTTTATGGTTTGAAGTTCTTGTTTCAGGGAAGAGACTTCTGAGTTCATCCTTTCCATTTGTTTTCACAGTTGTTCAAGGATTGGGAGAGGGAAAGTTTGGGAAGGTGTTTGTGTTGGTTGGGTTATCCCAGGGGGATACTTTGGTTGTTGGATGGGTTGTTGCTATTGGACTGGAGGATGTTGGTATTGGACTGGTTGTGGTTAGAATTGGTTATAGTTTTGAAAATTTTGTGTAGGGTATGGGTTTGGTCCTTGTGGTTGCCTAGGTTGTTGGTTATCTTTCTATCGGAAGCCTGGGTGGTCATTATACCTTGGGTTGAATGTGTTTGGGTATTGAGGCTTTTGAAAGTTTAGGTAATTGACTTCAGCAGGTGGTCCTCCTAAAAGAACATCCTTGATTGATGGAATGGTTGGGCAGTTGTCTATTTTGTGGTCCTTTTTATCACAGATTGTGCAAACAGAGTCTACAGTTTGGATTTCATTGATCTTCCTATGGTCTATCTCTTCAACCTTCCTAGAGAGTGCTGCAAGTTTTTCCCTAAGGCTTTCCTCTTCCCTAAGTGTATGCATTCCAGTAGTTCTTTGAGGCTTTTCAGAATAAGGTGATGTTCCCCATGTTTGGTTTTGTTCAGCAAGGATTTCTAGATACTCGTAAGCATCATTTGGGGATTTGTTTTTAAAGGTCCCATTACACATCATGTCAATGAATTGTTTGTTCCCTGGGCCCAAACCTTCATAGAAAATTCTTACTTGTTCAGGAATAGAAAAACCATGGTGTGGAACCATGTTTAGGGTGTCTTTGAACCTCTCCCATGTTTCATAAAATGACTCTCCCTCTTTTTCAAAAAAATTTTGGATGCTCTTTTTTAGTGAAATGGTTTTGTGATGGGGGAAGTATTTTTTGTAAAATTCTCTTTGCAGTTGGTTCCAAGTGTGGATTGATGAAGGTATTAGATTATTTAACCAGTTCTTTGCTCGATCCTTAAGTGAGAAAGGAAAGAGACTCATCTTAGCTGACTCAATTTGATGTGGTGAGAACATGGTTTCAACAATGTCATTGAACTCCTTAACATGAAGGTAAGGCATTTCTGACTCCATCCCATGGAAGGTTGGAAGGTGGTTTAGGACATGAAGTTTAAAGACATAGTGGGAATCTCCTACGGAAGCATGCCTAATGCAAGAGGGTGCATTGGTCTAGGTAGGTGTAAGGTAGTCATTCATGGTTTGATCGACTGCATTCCCCAAATTTGGGGCTACCTCATTTGGATTTCCATTTTGGTTCCCGCCCGGGTTTATGAGTTGGTTTCTTTGAATACCCTCCATTAAAATTGACTCAATCTTTAACTATGGGGTATTATGAAGGTTAGGATCCAATGGTGTACTTGACTCCCCTATCCTATGACTTTCCACCCTAACTAGTATGTTTGAGTTATCGCGTGTGAAGGCGGACATGCGCAAAAAAAAGCGAGAAAGGGAAAAGATAAGAGATCTTGGGTGAGAATAGAAGAATGAGGGTGAGGAAAGAAGGTTTTTGTCTAAGGAATTTACTTGGTCCCCGGAAATGGCACCAAAATTTGGTTTCACCCAAATTTACCCAAGTTTTAAGGGTCAAGCGGTCGCTTGTAGTGTAGCTTGGGTTGTCGAATCCTCAGAGACCTAAGAAGAACCTTTAGACACTCAATAAAAAGAGATGGATTTTTGGATATGAAGTGGCCAACTTTGGGTTGATTTTAGATTGTTTTGAAAGAGAACTAAAAGATCTATGTGAATTCAAATTATGAGAAAATGAGTTGATCCTAGGTTATTGCTCGGGGGGAATTGAATGAATTCCTTTTTTTTTACGATTTTAATTTCATTAACTAGAAAAGGATTCATGCAATGAATTCAAACTAACCTCATCACTTACTGATTAAGCACCTTAAAAACATATGATAATCACCTATACACTTGTAGGATCATTTTCATGAGCACTCCAAGGTAAAGGATGTAATTAGCACATGAAAGTGGGGTGAATAAATTCAATAAGGAAGAGGAAGAATAAAAATCACTGAATGAAAGAAACTCAATTAAAAGAAATTAATAACATTTTGGGCATGAGAAATAACATTCAATCTAGCCCCTTGCTACTCCCTTGGATCAACCAATAAAAGATCTATCCCTCCATTGATGACAGGTTCTCAACGGAAGCGGAAAGTAGACTTATGAGGGTGGAATTGAAGAAGTAAAAACAACAAAAATAACGATCACTCCACCGTTGTGTTAACAAAATCACAAGGTTTGGTGTGAATAAATTCACACCTTGATGCAACGGTATCAAGGTGATAAGGAGAAAAACAGAACAAGAGAAGAAGAAGAACTTTTATTGAAGACTAAGGTGATTCGAACAACTTACATGAGAAGGAAGAACATTACAAAGGCAAATTGGCATAATAACATTACAATGAAAAGAAAGCACCCAACATCCCTAAATCCACCACCACTACTGCCTTAAATAGGAAAAAATGAAGCCTTGGCCGAGCCCCCAACATCCCATGTGCCTTTAATTAATTATTTTGGGGAAAGGTGGGTGGAACATTAATGATAAGAGACTTTTCCACTTCTTGCCCCGAAGTTGCATCCAGCTTGCATCCACCGGAAAGAGGAGCCTAAAGGACCTTCTATAAGGACGAATTGGAGTGGGTACTAGAAGACTTAAATGAATCCCCGTATGTCCCCCAATAGCATGTAAAATTTCAGCCCAAAATAATTTGTGGTTAGGGATATATGATTTAATGAGTGGGCTGTTTTTCTGGGCCGTAAACTCTGGCCCAAAATTAAAGCTTCAACTTGGGCCGCCTTAATCACCACCATTGAGGACGAATTAGAACTGGCTCCAGAATAATTATATGTACCCCTATATGTCTTCTATCCTTTCGTAAATTTTGGGCTTCATTGGGATTGTATTGATGTCCCCATAGTCCGATCAGTGGGATGATATCCAATCTGCCTTCTCCAGAATTGTTTCATTTAATCGCCAAATATCTCCATCATCCTTTATTAATAATCCATTGATCCCTGAATAAAAAATGTTCATAATTAAGTGAATATCCATTTACAAAAATATCAAATTAAAATATGGATAGTTACATTCTTTAAAATCAGATGAAACATTGGGCCTAAATTGGTGCACATTAGGCATGAAGTGCACAAATGATGAGAATGGGTGTTCAAAATGTAAAATGCACTAAAATGGTATTTATGAATAGCAAGGCACATGAAAAATACATATATTAGCAATGAATATTAGCCTCTTACAGTCTAATAAATGTAAAATCTTATTAATCATGCATAATCATTTAAATAATGTTTATTTATGTTTCAATATGTGTAACTATGGTTATCCATGATCACATATATGTTTAACACATTCTGATAATATTTATGTGGCAATATAGTCTAAACAGAAATATTTACTATGTATGAGAAGATGACACCGATAGACAATTTAGTCACTGATGCCGACAAAACAAAAGACTTACTGATACCGACAATTAAATTGTCTCACTGATTTAAGGACTGACCATCAATGCATGGCGCTACCGACGCATTGTGCTATTGATTCAAGGACTCACCAACAGTGAAATTAACACATCGACATACCAAATGACTCATCGACTGTTAAAATGATTCACCGATGCAATGAGTCTTTGATGAATGGAAAGACTGACAGAATTAGACACTTATTTAATGAGACATCAATACCAATAGAAGAACTCACCAATGCAATGAGTCACTGATAGAAGGAGATACCAACAAAGGACTCACCAACAAACTGTTTAAATTTCCTTTTATTTAATATTATTTCTAATGGTCACATTTTGAGTGTTTTAATGCGACTGATTAATTTAAAGTTTTTTTTAGAATTATTTAATAAGGATGTAAGAAATATGAGGTACTCTATCTACCCCAAACATGAACATTTTCGGGATGAAAGAATATAAAAGAAAAGGACATGAGTTGAAAGAAGTAGTGCATGAAAGAGATACACATGGATATTAATAGACATAGTAGTAGACCCACATGAGAAACATATAGAAAGGAATAACACATGATGAACTTCTCATTACTGCTTACTGTGAACCAGAGAACTACTGTCCATCAAAGTCCCAACATCTATGCAATATTCAAAAGAACCTAAGGAGAAAAACATCTTATCTTTCTAGAAGATAGAATACAGTAGTCCACGAAACTCTATTTTCAGTGTCTTCTTCCAAAAGAGGACTCCAACTTCAACTATAATACATTAAAGAATCCAGAGTTGAACTACATAACACAAAGAGCCTTTTAAACCCTATCTATTACTCATTGCTCTATTGTGTGCCTATTTATTTCATTTTCGAGTTGTGTGTGAATCTATCTATAAAACACACCCTGTCTCCTACAATGAACTATAGGATACTAAATATCCTCAAAAAACTATCTTTTTACACTTTTTATCCCAAGAATAACTGTAGTAGAGGTCCTATGTTACCTGGTTGTATTTTATTTCCACATAGAACTATAGTAGAGGTCCTGTGTCTTGGACAGTCTATATGCTGTTGTGTAAACACTGATCCAGGGTGTGGATCAAACCATTATCTATATAAAATTCTTGGTGATAGGTGATCACCAAGTAGAGAGGAATAAGTCTCATCTTGAGACTGAACCTCTAATTTTATATCTGTTGTGTTTTCAAATTTATTTTTCTCTATTTTTACTTATATTTAAGAAAACTAAAGTTCACTTTAATAGTTAGTCTTGGCTAGTGTTTATAACTTTTTTGGATTATTATATTAGTTTAAAAAGTTGTATCAATATCTCATATGGTTACAACCGAGGAATAATCAATCTTTTGAGAAATTAGTTGAATAGCCATACTATTATAAATTCACTACTTTGATTAACTGGGCTGTTAAGTTTTAATTTGGGGAATATTTTAAATAAAATTTTTAAAATTTTTTTTATAGGAACTCAAGTCACCCCCTCTTATGTTTCCTACACCGAACAACAATGTTGACATTATCTTAGGTGGAATTTTCAATATTTTTTTGAACAAATTTATTTTTTGGTGAATTATAAAGAATACAATTTTTATAAAACTATAGGATTTATGACATTATCATGATATAAATATGGCTCAAAATCTATAAATCCATTTACATGAATTAAAATGTATTTATGGAGTAAATAATTTTATTTAAAAATTAACAATTTTAATTTATAAACATATATTTTAAATTTGGATGCCTATGTTATATTTTAGAATAATATAAAGTATTTTTGATTATTTACCTTTAATTCAGTGTTTCAAAGACTCCATTCAATTTTGGATTATTTTTAATTTCAAATAAGCATAATTTTTTAATCATAAATCAATAAAAGTCACGAGAATAAATACTATTTATATTCATTAGAATAAATGATAATAAACTGAATACTTTATTCTAAAATACCCCTCCTCATGGGCTTTATAAATACCCCTTCTCCAACCCTTTCCCCCCACTTCCAAAATTCTTTACATTAACAAATACCTACCAAAATATATCTATAAAATCGTCTTTACATGTCCTTAATTCTATGGTGTTACCAAATTCCCCACCTTTGAAGGATTTAGGATCTATCCAAAGGAGGAGACTCAAAGATCATGGTAGAGGTTTCCATGCCTATTTCTCCTTTCTTATTTGCAATTATTTACATTAAAAGTATATTAAACCTCTAATTAATTTGATAAAATGATAATATTATCATGTTATTAACATCATTTTGATCCATAAATCATTATACATCACCCACTATCTCTCACCAAACTCTTTTTCATGATCCATCCTTATATTGAAATAATGATTTCTCGATTCTCTCTCTTTTCATTTCCTATTTTGAGATATCTTTGCAATAAAATCCTATAAATATAATTTTATTCTTAGGAAATAATTTTATTTTTCGTGTATTATAATCTTTTTTTTTCAGTCATTTATTATATATTTCACATTCATCACATTATACCCTTTTCATAAGCTGTTATTTTATAAAAATAAAAGTTCCAAATACTATATGTTTTCATATCTATTTTCACCATACTATTTTCAACAACTTAATTAATTTATGAAATTAAACCTAAAATATTAGTTTAATTATATGATATTTTTTTATGAATGTTATCTATTTATTGGTTTTTCTATTTTTTAAAAATATCATAAAAATAATGTTTTACGAGGTGTAGTTTTATGCTACCAAAGTGAATGAAAAAAATTTATTTTTCAATTATTACCTCCATGTATATTATTAAAAATTCATTTTATGATTTAATATTACATAATAATAAAATAAAATCCTTTAAATATTTATTTAATGAAAAAATAGTGATGGTAAAAATAAATTTTGACTGAAATAATCATAATTATTTTTGAGAACTTCAAACAATCCTACCAAGGAATATTCAATGATTTTAACTATTTCATGATTTTTTAAACTCTTTAAATTCTATAATTATATAAAATATATAACATGATTATTATTGATTTTATAGAACAATTTTATAGTAAATTTAAACCATTACCTTTACATCAATGTAGTTTTAGAACTATGAACCAAAACAACCTCAAAATGACCTATGTAAGATACCATAATTTAATGAACAAATATATTAAACAATAAATAAATTAAAATGAAAAATAATAATTAAATATAGATGAAAAAATTATTAATCAATTAATTAATAAATTTAAATTTATTATTTAGGTGGTTAATGTAGCATATAAAATATGTCAGGACATGAGGTAAGGTTTTATTTCTAAATCTCCATACTTTTCAAGTATGATTATTTATATTTTATTCTATGTATCAAGTTAAAGTTATATAATGTATAATTTACTATTTTACCTTCATTTTTATGAGGTTATGGTCTCATTCCCCCTTGTGTATTTATAGTTTATACCTTAATTTGTTTATAAGGGTTAGTTCTCACCCATTCTCATTATTTTTTAATGTTCACTATCATCCTTCATCTCTATCTTGATTTTATATTTTTATTCCATTTTTATTCTATAACTTATCCATTTTTTTTGAATTTACTATATACCCTTTACCCAATAAAATGTGAACACTCAATATTTCTTTATCTAGATTGAAGGGTGCTTACTAAGAAACTTATTCCATTTATTTACCAGGGAAATATTAAAAATACAAATACCTTTTTTTTAAATATGGATTATCATTTATTACTATGAAATGTTGATTACATTTTTTATTTTTTATTCATTAATTTCATATGATGGATTCATTGGACTTATTAAGTGATAGATGGGGCCCGAAATCTTATAGCCCCTTGAGGCATGAATAGGCCTCATGAGACAAAATAGTTTGGTTATTTTGGGAATGCATGCCAATTTATGTATGATATATTGGTAAAGACCTTGATGGTATGTTTATGATGTATAAAATTATAAATTTGATAATTATGATACTCATTATTTATATTCTACTTCCATTGTTTTAGAGATGTTATGTTTTATACTTTGTTATATAGAAACTTATTTTTTTATTTATCCCTATGATTATATATATGAAATTATTATTATATATTGGTTTTCAATGTATGATACCCCTTAATGAGAAACTGATCTTACCCCATTATGATTTCCCCATTTTCCCAGGAAATAATGATGAATTCTATATGTGATATATGGATAAGAAATAGAGTAATAATAATGTTTTATTCATTTTTATGATGTAATTTATGTTACCCATGTAATTTAATGAAAATATATATATGGTCACCTAATACTAATAAAATTTTGTTCATGGATACTGTCAATGTAATAAACAATTACTGGCTCCTAGAAGATAGAGTCAGTGTTGTTATAGTTGGTATCAAAGACTATTTAGTAGAAATCTCATGAACTAGATTTAGATGAACATGGATAAATAATAAAACTTTATAATAATACTTATGAATTTCTAGATTTTTTTTCTATAAAGGATATAAAATTTGATATACATTTTTTATAAATTCATAGTAATTATATAATATGATTTGTAATTCATAGTGCTATTTATGAACTAATTATCATGTATCATTTTTTAGATATGTAACCTTATAGAAGGATCAAAACCCGTGTTAACACCCATCATCAATGTAGGGATTTCCTTACTTAAAAAAACCAGTGGTGCTAATGTTGGACCTGAGAAAATAATCACTATATTAGGGATGTTGACTTAGGTTATGATAAAAATTGCACATATGGATCAATATGTTACTCCTCCATAGGGTGTAATAACATTGGATTATTTCATGAGGCATAAAATTCTATATTTTAATGGAATCAGTAATCATTTGGTTAAAGAGAAATGTATTAAGTCTATAGGTAATATATTCAATACACATGGATATAGTGAAAAAATAAGGTTATTATTGTTTTATATCATATACAGGGAGATGAAAATCATTGATGGTCATTGACTATTAATACTAAGATGGAGGAATAGATAAAAATCCTGGAATGAAATTGTTTTAATTTATTATTCCTTTAAAATTATTTTACTCAAGATAAATATGATGAAATGGAAAGGAAATTTATGAATTCAGGATAAAAGGAAAAGGATATTGTTGCTGAGTATGAGGTTGCCTTTACAAGACTAATAATTCATACTATATATTATATATGAGAACCAAAAATCAAGATCAACCACTTATTTGATGAAATAAATCCAATCCTATGAAGTTAATATGTCACTATAAACTTTTCATCATATGAGGAGATAATGTTAAGTGCCATTGAGACTAAGAAAGAGTTATCCATGTCCTATATTACAAAAGAGAATCATGATAAGAATAGGGAGACTGTGCGCCTTGTAGAAAGAATTTTTGAAAAGAAGAAGAAAGGTAAGAATTTATAACGTTCAATAATTGTGGTAAGAAACACCATAGAGCTTCCATGAAAGGATTAGAAGTTTGTTTCAAGTGTGGTAATAAATACCATCAAACTCGTGAGCATAAGGGAAAGGGTGATGATACCAATTTTCAATGATTTAATTATAAAGAAATAGGACATTATTCAAATCAGTTCCCTAATAATTAAGGGAATATACACTAGATAAATATGGGTGGTCAAGGTTAGACTTATGAAATTACTAGTATAGAAGTATATGTTCCAAAGGATGTTATATAAGGATCATGAAAATATTGTAGTAAAATTTATATCTCTAAAAACTCAGGAGACTTAATAATGAATCATATTTAAATAAAAATAGTAAAGACTAATGAAAAATAAATATAAAAATATCTTAAGGCATATGATGAATTCCTTAGTCTTACCTTAAAATAAAATATTATCTTCTTAATATAACTTATATGTAAATTCATTTCTAATTTAATGACACCCACACCTGTTTTTCACTAGTGAGTAAAACTAGGAGGATGTAATTTATTTTGAGGGGGGGGGGGGTCAAATTTAACATTACAGAAATTCAATATACATCTTCATAAATATTTACCTTAAATTATATATGAATTTATTTTATTTTATAGTTATGTCATGAAACTAAAATTAATATACAATAAAGATTAAATAAATTCTATGAAATAATTATAAATTCCTTATCCCATATCCTAAAAACATGATATTATGACTTATTTCTCTCTCTCTCTCTCACACACACATATATAATGTATCCATATATTTTCATTATAGAATAGATAATAAACATGTATTCTTAATTCGTGCATAATTATGGAATTTTAGGAATAATTTTTTTTAAAAATGATTTTATAAAATTTATTTAAATAAATTAATGATTATTTATTACACATATATTTTTATTCAAAAATTAAATTACCGTAAATTATTATTATTTTAATTATATTTTAATAGAAATTTATTTATTTAAAAAATTTGTTAAAAAAGAAAAAATTATGTTTTCATAGTCTTATATTTATCATATATAAATATTTAAAGTATTATGACAATTTCTAATATCAAATGACATTTTATATAAATCATGTGATAAATGTAATTTTTTAATAATATTTTTATATGAAAATAAAATTTTAGAAGTTCTGTATTATTTAGTTAAAATTTTATTTAACTTTTAAATTATTATTATCACATTTTATGTGCATGTTTTATTATAAAAAATGGTTATTGTATTTTGATAATATAGTTCTTGAAAAATTAAATGGTCAGTGACATAACATTGCAATCAAAGTGTATAAAGTTCATCACACCAAAACTTTTTTCTTAAGTGTGTAATTAAATGCTAAATTTTCATTAATTAGAAGAAGAATGTTTCGAAATGTATATTTTTTTAAAGGTATGAAAAAATTAAATATTAATAATGTAAAAATTAATAAATAGTAACAAATATAAATTGAATCACTCATAATAAAATTAATGGTATTGGTTTTATTTAAAATTATCCTTATGTGTATTATTTAATTTTATTTTAAAGTTAAATTTATGAAATTTAAAATTTGAATTTTATAAAATTAATTTAACTTTTTTAAGTAGTATGTTGAAATTATCTTATGGTAAATTTTTGGGACTTTTATAAAAAAAATTATTTTTTGGTTAAGAGTAAGAAACATTGTTTTTATGAATACCATAGGATTTATGACATCAACATGATATAAATATGAATAAAAGATTTATAATTTTTTTTTCATAATTTGAAATTTAATTAAGAAGTAAAATAATATATATTTAAAAATAATAATTTGAATTTAGAATCATATATTTGAAATTATTAATCGTAAGTATAGTTTATTTTAATGAAAACTATTTTCGATTCTTTACCTTTAGTTAATTATTTTTGATAGTTCATTCAATTTTATATTTTTTTAATATCCGTGAACCATATTTTTTAATCCTAAACTAATAAAATTAATGAGAATCATTAATTATTATAGTACTTATCAAAAATTACAAAAAAACTCATTACTTTATTCTAAAATACCCCTCCCCTTGGATATATAAAAACCCAAACTCCACCCCTTTCACCTCACTATAAAAATTTAATTACTTTTATAAATTTCTACCAAAATATATCTTTTATCTATCCTTTTCACAACACTAATCCCCTTCTGTGACCAAATCACCCTCCTTTGAAGTATATATACTCAATCCAAAGGAGGTGACTCAAAGATCAAGGTAAGGGTTTCCAAGCCTCTTTTCCTTTATTATTTATGATTTTTGACTTTAAAAAATATTTTAAACCTCTAATTATTTAGGTGAAATTATTCCATTATTGTGGTATTATAATTGTTTTTATCCATAATATTGAGAGATCTCCCATTACCTCCCACTAGACTTTTTTTCCATAACTTGTTACTATGTCGAAATAACAATTTCTTAGTTATCTTAATTTTAATTTCATATATGAGGTTACTTTACTATAAACCTTTTTAAATATAATTTTGATATTCTACCATGATTTTAATTTTATTTTATTATTATAAATCATTGATAATAGATTTTCCATTCACTCACATAAAACCCTTTTCATAATCTTGCATTACATCGAATTACGGGTTTCAAAAATCATGTCTTTTCATTTAAATTATTACATTAATATTTTAAATAAAATAATAAATATTTAAAAGTAAACCAAAAATAATATCTCAATTATAATTTAATTATTTTATAAAAATCAAATATTTATTGGTTTTTACCTTTATTTAAAAATATACTCTACCAAAGTGAGTGATGATATTTTTTAAATTATAACCTTAAAGGATGTTCTTAAAGATGTATTTCATTATTTAAATTAATATAATGTTAAAATAAAACAATTTATATGTTTTTGAAATGATAAAATAGTTATGTTAATATGAATTTAATTGAAAACAATAATATTTATTTGTACGCATCTAAAACAAGCCTACAGAGGAAGGTTCTATTAATTGTAACTATTTCAAAAAAAAATTGAACTCTAAAACTTATGGAATGATATAAACATATATCCTAAAACCTATAGATTTTATAGAATAATTAGATAGTTTATTTTTACCATTACCTCTACAACAAAAAAGTTTTTGGTACTATAAACCAAAACAATCTCAAAATGGATAAGGAAAGTTACAATAAGCTAATAAATGACTATAAAAATTAATAAATTAGTCAATAGAAAAAATAATAATGAATTAAATATTATTTTTTTAATAAAGTAATTAATAAATGGAAATTTATTATTCATGAGGTTAAATGAGTGTATAAAATAATCCAAGACTATAGGTAAGGGATTCTTTCCAAATCTATATTCATTTCAAGTATTTTTCTCTATCTCATCTTCTATTTCTAGTATTGAAGTTCTTTAATGTATACCTTACTATTATATGTTCTTTTGATGAATTTCGGATATCCTTTCCACCCTTATGGACATATAGTTCAAACCTAACTTTTTTATGAGGGTTATTTCGTTTTTAATCTTGTTCTTGTGATAAAGTTCACTATCAACCTCTACTACTATCTTGGTTTTATCTATTTCTTCCATATATATAATATTTATTCTATATATTATCAATTATTAATTTTTTCTTTATTTTTGACTTGACTGTATACCCTTTACCAAATATGGTGTAAACAATCAATATTTATTAATCTAGATTAAAGGGCATTTACCTATAAAGTTATTCTATTTGTTGACTAAAAAAATATTGACTATCCATATAATTTTTAATTTAATATAGATAAAAATTTATTATTAAGACATTTTTATCATGAATTATAATGTTTATTCATTCATTTCATATTATGAATGCCTTGTGGAATTACCTGTGTCATTACATGTTGTGAAATTAAAAGGGAATTTTAATTTAGAGCTCTAGAGCAGAGGTTTTTTGTGAATCAGGATTTAGATTTGATTTTTTAGATATGGGACATCCCTGGATGTTTTTATGTATATTTAGGTGTTTGAGTGGTGCTTAGAGGCATTTGGTAGGGGTTTTAGTGGTTCTTTATAGGAGTTGGTTCCCTAAAACCATCTAACTTTGTACTTTATATTATATATATATATTCAAAGTTCTGAATATTAAAAAATATATCACATGACATGTGTTCTTATGCATAACATTTATATGATACTATCCTTAGAGTATCCACCACATCATAATGTTATAGTAGTTTTATGCTATAATGAAAACCTTGAAGTGCTATAACAATATTCGTAAAAATATGTCATATGGTCTAGATAATATATTTCTCATGGCATATAGATGATTTTTTAACTATCTAGTACTGAATGACCATATATAGATGGGAATTCATCTCATAAAATTTCATACTTTGTAATCTCTAAGAGAGGAGGATATGAAGACAGTCTCACTAATAATAATTCGACATGTTATATGTGTCATTAAATATTACTATATATAAATGTATGTACTAGTCCTTATACATAAGATTATTATTAAAATATATCAGGAATTTATTACTTTGATATATTTATGATAACCATGGCAACATATGATTGTAGTGAAGTAGGATATATTGGGTGAGTCATAAGTTATATGACATTAATTGAACAATCCAAGAAAGTATTTTCCCCTTCTAAGACTAGAAGATGATACCCTAGCCCCTTTTATTGAAATGGAACTATTTATTATGTCTATGGCCATGGCAGTTTATCAGTAAGTTTATTTCCAATAATAAATCAAAAATATATCAAGCATATTTTGATCTTTTCATTGTGACATTTAAATCTTTTTATGGGTTTGATGGAATGTTTCTAGATGATAATCTTTGATTTTAGGTAAGAATGTCCAATGCCACTGAGAATGAGGCTTAGACACACTAAGTTTATCCATAATCTCAGTAAAATTATATTTAAATTTAATATAGGAATGAATATTATTCTATAGACCATGGAACAATAAATTTTCAGGTTATGTTGATCACATTAATTAAATCACCAGTTATTCAAGTTGAGAATATAAGTAAGTTGAATATTAATAAATATTTATTCACTATTTAGTGAATAAAACATTTATTTATTTATATATTGAATTAATAATATAATTCTATTTGTTTAAAATAAATATTTATTATTATAGTTTGGATAAATATCAAGGAGGATTAATGGTCCAAGTTATGGGTTTGATGGAAATGATATATTTTATTTAATATCATTTAAATTAATATTGATTTATTAATTTAAAAAATGATATTTAAATATCTATGAGTTATCACATGTCATTTAATATAATAATAATAACAATAATATTATTTAACAAGGGGTTTATTTAGATTTAACAATCAGATAAATGCCTATGTGTAATTTTTAATTGTCTAACCCTATATATATAACCGAACTCATATCATATCTCAGGTGATAAGGGAATTATTGTGAACAACAATATTATATCAAGAGAATTATTTCAAATACCTAGAGATAACCTATAAATAATTATATAAAGAATGAGAAATGATCATCCTCCTACTCCCTTTCAAGATTTATAGAACTAGAAAGAGTTATTCAAGACTAAAATGATTCTTATTAGGACAAATGATGAATGACACAAGATGATTGGTACCCCTATGCTAGCACCTAGAGTTTTATCAATAATTTTCAAAGATTCATGGAGCATATGTGGATACTACTAGAGGAATTATAATTTGGATTCTTTATCAAAATGATAGTATGAAAAAAAATTCAATTTAATTCATCAGTGAAAAAGAATTATCAAGAAGTGGTAATTCTTTTTTATAAATTAATTATAAATTAAATGTGAAAATATCCTGTCTTCAAATATTCTAGAGTTTCGTTCATCTAGTTCTAAAGAATTACCTTAGAAAATGATTAATAAAATTATTGAGCATGGTACAAACTACATCCACTATAACCTAGAACCTTGAAGTGGTATTTGAATAGTACATATTAATTTAAAATTATTTACTATTTTTTAATCAATTATATATTTGTTTTTTCTCATTTAATTTTTTTGTTATTTAATATGAATGGAAAGATAATATGATAATTAAATTTCATATGACCAAGAATAGGTCAAGAACTAATGTATAATTCATGAATATTCCATTTGGATCCATTGAGGATGTTGGATAATAAACATAGTTACATAGCATGTAATAGAAAAGAACATGTCATGTATCCATTGCCAGCCACACAAGGGCGAGCCATGTTAATTACAACATGATGAGTGGGTTTCATTACATGTAATGTTTAATTACATGATGCATATTTTCTACCTAATGAAACATGACTTGATAGGGTTATATTGTTTGTGTCCAATTTACATGTCAGGAAACCCCACAAAGTTTATCCCTATAGAAATCACAAAATTTGTGTGGTTAAAGTTCATGACATGTGATTAATCCACACAATATATTAACTTTTACCCATGTGACAAGACATTACATGAGGTATATAGTATTTAGAAGTATGTAAATTCCATGTAATACATAATAACCCACACGAGATACATATTGAGTCCCTATGCATGCAGTGCAGGTGGCCAGTAATGAATCTATTTCCATGTAGCTGGTTATACACACATTCAATTTGGTTCAAATCATGTGAGGTACATGATGATAATGTATATAAAATTAATTAATTAAATAGAAAAATTAACTCTATTGCATGTTACTAGTTATACATGCCATGCGATAGAGTTTTTCATATGAATTACATGTTGAGTTGTTTCAGCATGGCGTGTGTGATATTAAATAAATAATTAATTATTTTCTGTTTTATTCTATAGAGGAGTGAAAAGTATGGTTGTCATACACACAATGTTATTCATGGGAATCACTAATGGTATATGCTGCATACATATAGGCATACTATATGGTCATACACCCATACTAATTACACAAGATAAATCACAAAACAATACACCATGTATATTGTGACATGATATGTAAGAATTAATGCTATGTAATGCACAATAAGGACCTTAAAAAAAATTAGTCACATTCTATATCATTTCATAGTATACCCCATGCAATAATTAAATTCCATAAATGGGTTTAATCAAAATCATAAGGGCACACACCAAGCCACCACTAGTATTACTTGTGAATTTAATTAATCTTAATTAAAATTAATTAATTTAATTTGTTTTAAATTATTATGGATGATAATTTAAAGGAATGTTTGTATTATTTGTTAAGATTAATTAATTAATTAATTGGACACTTAATTTTTTAATTCTAGATATTTATATTAATAAATAATGTATTGAAATGAATGCTAGCTAGTTTAAATAAGTAGTCCTTGCATGTGTGGATGATCATGAGCTTGAAAAATCTATGAATGTATTGGGATTTTATTTAATTTATCTATTTATTATATGTATATTTGTGTTAAAATAAATATTAAATTAAATATGATAATTTTCATATCATCCCTTCCTCTTTGTTATGTATGGGCCTATGTGTCCATGATTTAAATATGTAAACCCACCTCCTTGGACCTACTCATTTACGAGTGATTAAGTGCATGTAAAATAAGGATCTCCCATGGTAGAGAAGGAAATTACAGATTGAGAAAAAATGAAACCAACTGATGAAGATAGACAGGTTAATGGTATGATTAAATTACTCGAGCTAAGCCCATATCAAAGAGTTATTCCCCTAGGGTCAAGGTTTGTTTTATCATCTTATTGACAAATCAACAAATATTAAAATATTATGATCATACCACATGTTTGTTTGGTTTTTTCTAGTGCATGGTTATTTATTTATTTATGTGATTAAATTTTTATTTTATTATTAAATGGGATCAGATAAAGTTAATGAATTAATAAGAATGAAATGATAAAATAAAAAAAATGGATTATACATAAATTATTTTATAAGAGATGTTTAATTAGTTATCTTAAATTCATATAATATTAATAATCATGTATAGAATAAAATAAATAATATTTAATAATAAAGATAAATAAAATTCCTCAAGAAAATATCATGTTATAAATCCTTCTATTACTTGATTTAAAATGAAACTATAGATCTAAGTATTGTTCTAGCCCTTATCAGGATACTTTTATTCATCATGGGAGTTGTAATGAATGTTTTGGGTTGGCTTAACCAATTTAAAATCAAGATTAGTTTCCCTTGTAAGAGTTTTGTAATTTCAAGGAATGTTTTGAGAAAATTTGGGTCAAAGATTTCAATATTAAGGATCCCTCTCAGAAGATCAAAGAACTAGTAATTAATGAAATTGACCAAATTTCATACCTAAATACCTTCATGTAATTTGACCATGCCCTTACCTGGGTTATGATAAGGGAAATATGGATCCTTTTCACTATAATATTTATTTGATAATATATAGAAAATCCAATTTGGTGTGATATTAGGATTTGATAAAGTGGTGAAATACTAATAAAATAAAATTTTTTACATTAAAATTTTGGTAATCATGAAAAAGTATTAATGTAATGTCCCAACCTGGGAGACACTAAATGGATCCCCAAGCTGGTGGGTCACATTGTCTTAAGCATGCCTCCCTGTATGCCAGAGGCTACTAAATAATAATGAGGGTCTGAGGTGGTAAAGTGAGGATATTATACCCTCATGATCAGAGTAACACATCGGTTTCACAAGTGAACAAACCAGAAGAAGAAGAATATAAATCAATATAGAATAAAAAATCCACACATAATCAATAATAATAACATCTAGAAGAAGTATCATGTACAATATGATGATCATGTCATGTCCCAATATAAAAGGCATGAAATACTTGGAAATAGGCATACCAGTACAATAAATGTATCAAAATACAAGAAGACCAAAAATAAAATATCTCTAGAGAGCATCATGAGAATATCTCATTCCTATGATCTCCTTCTCCAAAACAATGATAAAATAAAAAAAATCATACAATGGGAGCTTTACCCAGTCCCCACCTGCATCCATGAAGTCTGTTCAGGTACCCAATAGTAGCCCGAACATGGTGTGAGATAAAACTCAGTAGTCTACCAATAATGGTGTCTATAAAAACTCCAATTTTTATAATATAAATAGAAGCTATGTGTATTATATCATAGGTGTAACAATAATAAAAGTGATGTGTCAGCTGAAAAAGAGATCATGTCCAGCCAAAAGTGCCTCCCTATGAACAATAACAAAATCACCCATTAACATGGGTTTAAGAAAATCATAAAAAAATAGGTGTGAAACTGTCCAATCTAATAACTAAAATATGATACCCATACTAGGGATATATGTTAATCATAGAAAAAATATCCACAATGGCCATGTCGTGTAATCTAGTGTGAACATCCACAATGTCCTATATCATGTAATCAAGTGTTATACCGAAATGTGCTGAATCCAAGGTATAAAAGACCAAGGAATCCTCATCAAGTCCATGGATAATCATGATGGAAACTCGGTAACGAATTGGGTAGAGTCCAAGGAGCACGTAAAAAAATCATTTCCAATGCGAGTCCAAGAAGCCTTGATCCAAGTGGTAGTAAGGCCCTTGGCATCAAATGGAATTAGGATCTAAGGAGCTTGTACAAGGGGTCCACTACCATAATCATGATCCATGACGTATAAATTTCTATGGAATCTAATGGAATTAAGATCCAAGGTGCTTGTTTAGGTCATACACTACCATCATCAATTCCCCAATAAATTAATTAATCATTTAAACCAATGAGTTCTTCCAACCTATTAAACATTTCCATGTAAACCATTCTAATCATATTACATACCATGAAAAGGTGGAAACAACCTTATCCTATCAATTTAATTTAATACATTCATTTCATTTATAATCAAACAGGTAAAATAAGGTGCTCATAACCTTCAAAAATTCAATAAATTCACATTAAGGCTCCCACTAAAATTAGTGATCTCATATACACCCAATAGGGTGGTACATCATAGGGAAGATACAAGGTCACACCCCATATGTAGCCTAAGTTGAGTCTAAAAACCTCCAACCATAAATTGTCACTAATTGGGAAACATAAAAATGTTTCAAATAATTATATCAATCCATTAAATTAATTTTAATGTAAATTATAGATGGTATGGCATGCGACACAACTATGAAAATCTATAAAACAACCAAAAAATAAGGGAAAAGGTATAGAAAACCTACCATATACATCTGGTAGAACACTAATATTAAGAAAAAAAAAGAATAACATAAGATAAATTAAGAACTTACTGGTGCATATCCAACGAGACAAATGATGTTCAAATCTATGTTTGGAAGATGAGTCCACACCAAATCCTAGGATTTGGTTTTCATGGAGCTCCAAAATTTTAAGGTTTTATCTGGTGGAATGAGTAAAAAATAGATTTTAGTTTTTAAGAAAAATTAAGGGAAAATTGTTAATTTCACACATTTTAATTGGGTTTCATAGTTTGACCAAATGGTTGGACAAACCATGCACCACTTACTACCTCTCCTAGGAATCCACATATTTCATGCACATAATTTGGAAAACCATATGAAAACAATGAAATAATCCATTTTTCCCTATCACCCCTCATAGGATCATGGTGCACGATTACAAAAACTATGCATTAAACTTGAATTTTTGGCTCTGATAAAAATTATAGGTGCCTCATATGAGTATGCTCCCCTGACTATATGGTTCCAAAAACCGTGAGTCCCTACTCTAGCATCTAAAACACTATGAACGGTTTGTAGTAATCATTTATATTTCTCTATATGGTTTGTACGAACCATGTGACCCAACTTTTTTTCTCCAAAATCCTGGATCTGAGATCTGAAAAAGCCCCATAAACCCTTTAATCTCTAGTGATCTCATTAGAAACTCCCATTAGGTCAAAACTAAGGAGTTAAAAAAATATCTATACCTCATAAGAAAATCCAGTATATTACAATATTCCCCCTTAAATAATTTTTCCCCAAAATTTACCTTCCAAGGGTGGTTGAGAATCACTTGAGAATAACTCCAATCACTAAGCACATACATCAGCCTCCCACTCCCAAGTCTCATCCTGTAAATGGTTGTTCTTATATAGAATTCATACTAGAAGAACTGACCAACCTCATAGATCCTTCATTATCCTGTCAACAATACATATGGGATGCTCCTCAAAAGACACATCAACCAGTATCTCAATCTCATTTGGATAAATATTATGAGACATGTCTAAGTGATAACAACACAATTGAGATATATGGAAGATGTTGTGTATAAATTCTTATCTTTGAGGTAACTACAACTGATAGGCTACGAGACTGACTCTCTAGAGAATCTCTAATGACCCAACATATGGTAGTGAACACTTACCCTATCTCCTAATATATATGTTTCCTAGCCTCGGTGAGATACGTAAAAAGGACAAATACCAAACCTAAAACTCCATAGGTTATCGATGGTGATTGGTGAAAGATTCCATTCTTGATTGTGTAGTATCCATCCAATTTATGCACAATTGGACCAACTCTAAATTCTCCTACACAAGATATAGTCTAAGAAATACTACCTCTCCTAGCTCTAACTAGTATAGGGTAATCAACATGTACTACCATACAAATCCTCATAAGGTTTCATCTGTATAGTTTATTGATAGTTATTCTTGTAGGAAAACTCAACCAGGGGTGTATTCCTCTCCCAAGAGTCCCTAAAATCAGGGGTGAATTGTCATGACCCGATCCGTACTGGGGCTCAAGCCGCAACTACCCCAAGCCTACCTCCATATGCCAGGGGCTGGCGACTAGCACCGAAGGCACAATAACTAGGTGAGGCCTTTGCCTAAAAAAATTGTACACACACACACACAGCTAAATAAATGAAAAAGTGAAGAGAAAAGATATCAAGAAACAACACTACTGCAAAAAGGGAAAATCAACATACATGCATAGAACTCTAACCAGTACAAGTAAAGTGGTGAAAAGTATACTGACAAGTAAACTGAAAAGAAAAAAGGGGAAAAACACGCGCCCAACTAGAAAGGTGCCACAACCCGACAACAGGTAAACGAAAGTAAACAACTGGTGAGTCTCACACCTAGAAATCCTCCTATTACCACTGAAAGCAGCCCAAGATCCCGTGTCCTCTAAGCTCCTTCGTATTCTTGATCGACCTGTTCGTCGTCTTCAAGGGAACACAAAGTGCGGGAAAAGCCCAAGCAGGGGTGAGTATAAAGATACTCAGTAGGATGCCCCAAAAGCTTGAGGGAGAAACAAAGGAGGTACTAAAACGGTGAGTAGTAAAAAGATTAAAGAATAGTTCAATAGTACAAAAGAAAGAGTGCAACTCAACCCAACAAAAGGAAGTAAGTAGACTCGTCCAATCCAAGAGGAGCTAGACACAAAAATCACATGGCATACCCCACGCATCTTCTCCCCTGCTGGAAGGAGAGTAACTGAACCCAAGGAGTGGGAAAAAGTAGGGTGTATATATATCCTCAACAAGAAGCCCAAACGAGTGTGTAAGGGGATCTGTATCTCTAAGATCAGCCCAAGGAGAGTCGAAAATAGTTCAAAGGATATCTATCACTGATGCCCAACAGTCTCGCATGCCCAAGATGCCTCATCGCTGAACCATGCAACCAAGGGTCCCGCTCCGGTAATCACGGAGAAAAAGTCCCCGACTAGAATCATAGAAGGAGATGGGTCTGAAATTAGTTGTTGGGTAACCCACTGCCCAACCCTGCTAGAGGGTAAACCACAAGAGGTCGTCAGGTAACCCACTGCCCAGCCCCGCTGGAGGGTAAACCACAGGAGGTCCTCAGGTAACCCACTTCCCAGCCCTCCTGGAGGGTAAACCACAAGAGGTCATCAAGTAACCCACTGCCCAGCACCACTAGAGGGTAAACCACAAGAGGTCATCAGGTAACCCACTTCCTAGCCCCTCTAGAGGGTAAACCACAAAAGGTCATCAGGTAACCCACTGCCCAACCCTACTAGAGGGTAAAACCAGAACTGGTTCGATAACTGCGTACTGCCCATGCCATCACTGGGTGTCACTAACACCGCTACCCTGTGTTGGTTCAGAGTGCATCAAAGGAACCTCCAACCAACACCCTTTTATGTTTCCACATTTAATAATATCTCGAAAGAGGCTCCGCCCACCCAAATAGATTACACCATTGCAATCCTTGTGAAAAAACACGCGAGATAGATGACTTACTCGCTGGAAACGGGCTCCCGGTGGAAAATTTATTCAACACCGCTTTATGCCCATATGGCGTCTCATGGAGTCTGTGCCTCAGTCCTTAAAAAGGTCGAGAGAATTGCGCCAACACAATGATCTTAGAAAAACACGCTGAATTGACTATTCATAAGCCCCAAACAGACGCCTGATGAAAAAGTCACAGTACACTACACACATCTCAAAAGATGGCCCGTGGGGCCCACACCTCAACTCCGGCTTCAACGCCTGAAACCACCCTGAACTACATCATCTCGATGCCAGGGTCACAATGCCACTAATGGTGCCTAAAACGGACTCCGGATGCGTAAGCTGCAACTCCCAGCGTTATATGCAAACGGGGCCATGTGGGGCCCACACCCTGACCCCAAAACACGCCACAAAAATGTACCATTGCATTCCTTGCATATAACCATGCGTGATAGGATATTCATTTTCCCTGAATAGACTTATGTATCATAAGTCGTAAAAACGCAACATACTTCCAAAAACCACCTCATGGGGCCCATGCCTCGGGCCCGAATTTAGGCAGGCGGATTGCACTGTTGCAATCCCATCGAAAAAACACTTAGAAACATGTACTCGAACACCCCAAACAGATGTCGGGTGAAAAAATGGAATTTCACCGTAAAACGTGCGAACTAGGCCATATAGGGCCCACACTTTGTCTCCAACCCGAACGCTTCAGAGAGTATCTCAAAGAGTCTGCACGAGGAATAGGGTCACGCTGCCGCTGACGGCGCGTCAATTGGACATCCCAAGCAGGAGTTAGGTCTGACACAACAATTAATTAATTAATTAATTAATTATTCACATTTAGCATTTCGTGCCACCGAGAAATGAAACCAACCCGCAAGGGTTCTGAACCAACTTTGGAAGGACCATCTCAGCTTCGGGGCCATCGCGCCTCTGATGGCACGTCAAACGGACGTCCGACTCGCTAGCTACGTCCATCACAACTTTAATAATAATTTATTATTATTAAATTAAATCTCCTTGGGTCACCTGTCTTCGGGCGTAGAAACCAAAACCCCAGAAATCACCTTGAAAGGTCCGTCTCGTTGACATGAACCCGCAGCCACAGATGGCGTGTCAAACGGATGCGTCGTTTAGAAGATACGACCCCCCGAACGCAAGGGGGCCTAACCGGGCCGGTTCACCCCCGCTGGCCCGGTCTGAACCGCTACCCCGTAGCCCAGCCACGGGTCCGGCCCTTCATGTCATGGCCCGCTAGCCGCGGCCTTTCCAGCAGTACCAGACCCACCTCGGGTCCGGTTTTTCTCAAATCGACTGGCCCTGTGGCCGGTCTACGTCACCCAGCTGGACCCGCGATGCGCGGGTCCTTGTTCCCCCTGCAGGCAGGCTTTGACCGGTCTTCCTTGACGTGCTAGTAAGACCCGCAATGCGAAGGTCCTGGCTTCCTCCGCCCGCCCGAGGCCAAGCCTCGTCTCCTCCACCGAGCATGATGGGCCGACCGGACGCCGGTGCCTCCGCCTCCCACATCACCAACCTGCTACATCGGCCGCCCGCTTCTCCACTCGACCGTGCGCCGCCAGCTCGACGCCACCCACACCGCCTAGCCTGCTGACCTCTGACCCTACCTTCACCATCCACAACCGCACCACCAGGCTCTGGCCCCTACCACCCTCGGCCACTTGGATCCTCCAGCCGTGCACCACCTTTTTCCAGCCGACGACACTCGACACAGCCCGACCGCTTGCCGCATTGATCTAAACCCCATCCGCGTCGGCCACCTCGTCCGAACCCCCGCTGCACCACCCTGACCTCCGGCCACCACCCTTGCCGGATCTGGGGCTTCTGACGACTGCCGCCACCACTCCGGTGGCCCAAATTCAAAACCGAACATGAGTTCGGGATCTTCGGGGTGAGGCCTTCGCAGCGCCTGCCCCCGATCGTTGATCCAACATGATTGGCGTGTCCAAATATTTGGATAAAGAACTCCCAAGAATGATAATTGGAACGGGGCTTGGGTATTGGCTGTGTTCGTTCGGCCGACACCCCAATTCTGAAATTATAGAATTTAAAATGACAAAAAAATGACACAGGGGCGGAAAATGCAACTGAAAGCCTACCTCAATCTGGCTGTTCGATGTTGGCGATGCGGCAGCTCGATCCTAATTCGATCCGCCGGAGTTCGCTCCTCAATCCGGTGAAGAACAACGAAGAACGCCGAAGAATGGCGAAGAACGCTTGAGAGAGAGAGAGAGAGATAGATAGATAGAGATATAGAGAGAGAGAAAGAGAGAAAGAGAGAGAATATGTTTTTATCTTAATTCCCCAAGTAGAATTTATAAACTCCTTTGAACTTTACCGACGGGCGCGTATTCTGAAACCTTCACGCCCACTCATTTTATGTCACACCTAGGAAAAATGCCCTGTTTTGAACACAATGGAACTCTCGGTTTTCCCATTCGAGCAACCATTTAGGAGTTATTTAGGTTTGAGATATTAAATAAATAATTTGATAATTTAATTACCCACTTAACACACTGCCAACGAGCGAGGGGTCCAAACGTCCTGCGCCGACTCATTTTATGTTGCACCTAGGGTAAACGGCACGCTCCGGACGCAATCGTACCCTTATATTTCTAATTCAAGCTACCATTTAGGAGGAAAAACAACCATACCACGTGAATAGTATAAAAACACTTAAAATTTTTATAAATTTTTTTCTGGGAACATTGGGCCTAGGAATCGTACTTCGTCTTCGTGCCTAGCTTTAGAATTATATGTAGAAATATTCCAAAGTCTTATAGGGTAAAAACCAGGTCTCTACATCATTCCCCCCTTCAAGATTTTTGTCCCTGAAAATTAAAACCAAGAAAAACATCTCAGGATATAGAGCTCACACCTAGCTCTCCCCCTCCCAAGAAACTTGCACAACACCGTGCTACACAACACGCGAACCAAGGGATGGTTCGTACCCATAAGGTTTTCTACACTCGAGGAAAAGGGTAGGAATACAAACGCACCTCATCAGCTATGACATAACATCATGCACCCACTCCTACCATTGGGAGGGTAGGGAAAGACGGTAGGCAACCTCTCAACCGCTGGCACGATTCCCAGATGGACCAAAGAAACTTAGGGGACTTCCCTAGCCGAACCTCTACTTTCCACATCGCAACCGAAATCACAGTTTGTTCCTGGAATAGGATCTCATGATTCCCTCCTTCAGAATACCCATCGGGAGCATCACCCATGAATATTTGATCAGCAATACCTCACTGTCAACATCCCCCAGCTGAGACTCTCTCACATGCTCAAGGAGCGAAGGAGTCAACACCATCGACTATAGGAAAGCTGTACCCTCCTGCTCCACCATGGTCAGCCGTAGAGAAGCTAAATACTACAAAATTTCCCATGCATAATGATTCTGGGACTTTCTTCCAAAGGAACCTGCTACAACACTGTCGTTTTATGGAATATAGACTACCTAGAAGTCTTAGTCCTATATAAATTTTCAACCAGCACCATCGCCTATGGTTTGAGTCTCTCTGGGTGAGGGAACACCTGAGACTCTAGTGGTTTGAGCAAACCACAAAGTTCTATCCACGAAGATAGCATCTCCACATTCTTGGCACAAGGACCACCATTACCAGTACCACATAGTGAAGCGTGTAGTTATATATATGGTGTGTCCATCACCTTGACCTGTACATGATAATGATATCAAGATTGACGTTGAGCACACAAGGTGCCAACGAACAGGTCAGGCGATGAAACTCATCCAACCGCCAGAGGCCAGACACGGAAATCATGTGGAATACCCCAAGTATCTTTGTACCTCTTGGAAGGAGAGTAATCCCCAAAATAGTCACTCTTCCAAACCCTCTAGTGGCACCTCAAGCAAAGGGAGGTCAAGCAGAAAAGTCCCCCTAGTAAACCTAGAACCTGCTCTGACACTCCACCACACAACCTTTCCATGAATGCATCTGTCAGAGGGACTCATCCACTGCACCTCAATAATATCCACTTTGGGTGACAATGACTCTCCCTCATGGTTTTGATCGCATAACAAAAATGTGTCTCAGTGGGGGAAGGACCCCTCTTTCCTGTGCATTCAAAGATACGTTGGACAACACCAACACAGGGTTACACCGACGCCCTGCGTCACCCTCAGTAACCCCTCAAATAAGGAGTTAGACGAAAAGAGTATATCACACAGTGTCTAAAAAGTTATATTGAGAAAAGTAGAAAAGACATAGAGCATTCCTCCTATCATCTCATGTGTTGCAGGATTGTAGACATCTATAGCACACAGCCGTCCGCGGCCCCGACCATCAGCTCCCTGAGCCGGACATGGGCCACCTAGTGGTGGTGGAAGGACATCGAAATGTCATCTGCCAACCACAGTTCTTCTCGCTTTTCTACCAACACCGCCTCCCTGGGGACCACCCTGTCCTCACCTGGGAGTTCTCTGATCACGACACTGCCTCTGTCATGGCGGTGCATCTACCAACTATCTGGAGAAATCAACACATTTGGTCGGATAGTCTCATGACACATGACGTCGCACATCACAAACATAGCACTAATCCCCCCATGGGCTATCTTGGTGCTCTATGCTATCCCCGACCATGTGCCCGAGCCTCATCAAGGGGGAGACCTCCGGCGCCGAGGCCCTGCCAATCGACATCCCTCTGACAGAAATTTCTCTATCACCAGTGCCTGCTCTAACACCCCAATATGGGTGGGGATGCAGAAGGGAACTAAGCTGGCACGATTCTATTCTATAGAGATCTCGTTCAAACTTCTATGCTCAGAATCTTCCGTCATGGACCACATCCAAAGAGTACTGCGTAAGGTCTGCGAACCTAGTCGCGTACTCAACCACTACCATCACTCCCCACTGAATCTCCAACAGCACCCAAAACCGTACAAAGCGTAAGTAGGAGGGGCAATACTCCTCATGAAACAGCTGCTAGAAGTCATACCACGAGAGTACCGACTCATCGTGCATCTAAGTAACCCTGGATTTACCACGCCAAACTGCTCGGTGAAAAAAGACTGGCTGTCAAAGATGCCATCTAACCTGTCAGTGTCCGAACAAGCCTGAAGAGGTGGACCACCGACTCTAGCCAACCCTGCACTGTCTGAGGGCATGGCTCACCATGGAACCTCAGTGGTCTCTGATGCTGGAACTCACATAGCGTGCCCATCCTGCGCTCATCATCGACCTTCACTGCCAGTACAATCTGCTACTCCACAGGTGGAGGTGCTACTGCCTGTCCTCCTGGAGAAAGGGTAATCGTATGATGGATTTTGAACTATGGCCTCGCAGCTCATGGTGTAGTCGTCACGAACCGAAGCCAGTATCCTAGCAGGCTATCATCATGGAGACATCTTGAATCTGATCAAGGATTACCATGGTCAAATGAGCATATATATACCAACAACGATGGGGTGATGACTCAAGAAGGACAGTCAAAGTCTCAATCCTGTATGATGCATGAACCAAATTCCCTGCAATAAGTGTCTTAGTGTGCTGAGTCGACAAGTGGATTATCAGGGTCCTGGTGAACAGATATTTTGGCCGCCGCACCATCACTGGACTCCCTAGCCTGAGATCCGCTCTTGAGACACGTTGACATCATTGCCCCAAAACTCAACCAATTCCTTTCTTGGGACGTCCGAACAACAACCCAAGGAACGAACCACCTCTGATACCACTTTGTCACGACCCGACCCATACCGGGGCTCGAGCCGCAAATACCCCAAGCCTGCCTCCATAGGCTATGGGCTGGCGACTAGCGCCAAAGGCACAACAACTAGGGGAGGCCTTTGCCTAAAAAAACTATACACACACACACACACGCAGCTAACTCAATGAAAAAGTGCAGATAAAAGAAAGTAAGAAACACCATTGCTACAAAAAGGGAAAATCAATATACATGAATTGACCTCTAACCAGTACAAGTAAAGTGCTAAAAAGTAGACTGATAAGTAAACTGAAAAGAAAAAGGGAAAAAACATGTGCCCAACTGGAAAGGTTCCACAACCCGACAACAGGTAAATGAAAGTAAACAGCTGGTGAGTCTCACACCTGGAAATCCTCCTATGACCACGGAACACAACCCAAGCTCCTGTGTCCTCTACACTCCTCTTTAGTCTCGATTGACCTGTCCGTCGTCTGCAAGGGCACACCAAGTGTGGGAAAATCCCAATCCTGGGTGAGTATAAAGATACTTAGTAGGATTCCCCGAAAGTTCGAGGGAGCAACAAATGAGGTACTAAAATGGTGAGCAGTAGACAGATCAAAAAACAGTGCAAGAGTACAAAAGAAAGATTGCGGCTCAACCCGACAAAAAGAAAGAAGTAGACTCATCCAATCCAAGAGGAGCTAGACATGGAAAGAACGTAGCATACCCCGCACGTTTTCACCCCTATTGGAAGGATAGTAATTGAACCCAAGGAGTGGGAACAAAAGTAGGGTGTATATATATGCTCAATAAGAAGCATGAATGAGTGTGTAAGGGGATATCTATCTCCAAGCTCAGCCTAAGGAGAGTCGCCAATAGTTCAAAGGATATCCATCACTGATGCCCAACAGTCTCGCACACCCAAGATGCCTCATCACTGAACCGTGTGACCAAGGGTCAAGATCCAATAATCATGGAGAAAAAGTCACCGACTAGCCTCGTATAAGGAGTTGGGTCTGAAATAATTCATCGGGTAACCCACTGCCGAGACCCACTAGAGGGTAAACCACAAGAGGCCGTCAGGTAACCCACTGCCCAGCCCCGCTGGAGGGTAAACCACAAGTGGTCATCAGGTAACCCACTGCCCAGCCCCACTGGAGGGAAAACCACAAGAGGTCGTCAGGTAACCCACTACCCAGCCCCACTGAAGGGTAAACGACAATAGGTCGTTAGGTAACCCATTGACCAGCCCTTCTGGAGGGTAAAATACAAAAGGTCATCAGGTAACCCACTGCCCAGCCTCGCTGGAGGGTAAACCCAGAACTGGTCCAATAACTACGCACTGCCCGTGCCATCACTAGGTGTCACTAACACCGCTATCGTGCGTAGGTTCGGAGTGCGTCAAAGTAACCTCCGTCCAACGCCCTTTCATGTTTCCACATTTAATAAGATCTCGAAAAATGCTCCTCTCACCCAAACAGATTACACCATTGTAATCCTCATGGAAAAACATGAGAGATAGACTACTTACTCGCTGGAAACGGGCTCCTGGTGGAAAAGTTATTCAACACCGCTTTATGCCCATACAATATCCCGTGGGGCCCGTGCCTCAATCCTGAAAAAGGTTGGGAGAAATGATCCATCGTGATGCTCTCTGAAAAACACGCCGAATTGACTATTCATATGCCCCAAATAGACGCCTGATGAAAAATTTGCAGTACGCTGCACACAGCTCAAAAGACGGCCCATAGGGCCCACACCTCAACTCTGGCTTCAATGCCAGGAACCACTATGGACTACATCGTCTCGATGCCAGGGTTACAACACCGCTGAGGATGCCTAAAATAGACTCCGAATGCGTAAGCTGCAACTCCCCGCGTTATATGCAAACGGGGCCCTGTGGGGCCCACACCTTGACCCTGGAACACGTCACGCAAAACATACCATTGCGTTCCTTGCAGATAACCACATGGGATAGGCTATTCATTTTCCCTGAACATACTTATGTAGCATAAGTCGTAAAAGTGTAGTATACGTCCGAAAACCACCACATGGGGCCCATGCCTTAGGCCCGAATTTAGACGGGTGGATTGCACCGTTGCAATCCCCTCGGAAAAACACTAAGAAACGAGTACTCAAACACTCCAAACAGATGTCGGTTCAAAAATTGGTGTTTCACCGTAAATCGTGCGAACTAGGCCCTGTGGGGTCCACACTTTGTCTCCAACCCAAACGCTTCGGAGAGCATCTCAAAGAGTCTGAACGAGGACTGCAGTCACGCTTCCACTAACGGCGCATCAATCGGACATCCCAAGTAGGAGTTAGGTCTGGCGAAACAATTAATTAAGTCATTAATTAATTAATTAATTATTCACATTTAGAATTTCATGCCACTGAGTGACGAAACCAACCCAAAAAGGATCCGAACCGACTTTGGAAGTACCGTCTCTGCTCCGGGGCCACCGCGCCTCTGACGGCACGTCAAACGGATGTCCGGCTCGCGAGCCACATCCGTCACAACTTTAATAATAATTTATTATTATTAAATAAATGTTGATATGGTCATCCGACTTCGGGCACAGAACCCAAAAACCCTAGAAATCACCTTGAAATGTCTGTCTCACCGACACGAACCCGCATCCGTAGACGACGTGTCAAACGGATGTTCCGTTTAAAAGATACGACCCCCTGAACTCAAGGGGGCCTAACCGGGCCAGTTCACCCCGACCGGACCGGTATGAACCGCCAGCCCGCGGCCCAGCCACGGGTCCATCCCGTCACACCGCGGCCCGCCAAAAATCACTAGACCCACCTCAGGTCTGGTTTTCCTAAAACCAACTGGCCCCGTGGCCGGTCTTCATCACCCAGCAGGACCCGTGATGCGCGGGTCCTTGTTCCCCCAGCAGATCGGCTTTGGCAGGTCTTCCTTTACGCACTAGTAGGACCCACAATGCGCGGGTCCCGAATTCCTCTGCACGCCCAAGGCCAGGCCTCGAGCTCCTCCGCCGAGCGTGATGGGCCAGCCGGACGCTGGTGCGTCCGCCTCCAGCAGCACCGACCGACTACCCCGACCACCCGCTTTTCCGCTCGATCGCGCGCCGCCTGCTCGACGCCACCCGCACCGCCTAGCCTACTGCCCTCCGACCCGGGATTCACCATCCACAGCCACACCACCGGACTCCGACCCCTGCCACCCTCGGCCACTCGGCTCCTCCGTCCGCACACCACCTTCAGCCAGCCGGCGACACTCGACACTGCCCGACCGCCTGCCGCTTCGATCCGAACCTCATCTGCGCAGGCCACCTCGTCCGAACCCCCACTACGCCACCCCGACCTCCGACCACCACCCTTGCTAGAGCCGGGGCTTCAAAAGACCACCGCCACCGCTCCGGTGGCCCAAGTTCAAAACTGAACATGGGTTCGGTATCCTCAGGGCGAGGCCATCGCAGCGCCTGCCCTTGATCGTTGATCTGACACGATTGGCGCATCTGAAAATTTAGACGAAGAATGCCCTAGAAAGATAATTGGAACGGGGCTCGGGCGTTGGTCGTGTTCGTTCGGACGACGCCCCAATTCTAAAATAATAGAATTTAAAGTGACAAAAAAATTGAAAAAGGGGTGGAAAACACAACTGAAAGCCTACCTTGATCCGACCGTTTGATATTGGCGACGCGCCCGCTCGATCCCGCTTCGTCCACCAGAGTCCGCTCCTCAATCCACCGAAGAACAACAAAGAATGCTGAAGAATGGCGAAGAATGCTCGAGAGAGAGAGAGAGAGAGAGAAAGAGAGATAGAGAGAGAATAGGTTTTTCTCTTAATTCCCCAAGTGGAATTTATAAACTCCTCTGAACTCCGCTGACGGGCACGGATTCCAAAACCTCTGCACCCACTCATTTTATGTCATTCCTAGAAAAAACTCCCCGTTTCTAACTCAACGGAAGTCTCAGTTTTTCCATCTGAGAAACTGTTTAGGAGTTATTCAGGTTTGAGCTATTAAATGAATTATTTGATAATTTAATTATCCTTTTAACACACCGCCAACAAGCGAGGGGTACAAACTTCCCATGCCGACTCATTTTCTGTTGCGCCTAGGGAAAAAGACACTTTCTAAATGCAATCGTGCCCTCAGATTTCCGATCCAAGCTACCATTTAGTAGGAAACACAACCCCACCATGTGCATAGTATAAAAACACTTAACATTTTTATAAAAATTTTTCCAGGCCCACCGGGCCTCGGAATCACAAGCTGTCTTCGTGCCTAGCTCTAGAATTATATGTAGAAATATTCAAAAGTCTTTTAGGGTAAAAACCGAGTCTCTACATGAATGCTGTAATAATTCCCTCTAGCACCTAAATTATGCGATCTGACTGACAATCAGTCTAATGGTGGTATATTTTTCTTAGAAGCACATCTATACCCAAATCCCTTTATAAACTCTGCTAGAATCGAGATGTTAACCTGGAATTACTATCTAATACAATGTTTCGAGGAACCCCATGAGGGCACACAATCTCATGGATATAAATTTTCCCAAGATCATTAACTAAGAAGGTCTCCCTGATTGAAAGAAAATGAGAAACCTTTGCGAGTCTATCCACAACAACCCATAAAGCATCACTACCCCAAAGAGAACTTGGATACTCGATCATGAAATCCATCGCAATGTCTTCCCATTTCCACTTGGGAATGGTTAACTTATATAAATGTAAAATATTCCTTTGGTGTTTTTCCTTCACCTACTAATAGGTGGAACTCCTTTTGACAAAACCATATACCTCTCATTTCATTATTGACCACCTTTATTGATGGTGAAAGTCACAATACATCTCGGTAACACTGAGATGTATTTCCCAAACTGGGGCATCTAAATTCCACATCAGCTTCTTGTGTATGTCTATTAGAACCAAAATGTGACCATGAATATAAAGAATTTAATCCTCACCCATGGTCCAACCAGGAGGTAGGTCCTCACCTGCCACACTATCCCATAGGACTAGGCCCTCTACATCAGATAACTATCTCATCCTTACTCTATCTAGAAGAGTAGATTCCACTGTGAAGGATGAGAGTAAAGAATGGAATTGGAAATCTTTTATCTAAAAGTGAATCATAGAGAATAAGTCCATAAGCTTCCACTCTCTACTAGTATCATAAAATTCCTATATCTGAGTCCTCTTACTCATTACATCGGTAAATGTATTACCCTTTCCAGATGTATAGGCAAGCTCTAATTCAAAGGACTATAGGTATTCAACCCACATTTATTACCTCAGATTTAATTAACACTGTGAAAATATATACTTGAGGCTTTTGTGGTCTTTGTATACCAAAAAATGATCTCTAAGTAAATAATACCTTCAACAGTGCAAGGAATGTACAACATCAGTTTGCTCAAGATAATGCATGGGGTAGTTCCTCTCATGTGGCCTCAAACGACGAGACATGTATTCAATGAATTTCTCCTCTTGTATCTAAATTTCTCCTAATGAAATATCTGAAGCATAACAATATATTGTATAAATTCTAACCATATCTAGAAGAATCATGACCAGCACTAAAGTCAGTCTTTGTTTTTTATCCCGAAAGGCTATCTCACAGGTATTTGACCATAAAAACTTCTCACCCTTTTTATTCAATATTGTTAGAGGTGATTCTAAGTGTGATAATTCCTGTATGAAATTCCTATAATTTTCATCTATACCCAAGAAACTCTATACATCAAAGATATTCTTATAATTCTCCCATGAATCCATATCTCTCACCTTATTTAGGTCAACTGATACTCTTATATCTAAGGTAATATGACTTAGGAAGTGAATCTTATCCATCCAGAAGTGGCCCTTTATGATCTTAGAATTTAAATTGTGCTCCCTTAGTTTGCTCAAAATGATCAGAAAATGTTTATCATGGTTATGTTTATTGTGAGAATACACCAAGATATCGTCCACTAATACCACAAAAAAAGGATCCCAATAAGGATGGAAAAATCCATTCATCAGTTCAATGAAAATTACTGGCACATTCTTAAGACTGAATGAAATAACCGGATACACATATAGACCATATATGTATGAAGTTCAAACATGTACCTAATGATAACATGACCTCAAATCAATCTTTGAGAAAACACAACCTCCTTAAACCAATTCAAAGAGTTCATCAATACATGGAAATGGATACTAGTTCTTAACCTTTAATTGGTTCAATTATAAATAATCCATGCATATCCTAAGGGTTATATTTTCCTTTTTCACAAAAAGGATTGAAAAAATCGATGGCGATGTACTGAGTCATATATACCCCTTGTCTAAATTTCCTCTAATTATCTCTTGAGATCCTATAACTCTATAGTAGCCATCTTATAAAGAGGAATATATACTAGGGAAGATCCTAGAACCAGGTCCATAGAGAAATATACCTCTCTCTGAAAAGGTAAACTAGAAAATTCATATAAAAAAACATCCCTAAAATGATCAACCACTTGAGAAAGTCCTGCTCGACACATAACCCTGATCATCCAAATATAAAATAGATATATGGGTTTTCAAACCACCCAACCCAAGATGTTCAATTCTAGATCTACCATACTAAACATACAATTCATCTTTTTGAATAAAAACCCTACCCTCTAGTGATGTGAAAGATCACACTTCAATGAGAGAAATCAACATGTCCTTAATAAGAAACGATCCATTCCATCCTGAGTATGATGTTGAAATTAGTCATCTCAAGGAAAAAAGATTCTATATAGATTGACACCCACCTACCTCAAGGGGAAACACCCTAAACTAGCGTAAAACCTTCATTATGATCCCCAATCAATACTATAAAACAACCTTTAATAGTTTAAGAATATGACTTTATCAGTGCTAAAAAAAGTGATGACAACCATAGAGTAGTTAAAAGGCCGAAACTTTTATCAGTGCTAAAAAAGCACCGATAAAGGCCCTATTGATAAAGGGTATATACTTTTTCTCCACACCACCTTAATTAGAGTTTCCCACCCCTCCCATTTATTAATGCTTCCCCCACCCCTTGATCAGTTATTTAGATAATTCCACCCTCCAACATGCGCCCCTACCTCCAGCATATACACCTAGCACATTTTCCACTCCCCTATACTATTTTGTTTTACATTTTATGATATATCTATATATTTATATATATTTCATTACATTGTTTTATCCATATATTTATATATATGTCTAAATATTAATAAATATATTTTATATTTAAATATTTTTAATTATTTATTTATAAAATTAATATTTTATGTGTGAATATATAAAAAATATGTATATATTGTTATATATTTGATTATAAATAACAACACATTGTGAAAAATAATAAAATTTCAAAGAAATATTATCTATATTAATGTAATACCAAGTGATAAATTCATTCCCCACTGAAGAAGGGAAAAAATAACCCCCTAAATGAGGATGAAAATCTATCAAATGTTAAAAAATTGGGGTACTATGACTAAAAACTCTGTTTTAGAGGACTTTTGGGACATTGTTTGCCTAAAAAAATGAAATAGGGGTCCTCATAAGTTTTTAATTTATATATATCATCACAATATTTGATTTGATATGTGGTGGAGCTTAAACAGACACCCGGATCAAAAGTTATGACCATTTGAAGTCTGAGTTACATTTTCAACTTATTTAAGATATTTTATTATTTTTATTATTTTTTAATCTTCAAATTGATATTAAATGAAAGTTAATTTGTAATAATAGTCAAATTATTAATTAAAAATATATATTTTTTAAATATTATATAAGAAATTTTCACTAAATATCTTATATATTAAGTGTAAATGCCTATTACCTTATCTAAAACATATTTTAAAAAATATATATTATATTTATTTTAATATAAATATATTTATATATTAATATATTATTTTTAATGATTTTTAAAGTATAATTTTATTATAGCTTGTAGAAAATCGCTGATAAAGGAGGGTTTTTTCGACACTTCTAAAAAATCACTGATAAAACCCCCTTTATTAGTTCTTTTTTTGCAAGTGATGATAAAATACCCCATTTATCTATGCTTGTAAAAAATTGCTAATAAAGGCACCCCTTTAACAGCAGTTTTGCTAGCACTGTTAAATACTCCCTTTAATAACTATTGTTTTAGTTCTGACATTGGGGGTCTTTATTAGTGCTTTTAGTTAGTGCTGGAGAATCCATAACACTCGATAAACCTTGTTTTGTAGTAGTGAATGAAGTATCCAGGGTCAATACACCATTAGAAAACTGGAAAATGAGCCCAAGGCTCTCTAGAATAGGTAAAAACATGAAAGAATGAGATGAACCTATATTGAAATGAGAAGATAATTGAGTAGAGGATACTAAGATTGTACCTCTCACCATCGATGACCTGACACTATACTCCTCAGGTATAGGATGTAAAAAAATATGTCTTAAACTAAGGCCGTACGAAATAACCTCAATACCCGAAGTAGGTGAAATCTACTATCTCAGTATAACTAGTTCCTAACTACCATGACCATGACCACCACCTCATCCTAAATGACTAGTAGCACCCCAACTCCCAGCTTGATGTGGAGCTATGAATCCTACTCCTAAACCTTGTGTCAGATTCGATCCCCTTCTATTGACTGTTGTAGGGTAGGTCCTACAAAAATTATACACATAGACTATCCTTTTGTAATATCGACACTTGAATTGGCCTCAAACACACCGATTCCTCATATTTCCCCATATCACAGACAAGTGACAAAAGATAGAACTACCACCACTTACTTCCTAGATAGTACTCCCCTCACAACAAGCCTCAAAACAGTGCTTCCTACTGGTTGTCACCAAACCACTAGATCAAGAGGCTGAACTACCCTACTTTACGCCCCAACATTCCTTAGGTTATACTTAGTAATAAGAACATAATTCACTATCACAGTAATGGTTTTCAAGAAAAACACATTGAACTATGATTGAAAGGATTTCTTGATACCATCCTTGAAGTGTCTATCCCTCGATAGCTCAACAACAAAATAAATCAGTACAAAACACAAAAGATCTTTAAATCATACCAAATATTCCATAACGTCCATCATTATCTGCTCTAGACACATTAATTCACTGGCCCTTTCAACTCTTAGGGTCTTAGGAAAGAAGTATCACAAAACCTAGATTGGAAATCCCACCAAACCATATCTTGGAGTGCGTCAACCTGGTTCAGAACATCCCACTAGTGCTTAGCTTCTCCTCAAAGAATATATATTATGAGCTTCACTCTCCACTCAAGAGGTTTCTGAAGATGCTCAAAGATAAAAAATATAGTTTCAAGTTCTATCTTAGTAACCTATAGACCTATCTCCCCTGAAAACATGAGAATATGTTGTTACTAGTACACACATGTCAAATCTACTATTGATGAAGTAGGCTTAAGAGATCCCTAAACAGTCTATATAAGGTGCATAAAAATCTCTCAGAATTGGGCATCAACACCCATATCAGGAATGACTAGATGTACCACAAGTGGAACTACAAGAGGTTCTATCATTAGATTGGGGACCACTACCTCTATATCGTGGTTTCATCCACCCTCCTGGTGCACGACTTGCAATCTTAATGGTGTAATGTTTCTAGAATGGAAAACTGATGCCATAGAAAATATTGATAATGGGAAGATCATAGGAAAAATCATAGGATAGGTCAAATCCTTCCTAAAAACAATTCACACCCCTCAACATTTTCCTAAATCTTGGACTATGTAATAGAAACAACCATAAAAAGAACTAGAGAATACATAATGAACACTATAAATCCATATCTAGATCATATTACCTATTTTCCCAAGTTCCATTTCATTTAAATTCATGCTTATTTAAAAATTATTTTTGAGTAGTTGAACCAAATGGGTCATCACTTTAGATATATAAGGTCTCATAAACCTCATGAAACTAAGTACAATGTCCACTTAATCCAAACCATAAGATGTTTCAGTCCATGTGACCATTTTTCTATAAATCATCATGTCATAATTGGATGCTTAGGGTGTCTTCTATAGCCTATACAAGAAAAAAAATGTTTAGGTTATGGTGGAAATTCTAAGTATCAATAATATTTCTCAATTCCATACATAAATAATTTACCAAACAATAGGTATATCAATCAAGGCACTCATAATAATGTCATGTATTCAAGAAATGTATCCTATATAACATGGAATGTGAATTCTTACAGGTGCCTAAAATGATTCATGAGATAGAATACCCTCGTATCATCGAGAAATGAAAAAATGTAAATCCTTAATCATATCAAAAATAACATAAAATATCAAGTGCATCACCCAATGGTGGAATCAAGTCAACTTTAATAAGAAAAATCCATAAATACTTGTTCTATTTTAAGAAATTTGGATTTTCCATGTACGCGGGTTATCTAATACTAGGGAAAAATAATTAATAAATTCCAATAAATTAATAATATACTATATATTGTCTCAATATTTAATGCCAACAAAGCTCTGATAACAATTTATAACATCCCATATCAGGATACACTAAATGGTTCCCTGAGTCTGTGGGTCACATGGCCTCAAGTGCACCTCTACATAGACCAAAGGCTACCAACTAGTAGTGAAGGTTTGAGGTGGTACAATGGGGATACAATACACTCATGATCAGAGTAATGCAGTTGTATCACAAGTGAACAAACAACTGGAAGTATAATATAAATTAAGACAGAAGAAAAACATTCTGACATCAGCAATAATAATAAAATATAGAAGGAATATCATGTACAGTATGATGATCATGTCATTTATCTATAAAAAATTCAATAAATACATTGAAAATGGTATACCGGTACAATACATGTATCAAAATACAAAAATACCAAAAATGAAATATCTATAGCTATCATCATGAGAATAACTCTATCATGTGCTCCCCTAATCCTAAGAAATGATCAAATCAAACATCATACAATAGGGTCTTGCTCCAGTTCCTACATGTATACATGAAGTCTGTACAGGTACCCAACTAAGACCCAAATAGGGTGTGAGATAAAAATTAGTAGACAACCACCAATGGTGCTTATAAAAAGTATAGCCTTCTTAATTCAAACAAAATCATCGTGAAATATCTCATAGGTGTAACATTAATAAAAGTGAAGTTTCATCTAAAAAGTGATATTTTCCTACAAATTGTTTTTCCCTATGAACAATAACCAATCACCCATAAAAAGGGGCTAAAAACAAACCATAAAGAAAACAGATATGGAATTAACTAGTATAATAACAGAAACATAATACCCATACCAGAGATATATATAAACCATATAAGAAATATCCACAATGACCATGCTATGAAATAAATTTTCAACATCCACAATGGACTATTCTATGTAATCAAGTGTCAGACCATGAAGGGTCAGATCCAATTTATATAGGACATAGAAATCCTTGTCAGGTCTATGAATCATCTCAATGGAAACTCAGTGAAAAATTGGGTGGAGTCCAAGGAGCATGTGAACAGAGCATGTCTAATGTGAGTCCAAGCAATCTGGATCCAAGGGTTAATAAGGCTTGCTTCCTATAGAATCAGGAACCAAGGAGATCATCTAAATAATCCATGACCATAACCATGATCGATGGAGTAGTAATGTTTTTGGAATCTAATGGAATAAATATCTAAGGATCTCACCCAAGGAATCCACTACCATTATTAATTCCCCAATTAATTAATTAATTAATTCAACCAATGAGCTCTTCCAACCCATTTAACATTTCCATATAAACCATTATAATGATATTCTGTAATATGTAAAAGATGAAATGACTTTATTCAATCAATTCAATTCAATTCATTCCATTTATTTACAATTGAAGAGGTAAAACAAGGTTCTCACAACCATAAAAAATTAAATAAATTCCTATTAAGGCTCCCAATAAAATTAGTGAGCTCACACACACCCAATGGGGTGATCCATTATAGGCTTGATAAAAGGTAACACCCCATGGGTGGCCTAGCTTGAGTCTAATAATCTCTAACCATAAATTATCACAAATTGAAAAACCTAAAAAGGATGTAAATAATTATATAAAGTCATTAAATTAATTTTAGGTGCAATACCGGAAGGTATGGAATTTGGAACAAATGAAAAAAGATACAAAACAAATATACCATAAGGGAAAATGTATATACCAACTACCATATGCACGTGTTATAATACTCATCCATTATGAACCTATGATTCAATCAAGATTGGAAGAAAAATGAAGAATAGATGAAAATATTGTAAATCGGGCATATTAGATTACACAAAAATAACTCCTTAAATATGAATACAAAAAAATAAAAACACAAGATAAATAAATAATTTGATGGAATAGATCTAACAATACAAACAATGTTTGAATCTAGGTCTGGATGAAAAATCCATGACAAAGAATAGGATTTTATTTCAAGGAACTCTAAAATATTGATGTCCTATCTGGTGGAATGGGGAGAAAATAGATTTTTTATTTTAATAAAAATTAAGTGAAAATTGTAAATTTACTACATTTTAACTAGGTTTCATGGATTGGCCGCATGGTTGAAAAATCCCTGCACCAACCATACACCTCTCACTACCTCTTTAGGAAATATGCACGATTTAGAAAACATTGTGAAAACCATTCCATAATCTACTATCCCCTTTCACCCCTCACACATTCATGGTTCCTGATTAGAAAAATGCTTCACTAACCATGTGTTTTGGCTGTACTAAAAATTGTAGGTGCCTTAGATGGGTGTGTTCCTCAGGTTGCACAGTTTCCTCATACCATGTGGCCCTGATTTAGCCTCTAAAACTCCCCAAATATTTATTAGTAACCATTCATCTTGGGCTACATGGTTTCTACTAACAATGTAATTTAGCTATTTTTCTCCAAAAGTCAAGCTTTGGGCTCCGAACAAGCCCCAGACACCCCCAAAACTCCCATGATCTCATTGGGAACTCACATTAGGTCAAAACCAAAGAGTTATACTAAAAAAAGATCCATACCTCATAGGTAATACTATGATCTTATAATTAAAAATATAATTTTATATTTTATAGAAAAATGGAAATTTATACAACTTTGACATTATCCCTATGATAAATATTGGATAAATTCAATCTCTTGACCGAAACCAACTTTCAATTATGGTACAAGAACTTACACATTGTACTACACCAATATCAGAAGTTTTATATGCTAGAGTCCCTAGTTTTTGATGAGACTTCAATGGAGGTAAGTCAGGAAGATCATACTATATTATGGAAACATGTGTATGATGCATTGGATATTATGTGCCTCAAGTTTTTTTCTATTTATAGTGAGTTACAGAAGTTTCACAATGTCATGAATGCATATACCATGTGTTACCATCTCCTTGATCTTTATCAAAAGAAGGCAAGAAAACATAGGTATAATATCCCTAAGGCACTCTTAACATGAAATCTTGGAGAAGGTTCACCTGCTAGACCTCATGCAGTCAAGATTATTTGAAATATTGGGTGTTTGAAATTTAGGGATTCATGCTACCTAAATAATTGTGCATGGACCTCATGCTCACCTCATTTTATCAATTATTCATTAGTTTTATTATGAGTTTTAATATTAAAAATATTAATAATTTTCTCCTAGATCTCCTAAATCTGATTTTCCTGGAAGATAAGGATACGAGGTATGAAAAACCTTCACTCTTTATGGTGAAAAAGAGGTGTAAAAGGTGAAAGGACCCATGAATAACACCAAGTCTAAGGTACCTTCACACTACCAAAACAAGAAAAGGTTGATAAATGGGTAATCTAAGGAATGATATGTAGTGTGTTTTTCACGTGGAAATAAAGTCCATTCGAAGAAAAAATACACCTTAGTGAGTAAATAATGAGAAGAATTGGGTATGTTCATTATCAAATGTAATATTTTCATTTTTACATATTGGGTATTAGATATAACTCATAGTAATCACATTTATATCCAAATATAGGAAACATGTAGATTCAAGAAGGTTTCCTAAGGTTAGGGGGGTCTTTGAGCTTATAATATAGAAATACTAGCTGTAATGGATAACATATAACACCATCTTAATTTTCTAATGTGTTTAATTCTAGTGTTAAATAATTATTATTATGTTCCCTGTGTTACCAAAAACACTATATTTATGTCCATTATAGACATGGATGGATTTATTTTCATGTTCAGAAGTAAGAGTTTCTAATTTTATAGAGATAACATATGTTATTGTATGGAACATTTAAATAATGATCTATATGTATTGCAATACAAAAAACAAGTATTGTAAATCTATAAAAAATCAAGTTTCCATGACTCATGTTACACCTAGTTATGGCATCACCATCTTGGACCAATAAATGAGAATCATTTGATAAAGCTATATCAAGAGAGATATTTAGATTATTCTAAACTTACATATTTGGGTATATTCCATAATTTTTAGTAAGGTAAAATGAAAAAAGTTCAATTTATTGGAAAAGGGAGAATGGGACATAAAACTTATTGAATTAATTCATACAGACATGTATGGACCTTTTGTATCTAAATTTAGGGGGTGTATATGATGAGGATGATTTATGGGATGAGTTTAGGATTGATGAAAATGATATATTTTATTTAATATCATTTAAATAAATATTGATTTATTTATTTAACAAATGATATTTGAATATACATGGGTTAACATATGCCCTAGAATATAACAATAATAAGAATAATAGTATTATTATTTTGCATGAGGTTTATTTATAGTTAACAAATAGACAAGGAACTCTATGAAATTATTAATTTTCAAACCCTAAGCATATAAACCAACATATATCATTTATATGATAAGAACATAATTGTTGGGAATAATGATATTCTCTCAAGAGAAATCTCTTGAATACCTAGAGATAACCTCTCAATAATGCTCTCAAGAATGAGTAAAATCCTCCTCCTCCAAACTATCAAGACAGAGAACCAGAAAGAATCCTTGAAGTCAAAAATGATTTTTTAGTAACTAATGGTGAATGATAAAAGATGATCAGTACCTCAGTTCAACTACCTAGAGATCCATAGACAATCTATAGAGATTCATATAGTATGTGTGGATATCACTATAGGAATTATAGTTTTGATTATTCATCATAAAGACGATACAATATGAAGGTCAACCAAATTCAACAACAAAAAAATAATTATTAATCCCATGTAATTATTATTTATAAATTAGTTATAAATTATACATGAAAATATATTCTCTTCTAATATTACAGGGTTATGTTTATCCAATTTTTATGATTTATCTGAAGACACCAATGAAAAACATTATTGGTCTTGGGATAACTTCTTTTACTACACCCCAAAACCTTTACATAGGTCTTGATACCATATGTAGCAGAATTAACGAGTATAAGGCAGGAGTACATTGGGTACCTGATGATTCCCTCAGAAACTAGGTATCCTTAAGGGTTCCACTGGGTACTTGGTGAACCCTAAATGAGTACTTAGTAGGCATGAGGGGTGTTTTTTGGAGGTTTAGACCCCTAATTTTGGGGATAGCCCCTTCCTTTGACTAGAGTTTCACTGTAGTGGGGGGTTATGCCCAGAACTCTTCCCCCTTATCTTTTACATGGATCCCCTTGTCTCCCCCTTGGATATGGGTTTATTGGATTTTTTTTATCACTTAAGATCAAGTTTATCCCTTTTTTCCTCTATTCACCCGCATTATCTTCCTCCACTAATTTTGATTGTCTCTACATAGGGTTTTAATGATGATTATTTTAGAGGATGTTATAATCATCGAGATATGTTGGTCTTCATGGTGTAGTGGGTCAAGGATGCTCAAAGAGGGAAGATGCTACCTGTTGCATGATTTTTTATTATATGTAAATTTATTAGTGTATTTTACTAGAGTTTGCCTCAAATTTCCTTGGAATTGATGACCACATAGGTTTTGAATGTTTGGGAATTTGTTCTTAGGAGTGTAGGGGCATGACATGGGTTTTTGTGTACTATTGATTAAGGTTTCAACCATGGGATCCCAATTAGTTAGTTTCCTTAGTTTACTCATATTTGGTTAATGAGGCTAAATTAGTTATAATTTTATTATAACTAATAGTTAATATTTTATTATTTCACATAAAGGCCTGGTGGTTGGAGGATACTTAGTGTGGTATTGGACAAGGATTGGGTGAGAACAACTTAAGGGTGGTACCTTTATTAAGGAGGTAGGTGGTTCATTTAATATTTCACTATATGCCATATGTTTTAATGTAACATGTATGTGTGTGCCTATGGTTTTGGGGTTATGAATTATGTAAAGTGTATGGGTTAGTATTAGAGTTTGATATAAGATAGTGTAGAGACTCCTGGGTATAAATTGGTCATTCCACACATGGTTTAGTGATTTTAGAGTTGTCTAGAATCCATCCCTCATTGAAAAAAATCCTATAGTTTGGTCCAAGGGACCCTATAGTGTTTGGAGATTTCATAGTTGGTGAAATTTTATCCTAGGTTGAGGTTATACGAGAGTTATTTTGTCTCCCATGTGATGTGGGACATGGGTAGAGGATTTAATTTATGAAGTGCATCTTGATTTTCATGATAAGTGGGTTGTGTGTGCCTTATGAGCCCCTAAACCCCTTGTTTTTTATTGGGTGATGGTGATGCAGTTTCTTTGAGTTAGTGGAAATCTTCTAATAGATGTTTTAGTTGGGTAATAGATTATGAATTAAGGGTGTTACTAGGAATATTTAGTTTGGATTATGCTTATTGGGTATTAGTTATGACATGGCCCTTAGGTGGGTTGTTGTGTAAGATACCTATGGGTTGCCTTGTTTCCAAGTGAAATCTATGGGATTGATGTTGTTTGGGCCAAGTATCCATATGGTAGATGTGAATAGTAGTATATGGATGAATAAATACATCCATTGATCCATTTTATAGAGCCCATAATTTCATATATTTTACTTTATACTTTACCAATTTTTATCCCACCATTTTACAAATCACTGGATAATAATTGCAATCCTTTGTTTTTAGATTAATTCAGATTAAATTATGTAAAAGGGTTAATTATTGAGTTTTACTTATTTTAATTGAATTTGGAATTATTTGAGTAAATTATACACATAATTCTTTTTTTGGTATTATTTTAGAAAGATTGAAGAAGTACCAAGTTTTTGAAAAAATATGGTTTCCATAAGAGAAAAACATGTCTATTTAAAATTCATCCAACACTCTATGTGAAAATAATCTTCAACCATTGAAACATCATCTATACACCATAAGAATCATTAATTTGAAAAAAATTATCCTTTATAAGGGTAAAAAATGTCATCATAAACATCACTTATCCACTATAAGCATCAAATAATCCCCATACATGTCCCCATAAGCATCATACAAGCCCGTGTAAACATAATCTTCCATATACATAAACACCGTCCATTTTCTACAATCATGTGTGCAGTGCTTCATTAACATTTCTCCTTTGTAAAGATCTGTTGAAGGATGATGTGTCAATGGAATGACAGAAGGATCACCTGCACTTCAAGTGGAGTCTTTGTATCCGCATTCAAGAAACCAAACAAAGTATTCCATATTGAAAATAATTTTTATGGTTTTTCCATTAGAAGATAAAGATTTGGATTTCCAAGAGGAGAAGATCCTAGTTTGGAGAAAATATCCTATGAAGAATGAAACTTTAAATAATTCAAAAATAGGATATTTCATGGGATTTGATCATGGATAAAGATGATTAGAACTAATATTATTAAAAGTAATATGAATCCACTTTTCATGGGAGTTCAAGTTCATCTAGGAGGATTATATAGACCAATGCTAATTTTTACTACTACTAATTTATTTAATTTCATTTTTTGATTTCTTTAGTTCTATAATTAATTCTCTATAACCTTTCAACTTTGTTACCCTTTTTTTGTCGGGTAACTCATGAGTGATTGGTGAAGGGAATGAGACCCATTATAATTCTTGAGACCCGAAATTCATTAATAAAACTCTCTTCCATTGACTAACTTCAATTTTCAATGGTTGTTTGATACTTTTAATATAATTCTATTTAAGGGTTTAAACTAGTTCACTATTATTACTTAGGTTGTTAATTTCAAAACTCCCTCAATATAGTGTAGTTTCTCTTAATATAAAATGATATATTTGGTGGTGATTGTCTAAAAATTCCAAGCATGTGAGTAGAGACAGTGAGTTAGTACTGAATTAACCAAGAACACCAATATGCAATTGTATGTTTCATTAGTAGTTTAAGAGTGGATCACTGACTTTATGAACACCGGAAGGTGGGTTGGTCAATCTATAATCACTATTAGATCAATCTTTACAATCAAATTAAAACAAGGATGAGTGATAAATCAATTGAGTAAACTCTAATTAATAAATAAATAAAAAGAAAATTAAAACCGATTTGAAGACTTTGATATCATTATAATTAGAAATCCAAGTTTTACCCAATCCTCTTCTCATCATATTTATTTTAATATCAACTTCCTTAATTTTTATTTGTTTAATAAAATAAAATAAATTACCCCCTTTTTAGTGTAAACTTATTTATTTTACTCCTCATTTAAGAAAACCTAAGGTGGCCACTTGTACTATATTTATCCTGGGAAATAATAGTTTTTTGAGCACCCAATTATTGGTTTCATAAAAAAATTAGTGCTATCTATAGGGAGGTAGTTCCCAATATGACGTTTTTTAAATGAATGACTAGGTCATCTAACACTAATATATACCCATTAGACCTAGTTACTGAATAGAATATGAGATCTAGTCATATGAATTTAAACTTACAATCTTAATTTGATGATATTTATCTTATTGACTCAGGTGAAACTTATAGAGTTCAATTTCATATTGTCACCATGTTTGGTAATCTTAACTAAACCTTGAAAGATCTATATTCACCCTAATTAATAAATTAACAAAATATAATTTCCATTCTTTCTTTATAGAATGATTTTGAGTTTAAAATTATATGAATCAAATTAAATCCAAAATACCTTCTATTTTCAAGTGAAAACACTAATAAATACATCAAGGAATTCACTCTTGTTTTCTCATTTTTGAAATCAAGAGGTGTGTATAATGAACTAGTGAAGTAGAGGGAATTCCCCATTTTATATGAAGGATCAATAAAAGAATTGTTTTATAACATAAAACCGAAGATATCTATGATTGGGATGATATTTAAATAAGTTTCTTGAAAAACTTTTCCCCCATATTTAGGAACACAAGTATTTATATAGAGTTATATACCATCAGAAAATCCACTGGAGAAACTCTCTTTGAGAACTGGAATACGTATATGAAACTTTATGCCAGTTTCCCACATCAAGTAGTAGAGGAGAATAAATTACTTGTATTATTTTATAAAGGATTGTTTTAAAATGACAAAAACTTGTTATACATATAATCTTGAGGATATATCATAGAAAAATTGCCTGTAGAATCTAAGGTATTTATTGAGAAGATAAAAAAACTCACAACTGTTTAGAATAATTGGAATTGGTACTAGAGGTATCAATGAGGTAAGAACTTCTAATTAATTACCTTTTTTAGAATCAAAACATGATAATAAAACCACCATTGTGACACAAATGGATTTGAAACAAACATGTTAACAATAAACACAATCCAAGGGATGTGGCTTATGCTCATCTCCTACCCATTTTAATAACTAGTGTACTGAAGTGAAGGGTATGGAGAGTTGTATAGTAATATTTCATCTAAGGAAATACCAAAAATCAAACCATGTATAGATATATATCTGCAAATTCTAGTATATATTTAAAAACCAATAGTACTAGGCCATACCACCTGACCCAAACCAGTTCGAACCATAACCCTCTTACCAATAATAATTCTAACAAACCCCTCTATTGCAATAACCTAAAAAAATATTATAACTAACTAGTATACCAAGTACCTCATTTTTAATAAACTAAATATTTTAAAATACCTCAACTAGTTCATGACTATCTATACAACAACTAGAACCATAAGTGCATGAATTAGGGAATGAAGTGAAATATTTGAAAGATCAATTCAGTAATCTTGTAGAAATCATGTCCAAGAATTTAGGAAAAATTAAAACCCAATAAGAACCAAATACAATGGTGAATGTGATCATGATGACTAAAATAATTGGTAATAAAATCCCACCACCAGACATTCTTGAGCCAAAACAAAATCTATCAACACTTGAAGAAAACCAAGTTGGAGATGCTAGACAATTCCCAGAAAAAATAGCCAAGAGTAGAAGTGGAAGATGAAACAAGGAATAAAATACCACAGGAACCATTTTAAATATATAAAATGGAGAATAAAGACCTTACACTCTCATTACCATCAATAATTATCCATCTTAAAAAATATTTAGGAAGAATAACTTCATAATTTTTCTGGAAACATTCTTGAAAGTTGAGATCAACATTTCACTTCTAGAAGATCCCAAGGAAATTCCTAGGTATGATATGTTCTTTAAGGATATGTGAACCATTAAATAAGATTAATGAGTGAACCAAGGGAAAAGTATTTTAGACTTTATCACACCACAAATCCCTAAAAATTAAAGATCAAAGGAAATTCTATACTCAATCGACCATTGGTTCTTTAACATTTTCAGATGATTTTTGTGATTAATGTGCCTATATTAATGTCATGTGAGGATACCCAAACATCAAATACAAAAGTATTAAAAAATAATTAGATTAATATTCAATAAATCTCATAATAATACATTTCATATAACTATAGATATCAATTGTATTTGAATACTAGATACAAAATCATTTTATTTTGTGAAAGATCTTTACAATTTCCCATAAATGTCTTATAAAATAGTATACTTATAAGTCATACCCTACTTAAAAAAATTATTTGAAACCCAAGTAAATGAGAAATAATAAAAGAAAATATCAAATGATTATAAGGGGTAAACATGGTAGATAAAAATTGATAATCATAATAGATCATAAGATAAACATAAGGGTATGAGAGCATGATATGAATATCAAAAAATCATACCCAACAATTCATAGATCATAATAATGAATCATCATATAAATATTTGGTAGATCATACGACATTAATCATAAGAGAATAAAAGATCATGTTCCATGAGAATATAAATTTTTTATAAGAGAATGTCATAAGAGGGTGAAATAATGTGTTAAATATTAATAATAGAAATATTATGTCAAGGATACCCACCAAAACATTCAACACATGTTAGTAATAGGATAATCACCCATGTACCTACTTTGGGATTAGTCTAACTACTAGTATACCATCTTTTGAGATTGGGATAACCTTCTATTCCCCATTTGAGCTCAAAAAACATTAAATATTACCTAATGAATTGGAAGGAATTAATGGAATAATCCTTCACATAATCATAATAGGTTCATAATTATACCACAAGATCATGAAAACATTTATCATTTAATCATTACTTAACCTATAGAAAATAAAATGGGTTTCATCAATATTTCATCATTATAGTAATAAACAATATAGGGAATGAATAAATATGGTATCATAGGATCATATAACCAATGAATCATAAGTAACATCAATATTTTTTCATATATGAAAATACCTTTAAAATACCACCGAAACATTTTTGATAAAAATACCCTTTTTATTTTGAAATCAATTTTTTAAATTCTAAAAAATTATAGAATATTAGGAAAACATTTTCTTTGAAAAAATCATGGAAACTTTTAAATTAATCTTAAAAAAAGTGTAGTCATGATAATGGGAAATTCAATTCATGTATCCAACATTAAAACAAATATCCTATTCACACATTTGGTAAAAATTACCTCATTCAGAAAACAACAAGAAGATACATTTAAACATTTTAATAGAAATTCAATACTGGGTAAAAATTGATTTAAGAAATAATTTAAGAATATTGAAAACATTATTAAAAATATTTTTAAGAAAATGTGGACATGGAAGAAAAATATTTATAGAAGAAGAAAGAAATAAATTCAGTTTTCCTTGAAAAAAGTCTTTCAAAATTTTGAGTAATTAGAGAGAGAAAAACGAAAAAAAACATTTAATATACAGAAATAAAAACAATATAAGAAAATATACATTATTTTTGAGACACATGTCATATAATTTCATCATCATAAATTTAAGTGTGAACAATCTCTATAAATAGTGAGATTATAACATTGAAACCTTATTGTTTGTTAACTTTTGAGTCATAACACCAATAAAAGAAATAAATTTAAATAAAACATTAAATACCAATTATATAAATATATTAATAATAATAACATATAAATAGGGAAATATATAGACACTTAAAATAAACAACTATTGGATACAACATATGTATCACAAAAACAATTGTGAGGTAAGAAACCCTTACCACATGTTCAACTTTCTTCGTAAGTGAATTTAACTTAACTTATAATAATTTGAAATTTATTATAATTATATAACTCAATATTATTCATACTTATAATAACAAACATTATTTATAACATTTTATCATCCAACAATTAACAATATTTCCTTATCATTATCATTTGGAGTGTTAATTGCTTCATTTTTCATGTATGTTTTGATTCAACAATTATACTCCTTACATCTTGATCATGGTTCAATAATTTATGAAATATTAATAATGAAATAAATATCACACACACACACACACATATATATATTAATGATACACATATTTATAACCATCTATAAAATTAATATATATAAAAATGAATTACATAATTCATAGAGATGGTAGTCCATACGTACACATGAATACAAATTTCATTTTTAATGGAAGTAAGGAACAAAAGATAAATAATAAATAATAATTAAATAATAATAACTATATAGTAAATATAATGTATATTTATTAAATATTTTATTATATCTGTCAATATGAAGAGGTGATAGAAAATAAATCATATTGCTACGTGGAGGTAGTGGTCCATGCGTACCCATGAGTGATACTTTCATTTCTCTTTTGATAGAAATGAGGTGGAAAATGATTGTCCCATAATAATAAAAAAATATCATAATATTTATGATACTAAATTAATTATATTAGAATGGATAGTATATATTTATGAAAATTATAATAAGACTTAAGAGTTGAAAGAGTTGGGTAAGACAACTACCTCTTCTTTGAGAGACCTTTTTCAATTTATACCTTAAGTTTTATTAGGATGGTTTTAGGAGAAGAAAATAATATCTATAATGAAACTAAGTAATATATTAAGGTTTTTGGTTAGGTATTGTACAATCTATATGGATAAATGTTTGTGAATAAGGTAGGATAATATGTTCCTTTTATTAGTAAAGGGAGGGACACACATGGAATTACTTAAAATATTTAACTAATATAAAGTCATTTTCTTGTAAAATGGGAAAAAAATTTAAAAATATTTAATGGTCATATAATATAAGTTATAAATATCTTAAAAAATAAGATTTATATGAGTTTATGTGGAATTTTAAACCCTATATTTTGGTTTAGCCCCTTGTTACCCTTTTTTAACTTTAGTTGTGACAACAACTTATTTAATTTTAATGGTTTTAAATTCACTTATAATGTGTAAATTAACTGAAAAATAGTCCATTAAGGAAATTTTAGTCCATTGAACATTCCAATAATACTTTTTAAATATATATATATATATATTATTTTTAAATCATTTTATAAAATATTATTTAACATAAACTATCAATAAAATTATTTTTAGGGATGTTCACAAAATTTTACATTAGGGACATCAAGATAATAATTTATTTTTAATATACACTCTTTAAACATTAATTATACATCATTATCAATGATTAAATTTAATCAATACCATAATTCATCCAAAAATATTACTTTTAATGTTTTTAAAGTAATTTACTTTTATTTTTTACTTCTTTCATAAGCAGCATGTCAGCGTTGTGTATGAATTTAAGGTAATTAAACAATCACTAAAAATTAAAATTAAATTACCATCCTAAAAAACAAATTTATTTTTAAATAAATATTTTATATTCATTAATAAAATATTTTTATCTTAATTAAAATATATATGAGAAATTAAAAGCAAGAGATAGACATTTTTGTAATAATCCTTTACTTAAAATAATATAAAGACTATAATCAATGGAAAGTGGAAATAAATAGAAACAGTTTAGAATATTTTATGATTATGGCTAAGAAAACTCATAAAATAAAATAAATACAAGTGTTAGGGAGATATTTAAGCCTTATCTCATAGTTTTGACCCTATTTTACCCATTTTACCCTTATCATGGTGCCAAAATTTTACTAAGGTTACTATTTATAATGAATAAAAATAAAAGGGTACTATTTATCAAATTTTAACCTCATGATTCAAAATATGGAATCAAATTTTCTAGATAAAATTTATATAAATATAATAAATAATTTTTAATATAAACTTGTAAAACATAATGAAAAATAGTTTTTAAGAAAATGTTTTTAAGCCTAAAAATGACCTTATTCCAAAATAAAATATATTGCTAATGATTTTGTAATTAATTATATAATTTAATATTAAAATATAATTATTTTAATTTAATACCAATTCAAAAAAAATTGTTACTTTTATATTAATTTATTAACGAGAAGAAATAACAGTTTTTCCAAAATTGGTATTTTTCAAATATTCACCCAAAAAAAATCTTTTTAGAAAAATCCCAAGAATTCACTCTAAGAAAATTTGAAATTATAATTATAAAGATTATTTTTATTTAATAATAAAAAATTTCTAATATTTTGATAAATTAATTATAATATCCACACACAAAATGAAATAAAAACAATTTTTATAGATAATTAATTTTTGAAACATAAAATGACTTTACTATAATTTGTGTTCTTATTTCCAAATAATTAATAAATAAATTTTCATTAATTGATACCTATATATATATATTTCATAATGTGGTTACTCTTTTTCATACCCACTAATCCAATGCCTATGATATGATATTTTATGATTTTTTTAAGTTCAGTGTTGCGTGTTAACAAAGTTATCAAACACATAGATTTTATTAATGAGAAATATATTCTAAAATATTGTGGTGATACATCCTCCCCCTTAATGAAATTTTATCTTCACAATTTTATTTTATTTTTTGTTGTAAAAGAGTGTACATTTTAATAATATGATATGTAAAATTCATCAAAAACACAAATTCCTAGGTTATGACCAAGAAACATATCATTTATAATATAAGGGTTTATTAAAATACTATTTTATAAGACTAATATATTGAATGAGTTTCCAAAAATATACCTTATTATTTGAGTGATGTTTCCCACATAATAATCTATCGATTTGTATTCCTCTTATTTGAGTTAGAGGAACTTATTTTCTATTAAGAAGTATAACATAATATGATATAATTACATGATACGTAGTTTCCTCATTCAGTTGTGTTTCAATATATTTCCTCTAACTCATATTACATTCCAAGGATGAATGAGAAATATTAATTTTCATACCTAAATCAATAAAATCAACTTTTAATATGCCTTGATATCAATAAAAGGATGATAGGTTATTCCTCCTATTCATATCCATTTACTTAAACCAAAATAGTTAGCTCAAGATAAGGTAATACTCAATAAAAATTCATATGATGAAGTAAAAAATTAATCTAAAAAACTCCATAAGTAACTACCATGGTTCAAAATATATAATTACACCAATAAATAAACCATAAAACTGATCATGTTATACTTAAACAAAATTTTAAAACCCAAAAATTCTAAAATATTTGATCATATAATACCAATATAAAGAAATGAATATACCTTATTAATATATTCTACAAAATAGGATAATATTTTTTCCCAAAATGACATGAATCACCTTATATATAACCATAATAATATTATTTATTCTTCTAAAAATTAACTTAGTATTTATTCCTCAAATAGTTTCAATCGCAAAATCGCATACTAGAAAATAATTCATAATGTTCTACAAAATATAATTATCATATTCAAAATAAATTTAATAATTATTCTCTAATGTTATTGGTACCATTAAAAATATATATCCAAAAATGTAATATAACCTTTTTACTCATCTAACTCATCATTAAATCACATAACAACCCGAACGGTTATCTATCCCACAGTTATGTATTAATTTTTCAAAAATATTTTTTAAAATGTCATTAATCACCATAGAATAAGATCATATAGAGTATCCATAAACTAATCATGAATTCTTCCTAAATAACCTTAAATCATAATCACATAAGAACATAAAATTTGATATGTTCCTCTAAATAATATGATCAACCTTAAACTTATAAAATATTTGCGGGATTCATAAATCATATGTTAATATCATATGAAAGCACCATAATCTCCAATGTTATCTAAACCCTAATATGATTCCAATTGAGGTGAACCAAAAACTACATAAATAAATGTTACATAAATTTATATGTATATTAAATAAATTTAATAATAATACATACCTTATAAATATAAAATATTAGTGTCTTTGAAGACTAGATGTAATGCCATAATATTCTAGAATAAGAACATTGTATTCGATAACATGCATGACATGAAACAACAAGCACACAAGAGAATATAATATTCCAAGACTTTAAATTTTATTTAATATATTAAATAAAATCAATCTATTATATAGCTCAAAATGCACATGATACCAATTTATTGTGCGTCATATGCAACAATGAGCTTCTTCAATAGCTTGCGTTACACACAAGATTGAGTTTTACAGAACAACAATATATCATTAACACATTATTATTTAATATAATAAGAAATAGCCTAGATGTTAAATTATCATTTATGAATATTTCTAATTAACTTATTAAAATATACTTTTTACACAAATATAAGATGAATTAATTGGTTACCAATCAATTAGAAATGAAAATATAAACAAATTGAACAGAAATGATATATTTTTATTTTTATACTCACAAAGGTGTTTTATTATAATAAATTAAATTAATTATAATTAGTGAGTGATATTAATGTAATATATATATATATATATATTAAATATTCAATCAAATATTTTTTACATTCATCTAATATATTTGATTTGTATAATATGAGAATAAATTCAATTTTATGTATAAAAAACATATATTACTACCTTTTAATGGAGAACCTATTTTAAATAAAAATTTTGGAACTTTAATAAATTTAATATTAAAAATAAACTTAATTTTTGAATTTGAAACATAAAAATTAGTTTAGGATGATTTTTTGGTATTTTTCTACGAGGTTTCATTTTTTGTTGAATAAAGAAAAACACTGAATTTTAATTAAAAACTGCTTTTTTGCCTAATCTATTTATAAGTTAAAATTGTGATTTTGATTGGTTTTAAATTAAAATTATATAAATTATAAAAAAATTAATCTAATTTATGTCATTTTAATCAATTTAACTTTGAAATTGAACATAAAAACATAGAAAACTTCTGAACATTTTACTTTAAAAACCCACTTTGTCATCTCATCTGTGAGATAAAATTTAAATTAATTTATTCCAATTAAGTGATTAGAATTTTTAAAAATGGATTTTATATTAGGAATCAGAATAATTTATAATTTCTAATAATTTAAACTTAGTTTTGTTCCAAAAACATTAATAAATGTAATTAAAAATAATTACAATGATTAAGAGAAAAATTATCTTAACAAGGGACTAAATCTTAAAATTACAGGATAAAATGAACAATAAAATTTTCCAAAATAATTTTTTTGTTCATATTTTGACCCAATACTCCATTTTCTAAAATATGGACCATTATTATATCCAATTTCAATGGAAAAAACATGAGTTCAATTCCATTTTAAAAAATTTACAAGAATGCCACTACTCCTCCACTATGAAAAAGAACTCACCCCTCCCACTTACTCACACCCCTAAAGACACTTTGGATTGACCAATATATTACCAAATATATCCTAACAAATCCCTCCCATTATCATATAATCCTAACCTTGGGCAAAAATATATCCATGGAATCCATTTAGTGTAAAGTAATGGAGTTACCAAAAGAAGAGGTAACATCCTTCCTCAAGCTCTTATATTTTATTTTCATTATCCAACCCCAAAAATATTCATATTAAAAGATTATATAATAAGACCAGTATCATAAATATAATTATATGTTTTTATTTTAATATTTTTACTGACACTTTCACACACTTCCATCTAATGGGTAACAAACTTACTATTTATGTGTATGACGAACTATCGCCTCACAAAATGATGTTGTTTGTTTTTCCTTTACCACTTCTCATGGTTGGGAATTATGATGGAAAATATGTTTTTATATGATATATATTATAATTATAATGTATTTATTCTTATTTAATTTCTATATATCACATACCTTTATGGTTTCCTTTTTTTGGGAATACAATAACATCATTTGTGGAAGTGTGGACTACCACCTCCTCAAAGCGATGTAATTCGTTCACACTATACATGGAATATATAAAAGATGGTTTTAATAAACCTATAAAACATATATGAAATATATATGATACTTTAATTATAATATATATATATATATCATTTACTTTTCATTCTTTTAATACAATAAAGAAATGAAAGTAATGTTCATGCATATATATGACCTACTATCTCCATGAATGGTGTATTTAATTTATTATCTCCAAATATTATGGATTATTATAAATACATATATAATGAATATATATAATAATTACATATTTTTTTAAATTCTTGAGATTCTTAAATCATGATCTAAGTAATAGTAACAAAAAATAACAATTCAAAACTTACTCGAGAAACTAGGCAATTAACACCCGAAATAGTGAAAATAATGTAATATTATTAAAAAAGGGTAATAATATATTATAAAAAGATAATATATGATATTATTAATATTATCACGGTTCTTTAATATGTTAGTAACATTATTAAAACCATTATATAGGAATTTAAATGATGTTCACTCAAAAGTAAATGCATGGTAATGGATTCTCATCTCACTTGTTTACACCCATGAGATAAATGTCATATTCACCACTTATGTTTTTTATGTGGTGTAAAACCTAATTACTTTCCTTTGGGTTATATTAATTCCTCATTGTCATTAATATTCTCACATTATGTGTGTAATAAAATTTTACTATCTATTATTTTATTTTCATTTGTTTTATTTGGATTTAATTTTGATATAAATAATCTATTTATTAATTGATTCTCACTTCAAAACTATCTTCTTTTCAAGGGTTAACCTGACAACCTCATTTTGTTAGAAATTTTTTACACTTTAATTTACATTAGAGGAAATTATTTGATCATTATCTAATAAACCCTTTACTTTTATTATCCTCTGGTTACTCAGTACATTTTCCAAGTAATATTACTATTTTTTCACTCTTTGGTAATCAAAATGTTTTATATTATTTTTAATAAAACCCAACTTCATTTCTCTCCTTAGTCGAAGAACCTGTTTTCTTTTAAAAATCCTATTTTCTAAAAAGGTTTTAAAAAATGTTTGTAACCTTTCAAAAATGATTTATTAAAGAAATATTTACCCTTTTACAAAGGTTTTTAAAGGAATCTTCTTGTCACTTTCTGAATAAGGAATTTTTATAACATTTTTAACGTGAAAAAGGAATATTTTTTTACCTTATATGACATGTAAGAATTTACCTAAAACCATTTATTTGAAGCATCCCTTTTATGTTTAAAATGTTTCCTTTTAAATAAAATATTTTAAAATCTTATTTTCAAAGAAAAGTATTTTAAAAAGGATTTTCAAAAAAAAGTATATTTAAATCAAGAATGCTTATAAAAGATATTTTTATAGTAAATCTATTCATCAATGAAAAAAACTTTATTTTTACTCAACTTTGTATATGTTGTATTGATACCATCCTTATTCTTCATTGGTATGGTTTAGGAATTATTTTTATAAGGATAGTATTGAAATTCAATTCCTTTATTCCTTTTTTAGTCCCCTTGAAATATTCAGTTTTCTATGATCATTAGATATTGAATTTCACCTAAATATCCATATAATTTATCATGGATATGTTAATTTCTCAAAATTTATACTATGTATATATATATTATTTACTTTGAAAGTTATTTTATTAGCTATGGAAATTTTGATTAATATTTATTCTTTATTAAATATGGATATTTTATGAGGAATATTATTTAATTTGGTTATTCTATATGAGGAATGATTTGGACTAGAAATGATTGTTAGATCCTGGACTTTATATACCCCCATGATGCATCGATAGGTTCTCATAAAACAAATTAAGTTCAAAAATTAAATAGGCTTCTACCTGTAGTTTAAAACTATCTTGTGAAAGCTCTTGATGGTATAATTTTTCATGTTCTTTAGACATGACATCCAATAATTAAGATTAGAATTCATTTAGATTCAGTATTTATTATCCATGATATTTTCAATATGAAAAATTCTATGGATTCATTTCATTCTTAGTCTATTGATTAAGTGGTGTGTGATTTTTTTTCTTACCTTTCCATATTGATTTTTCATTATCTAGTTATTTGAATAGATTGGTTTCCAGTTATTTACCTTGCTATATTATTTACGCACTTCCTTACAAGTTTTTTGATTTCATGGAATGTGTATTTAGTTATTTACTTTCTATATTTATTATTCCCATTGATTCATTATTTATTCCATTGCAATTTATCATTATGGAGTATTTGAGTGGAACCTTATTATGTTTAATTTCCCTAGGATTCTTTGATGTGTACTATTAAAGATAAACAAGGATACTCTATATAACGACCCATACTATACATAGAGATAATTACTTTAACATTGAATAATATTTATTACATAACATAAAAAACCACTCCAGGACCATATAGGTTCAGTGTCTTTAGAAACTGGGAAACATAAACAACTGGTTCATAAAACATCCACATTGTCTCCCACTTATTTATTCATAACTAGACTCCCTTTTGACATATCTTACTTAATACACTTCTTCATGACTTGGGGAAAATAATCATATGAAAGGTTGAGCTCAAATTCTCAGTAAGGGTAAATAAGGGAAATATCAATCATAAACATAACATTTGAAAATCTTATCATGCATATAAAAGATCATAATATCATGTAATGGGATAAATCATAAAAGTGAAATGTAATCCCAATAGTCATAACATAAGACATTAAATTTCATGGAATACAAAAATAATCATATAAAATTATTTCATATTAGTCAAGGATCATTGTAGAGACTCTCATAGTGGAAAAATTCCATTATTAAATTGAGTTCACTCCTTGTTCCAGCCCTGTATTACTGAACCAGATTTACTTGATGTTCCAGTCATGTCTATCTCATGAGATATCAATCTTTACCCAATTAATTGGAGGGAGATATAGGTCTCACCCATATCATAATGAAACCATTATTATGTGAGAAAAAAAATATAAAAACATTTAACATTTCATAAACCATGAAATAAAATAGTTTTCTTAAACATCATTCCATCATAATTGATATAAAAAAATAGATTACCTAAATAACATTCCATCATAAGAACAAAAAAATAATAGTAATAATAGGGATAGAAATATAACCCTATTTAAATAGTGTCATTTTAGATGGAAAATGACTGAAATTACTTTTTTTATTATCAAAACACTTTTAAGGATAAGTGAGAAACCATGGAGTCCAACACCAACCACAAAGAAACCAAAACATAAAAGAACAAATGCAGGACCGGCTCCTCCCCAGCAGTTGCACCATGTCACAGCCTTCATCAGAGGATGACCCTTCGATGAGATGCTCCATGAATAATTGCACGGGCACAGAACCAATAGATAATCCATACCCTCTCAATGACCTAATCCGAAAGTTAGGCTCCGGTGAAGACTTCGTGCTCTAATCCCCATCTGGAGCAAATCCGCATGAAGTAGTGATTACAAGCGAAATATTTTCAAAATAAGAAACCATAGAAAGAACCAAAATCAGGACAGTATACACAAAATTACAACAAAAAAACCAAGGCCAAAAAACCAACTTAAAAAATTAATTATTAAAGTGTACAAATCCATTCATGTTGTACAAGTTAAAAAAACATTCTTCTCATACTTTTTCCGAAAACGTCAAAAAGTACATCATACTGAAAACGATAAAAGATTCTATTCATACCATTTAGCAAAAATTTACCAATGTGTAAAATTAAATTTTAACAATTATATAAGGATATAAAGAATATTTTGAAATAAATATTTAGGAAACATGGAATTGGATGATAAATATACCCCAGTAAATACTTATGAATAAACAATCTCGGATAAAAATGAGATTTACAAAGTTATCACTTACCTTAGGCCCGATATGATTCGTATGTATAAAAAACTATTTTATAATGATTTAAATAATGTAAATGATTTATTACAGAATCATAATCACATTCTTGATACCATTTATGGTCATATTTTCATTTTTTTGTTAGTAACATTTCACTGTTACTCGTTATTCGAGTATTAACTACTTTATGTTCTTATGCATGTTTTATTGGATAAGTTCTTATTCCTATTTTTATGATATATTTATATAATTTATGGAATGATCTTATTATAATATATATCATTTTTACTCATTCAATTCATGTATATAATCATGTTTTAATGAATATCATGTTGAATGAATCGCATCACATCGTGGAGATGGTAGGATGTACGTACGTACGAGCGATGATATCATTCCCAAAATTGTTGAATGATAATGAAGTGGATAGTGTATAATATTTCAGAATCAGTATCATGTTACAATAATCATATATAGTTATTATTTCCACCATTATACCCATCCATGTAAGGTGGTGGTGAAAAATAGATTACACCATGATGTGGAGATGGTAAGCCGTACGCATGCACGCATGGTAATTTCATTTTTTATAGGATGGGTAGAAGGTGGAATATGGTTGTTTCATATTTATAATAAAATATCATTACATTATTGATACTGATGTTATTACTTTATAATTAAATAACTAATGAAGAGGAAGTAGAAGAAGAAAGAACTTTGAAAGAATCAGTAGAAGAGATTACCTCTTCCTCGACATGCTTCTTCTAAATCTTTTCTTCGAGCACTAGAGTTGGTATTTGAAGATGATAAAAACCCCTAGAATATAAATATGGAAGTTGAGAATAAAAAATAGTAGGGTATGACAGATCTTGAAGGCTCAATATGAAGTAAATAGGAGAGGGAGGAGGTTCCATTTTATAATTGAGGTGAGGGGAACTTTTGGAAACTCCATAAATAATAATTTATAATAAACTCAAAACGTACCCAAAAACCTTCAAAATGACCCAATTTTAGAATCTAAGATTCTATAGGGTTGTAATCTAATAAACCAATAAATTTTGGACAAGTTATTTTGTAAATTTAAACCACATATTTTTAATTGACACTTAGTTATTCTATTTAATTTTAATTATGGTAATAACATTATAAATATTTAATGGTTATAATTATTTACTTATATGGTGTTAATTAATAATAAATGGATAATTTATGAATTTTCAAATCTTATAATTATTAATTATCAGTTTTTTGATTTTTTATGATTTTTAAATAATTTAATAAAATGTTAGTTTCATAAAATATCAATAGTGTCAATTTTAACACTATTCATTTATTTGACCTTAAATAAATTCCATACAGAAGGTAAATTAAAAAAAACATTAAATAAAATTTTAACATGTCATATTAACCTATAAAATTAGTTTATATCATTAATTAGTTCATATGATATTTATTTTTATATTTTTAAAAACATTTATTTGATATTTCTATTAATAAAATAATTTTTACCTCACTATTGTGTCATCATTAATGGTAATTATATAATATATAAAAATTATAAATAAATTTTTATGATTTAGGTAATTCTTTTATCCTTATAGATACTATCTATAGTCGATATTATCTCTTAGTTATCCATATGTTAAAATTAATATACTTATATAAAATGAGATTGTGAAATTTTGTCACATTCATTAATTTTTATTACATTCATGTCATATTCATAGGTAAGTGGCCATAAAGTGATTCCATTTCAAAAAGTATATGATAAGGGTAGAATTTATTCATCCAATAGGATTTTTACAGGTGTTAAGGCAATTTTATAAAATTATTTTTACCTTTAATTAGCCGATTTATCTTTAACCATGGTAATAAAAATTATTCCCCAAGTTACTATTCAAAATGCTCAAAAATAAAAGTATCTTGTTAACATAATTTTTAAATAATGATACCAAATATGGAATCAATTTTTAAAAATTAAAAACAAAAAAGTTGTAGTAATTAATTTAAAATTAATCCCGTTGTTGAAATGAGAAAATGCATTTTAATAGTTAAAACATTGCAAAAGATTGAAATGTTTTTTCCTTTGAGTTCCATGTAAATTTAATGATAATGACATATATTATATCTAATGATAAAAATATATTCTATTTAAACTTAAAAATAATTAAATGTTATAATTTAACCATATAAATTATCTTGATTGAAAAAGTTTTTTTAATTAAAATTTAGCATATGTTTACTTTTCACCAAAACATGAAAGTTATCAGAAAAATATCAAATATTTATGAAAATTAAATTTTTATATCCTTATTCAAAACAAAATGTTTATTTAGTCATATAAAAATTATTAATGTATCAAAATCATAATTTAAAATGGGTTCCCCATTCAATGGTGTAAAATTAACCTTAAAAAAATAGTTTTTAATACATCAAATAGGGTTTTTTTCATAACCTATGACTAAAATATCCATTGGATGAATATCAATAATATTTTATTAAGTTTATAACACATATATATCCCATTAATTTCATTACCAAAAGTAATTCACTAAAAATACAAATATCTAATTTATTTATTTTTTTCATAAATTATTGATAGCTAATAAATTCATAATGCATTTTCATAAGTTAGTTATAATTATTCCTGCAAACCTAAGGGCTAGGATATAATGGTAATAAGGGAATATTTTGGTTTGTTTAAACTCACGATTGTATGAAAATCAAGTTACTAGAGAATAAAAATTATTTAAATAATTTTTTTCACAAAAACATTCAGGTGTTACATTCTAACCCACTTAAACTGAATTTCACCCATGAAATTCATCACTTGGAAACAAAAAGATGAGTATTATTCTCCTTCATAATATATTCAAGTTAACATGTATATTTTTAAAATTGGTGATTCCTCTATTAAACTTTAACAAACCAAGTGGTGTTGTTTTAAAGAACTTTTTCGCTACGATCCATAATCTCTATCAGTTGTTTTCATAAGAAATATCTTTCCCCATCAGTACGACTTATGAAATTAGTACTTATAAAGGATTCAATATGTACTTTCTTAGGAGAGATACATGGAACACATCATGTACTTGAGAGAGATTTTATAGAAGTTCTATTCAGTAAGCTACCTTCCCAACACGATCCAGAATTTCAAAAGGACCGATATACCTAGGGCTCAGTTTTCCCTTCTTTCCAAATATTATTACTCTCTTCTAGGGAGATATTCATAGAAACACCTTATCACCCACTTCAAACTCTAGGTTTTTTTATTCAGTTGTCAGTATAACTTTTCTGTCGACTCGAAGCTTCTCTTATATGTTTTTGAATAGACCTGACATTTTCTTCAATTTCATCAACAAGATCAGGTCCAAATAGCTTACTTTACCCAACTTCATTCCTTCAAGTTGGAGTTCTGCACTTTTTTCTATAGAGGAATTCATAAGGATACATTTTAATACTATAATTAAAGCTATTATTGTAAGAAAATTACACAAAATGTAGGTGTTGATCCCAACCACCTTTGAAATCCAAAGATAAATCTCTCAAAATGTATTCAAGAGTTTGAATTTTCCTCTCAGACTGACCGTATGTCTGAGGATGATAAGTAGTGATGAAACTTGACTCTGTATCTACAAAATACTGAATAATTCTCCAAAACATTGAGGTAAACCTTAGATCCTAGTCAGATATAATGGAAAGTAGTACTCCATGTAATCTTACCACTTTACATATATCCCGGAAAGATGATCAAGAGAGAAATCCTCTCTAATAGCAATGAAGTTTGCCGACTTTGTAAGGCGATCAACTATAACCCAGATAACATTATTTCCTTTGAATATTTTGGGCTGTACAATAACAAACTCCATAGTGATTTTTTCCCATTACCGTTCTGGTATGGGTAATGGATGTAAAATCTCCTAAGAAATCTATCTCTCATCCTTAACATATAGACAAACCAAGCATTAAAAGGCATATTCAGTGACATATCTTTTCATTACATATCACCAGAAGTAATCTTTCAGGTATCTATACATATTTGTGCTTCTAGGGTGAATATAGAATGAATAACTACGGGCCTCATCCAATAGCTCCTTATTTAATTTTGGTATGGGAGGAATAGAAACCCAGTTCTTGAACCTTATTATCTCATCAAAATCAAGGTTGAATTCAGGAACATTTCCCACCTTCTTTTGTAACTCTACATCTTCCTTATGAGACTCCTTAATATTCACATGTATAGATGGTTGAACATTCAATTGAAAAAGATAATATTTCTCCCCTTCCATTAAAATCTCAAGATCCATCCTTTGCAAATCCATAAATATTGGATCTTTAGTGATCCTCATCATGGATAAGCTAGCATGGTCATTTCGACTCAAAGCATAACTCACCTTGTTTTCTTTCCCAATGTGATAATGTATTGAGCAGTTGTAATCTTTAATCAACTCCAACCATCTTCTTTTGATTATATTCATCTCCTTTTATGTGAAAATATACTTTAAAATTTTGACTAAAAATTAAAAATTTTATATTCCAAACACTTTTGAGGAAAAAGTGAGAAACCAATAAACACTTTTAAGGAAAAGTGATAAACCAAAAATGAATTCAAAACTTACCACATTAAAAAACCATAAACCCAAACAAAAACAAACCACAATAATCAGCTATATATCTTGATAACCATACCATTCACCATATATATACTAATTATCCTACTCTACAGTGGCTGATTCCCACTCAAAAGTTGGGTTTTATTGCAACAAGATATTGGTATACTTAGGTTGCTCGAGCGAAAGATATGCCAGGAATGGATGATTGACCACACGGTCTTTTTTAAGAGTGAGGGCAACCCCTCTTTCCCTCTTAGAAGAAGACCAGATTTTTATCAGTTTCGGCATGTAAGAATAATCCTTACTCATCTTTCTCCCTGAAGCAGCAGGCATAATTCCTTCACATTCAAGAATATTATTTTTCTATTTTTGAACAACATCACTATATGAAGGTCTGGAAAAACTTCTAACATTTTCTTTATCATTCCCTGAGGCATCTCCCCATTTTTCAATCATATGCACATAACCATTACCCTTGAGTCCCTCTTTACTTCCAATTAACTGTGTGTGCATATTAGCACCACACCAAATTTTCATGTCCGTCAAGGGGCACATTTCCCTTAGAAACATCCTCAACCACTGACTGCTGGTTGTTAGACATATCCTGCATTCCAACATCTCCAAGATTTTGATTTTTACTTGACTGTGTTTCCTTGGGAGTAGTCCTTGTGCCCCTACCTTTCTTCCTCTTCAGAATATTACCCTCTTCATGAACCTTAACAGCTCCGACATCCTCCTCGGACTCCACACCTTTTGAAGTGCCCCCATTTGTATACCATCACAAACTGATCCCTTCCCTACTAATTTCTGTTTGGTGACCCCCGAAGTAGAGGAAACATGCTTTATGGTAATCTTGAGATCATTCACCAATCCCTCCATCCAAAGAAAAATTTCCATTCCATGTAAATTCCCACCTCCAGCTTGAGTCTCCTCAACCCGCACTACTATTGTCTTACCCTTATCCTAGATCCTAAAATCCTCCTTGATCTGATCCAATACTCCCAAAATTGAGACTTAAACACCCTTCCTTGCCAAAGGATGGAACTGAATCATGCCGGCTGCTTCCTTCCTCACCAGCTCGAAATTATTCCCCTAGAAAATATAATTTAAACTTTTATGATCAGTATAAATATCACACCTTTCACCATAAAGATAATACCTCCATATCTTTAATGCAAATATTACTGTAGATGACTCCAAATTATGAGTTGGGTAACTTTTCTAATGAATTTCCAACTTCCATGTGGCATAATATATCACCATATAATTTTTCACAAGAACACATCCCATCCCCTTCATGGATGCATCACTGTAGATCACAAACCGTTCTACACTACAAGGTAGTGTGACAACATGTGAACTAGATGACCATATTTTTAACTCTTTTAAATTCTCTTCACATTCCTCTATAAAAAACATAACTCCTTTTCAAGTCAACTTGGGGAGTGGATTTTATAATCATGAAAAATCTTTCACAAAACATCGACAATACCCATCCAAACCAAGAAAAATTCAGATCTCAATTACTGTAGTTATTCGTGACCATCATTCAATAACCTCTATTTTTGCAGGATCCACAGATATCCCCTCTCTTGATATTATGTTCCCCAAAAATGAATCTTTATGAAGCCAAAATTCACACTTGGTAAATTTTTAATAAAGATTCTCCTTTCTCAGGGAATTCAGTAAAAATTTCAAGTGCTCTTCATGTTCTTCCTTTCTCATTGAATATACCATAATATCATCTATAAAGACTACCAAAAACTAATTAAGATAGTCTCTAAAGACTCAATTCATTAGATCTGTGAAGATATCAGAGAAATTAGTAAGACCAAAAGGTATCAATATAAATTCATAGTGTCCATACCTTGTATGGAATACCATATTTTGTTTATCTTCCTTTTTGACCCTTAATTGATGATATCCTAAACAAAGACCAATCTTGGAAAAGTATTAAGATCTATGTATTTGGTAAAATAAGTCATCAATGCGGGGAATAAAATATTCTTAATTGATAGTGGTCTTGTTATGTTCTCGATAATCAATACAAAGTCTCATTGATCCATCTTTCTTCTTAACAAATAGAATAGGTTCCCTACAAGGTGACACACTAGGGCATTTAAGATGACATTTTATAGTGATTGCATGTGACCATAATTTTTCTTTGGCCTTAAGAGTTTGTGGACGTCAATCACCATCAATAAACCTTGGATTAGGGCATTTATTGACATAATACCTATTTCTTTTCACTTGTAACATTGAAGTGTAGGAGGTTCATTCTATGTAGTCTTTTATTTGTTCTCACAATTAAACATATTTTTCCCATCAATTCGGTATTCAACTACCCGATGACCTTATTTTCGCCACTTAAAACCTTTACTAGTCACTTTAAGACAATTCCCTCCATGTTTCCTTCCATGATTTGAGCATAAGGGAAAACTCTTCTTCTTTTCAGTGTGGTCTTTTTATTTTCCTTCGTATTCCATTTTTCTCTTCATATCAAAACCATATGATTAATGGGTTACTCAAATCCTCATATCAACCCTGAGAGCACTGTTGGATCTGAATCTATAGATTATACACAAGAGGGGGGGTGAATTGTGTCTTTTGCAATTTTTTTAATAACTCTTTTCTTGAACGAGTTCTATACTTTATACTTTATCAGATTTGATCGTACAACGGAAAAAGTAAAATCAAGAACATAGAGATATATAGTGGTTCGGGGAACAGAAAGCCCCTAGTCCACTCCACCAACACTCTACTCCACGAGCTTGGTGATTTTCACTATCTGGTCCTCTTTTCCATAGACCGATTCACAACTGAGTACACGAAGTTGATACCTTTACAATCCAAGGAAAAACAAAGCTTTCTGGTTCAAACACGAACCTACACATCTTAGAACGAGAATCTGGTTACTCAAGAATAAAAAAGAATTTCATAAAGAAATTTCCAGTTGATCTTCACAATTGCAATAGAATGAAATTGACAGTAGATGGATCGAAGTATCTAGAAATATTGATCTTCAAGATGAAGCAGTTCTGAGTTGATCCAGTTGTAGTAGATATAGAGATATAGTTCACAACTTCAGCAGTAGTAGATCCATAGTAGATATTCGATGTAGAACAGGTGAATCTTCTATTGAGTTCCTTCTTCTTGAACAAACAGAGCTTTTACGCTCTTTTTGAATCAGCAGATCAACGTAAATAGTTGCAATCTCTGTTTTCCACCTTTTTCAATAATAGATTGATCACATCTATCCATACTTGGTGTTTCAGAGAGAACATGTATAATAAAACATATCTCCTACATATTTAGATCCATAAAAGTCGCCTTTTGATTCGTGATATTCAAAAATTTGAATTTACAGATAAGTCGTAACTTCCCTTAAGACTCGGCATAAAAATCTCCTTTTAATTTGATCATAAATCCATTAATAAAACGGATTTGAATCAGTCAAAGTCTTCCTTTAAAAAAGACTTTAAATCCGGCTTGAAATCCGCCCAGAAATCAGCTTACTGAACATTGCACATAAATATCGTCTGTCAAAATTTCCGACGCCAAACGTAAGGTTGTTAAAGTGTCCTCCAAACGTAGTGTTAATCATTGTATTCAAACGTAAGGTTAACAATGTAAGGTTGAACACAAACATAGGGTTGACAACATATGGTTGAACACAAACGTAGGGTTGATCATCCATACATTTTCTTCAACACTCAAACGTACGGTAAAAGATCCATACTTTTACTTGATCCATACTTTTCCAAGAACGTATGGTTGTTTACAAAAGTAAGGTTGATGAACCATACTTTTTAGAAACAAACTTATCGCTTAGAATTTATGTATGGTTCTCCTTCCATACTTTGCTGATAACCAAAACGTAAGGTTCCTTCCTAAAGTAAGGTTCTCCTTCCATAATTTGCTAAAAATGTATGGTTGTTTAACCATACTTTTCTCTTATTTCAAAAAGTATACACTCTTTTCATCCTTACGCTACTTTTATCCACATAGGGTATGAACAATGATTCCAGAACATGCTAAAATAGATTCTGCGCTATATTTACCTATGTAAGGTATGAACAGTGATTCCCGAACGCGCTTAAAGCATATTCCGAATAAGTAATAGATTCTCATTATTTCAAAAGTAAAATAAATTAATAAATTCCTTTAAAATACTAAATAAAAACATTAAAAAATAACTAAGGGTATTTGTGAGCATCAAAATTATCATAAAGAGAAAGAGTATTATTTTCAATAATCTCCCCTTTAAATAACATTAACATATATTGTTGAAAACAATACTTTGATCAACAATCTACCCCTTTTTTATGGTCACAAAACCCATAAAATAATTAAAATTATTTAAACAAAACTTAACTTTCAAAAGTAGTTATAAAGTTTTAAATAAAAACTTCTCTTCCAAAAAGATAATTATAAATCCAAACTTCTCATTTAATTTTATCCCCCAATAAAATGAATTCTCCCCCAAAATAAAATGTAGGTTTTGATGTTGTGTTTATCCAAATTCTCCCTCTTTTTGTGATATCAAAAAGAATGAAAAATCATGGATTTTAACACCTTTAATATTGCACTGAACTACTAGTAAATGCTATTATGAACTATTTATCAATAATTAAATCTAGAGTACTGAAATATCAAAAACAAAGTCAGTAAAACAAATAAAGAAAGAGACAAATAAACAATGAAGAAAATTTTCATTTAAAAACAGTAGTATATACATGACAATGATATACACAGTAATCAAGGATTAGGTAAGATAGGCAACATGGTATATCTCATCTGGATTACAGACTTGATTTCTGTAAACTATTCCCGAAGTATCTTCATCATTCCATTGCCAAGAATTATAATGAGCTCTCTGTTCTCTTGAGTCATATGAATATCTTCAATTAAATCGACTCTGAAAAACTCATGCACCTTTCATATTTTTCAACAAATACTGACAGCTTCTCTGATAACTGATTTAACAGAATTCTGATTGATGGCTCACTAGATGTCAGTTGATCCACTAAGAACATCTGATTGTCCAAAAACACTGAGAAAGGAGCACTGTTACATTGAAGATCTTGTATCCTGTCATTCATGTTTCTCATCACAGTTGTGATAGCCTGAAACCTTATGATTAAATCCAGTGAAGTACCTGATCCACTAACATCATTATTTGCAACTGATGCAAATTGATTCTCCATAAACAACTTCAGATCTTATAAATCTGACTTTATAACCATTTCAGATTTTAATTGTGTAATAGCAGTCAACATATCCTCTTTAAACATTTCAAATTCTTGCCTTGAAACTGTACACTCCTTTAGATTTTGAAACTTTAAACACTCTAAATCTAAGGCATTTATTAGAGAAACATTCTCAGATTCCAACTAAGATACTTTTTTGTACAGTTTTTCAACTTCTTCTTTTCTAGAATCAGATGCACCCTGTGATTGATTCACAATCTCAGGTTGATGCAGCAGTACCAAAGGCAATGATTCAGCATCAGATTTTTCTTTTTCTCTGTCATGAAAAGCTTTTTCCACATATTTTTCTTTAGATTTTTCAAACTCCTCTACAGAAAAATCCTCTTGAAGTACCTCTGTGTGAGCTTCAGAAGCATGCTCACCACAAACATCAACATCTATGCCTTCCATTGGGTTTTCAAGAACAATATTTTTAGAAGTTTCCTAAGGTCTGACCACTTCTTCACTAGGCACTGCCTCCATCTCTTGTTCCTGTTGAAGTGAAACTTCAACATCAGCTACAATCTATTCTTGATTTTCCTTGTGAGTTTTTTCTTGATCTATTGATTCATATACTGTAGCTTTTCTCTCAGTAACATCTTCTAAGATCTTATCAATAACAGCCTCTCTCACAAAAGAATAAGAAATTAAGGATTCTGTTGTAGTGTCCAAAGCAGTGGAAGTGACTTCTTTATTTACTGGTCTTTTTCTTTTAGATTGAAGTCCCTCCTAACTTCTGTATTTCTCAACATCTACCACTTCAAAGCGAATCCTCCTTGCTACATTGCTAACTCTAGATTTCGCTTGTCCCTCCTTGGACTTAGCAGGTTGAGCCTGAGCACTCTCTGAGTTTTCCTCAGCTTATACTGGCAAAAGTTTTCCTTTAATTATGATCCAGAAATATCGTACTTTCCTAAAAGTTCCAGCATTAAATGTATTACTATGATGACTGTTAACTCTAGCATCCACTAATCTCATGATGTCTTTCTTAAACAATAGTTTAAAAATAAATCTACCAAAAGGGTAGAAATTCATCCTGGCCTCGCTTTGACAACAGTAACTGAGATACCTTATCACGTATCTTGGAAAGTTTATCTTAATATCACTTAACAAAGTAAAAATTATATACATATCAGGGTACAAAACCTTCTCCATTTCTGCCATCCATGGAGCTATTCCTATCTGAATAAATTTGACCAAAATCTTCTGATCAGGATCCAAATCTTTGACAAATATCTTCTTTATTGTCTTGGTACCAAAAAGAAAAGACATGATGTCTTTAGATTTATTAAAAAAATCTCCTATATTCTTCAAGTCGAAATGAAAAACTCCCTCATGATGGAAGTTGAGAATCTGACTAATCTCTACTGAAGAGATTGAGAAATCCATATCCTCTATCTTAGCCATCATATTGTCCTATGTATCTCCCAAACTAAATTGTACAGATTTGAAAAAGTATCTAAGTTCAACTTCATACAGAAATTCCGTATTTTCACTGTTGTACATCTGTTCAAGATTCTGGAATGACAGTGCTTGCTTCAACAATAGATTTTTCTGAAATAACCAGTCGAGATCGATTACCTTACCTTGTAATATTTTTCTTCCCTCAGTGCGTTATCTCTTGGCATTGCTTGGTTCAGCCTCACTGGCTCTTTTAGTCCTTACCATTTCTGCAAGAGTCTCTGAAGGTTTGAAGGTTAGGATTTCAGATGTTCGAAGCTTAGGGTTTCAGAAGATGAAGTGCGATTTTCGGATTTCGAAAGGGTTTCGATAGAAGTGAAAGGGTTTAGAAGTCGAAAAGGATCTAATAGCCTTGATTCCTGTGTAATCACTAATCATTACATATATTTAAAAATCAAATAGATTTTTCATATGACGAAAGAAAGAAAATCTTAAACAGTATTCAATAAACAAAATAAAATTTACATAAATAAATAAAAGTAAATGAAAATAAATAAATAAAAATTATTTAAAATTAAATAAACCTAGCTCCCCATTAATAAAATAAAACCTTGCAGTGGGAAGTGGTTTAGTAAAAATATCTTCTAATTAAATTTTAGTATTTATAAATTGTAAAAATATATCCTTTTTAATAACATGATTTCTTAAAAAGTGATGCCTTATATCAATATGCTTTGTTCTAGAATGACTAATAGGATTTTTTGAAATATTAATTGCACTCGTATTATCACATAAAATAGGTGTATTATTAAAATTCAATCCAAATTCCATAAGAGTGTTTTTCATCCACAACACTTGTGCACAACAACTTCCAGCAGAAACATATTCTGCCTCAGCTGTTGACAGGGAAAATGAATGTTGTTTCTTACTAGACCATGATACCAAGGACTTTCCTAAAAAGTGACATGTACCTAATGTGCTTTTTCTATCTAACCTACAACTTCAAAAGTCAGCATCTGAATATGAAATCAAATTAAAATCATAAGTTTTTGGATAAAGAAGAGATTGAGAAATAGTTCCTTTTAAATATCTAAAAATTCTCTTAACAGTAGTTAGATGAGATTTTTTAGGATTTGATTGAAATCTAGCACAAAGACATAATGAATACATTATATCTGGCCTGCTAGCAGTAAGATATAACAAACTACCAATCATACCTCTATATAACTTGTTTTCAACTGATTTTCCAGTTTCATCCTGATCAAGTTTTATATTAGTACACATAGGAGTTGTAAATGGCTTGATGTTCTCAAGTCCAAATTTCTTAAGTAAATAAGTAATGTATTTTCTTTGATTTAAAACATTTCAAAAATCTTTTTGAAATATTTGAAGACCCTAAAAGAAATTTAATTCTCCCATCATACTCATTTCAAATTCTTCTTGCATTAATTTTGAAAATTCATGACAAAGAGTTTTATTAGTTGATCCAAAGATTACATCATCAACATAAATTTGACCCAATAAAACATTATTTTTCACAGTTTTCTAAAATAGCGTTGGATCTTCCATACCAATAGTAAAATCATTTTTTAAAAGAAAAGAACACAATCTTTCATACCAAACTCTAGGTGCTTGTTTAAGGCCATAAAGAGCTTTAGTAAGTTTAAAAATAAAATCAGGATTTTGAGAGTTTTCAAAACTAGGAGGTTGCTCAACATAAACTTCATCCATTAAATAACCATTTAAAAAGGTAGATTTAACATCCATATGAAATAATTTAAAATTCATATAAGATGCATAGGCTAAAAGGATTCTAACCTAGATAAAGGTGCAAAAGTCTCATCATAATATATTCCTTCTTCTTGATGATATCCTTTAGCTACTAATCTTGCTTTATTTCTAGTTATTGTGCCTTGGTCATCCTGTTTATTTCTAAAGACCCATTTGGTTCCTATTACAGGATAATTCTTAGGTCTTTCCACTAAATCCCAAAGTTCATTTCTTTTAAATTGGTTTAATTCATCTTGCATTGCTATTACCTAGCTTTCATCATCTAAAGATTCTTCTATAGTCTTGGGTTCTTGTTGAGATAGGAAGGTAGAGAATTCGACTAGGTTTCCTACATTTCTTCTAGTTTGAACACCAGTTTCTAGGTCACCTATTACAGTTTCTAAAGGGTGATTCTTTAGGGTTCTAGTCTGTCTAAGTAATATATTTAAATGTTCTTCAATATCATGTTCCTCTGAACTGGACTGAATTTCTTTTATATCATTTTCAAAATCATTCTCTAAATTCTCAAGTCTCATGTTATCATTAAAGTCAAGTTTATCCATTTTTTATGTCCTTTTCTCAAAAGGATCAGATTCATCAAATTTCACATGAACTGATTCTTCAAAAATCCTTAACTTCTTATTATAAACTCTATAAGCTTTGGAGGTTTCAAAATATCCTAAGAAAATACCTTCATCAGATTTTGGATCAAACTTACCAAGATTATCCTTGGTGTTTAAGATATAAATCTTGCATAAAAAAACTTTAAAGTAATTTACTTTAGGTTTTCTGTTATTCCATAGTTCATAGGGTGTCTTTTTCAAAATAGGTCTAATTAAAACTCTATTTATTATACAACAAGCTGTATTCACAGCTTCTTCCCAGAAATATATAGGTAGGATATATTCATTTAACATAGTTCTAGCCATTTATTTAACTTTTCTATTTCTTCTTTCTACAATCCCATTCTATTGAGGTGTTCTGGGTGCAGAAAAGGTATGTTTAATACCCATATTTGAGCAAAAGGAATTAAATTCCAGATTCTCAAATTCTCCACCATGATCACTTCTCAATGAGATAATATTGAAACCTTTTTCATTTTGAACAGATTTTCAAAACCTTTCAAATAAAGTAAAAGCCTCATTTTTAAATTTCAAAAAGAAAATCCATGTAAATCTTGAATAGTCATCAACTAAAACATATACATATAATTTACCAGCTAAGCTTTCTACTATTGAAGGGCCAAACAAATCCATATGAATAAGTTCTAGAGGATTAGTTGTAGCACCTTATTAATATATTTGAAGGATGTTTTGTGTTGCTTTCCAAGTTGATATGCATCAAAAAATCTGTCACTTTCAAATTTGAGACAAGGTAAATCAGAAACTAAATGTTTCTTAGATAACTTATGTAAAACATATACATTGCAATGACCAAGTCTCTTATGCTAGATTCAGGATTCACTTACTTTAGCAGTCAAGCAGTTTACTTGTTGTTTACACAAGGAATTTAAATCCAAAGTATATACATTTTCAGTTCTTGGTGCTTTAAATTTAAACAGTTTATCTTTAGAAACAATACAACAATTGTTATTAAAATCAACAGTATATCCATCATCACAAAGTTGAGAGATACTTATCAGATTGTGTTTTAGTCCTTGTACATAATGTACTTTGTTGATTGAGACTGTTTTTGGATCTCCAACAGTTCCAATGCCAATGATTTTTCCTTTGGTATTGTCACCAAATGTGACAAGTCCTCCTTCCTTTTGAGTGAGTGAAGAAAAATTCAATGAGTTCCCACTCATATGTCTTGAGAAGCCACTGTCCATGTACCATATATCTTTTCTTCTCTGGTGGCCTGCTACCTACAAAGACATTCAAACGAATTGCTTTGGTACCCATATTTTGTTGGGTCCAGGAGTGTTAACTAGAAATGATCCGGGTATCCAGATTTTCTTTGTTCTTTTAAAATTAGCTGAATCTTATAAGTATTTTGAAATATAGGCTTTCTTAATACCACAAATTTGAGGTTGTCTTAAGAAACAATTTTTAGCTATATGTCCCTTTGTCCCACAAAAATTACAATCAACCTTTTTAGAGCTAGGAAAAAATTAATTTTTATATAGCTTTGGTTTTTCTCCTTTACTGCCAATTACAAATCTCTCCTTTTTAATGACAATTTTTCCAAGAATTTCATTTAATGAATTCTCTCCTTTTGTAAAAACCAATACAGCCTGTTTGTAAGATTCTACTTCATCCTGTAGTGTTTTTATTCTTGATTCAAAATTAATATAGTTAGTGTTAATCGAATTGTATTTATCAGTTAATTCTTTATGTTGTTTCAACATTGTATCTCTTTCATCTGAAACGACTTTATGTTTATTTTTAGTGACTTATGTTTCTTAAATAGTGAGTCATATCTTTCTTCAAGCATATTGCAGTAGGCTGCATGTTTTTTATTTAAGTACCTTGATTTAGAATTTGATTCCGAGGAGTAATATGAGTGTACCTCATCAGTTTCTGCCATGAAACACATATTTGACATTAGATTGACTTCTTCTTTCTCTGAGCATGATTCAGAATAGCTACTAGAGTCTTCAGATACACTCCAAGTGGCTTTCATAGCTTTCTTGTCTTTCTGCTCAAAGTCATTTCTTTGGAGGAATTTCTTCTTCTTTGCATCCTTCAATTGTGGGCAATCTGGTCTGATATGCCCCATCTTTTTTCATTAATAACATCTTACTTCCTTATTATCTCCCTTAAAGGATTTTTTAAATCCTCTTTTCTTGCTGTATAACTTTCTAAATTTCCTGGCTAGCTGAGCCAGCTCTTTATCTGAGTTGGATGAGTCAGAGCGTTCTGATTTAGCTTTGGCTTCTCTGCTCTTCATCTTTCTATTCTTTTGTTGTGAAGTTACCTTTAAGGTAGTATCTTCTCTTTTGATAAGCATTTTATGTTCATTATCCTCATATTTCATTTCAGCTTCATACATCATCAGTGTACCAATCATCTCTCTCATGGTTAGATCCTTGACAGGTGTTGATTGTCTGATTGTAGCATAGATACCATTCCATCGAGTAAGAAGTACTCTCAGTACTTTTAATGCTTGATCATCCTGCTTGATAGGTTCCCCTAGAGCAGTTATGTTATTGAAAATTCCTATCAGTCTCCCATTAATTTGGGTAATTCTCTCACCTTCAACCATTATGAAAGTATCAAATTTCAGTTTTGCAGTTGCATATCTTATTTGCCTCACATTGTCTGTTCCTTCGTATGCCACATCTATTATTTTCCACATCTCATATGTTTTCAGGAACTGAGATACTCTGTTAAATTCATCTAGTCATATACCACAAATAATTGCATTCATAGCCTTCGAGTTCATATCATATTCTGCCTCTATAGCAGCACTCCATGTTTCAGGATTTTCAGGAATTTCATAAGGAGTCAGAATATTTGAATAGACTCTATATCCGAGGTTTTTCAGATATATTATCTTGCGCGATTTCCAGCAACCATAGTTGTCTCCATTAAAATATGGTGCTCTGACCATCAACATCCCTTATCTTGTATCAGTCATGATGCCCTATTGTATAATCTTTAAATTGATTCTAGCTTTCTAGGGCTCTATCCGAAGCTCCTCCTCTGATAACAATTGTTGGATCTGAATCTACAGATTATACACAAGAGGGGGGTGAATTGTGTCTTTTGCAATTTCTTTAATAACTATTTTCTTGAACAACTTCTGTCCTTTATACTTTATCAGATTTGATCGTGCAGTGGACAAAGTAAAATCAAGAACACAGAGATTTATAGTGGTTCGGGGAATAGAAAGCCCCTAGTCCACTCCACCAATGCTCTACTCCACGAGCTTGGTGATTTTCACTATCTGGTCCTCTTTTCCATAGACCGATTCACAAAATAGCAAAGGCAGTTGATACCTTTACAATCCAAGGCAAAACAAAGCCTTCTGGTTCAAACATGAACTTACACAGCTTAGAACGAGAAGCTGGTTACTCAAGAATAAAAAAGAATTTCATAAAGAAATTTCCAGTTGATCTTCACAATTGCAACATAATGCAATTGACACTAGATGAATCGAAGTCTCTAGAAATATTGATCTTCAAGACAAAGCAGTTCTGAGTTGATCCAATTGCAGTAGATATGGAGATATAGTTCACAACTTAAGTAGTAGTAGATCCACAGTAGATATTCGATGTAGAACAGGTGAATCTTCTACCGAGTTCCTTCTTCTTGAACAAACAGAGATTTTATGCTCCTTTTGAATAAACAGATCAACATAAATAGTTTCAATATCTATTTTCCACATTTTTCAATAATAGATCAATCACATCCATCCATACCTAGTGTTTCAGAGAGAACATATATAATAAAACATATCTCCTGCATATTTAGATCCATAAAAGTCTCCTTCTGATTCGTGATATTCAAAAATTTGAATTTACAGAGAAGTCATAACTTCCCTTAAGACTCGACATAAAAAGAACCTTTTAAATCAATCTTAAATCCATTAATAAAACAGATTTGAATCAGTCAAAGTTGTACTTTAAAAATGACTTTAAATACGGCTTGAAATCAACCCAGAAATCTGCTTACTGAACATTGCACATAAATATTGTCTGTCAAAATTTCCGACGCCAAACGTAGTGTTGATGATGTGGACTCCAAACGTAGGGTTAATCATAGTCTTCAAACGTAAGGTTAACAATGTAAGGTTGAACACAAATGTAGGGTTGACAACGTATGGTTGAACACAAACTTAGGGTTGATCATCCATGCTTTTTCTTCAACACTCAAATGTATGGTAAAAGATCCATACTTTTACTTGATCCATACTTTTCCAAGAACGTTTGGTTGTTTAGAAAAGTAAGGTTGATGAACCATACTTTTTAGAAACAAACATATCACTTAGAATTTATGTACGGTTCTCCTTCCATACCTTGCTGATAACCAAAACGTAAGGTTCCTTCCTAACGTAAGGTTCTCCTTCCATACTTTTTTGAAAACATATGGTTGTTTAACCATACTTTTATCTTATTTCAAAAAGTATACATGCTTTTCATCCTTACGCTACTTTTATCCACGTAGGGTATGATCAGTTATTACAGAATGCGCTAAAATAGATTCCATGCTATATTTACCTACGTAAGGTATGAATAGTGATTCCAGAATGCTCTTAAAGTAGATTCCGAATAAGTAATAGATTCTCATGATTTAAAGAGTAAAATAAATTAATAAATTCCTGAAAAATACTAAATAAAAACATTATAAAATAACTAAGTGTATTTGTGAGCATCAAAATTATCATAAAGAGACAGAGTATTATTTTCAATAATCTCCCCCTTTAAATAACATTAACATGTATTGTTGAAAACAATACTTTGCTCAATAAGCACATCAACTAATTTGCTCATATCTGTTGAAGTCCCTTATGGATAATAACCTTCAGAGACATGGTTTTAAGACACTAAAGAATCGATCAATTTTACTCTCAGGTTGGATAATAATTCCAGAAGTGTACCTTGTAAGTCTTGTAAAGTTTACTTTGTAGGTACAAATAGATTCATCATCCTTTTTCTTAAGTTCAAGGAACTCCTTCCCCATCTTTGTTTGAAGAATATGAGGAAAGTACTTATTGAAAAATAAGTTCTTGAACTCATCCCATTCCATGGAATCAATTTCAGCTCTTTACCTCATATTGTTGAGAAGATTCCACCATTGATAAGCTTCTCCTTCCAAACGATATACTACTAAGATGACTTTATCATGTTCATAACATTCTAGAACAAAAAATATATTTTTAATGGTACTGATCCATTGTTAGTCCACTAATAGATCAGAAGACCTGCTGAATGAAGGCGGGCACTGTCTCATGAAGGACTCAAGATAATATTTCTCCCTCATTTTCTTTTTTGGAAGTCCTGCATGATTCATAGCATGTGAAAGTTTTGTGAGCATGGATTCAATATTTTTCATTCTAGATCCCATAAAATTTGGTTTCTCAGGTGTACTATCATTTCATTTCTTGTCGCATTCAACATTAACGTGGTTCTTTTTGGTTATAGCCATTGAATAAAACCAAGAAGAATAGTATGAGAAACACTAATCATAATAGTAAAACCACTTAATCAAGAATACAATTTCAATTTTGGAAACTTTAGGATTTATCCTAGGTTATTCATGAACATCTCTAAAACACTAAGATAGGATTTTAACCTATACTTAGACATATTCTTATTGTTCTTACTAAGGTTCTCTCATCCTAGTTTCTAAAGGTTAACTATAAATTTGCTCTGATCCAAACAATAACGGCCCATAATTTACATATAGATAATTACTTCAACATTTAAGAATATTTATTACATAAAATAAGAAAACCATGCTAGTACCATATATGTTTAGTGTCTTTAGAAATTTGGAAACATAAAATATTGGATCATAAAACATCCACATTGTGCCCACTTATTTCTTCATAACTATAATCCATTTTGACATATCTTACTTAATACCATTATTCATGAACTAGGGAAAAGAAACATATGAAAGGTTTAGCTCAAAATCTTAGTAAGAATAAACAAGGGGAATATCAATCATAAACATAACATTTTAAAATCTTATCCTCCATATAAAATATCATACTATCATGTCATGGGAAAAATCATAAAAGTAAAATGTAATCCCAATAGTCATAACATAAGTCATGAAATTTCTCATCATACACACATAATCATAGAAAATCATTTAATATCAGTCAATTCTCATTTCCCAGACCATCATAGCAGATAAAGTCAATTACAGAACCGAGTTCACTCCTCGATCCAAGCCTGTATTACTGAACCAGATTTACTTACCATTCCATTCATGTATATCTCATGGGATATAAATATTTACCCAATTAATTTGAGGGAGATATAGGTCCCACCCATCTCATAATGAAACCATTCTTATGTTTTCCACAAAAACAAAAAAACTTTTACCATTGTATAACCCATGAAATAAAATGGGTTTCTTTAAACAACATTCCATCATAATTGACATAAAAAAATGAATTTACTAAAAAACATTCCATAATAAACCCAATAAAATAATAGTAATAATAGAGATATAAATATAACCCTATTTAATGAGTGTTATCTTAGATTTAAAATAATGTTGAGAAAACAGTTGATATTAATTCCTGAGGAAAATATCTTTTATTCTTAAAAAACATTTTCATTCCTCAAAATACCACTAAATTTTAGAAGAATTTATTTTATGTGAAAATAAATTTTTAAGATTTTTGGGGAATCTTAAATTAACTAAGGAATTATGAAAGCATAAAAATCTGTTCATGCAGTACAAGTTAAAAAAACATTCTTCTCATACTTTTTTTTGGAAAAGTAAAAATCTACATCATATCGAAAACGACAAAAGATTCCATTCATAAAATTTAGTAAAAATATACCAATGGGTAAAATTGACTTTTAAAAATTATATAAGGTTATAAAGAATATTTTAAAATATATATTTAGGAAACATGGATGTGGATGATAAATATACTCTAATAAATATTTACGAATAAACAATCTCGGATAAAAACGAGATTTGCAATGTTATCCCTTAGCTTAGGTTTGATATGATTCGTATGTGTCTGAAACTAATGTATAACGATTTAAATAATTTAAATAATTTATTATATAATAATAATAATTTTTATGATAACATTTATGAACAGATTTTTATCTATTTGTTAGTAATATTTCATTGTTACTCGTTATTCGGGTATTAACTGCTTTATGTTCTTATGCATGTTTTGTCAAATAATTTCTTTTTACACTTTTTAGTTTATATTTATATCATTTAAATAATTATATTAGTATAATATATATCATTTAAATTCATTAAATTCTTTTATATAATCATGTTTTAGTGATTATTATGTAAAATGAATCACATCGCATCGTAGAGATGGTAGGCCGTACGTATGCACGCGTGATGATATCATTCCCAAAAATTGTTGAATGGTATTGAAGTGGATGGTGTATAATATTTCAGAATTAGTATCATTTTATAAATATCATATATAGTTATTATTTCCATTATTATACCCATCCAAATAAGGTGTTGGTGAAAAACGTATTACACCACAGTGTGGAGACGGTAAGTCGTACGTACACACACATGGTGATTTTATTTTTCATAGGATGGGTAGAAGGTAGAATATGGTTGTTTCATATTTATAATAAAATATCAGTATATGAGTTATTCTGATGTTATAACTTTATAATGAAATAACTAATGAAGAGGAATTAGAATAAGAAATAAGTTTGAAAGAATTGGTAGAAGAGATTACCTCTTCCTCGACGTGGTTTCTCAAAATATATTCTTAGAGAACTAGAGTTAATCATTGAAGATGACCACAACCTATAGAATGGAAATAGGGAAGTTAATAATGAAATAGGGAAGGGGATGGATGATCCAGAAGTCTCAAAATTAAGTGAAGAGGTGAGGGAGGAGGTTCCCTTTTATAATTGAGGTTAGGGGCACTTTTGGAAACTCCATAAATAATAATTTATAATAAAATCAAACCCTAACCAAAAACCTCAAAAATGTCCCAATTTAAAAGATGTGATGATATAGGGTTGTAATCTAATCAACCAATAAATTTTGGATACGTTATTTTCTCAATTTAAACCATTTCTTTTTAATTGACACTTAGTTATTCTATTTAATTTTATTTGTGGTAATAAAATTCTAAATATTTAATGGTCATAAATATTTACTTATATGGGTTTAGTTGAAAAAATGGATATTTTATGACATTTTTAGACATTATAATTATCACTTTTTAGTTTTTAATTTTTTTGATTTTTAAATTATTTAATAAAATGTTATTTTCATAAAATATCAATAGTGTCAATTTTGACACTATTCATTTATTTGACTTTTAAAAAACTCCAAAGAGGATATAAATTTAAAAACATATATTTAATATAATACTAACATGTCATATTCACCTACAAAATTAGTGTATTTCATTAATCACTTCATATGTTACTTATTTTAATATTTTTAAAACCATTTATTTGAATTTTTTTTTAATAAAATTATTTTTACATCACTACTGTGTCACCATTAATGGTAATTATTTAATCTCTAAAAATAAAAAATAAATTTCTATGATGTAGTTAATTATTTTATATTTCCATTTAATATCTATATTTTATATTTACTTCTATTTATTTATATATTAAAATTAATATACTTTTGTAAAATGAGATTGTGACATTTTTTCACATTCATTAGTTTTTATTAAATTCATGTCATATTCAAAGGTAAGTGGCTATAATTGACTCCATTTCAAAAAATATATTATAATGGTAGAATTTAGTCATCCAAAATAATTTTTATACGTGTTAATGTAATTTTATAATATTATTTTTCCCTTAATTACCTGATTAACTTTAACCATGGTAATAAAAATAATTACCCAAGTTAATTTTCATAATGACCAAAAAATAAAAGTATACTATTAAAATAATTTGTACTTACTGATTAAAAATATGGAATCCATTTTTCAAAATTCAAAACACAGATGTTGCAATAATTAATTTAAAATTAATTCTGTTGTTGAAATGAGAAAATGAGTTTTAAAAGTTTGAATATTGGGAAAGATTGAAATGTTTTTACCTATGAATTAAATTTAAAATTAATGCTAATGACATAAATTATATTTAGTTATAAAAATATATTCTATTTATAATTTTAAACCATTAAATATTATAATTTGACCATATAATTTATCTCGATGGAAAAAAGTTATTTTAAATTAAAATTTAGCGTATTTTTACTATTAATAAAAACATGAATGTTATCAGAAAAATATCATAAATTTATCCAAAGTAAATTTGTATATCCGTATTCAAAATAAAATTTTTATGTTTTCATATAAAACTTATTAATTTTTCAAAATCAAAATTTAAAATGGGTTCTTCATTCAAAGGTGTAAAATTAACCTTAAAAATAAGTTTTTATACATCAAATAAGTTTTTATTCATACCCTATTAGTAAAATGTCCATTGAATGAATATAAATTTTTTTTATTAAGTATATAACATATATATATTTCATTAAATTCATTACCAAAAGTAATTCACTCAAAATAAAAATATCTAATTGATTTATATTTTTCACAAATAATTGATAACCAATAAATTCGTAATGAATTTTCATAATTTAGTTATAATTATTCCCAATAACCAAAAAGATAGGATATAATTGTAATAAGGTCATCTCACAGTTCTTTTAGACTCATGATTTCATGCAAAGAAAGTTACTAAACAATAAAAATTATTTATAGAAAATATTTCATAAAAACATCCGGGTGTTACACTCTAGATGGAATAAAGTTATCAACCTTGAAAGAGAAAAAAATATGTTGTAATTAGTATATTCTTTTGTAATACAAAGCTAATGTATGTATTTGGTTTACCATGACTACTAAATTGTTTAGTCCTTTGGTACATGATTTACTTGTAACTTATACCAATGTAACGATAAATGACATCAACTATGGAATTTATGGGGTCAGGTCGCTATAGTTAGTATTAGGGAAAGTTTATTAGAAACCTTGGAAACTATATTTAGAATAATTATATTAGAGAACATAGTCTTAAAGTATAATTTGAGAATAAGAATACAAGAACATTCGAGAATTTTGGTACGGTAGAGATTATGTGGGTCTTTCTAGCAATACATCCCTATCTGGATACTATAAGTGGACATGGTTCTAGTATAGATATACCTAGGGTGACTACTACGAAAAGGTGAATCATGACTGACTCGAGGTCATGCAGTTTCTTACAGGAGGTTTATCAAGGATCGCAATATGATTATTGTTTCCCTTTCTAGGTTACTTTCTAAAAATGATGATTTTGATTTTAAGGATGAGTTTTGGGATGCTTTTGATGACTTTTATAGTAGATTGATCATCCCACCAGTGATATAACTGCAAAACTAGGGGAAAATATTTTGAATTAATTTTTTATACTTCCAAACAAGCTATGGGAGAATTTATATCCCTTATAATTGAAGAAATTTTTTTAGGTCCTTAACTATGCCTTAGGAACCTTTGTTTCTACCCATATCAACTATATAATCACTGAAAAGAGTATTTAGTAGTTTTTCTCTTTAAATAAATTCATATCCTATTTTCTTGGGACTAAGGTCACTCTGTTCACCAATCATGTAGACCTTAGATATTTGATGAAGAGGGTGAATCCAAGTAAATGAAAGTTAAATGGATATTGTTACAACAATAATTCTAGTTGGAAATCCAAGATAAGAAAAGATCTTAGAATCAAGTGGATGGAGACCTAGCCAAACTACCCAACCCAACTAAAGTTGAAATTATAGACCAAGAACCTTGAAATGATGACATTATAAGGGACCATTTATATTTGATTAAAGTATAAGTGCTATGGTGTGCTAATATAAAAAACTCTTTGGTAATTTTATAATCCCATCCCACCTAAATCCCAAAAAAAGGATAAAATATAATTCAAAAATTTACATTTGGAATATCCATGCATGTAAAATATATGTAATAAAAAAGTCGTTAGAATATTATTTCTTGAAAGTGAAATATAATCTATTTTTAAATTTAATTACAATATATATTGTTCAGAACACTTTGGACCCTAAAGGATAAACATTTTTTAAAATCAAGAATCTATTGGCCCACCTTGTTGAAATATTCACATAAATTTGTCAAAAATGTATGAAATGCCAATTTTTTGGAAACATATCAATGTCAAAAAAAATAAAACCAAAACCTATTAGATTTTTTAATTTTTTTGAAGTATGTGTAATAGATTTAATGGGAAATTTTAACATTTTATTTTGGAAATTATTATATCTTTCTTTATGTATATTATGTTTCAAAATAGGTGGGGGACAAGGCCACTAAAATAGTCAATGCTAAAGTTATGTGTGTTTTTGTTAGGGATAAAATATTTTGTAGGTATGGAATCCCAATAGATATCATCAATTATTAATGAACCAAATTTTTCAATAAGATTATATAGGATTTGATCAGGAAGCATGGAGTTCATTATAATACATCAACACCTCACCATCCAAAAAACATATGGGAAAGATGAAGTTTCAAATCAACAAATCAAAGGAATTATGGAAATAAATTTTAAACCAAACTAAAAAAATGGATCCAAATATTGGAATATTCCATATAATATTATCATATGGCCTATAAAACACATATTATAATGAGCCCATAGAAGGTGGTTTATGGAAAGATCTATCACCTTCCTTTGGAATTGAAACACAAAGAATACTGATATATGAGAGAATTCAATCTGGATATGGATAGATCAAGAAAATATAGAACACTAAAACTATATATATTAGAGGAAATCAAAATATAATCATTTGACAACTTGATAATTTACAAAGGAAGGATTAGAGTGGCTCATGATAAGTTAATTTAATAGAAATACTTCCATCAAGGGGACCAGGTGCTATTATAAAACTTAAGATTCAATCCGATTCTAGGTAATCTTAATTATAAATTGGAAGGTATATTTATAGTTACTAATTTATATCCCTTTGGTATTGTGAAGATTGTAAAAGAAGTAAATAAGAACACATTCACTATTAATGGTCACAAATTGGAAAAATTCCATGAAAACATTCCACAAACATTAATGGTGGTGATAACACTCCTCCAACATATATATTATTAAAAACCACCAGGTTATACCTTTAATTAACACCAATTTGATTGATATACTTAAATATTAAATATGATTATATAATAAATCTACTGTACATTATTGAGGTCACTACATAATTCAAGTTTGGGGCTAGGGGAACTTTTTAGCTTAGGAATATTTAGATTTTGTGTATATTTTTTTTAAAATTTTCATGTGTTTCCTTTTCAAAATTTAGTGTGATTTTGAAACCCATTGAGATTAATTTGAATGAGATTAAAATATTTGAATTTATTATAATGTTTAGGAACTAATTTAACACATTTAATATCCATAGATGAATACTGAAATGACCCTATTTTAAAATAATAAGGGATGGAAATTCATTCTAGGATCATTGATTGTTGAATCTCATGCCAAGAAATAATGAACAATATTTATAATATCTTACATGATAGGATTTGTAAATAATTAAAAAATATTATTCACAATTTTATTATTCATAAGAGAATGAAGACATGTTTGAATAAGAAGAAATAAATTAATAATCTAGTCAAAACCATAGAGTATCTTTGGACTTTTTGTTATAAATTATTATGGTATTCTTTTTATTTTTAAGCCCCCTTTTAAATGAACTTTACTTTTTGGCCTACCTTAAAATTTGACCATTTTATCCCATAGAAACCATGAATTACATTATTATTTATCCACATTATAAGAAAAAATCTCTATCCACCTTTCTATAGAAGTTAATGCATGGTTTAAGTCAAATAAAAGTAAGGAGAATGGGGATATGAGTTAGAAGAAGTTGTTTAATTTACTTTCTTAAGATGAAGAAAGGAAGTTCTACAATTTTTTTTGATATTGTGTGAAAAAATAATATTGGGAAGAATGAAAATATAAAATGGATTTCATCCAAAAAAAATTTATACTCTTTCCCACTAAAAAATCAAATCCAAATAAGAATTAAGGAATAGAAATACTGGAATCAGATCTGAATGAAAGCTGAAAAAATACCACAAAGGGGTAAAATATCGAATAGATATACCATTTATATTGATGGGTGGTATGACTAATAATATTTAAATGAGATTGGTGGACTATTGGTATATAGAACCAGGATTAACATACTAGGATATTAAATCATTTTATATGAATATTCATCACATTAAAAAAATTCATTCTTGAAAACTGTAATAGTTTAGTGTATTTGGAAACTTGGAACCAATTATTTTAGTTTTGTGAAAGATATTCAACACCCACATAATGATCTTACCCTTTATCACTCATACTTAAAACCTTTATTCATAACTTGGGGAAAGGAAACATAAGAAATAGGTGAACTAAAATGCTCAGTAAGGGTAAACAATGAGACATGTATGCATAATCATGAGCATAAAGGTATGAGAACATGATCACATCATTAGAAGATCATACCCCACATATCAAAGATCATAATCAAGAGTCATGAAATTAATATTTCTAGTTCATAAGACATGAATCTTAAGGTAATCGAGAGCATAAGCTATAAAATCATGACATAGGAATAAGACATGGAATTGTGATAGACATATAAAATGATTTCCATAGTCATAAAGGCTTACTTCCAAGAAAATATTAGTGGACAAAGTCCTTTAATGAACCTAGTTCACTCACCATTACATCACTATATTAGCTAATCAGGCTTACTTCCCATTCCATACAGGTATTACTGAACATGGTTCTCTACTCATTCCAACCATGTATTATTGAACCAGGTTCACTCCTCATTCCATTCCTATCATACTGAACCAAGTTCAATCCTCATTCTTACCATGTCATATTAAACCGAGTTCACTCCTCATTCCAACCTTTTCATACTAAATCATGTTCATTACTCATTCCAGTCTTATCATACTGAACCAAGTTCACTTCTTATTCCATCCCTGTCACAATGAACCGATTTTACTCCTCGTTCTAGCCCTATCATCTTGAATTGAATTCACTATTTTTTCCATCCCTATCATACTGAATTGAGTTCACTCTTCATTACAACCCTATCACACTCATGAGATATAAATCTTTACCTAATTAATTGGAGGGATATATATTCTATAACAATCACATAATAAAATCATACATACATACGACACAAGATAATAAAACTTTCAATATATCATGAACCATAAAAAGAGATGGATTTCATAAACATCCTAACATAACACACGAAATGAAATGGATATTACAAATAACTATTCCTATAATAACATGTGGAAAATAAATATGCTTCAAAATAATTTCATCATATAATAATCCATTAAAGGAATTTGTTTTAATAATAATTTTATCGTGGTATAACCTACGAAAGAGAAACATGCTTCATAAGAAACTTGTCAACATAAACATAAACCATTCAAATAAAGAATAAGAATGGTGTAATGGGATTTTATCCCCAATAAAGCATAAAATAAATAATAGGATTTCATATTATATGGAAAATAATTTTAAAGGATAATTTAAAACATTTCTTGAGGAAAATATCCTTGTCACTTTGAAAAACACTTTTTAAAACATAAAATATTTTGAGAAACATTTTCTTTAAAAATATACATGAAAAATTATAAAGGAATATTTGAATACAACATAAACACTTTTCAAAACATTAAAAAAATTTAAAATCATTTTACTTAAAAATTACATCAAAATATCATTTCAAACATTTTTGAAAATAGTTTTTGAAAACACGGTTTTTTGAATAAAACAAATTTCTAACTGAAGAGAAATAAAGCTATATTTTCTTAAAAACATTTTCTTTATTATCTTAAGTACCGAAGAGTAAAAACATGGTACCAATAAATTAATATATCCTTAACACAAATATAAGAATGAAAACATGAGATTTTTTTAGAGATGGATCATAATATTTAATCAATGGAAGCATAATCATAAATAATCATGATATATGATGAGGTTGTAGCAATAAACTGTTACCACTGTGCTAAATTTTAATCACAATACACATAAAATAATAACATTAAATTAAAAATAAAATACCATGATAAGAATTATATCCATTACATAACTTGTAAAAGGGAAGTATATACACCCCATAGAAAAATATATGTGTAAAACATGGCATATATGTCAAAAAAGGAAAACTGAGACAAAACTTACTTTTACGATTTGGAAACTTTTAAACCATAAAACCCATGAAATAAATATCATACAATTGTTTTTTAAGTACCCATAAATTTATTGATATAAACTATATAATAAATTCATGTTTATTATATAAACCATAAAAAATAAATGAGTTCTGAATAGGGCATAAGTCTCCCAAAAATAAAAGTGTGACTAGAAATCCATTACTACTTGAGTAACTTTTAAATCATGGTCCCCATGTAAGAATAAAATCATTTGAAAATTTTAATATAATTAAATAAAGGAAATTAATGATATAAAATGTAATATAGAAGTATATATACCATATAATAAGAATAAGTGATGAATATAGCATATATCACACAGAATTAAAAGTTGGACGAGAAAACTCTTACCTTAAGTCTTAATTTTTTTCATATATGTTAAAAACTCATATATATCAAGTATAAGTTTATTATAAAAATAAAAAAGAACCATATTATTATATATAATATAATATATGATTTTATTATGACTCTATATTAATCGTTTATTAACAATCCCTTGTTAATGTTATGTTTCAAGAAATATCAGCTTTAGTTTTTTGTATATGTTTTGACTAATCATTATTGATCCTCTTAGTTAGATCATGTTTCAATTATTTATAGAATTAAAAAATGATATAAATATTAAATTTATTTATTATATAAATATTTATAATAATCTATAAAATATAGAAATATGAAATGGAAAACACCGTTCATGGAGATGGTAGGCTGTACGTACGCATGAACGCACTTTCCGTTTTCGTATCACATTGAAATAGAGAATATAAATGACACATATGTATATATATATATATATATTATAATTATAGTAGAATTATTATTTCATATATATCATATAATATTTCTAAACCCATCCTTAATACATTCCGTGTAAAGTGTTAATGAATCACATCGCTTTGAGGAGGTGATAGTCCACACGTCCACAAATAAAGATATTGTATTTCCACAAAATGGAAACCATGAAGGTATGATTTATATAGTAGTTATAGAAGAGTAAATACATCATAAATATAATATATATCATATAAAAATATTAATTATATCATTATTTTCAACCTCGAAATGTGGTAATGGAAGAATGAGCGACATCAGTTTACTAGGCGGTAGTTCGCCGTACACACGAACAATGATTGTGTATCCCATTTGATGGAAGTATGTGTGAGTGTAGGTAGAAACCTTAAAATAACAACATATAATTATATTTAGGATAATTATATTATTTTATAATAATTTAATAAGATGAATTTATTAGGTTGAGAAGGAAATAAAACAAAAGATCTCGTGGAAGGATGTTACCTCTTCTGTGGGTACTCCTTTTAGTTTGCACCGAAGGGATTCTTTGTTCATAATTATTCCCAAAGTGAGGCTTCTAGGTTGATAGGATATAATTTGGGAGATAATTTGGTAAGGTTTTGGATGATAAATAGTGTATTTATATGTGTGAGTAAGTTAGGGGGTGAGTGCCCTTTTATAGTGGAGGAGGAGTGACATTCTTGTAAATATAAAAAGGCCATCACTATTGATAGGTCTCCCTTACATAATGTGCATCCAATAATTGTCCATATTTTATAAAATATGGTAATTTATCAAAATATTTCTATAAAATGGATATTTTACATGTGTATATATTATTAGGCACCTTAAATTTAATTTTAACTTTTAAGTAATCTTGTCTTTGCGTTAATTGCTATAATTAATTCTGTTTACTTTCACTAATAGTTTTGGTCAAATACTAAGTTAAACTTATTATAAATTAGAAAATATTATTATTAAAAATATTAGATCTATTTTCCCGAATTATAATCATATAATTAAAAGAAATTAATTTAAAATTAATTCTGTAGACGAGACAAAAGACCATATTATTTTAAAGTGAAAATGTTCAAAAGTTTGAATTGTTTTTAAACCCAATTTCAATGTGAAATTGATTAAAATGAAAAAAATAGATTAATTTATATAAAATTGATCTAAATTAACTGTTTTTTAAAAGTCAAAATATAATTTATGTACATAATTAAATTAGAAAAAACTACAGTTTTCAATTAAAATTAAATATTTTTCACTATTCATAAAAAAACCAAACTTTTATGAAAAATACCATAAGCTACCCCAAAGTAAATTTTGATATTAAAATTCCAAAAAAATGTTTATTTTTTCAAAAATATATATTAAATTGTCAAAAATCATATTTAAATTGGTTTCTCCATTAAAAGGTAGTAAAATTATGTTTTTGATAAATACATCTTTTTATTCATAAAATTTGATTTATTCTTACATTTTGTATAGAAAACACAAAATATGAATGATAAATAGTTGAATGAATATAATATAATATATATATATATCACTAAAATCATTTATCAAGAGTATTTTAATTATTTTATTAAGGTAAAAATTGTTTGATTTCATAAATATAGTTTTCTAGAAAAAGATTTCTTATATTTTAAAAAGGGTTTTATTTTCATTTATAGTTAATTGGGTTCCAAATAATTATTCTTATATTAATATGTAAAACATATTTTCATTGTTTAATTAATATTATTAAAAACTATAATTCCAACAACTATGTGACAAATATAATAATATTCTAATAATAATACTTATAGTATGTTGTAGTTTGGTAAAACTAGGTCTTGCGTGTAACACAAGATACCAAATGAACTTGGTATTGTGTGTAAAACTAGGCAAACATAGTGTTTCATGTAATGATATATAATCTAAGTATTTTGTGTAGCATAATATCTGTATGTTGTTGTGTAGAAATTAATAATAATTTGGTTCTTCCATATAAAAAAAGTTATATTCAGCATTGCGTGGAATAAAAAATATAGAAATGTTTAAATTAATTAAAAAAATATATTTCATGAAATATTGTGGTGTTACATTCTACCCCACTTAAAATTAATTTCACCCTTGAAATTTATTTGGGTTATCAATGATTTAATACATTAATTTTATTTTCATAGAAACCCACATCATAAAAATGAATACTAAAACATCCTTTTAAAAAAGAAAAGTCAGAAACATAATGGGTACCCAAAGTAACTTATAACATGGTTTATACATAGAATAAAATAGGTGGAAATTAAAACTATGGACATGAAAGAGAAATATAACTATCATCTTTTGATGGAGAGTGATATATAACATGGTTAGGATAAAGTTAACAATCACAAATCCATAACCCAAAAGGCTTGAAAAAGGTCATTGATATTATAAAAAATGTTGATAACAAGACAAAATTTTATTTCAAGACACTTTTTCCTAAAGTTAATGAATTTATATTAGCAGATATAATTATGTTATTTCAGCACCGCATCACCCTTTTCTATTCCTTTATCAATTTAAAATTCTTCTATTACTCTAAGAAATGAAGGTGAATTTTTCATTCTTGATGTACTAACAGATCACGAGGTAGAATGACAAGTCATTACACCTACCTTTAGTTAGGATTGTAGAAAAATGTTAGAAAAAGCTATCCAATATGCACAAATCCTCATATAGTGAGATAATAATTGAATATCTAAAACCTAATATGATGTTTAAATTAAATAAGTCCATAAATGGTCAACATTATAACTCTTTCGAAAGATAAAAGTATGAAACTTTAAAAATAAGTTCACTAAATTTCTTGAAATCAGCTCAACATTGTTCCCAAATATATCATAAATTAACTCTTATTTGTCACATACTAAACAAGTTAATACCTATATCATGTATTCTCTTAAAACATGTTAATAACCTCAATTACCATAAATCCATATTTAAAACAAGCATGTTTCCTTATTCCAAGGATTATTGAATATATTCCTTAAATCCAAAAATGATGTAAACTCCATCAGTGATAGAATAAACCACTTTTTAACAAATCCTTTATCAGTTATGGGGTCATAAATAATATATAATTTACTTTATACATATCAATAATATCTTTATCCCAGCCAATTTTTCCCCAACATCAGGAACACATTTAGGGATACCATCCCTTAATCAAAATATCAAATTTCCATTAAGTCACTTTTATATGTCATCAACACCTTTCAACACATCCTTTTAAATTCTTAATGAAAAACATATACTGAAAATAATTATATATTTCATGATTTCTATAACATAGTCTTTTAATTCAAAAATATATATAGTTCAATCATATAACTTCATTCCAAAACCATTACTCAGGCTTTATCATCTTATTCCTTAATACCCCTTTACTAGAATATGAAATATGAATAATTTATTTCGGTTTATAAATATAATTTTAATCATAGTTATTATGTTTAATGTAAAAAATAATTTGAGAACATACCATACCTTTCACATTCAGTTTGTGGTCTCTTTATCCTCAACAGCATTACCAATACTCATACCACCTTCAAGATTCTCTTCCTAAGATTTCCACATAGAAAATCAATTTTCGTAATTCCCATACATTCCATATATGAAACATTCAATGTTAACCCAATTTCCCCTAGTTATTTCCATTGATTAAAACAAAAAATAATAGGGTGATATAGACTTATCATATAATAAAACCATATAATCATACAAAATTTCATATAGGATTACTAAATCATGACACCTACTTTTAAATATATGAAACCATAGGCTTATCCTTTGATATATCCCTAGACATGTATATAGAAATATCACTATTAATATCACTAAAGCTTTCTGATACTAGATTATAAAGGTTGACTAGACCATTCCTTTGATACCAACTATAGTAACCCAGGAATATCATACATGGATGTTACATCATTTTAGATGAATTTTTAGTAAATTAAAAAAATACATGCCTAAGGAATATAATAGTTTAGTTTTCATAGATACTTGTAACCCATTCTTCTAGTTTGGTGAAATATCTCTAAAATATCCTATAGAGATCGTCCCTTTTAGTACTCCTATTTAAAACATTTCTTTATAACCCAAGGAAAAAACATAAGAAAGGGGTGAGATCAAATGCTCAATAATAGAGAATAAGAATATATATAGGAATAATCATGAGAAGTGAGATCAAATGCTCAATAATAGAGAATAAGAATATATATAGGAATAATCATGAGAATAATGGTATGAGAACATGATCATATCATTATAAGACTATACCTTTCATATAAATTATCAAAATCAATAGCCACATCATAAAGTTTGGTAGTTTATAAGACATTAATCATAAAGTAATAGAGAACATCATCCATGAATTCATAACATAGGAATAATACATGGAATTATGGAAAAAATATAAAATTATTTCCATAGTATTCAAGGCATACTACCTAGATCATATTAGTGGAAAAATTCGTTTACTAAACTAGATTCACTCCCCTTTCCAGCCCTGTATTACTAAACCCGGTTCACTGATAGTTCTAGCCTTGTATTAATGAATCGTGTTCACTTCCCATTCCATCAATGTATTACTAAACTGGGTTCACCCCTCATTCCATCCCTATCATATAGAATAATGTTCACTCCTTATTCCAAACTTTTCATTATAAACTATGTTCACTCCTCGTTCCAGCCCTATCATACTAAACCGAGTTTATTCTTTATTTGAGCCCTATCATATTGAATCGATTTCCCTCTATATTATAGCCATGTCATAATGAACCAAATTCACTCCTTGTTCCATCCCTGTCATACTGAACCGAGTTCACTCCTTATTACAACCCTATCATACTCATAAGATTTAAATCTTTGACCAATGAATTTGAGGTAAATATGGGTTCCACAAGTCATTTAATAAAATCATACATACATTTCCCAAAAGATAATAAAACTTTCATCATATCGTGACCCAAAAAAAGGATTTTCATTTCATAAACATCATATCATAACACATGAAATTAAATGAACATTATAAAAAATGCATTCTATCATAATATGTAGAAAAGGGACATGGTTCAAAATAATTTCTAGGTAGAATAAACCATCAAATGAAGAGTGTTTTATAATAATTTTATCATTGTATAACCTGTGGAAGAGAAACAGGTTCCATAAGAAACTTATATGGAAAATAATTTTGAATGGATCATTTAAAACATTTTTTGAGGAAAATATCCTTTTCCCTTTGAAAAAAACATTTCAAAACATAAAATATTTTAAAAACCATTTTCTTTAAAAATAACATTAAAAACTTATAAATGAAACTTTAAAAAAAATTAAACACATTTTTTAAACAAAAAACATTTTTAAAATAATTTTCTGTGAAAATAATCTTAAAAGATCATTTTAAACATTTTTGAAAACATGGTTTTTTTAATAAAATTGATTTTTGACAAAAAATAAGTAAATTCAAATTTTCTTAAAAACATTTTCTTAATTATCTTAAGTATAAAAGAGTAAAAAAATGGTTCTAATACATGAATATATCCTAAAATAACATAGGATAATAAAATCATGATAATTTTTTAGAGATCAATCATAATATTTCACTAATGGAAGAAAAATTATAAACAATCCTGATATATGATGACACTGTAGCAATAAATTGTTACCACTTTGGTAACGTTGAATCGTAATACCCATTCAAGAATAAAATTACATGAAACATAAATTATAATGAAAATATGGATATTTGTGATATAACATGTCAAATGGAAGTATATAAACCCCATATAAAAAAATAGGTTCACAACATGGCATGTATCTCAACGAAGGAAAATTGAGACAAAAATTACATTGCCAATTTGAAACATTTTGAACCACAAAACCCATGAAAGAAAGATAATAAAATGGATATTTAAATAACTATAAGTTAATGTATAATAATCATAGAATATATTCAAGGGTATTATATTCACCACACAGAATAACGGAGTGGTGAAAAAGGCCTAATTCTCATAGAAATAAAAGTGATGCAAGAAATCCCTTACTACTTGAGTAACATTTAAATCATGGTCCTCATGAAAGAATAAAATTAATTGAAAACCTTCATATCTTAAAAATAATTAAATTCCAGAAATAATTTTTCATAGGTCAGTATATACACCGCATAAAAATAATAAGTTGTGAATATAGCATATATCTCTCAGAAATAAAAGTGAGATGAGAAAACCATTACCTTAAGTATAAAATTTATTCATATATGTTTAGAACTCATACATAATAATTATAAGTTTATTATAAATATACCAAAGAAACATATTATTATATATAATATCATATATTATTTTATTATGAATTTATATTACACTTTTATTAATAATTCCATGTTAATGTTACATTTTAGGTAATGACTACATTGTTTTTTTCATTTAGGTTTTGACTTGTTATTCTTGATCATCTTACTTAGATCATGATTTTATTATTTATATAATGTAAAAATTTATGTAAATATAATATATATTCATTATATAAATATTTATAATAAACTATAAAATATTGAAATACGAAATAGAATACACCATTCATGGAGGCAGTAGGCCGTACGTACGCAGAAACAATGTTTTCATTTTCATGTCATATTGAAAGAAATAAAGTAATTGAAAAATATGTATATATATATTATCATCCTAGTATAATTATTATGTTATATATATAATATATTTTAACTAAATATATACTTAATACATTCCATGTATAGTGTGAATAAATCATATCGCTTTGAGGAGGCGGTAGTCCACACGTCTATAAATGAAGTTATCGTATTTACAAAAAATGGGAAGCATGAAGGTATGTTTCATATAATAATAAAATAAACATAAAGATATAATATATATTATATATATTATATAAAAATATAAACTAAATTATTATTTAAAACCATGAAAGGTGCCAATGGAAGAATGAACGACATCAGTTCACGAGGCGGTAGTTCGCCATACACAAGAATGATTATTGTGTATCCCATTTGATGAAAGTGTGTGTGAGTATAGTTAAAAACCTTAACATAAAAATATATAAGTATATTTAGGATATTGAGGTTCTTATATAATAATTTAATAGTATTAATTGAGGGTGTGGATAAAGAAATAAAACAAAAGAGCTTGTGGAAGTTTGTTACTTCTTCTATGGGTAACTACATTTGGTTTTCACCAAAGAGATTATTTGGTTAGATTTATGCCCAAAGTGATGACTATAGGTTGATATTATGGAATTTTTCAGATTTTTGGGCAGTTTTTGGATGATAAAAAGTGTCATTATAGGTTTGAGGAAGTGAGGGGGGTGAGTTCTCTTTTATAGTGGAGGAGGAGTGACATTCTTGTAAATATAAAAAGGGTTATACTATTGAGAGGTCTCCCTTACCTCATGTGCTTAAAAAAATTATTAATTTTTTACAAAATAGGGTAATTTATAGAAATATATCCATCCAATAGATTTTGGAAATTCTTTTAGGTTATTTATCACCTTAAATTAATTTTTAACTACTAAGAAGTATTGTTTTTTTAATTTAATCACAATAATTAATTTTAATTACTTTCACTATTATTTTTGGTCCAAAATTAAGTTTAAATTATTAAAAATATTGAATCTATTTTTAAGAATCATAATCTCATAATTCGATGAAAATAATTTAAAATTAATCCTGTAGACGGGACGAAACAATGAGTTTTTTTAAAGTGAAAATGTTCAAAAGTTTTAATTGTTTTCATATCCAATTTCAATGTGTAATTGATTTCAAGGACCTAAATTGGATTAATTTATGTAAATTTGATAAAAATTTTCATTAAAAAATTTAAATAAATAATTTAACTATATAATTAAATTATACAAAAATGAAGTTTGCAATTAAAATTTAGTATTTCTGACTATTCATCCAAAAATGACACTTCTTAGAAAAATACCAAAAATTCACCGAAAGTAAATTTTGATATCCTTATTTCATAAAAACAATATTTTTTCAAATAAAATTATAAATTTTCAAAAAAATATATTTAAAATTGGTTTTCTGTTAAAAGGTGGTAAAATTATATTTTTGAAAAATAAGTTTTTTATTCAAAAAATTGGATTTATTCTTATCTCTTGTATAGAAAACACATAAGTTGAATGTTAAATAGTTGAGTGAATAATATATATATATATATATATCATTAAAATAATTTATCAAAAGCGTCTTAATTAATTTATTAAGGAAAAACTTGTTTTATTTCCTAAATATAGTTTTCCAGCAAAATATTCCTTATATATTCAAAGGGGTTTTGTTTTAATTTCTAGTTAATTAGTATTAAAATCATTATTCTTATATACATATATAAACCATATTTTCACATTTTAATTAAAATTATTCATAACCACTATTCCAATGACTAGGTAAAAACTATAATAATATTTTCATAATAATATTAATAGTACATTGTAGTTTGGTAAAACAAGGTCTTGTATGTAACAGAAGGTATCAAATGAACTCAAAATTGTGTGTAACGCAAGTCAAACATAGTATCTCATGTACCATAAGCTAATGTAAGTGTTGTAGGTAACACATGATTGAAATGGTGTTGCATAAAAAGCTATAATAACTTTGTTATTTCATGTAAAACAAGCGATATTCAATGTTTCCTAAAATGTAAAATAGGGAAAAGATTAAATTAATTAAAAAAAATATTTCAAAAAATCTCAGGGTGTTAAAATTATAGCTGAAAATTGGTTATATGTTCTGTTTATAGAATCTATTTGGAGGATTTTTTACATAAACTGGAGGAAGGTCTAGGAACACATTATAATGAGGGATAATACCTCTTAATTTAGGGAAAAACAGATTCCTAACATATCAAAGAAAATTAAAAGTATACCTCTGTCTTTAATAAAAGTAAAAATGAAACATACTAGAGTAAATTAAGAGAGGAATGTTTGATATTATATAAATTTTAAAATGTGTGAAATAACCTAGAAGACTTCATTAGATGTGGAGCTAAATAAGTGGAAGTGGTATAGATAGAGGATTCCATTCTTAAAGAAAATGAAAAACCACGAATTTAGCATTAACATAGAGACAATCCTTCTAAATCAGCCTCATAAAATTTTCAATTGAAACCAACTAACATAATCTATAAAAATATTTTAAAATACCACATGATATGCACGAATACATGATTCATTATACAGATATTAATAAATTCATCAAACCTATGGTGACCTTTGTATAAAAATTTTCTTTGAAGATCTGTTCTTAAAATTCTTATTTGATTATTGAAAAAATATTTCTAATAAGGTTGGTATAATTTTACATGAGATGATAAAATAAGTGGGAATTAATTGAATATACTTAATAAGGAAAATTAATTCAATAACACTAAGGAGGCATGATAACTTGAGGAACATGGTGTTGAAAAAGGGGTCTCACATTGGATAATGTTTGAATTACACTCAAGTAATCTTCTTGAAGTTCATTTTTGAAGGGTACAAGGGTTACGTTTGAGGTGAATTGATATAACCAATAATTTTATATATTTTTATTTTTATTTTGATGATTTTAATAGCACTATTTTAGCTATATTTAGATAATTAACACATTTCAAAAAAATTTAGAATAATTCAGATTCAATTATAAACATGGATTAATTCTTGAATTTCAATTATTTTATCTTCTATTTAAATTATTTGAGTAAATAATACACTAAATTCCTTTGGTTTTGATGTTATTTCATAAATATTTAAGAAGAATTTTGTTTTTGATAAATTCTGGTCTGTGTAAGGGTCAGATATATTTATATAAACATCATCCAATACTCTATGTAAACATCATCATTATCTGTGTAATTATCATATGTTCATGATAGGCTTAATTACTTTGAAAAATCAAGCCTTTGTGAGGGCCATACATGTCACCATAATTATAACCTTTCCACCATGAGCATTAGAAAATCCACATACACAACCCTGAAATCTTCAAAAAATCCTATGTAAATATCATCTTCCACCTATGTAAACATCATAAATCCTTTTTTATAATAAGAATAATTATTTTTAAACATAAAAACTTTTTAAAATATGTGTAAAGATGATTTATTAATTGAATTTCAGATGGATAACCTATAATTTAATCTAACGCTTTAGGATTCAACATAAGTATTCATGTAACCAATCAGAAGTAGCAACATGGAAAATAATATACATTATATTTTTCACAGAAGAGAAATTTATTTCTTTTTAAAAGTAGATCATGGTTAGAAGAAAATATTCAAGGAATAAGGATACTTCCAAAAATTCAAAAAGATATTATTTCATGGGATTTAACTGTGACTGAAGATGATCAAAACTAAGTCTCTTAAAAAGAACACAAAATTTACACTCAAAGATGTTTGAGTCTGTATTGGAGTCTTGTACTGACTAATGATTCTATTTACAAATAGTACTTTCCTTCATTTTATTTTTAGCTTTATTTAGTTTTAAAATTCCTTTCCCTTCACCTTTTATCTATGATACCCTTCACATAGAGGAGTAATTATCGAGTAATTGTGGAAGGGAAGGAGACCTATTTTAATTCTTGAGTCCTATGCTTCATTAAAAAAACTCCTTATATTGATTGATTTCATTTTTAATTTTTTGTTTGATACTTTTAATAAAATTTTGTTTAAGGGTTGAAAATAGTTCATTATTACTTGTTAGGTTGAAAATTTCAAGCATCCATCCATCTAGTGCAGATTTTATTGATGGATGCTGCTATATTAGGTGGCGATTATCTAGAAATTGCTGGAACGTGTGTTGTAGAAGTGGGTTACTAAAAAACTTCATACTAAAACCAATAAATAATTGGTATTATCTTGGTAGTGTTGGATTGGATTACTTACATCACACACATAAGAAGGGGGACGACCAATCAACATTCACTATTTGACAAGTCTTCATAATAACATTTAACCAAGGGTGAGTGATCAATAAATCAAGGAATATTTCATTAATAAATCAATAAGAAGGAAAGTAAAATTGACTTTAATAATATGATAAAATAATTTCTAGAAATATAAACCTAATATAATCACCTTCTCTTCATACTTCTTTTCAATCTCCACTTCCTCATTTTTTTTTATTTTCTAAAATAAAATAATTTCAAAATAATCCTCATTTTAGTGTCAATTTTTTTGTGCACTCCTATAACACCCCAAACCCAAATACACTCAGTAGTTCCCCGATCTGGGTTGGCCACATGCTCTCAAAAACATATCCCCAAATTCTAGAGGCTGCTAACTTGCAGCAAGGGACTAGGTGTGTCTGTGAGGAGACTATTCCCTCTTACCAGATTGTAACACTACAGAATAAACATAAATTCAATAGAAGAAGAATAAAATCAATTATACAGATTATAAATAACCAATACATGAATATATAAATAATTCCAAAGTTATCTCATATATATATGATGATGATGATACATATCATATGTCTATAAAAACATCCCAAATAGGGATACATGGCATCAGTATGATACATTTAACAAAAGTGAAAAAGGCTAAAAACTTTCCACTAGAATCATGAAACTTTGCATAGTCTTATGCTCCCCTTATACTAATAATCAATAAAGAACAAGTAGTAGAGAGCTTGCCCTTATCTATACCTATAATCATATAGTCCGTTCGGGTACCTGTTGACGACCCGAACATGGTGTGAGATATATTCCTAGTATGAAACCACCCAAGGTATAATGCCATCTAGTCAATTAATATATTTATATATATATATATAACAACAATAGTGTGAAGGAAGTAATGGAATATGTAGGGAAATACTGAAATTAAACATCCTATAAAGTCATATTTCTCATTTAATAAGCAATTCATTTCATTAATTTCATTTAAAAAGTATGTCTCTAAATTAATAGTCAGACTTGTGTCATTTTAAAATTAAATTCATTTAATTATACAACCTCATTTAATAAATATGTCTTAGGACCTGGCATATATACTGACATCCCCCATGGTGATTTGCTCAAATGATGTCTATAAAGTATATCCATAAATTGTAAAATTAAGACCGAATCCAAGCTTTTGATTTGTCTTGGAATATGAGTCATATAGACCATTCCATTATTTATTCAATTAAAAACCTGATCCCTTCCATCTAATTCCTCATTTGGAATCCAGATATCACTCTAGGTATAATATAAACCAACACCCTATAATCCCATGCATGGATATACTCACAAGAACCATGCATCACTATAGGTTTTCTATAACATTATAACCACCCTAGTACATCCAAGGATCTCCACAAAAAGAATAAATATATGGATATTATATTACCCTATATCAAAAAGAGTAGGCGCTAAAGTAGAGGCTATTAGAATAGTATCTCTTAATGCATAAGGTCTGGGATCCTTAACCTCAAGGGTATGTTGAACTGTGTATATCAGACATGATCCGTGACCCTATGATATAACCTGGCTAACCTGAGTAGATTTATTTTGATGTTAGTAAATAATAAGGGCCTTTGTACCAAGACCACGAAAACTGCGTAGATCTTATTATCTGATTTTACTCAAGCTCTATTCCTAAAAAAAAGCTACTAACCTCACTCCTGCACATGGAGTTGGTTCTGACCCTCTCTTACTGTATGCTAGAGGAAAAGTTCTACAAAATCACCACAGATGGCCCATATTGCCACATAACGGATACTCGACTAGGACCCTTGTACCTTGAGTTATAGTATGTCCCAATGTACCGCACTGGTAGCACCTTACCTGGCTACCTGAGTATATGGTATGGATGATAATGTAACTATGTGAAATCTTCTGAGGATGCCTCTTGTTACCAGTTGATGCAGTACTGGATTTAGGTTTTGAACCACCTTGGATCTCACCACCAGCCTCTATTAGGTTATACTATATGATAAGAACATGATTCATTATTCTAGAAATGTTAGTCATCCGAAAGATATTTACCTATGATCATATGTTTCACCTGATACCATCCTCAAATCACCTGGCTTTGGATAACTCATCACCCATCAGAACAGGTGCGAAGCACTGGAGTTTAGTAAAATGGGTCGAATAATCCATAATTGATAATGCTCCCTTCTCCAAGTACATGAACTCCTGGGATCTATCAATGCTTAATATATCAGGATAGAAGAAATCATAGTAGGTAATATGAAAATATCTCTAGGCCATCTTCGATGACGATCCATCTGATTATTGAAATAACACTATCTCTTGGTGCAATCACGCAACAAATACATAGAAATATTTAATTCTTCTAGAGAAGAATATCTAGATGCTTGAAGATAGATAACATGTCCTATATCCATGACTCTGCAACCTTCGGTCCACTATCCCCCAATACATGGGTGGTTACTACTGTTGGAACTCACATGTCAAATCCACTATAGTCAAGGCAAGTCATGGTGCTCCTTAAACGGTCTATATAAAGTGCAAAAACCCATCACAGAACTGTGCCTTAGAACCAGTATCCATTACAAATACTAGTTCCACAACTAGAACTACTTGAGGATCCACTAGTATCCAATGGCGCACCACCTCTACACCATGGTCATTGTCACCCTACTCGTATATGTACATACAATATATTGGTGGAATAACACTAAAAATTCCATGAAAATTTCTCAGATCAAGATTATCATCAATGTTGAGAGCTCAAAGAGAAGATATTTTAACATGATAGGTACAAGAATTCCTATATAAGGAAACACCCCTCTTCCTGATCCTGGAGTCAGGTATGGGTGAAGTAAAAATCATATAAAAGACCGGGATACTACCTACTTACCATTACCAAGGATGGGTCTAGTTCAATTTCTCTATTACCAACAATTCTAGTTTCTAATTCACTTATTTCTCATTCAACAAAATTCATTTTTAAATGATTGAACCAAAGGTTCAAAAAATTATAATTTTTAAATAGCCATACACCTCATGAATCAAAATGTGGTCCCCATATAATCCACAACATAATAAATTCTATAATACCTATTAGAACAACAGGTATATCTATCCCGAAACCTATCACAAAAATGTTCAACAAATAATGAATCCTAAATGGAATGGCATACTTCTTGGCATGTGATTCTTAAAAAGTTCCTAAAATGATGAATGAGATGGTATAACCTCATATCATTGGGTTGGAACAAAATAGATCCCATAATCATATCCATAATAATGTTATAACTAAAGTGAATCACTTAACGGTCAAATCAAATCAACTATAATAGTCAAAATCAAGAATTTTTTGTTAATTCAAGGCTATTTGTATTTTTACTATACATGGGTTAGCTACTCCCCTGAACAACTCATTACCAAATTTTTATTCCTTCATATCCCTTTATATTGTCACCAAATAATAAGGCCAACGAGAAAACAATGATTTCATACCACTTTGAAACGTCCTAAACCTGGATGCCACGAAATAGTTCCCCAAGCCCAGTTGCCCACATAGCCTTTAGCGCATCTCCCCAAATTCCATAGGCTACTAACTAGCAGTAGGTGCCTTGGTGTGTTTTTGGGGAGGCTATTTCCACTTGTGTAACCAAATTTAATAAACATACATTCAATAGAAGAATTAGTAAATCAATTAGACATATGATAAATAACCAAGATAGGAATATATAAATAATTCCCAAAGTGATATCATATATAGAAGACGATGATACTATTGGATCTTTATAATTATGGAAAAGAATACTAGAGCACGAGAGTGTGTGGGGGGGGGGTGAATAGTCATTTTAAAAATTTAAATATATTTATCAGTAATTATCAGAGTTTATAAAATCAAACCTTATTTGTGCAACATTCATGTAATTAAATGGATGTTGCATAGAAATAAAGAACATTAACATAGATAATTTTTAAATTGGTCCAGATCTAAAGATCTTAGTCCACTCATAAATCTTTTCTAATCCTCGAGGAGACTAGTACCCCATAAACCTCACTTTTAAAGGCGTGATAACCTATTACAGATTATTCCTTTTACAACACCCAAAGGCACAATCTATTATTTACTACAAGAGAATACCCTTGCCTATTTCTTTGACTTTTGTTTCAGAGTCACAACCCAAGCCTTCCTTTTAGGTGGTAGAATATCTAGAGAATGAGAAAACTTGATTTTAAAGAAAAAATCATAAATAAGACACATAAGGCTTACAATTAGAAGATTACAAAATTACACGATTTAAACAAAAATAATGAAAAGTAGCAGATGATCTGATTGTTATTGATGTATCTAGCACAATATCATGGGTCACTAAAAGGACTGAATTTTGAAGATATAGTTCTTCTTGTGATCCCAACAGATGGAGGAAGTCACATATGATTATGAAACAATTTTGGGAGCATTAGGTATTTTTAAAGTATCACATAGTTCTCATTATATATTTTTTCTACATATTTCTAATGATCTAAACATTCCATTTTATAGGAGTCCGTTTTAATGGTTCTTTGGGAACATTCTTAGAGAATCCAAAAAACCTTGTATCTATATTCACTCACTGCATGACATTTTTTATATAACATAAATAATTCCATTACAAGAATGTGATACAAAAACATGGAGAATTACAAAAATAAAACAATACCTCCATTAAATCACATGAAATATCAATTAATACAATCAATATGACTAGTAAAATACTTGTAATCAAATTAGAATTTTAAAAAAATTGAACTAATCAATTGAAATAACTATTTCAAGCATACATAAAATATGTTCTAAAATAGAGAATTGTATGAAATATTAACCTTCTTGTATAAAGTCTTATAAAAACATTTTAACTCATTAAAATAATTATTTCAATCATGAAATAAAAATTATTATTCTAACATCCAAATAATAAAATTTAATAAAAATAAAATTTGAAGAAGAGAATTTAACTATGAAAATTTATTTACCGGTGGATAACCAACGATGACTCATTTGGCATACTGTTGCATGAATCCAAGAGTGGCTTACATGATATACCGTTGCATAAATCCAACAATGGTTCATTTGACATACTGTTGTGAGTTTAAGAAAATGTCAATCATGTTTTGAAAAACTAACTTCATCATGATTATCTATGATAAAGAAGGAAACATATTAAAAAATAAAAAATTTACTCACCATTGGAAGTCCAACATTGATTTACCGACCTATCATTGGGTGACTTACTAATCTACCATTGTATGAAACCAATGGTGGCTAGAAATCGTGACTCATCTAATGGTGACTCATTCAATGGTGATTTGTTTCAATAATGACTCATTTCAATTGTCAATCGTTTCAATGGACACTTATTTAAACGATGACTCATTTCAACAGTTACTCCTTTTAATGAAGACTCATTTCAACAGTGACTCATTTCAATGGTGACTCATTTCAAAGGTGACTCATTTCAACAGAGACTCATTTTAACGATGACTCATTTCAACGATTTCGAAAAAAATATATTTTAAAATTTAATGAACATAAATTTATAATGTAATTTATGAAAACATAATTTAAAATAGATAACATTAATGTAATACTTTTACATACTTTTAAATCCTAATAAACTCCCCCTTTAGTAAATTAAAAAATATTAAATTTTCAACATAAATCTCGCCCTTTTTTAAATTTATCAAAAAGTAAATTTAATTTCGAAGAAAAAAACTCCCCATTTTAAGCATCAAACATACATAATTCAAATTTTAGTTTTTCAAATTTAGAAGAATCTATGGTTTTAGTGAATATGTCTACTAGCTGATTCTCAGAGGGAAGAAATTCCAAGAAAATATTGCCTTTATTAACATAATCTATTAAGAAATGAAATCTAACATCTATATGTTTAGTTCTTGAATGTTGAAGAGGGTTTTTATAAATTGAAATAAAACTAGAATTATAACAGTAAATAGTAAATTTATTAAAAAAAATATTGAAATCATACAATGTTTGTTTAATCTATATGAGCTGGGAACAACAGCTAGTAACAACAATATACTCAGCCTCAACTGTTGATAGTGCTATTGATAATTGTTTCCTTGAACTCCAAGAAATTAATCTTTTACCTAGAAAGCAACATATACATGTGGTAATATTTTTGTGAAGTCTTCAACTCACAAATTCAAATCCAGGGTAATATAGTAAATCAAAATAGTTTTATTTTGAATAAAACATTATAGTACCAACAATAACTTTGATGTATTTTATTATATTTTTAACAACATTTAAGTGAATTTCATTAGGGTGTTAGATTGGAACCTTGCACATAGGCACATGAAAAACATGATATCTATCCTAGAATTAGTGAGATATAAAAGACTACCAATCGTGCCTATATATTGTTTAAATTCAATAAACTTACTATACTCATCTAAATATAATTTAAAATTATTGATCATGGGTGTTTTCATATATTTACTATAATCTAAACTAAATCTTTTTACAAGATCTTTCACATATATTTCTTAATTCATGAAAATAAAATCCATACTTTAATTAATTTTTAATATAAGGAAATAGTTTAATTCACCCATCAAACTCATGTCAAATTCATTAGTCATAAGCTTAGAAAAATCATTACACAAATAATTATTTGTAAACCAAATATTATATCATCTACATAAATCTGAATAAGTAGTAAATCATTTGAAAATATTTTTATAAATAAGGTTATTTCAATCTTACCTTTAACAAAATCATTTTTAAGTAAAAATTGTGTAAGTCTCTCATACCAGGCTCTTGGTGCTTGTTTGAGACCATACAAGGCTTTGTTAAGTTTGTAAACATGATCTAGAAAATCATCTTTTTCAAAACCTAGAGTTTGTATTACATAGAATTCCTCTAATATAATTCCATTTTGAAAATCACTTTTTACATCCATTTGAAATAATTTTATATTTTGAAAACTGGAAAAGGGTAATAGGATTATAATTGGTTTCATCCTTGAAACATGAAAAAATGAATCTTCCAAGTCAATTCCTTTTTCTTGGGAATAACCTTGAGCTACTTGTCTAGATTTATTTTTGACAATATTTGTAACTCCATCAAGTTCATTTCAAAAAATCAATTTGGTTACTATAACATGTTTACATTTAGATAAAATAACCATGTACCACACTTTATTTCTTTAAAATTGATTTAACTCACCATGCCTAGAATTAATCCAATTTTAATTAGTTAAATAATTTTCAATATTAGTTAGAACAAAATCAGATAAAAAGAAGAATTACAATAAAAAATCCTAACAGATTTTCTGGTTTGAATACCAAAATAAATATGTCCAATAACTGTATCAATTGGGTGATCTTTATGAGTTTTCCATTTCTTTAGGTTAGTTTGAGAAGAGGCATGCCCCCCCTCAACTCATGAATTATCATTTTTATGATCATTATCTTTAATAAAATTGAAATTTATAAATTCATCAATTTCAGTTAAAGAATTAGAATCCTTATTTTTAGAGAAATTTTAAACAAACTTTACATTCAAAGATTGTTCTTATACTAAAGTTTCTTTATTTAAAACTCTATAAGGTTTACTAGAATATGAATATCCTAAGAATATTCCTTCATCTGATTTAGATTCAAATATATCTAAGTAATCTTTAGTATTTAAGATAAACAATTTACACCCAAATACCTTAAAATAACATACTTTAGGTTTATAACCTTTCAAGATCTCATAAGGGATTTTATTTAAAAAGGGTTTAATAGATACTCTATTTAACATATGGAATATTGTATTTACAACTTCTTCCCAAACATAGTTTTGAATTGTATATTCCATTAGCATTGATCTAGCCATTTCTTGAATGGACCTATTTTTTCTTTTTATAACACCATTCTGTTGTGGCATCCTAGGGGATGAGAAGAAATGTTTTTATCCATTAGATTCACAAAACATATCAAAATATAAGTTTATAAAGTCACCACCTTTATCACTTCTGATATATATTATTGATGTCTTTTTGAAATTTTGAATAAGTTTATAGAAATTAGAGAATTTTTATAATGTTTCAATTTTATGAGAAAAAAAAATAAATCCATAAAAATATACTGTAATCATCTAAAATAACAAAAACATATCTTTTACCACCTAAACTATAATGTTTAATGGGTCCAAACTAGTAAAGATGTAGTAATTCTAGGCAGAAATTAGTATTAAAATCATTAATAGATTTAAATATTTCATTATGTTGTTTACCTTTTAAATAGGAATCACATAGATAGGTCTTACTTGTTTGATGTTTTGGTAATTCTATAACTTATTCATATTTTGACAGTTTATACAATAATATGAAATTTGCATGCCCAAGAATTATATTACATTGTACTTCATCTATTTCCATAGAATTAATACACTTTAACTTTTGTTTGGTTAATTTAGAAATATTAATAGAGTAAACATTTTATTTTCTACTTACAGAAAATAGAAATATGTTATTTTTAGAACTGTACACTTATAATTTTCAAAAACAACATTTGAACCATCATCACACAATTGGGATATACTTAAAAGATTATGTTTCAAAAAATATATATATAGTACATTCTAAATTATTTTAGTTTTATAAAAACCTACCTCACCCATATATTTAATCTATCCCTTGGAGTTTTCTCCAAAAGTGACAAGGCCACCATCACATGTATTATATGATATAAATTTTCTGATATCACATGTCATAAGCCTAGAGAATCCACTATCTAAGTACCATGAGTCTATGATACTTCCAAGATATATTTCCTATAATTAATCAATCAACATATTTTTTTGGCAACCATGCCAACTTGGGTCTAATTGGGTTTGTAGTATAAAATTTTGGAACCCATATAGATTTTAAGAATATATTAGAGGGTTGATTCAAAAGTGAATCATTTTAAATATATGTTTTGGTATTCCTAAAATATTGTGTGAATGTTAGTGAAAACTCATTGGAATATTTTCTTTGAATTCTTCATTTAAAACATGTTACACTTGAAATACATTATTTTGAGATTTTAAAAAAAGTAGATTTCATTAAACTGGGAGTAAAACTTGTGTTACCAAAACCAGGGTTATTGTGAATTATTCTCATTAAAGACAACATCTTATCATATTATTTTTTACAATTTATAAACATTGAAAATTACTTTCTAAGATTAACCACTTCATCTTTTATAGCTAAGTTGTCCTTTGGAATAGTTTCTAAATCTAAAAAACCTTCTCATGTGTACTCGATAGAGAATTTTTCAGTATCTTATTTTCTTATTTAAGTTTCTTAAATTCATTTTCCACATTTTTTAAGTCATAAAAAATAAATTTAAATCTTTTATCCTTACCTTTATCATTAATATCCAAAAAATATTAATTATTTCATTTTCATTCTTAAGTTTAAGTAGTTCAGAATTTCGATCTTCTCTTGACTTATTATTCTAGGAATTACAAATTTCTAGATTTCACATTTCCTTTTAAAAGAAATATCTTCTTTTTAAAATTTATTATTCCTTGATTTTATCTCAATAAACTTTTCAATTAATCTTTATCCATCATTCTTTAATTTTTTAATATTTTTAATAATTTTTTTTGATTTATTTTTTTTGAATTTGAATTATTTGATGAATCAAAAAGAATTTTAGTTTCATTTCTAGATAAATCATTTTTATCACATATATCAGGAGATATTAAATGAGTAAAAAGAGACTTATTTACCACATTATGAATACCCATCAGGGATAAGTTCCCTATCCCAGTTCACATCTAGAATCATTATTACTGTCAGAATTTTCCAAGCATTACCAACCTCTAAACATAGCTTATTTATATTTCCTTCTTTTCTATTTTTCTTTCTTAGGATGTATTAGTTTAGGTTAGTCAGTTCTTATATAACCTTTCTTCCTTTATTCATAATAGGTTAATTTGGAAACATCATTATTATTTGGTATAATTTCTATTTCTAATGTCCTTACTGAATTTCATCTCAAATGACCTCTTCCTACCTTTGTTTTTCATGTACTTGAAAAATTTATTACTGAAGTGGGCCATCTACTTGTCACTATCCTATCACTATGATTCACAGGAATCAAAGGTATCAACAAGATTAGTTTTAAATGAAATATCATTTCTTTTGGTAGAATCCTCATCAGCAATGATTTTTATATCAATATCATGTTGTAGTTGGGAGCCAATCCGTTAATACAGAGTGTATTCCTTGAAGTTTTTAATCTCTTCGATAGACATCTTCTTTTCAGGGCATATATTTGGAGGAGTTATCAGTACTCTTTCTAATTGAGCAGTGTTGTCCAATAGTTCACCAAGACCACTCATTCCATTAGTTATGATCGTAAGCGGATAGAACATCTAGTTCACAAATTCTTCATCACCTATCTTGAAATCTTGATATTTTTCTCAGAGCTTTCCCAACTTGCTTCTCTTGAGATTTTAAATTCTATAATGGGTCACTTGTAGAATCCTCTATATTTAATGGGAAGCCTTAGAGGGTGATACATGTCTTTATACACTCCTACTAATAGCACAATACAAATTTTTTGTCCTTGTAATTTAACACATATCTCACATTGTCATTACCAGATAGAGTCTTTGGATTGACTTTAGGTAACTTGTATTCTTTCTCCATTATCATACAGTGTCTAACACATAGTTTCTTCAGGTAAGACTCAATTATGTCCTTCTATTAACCGTAGTCACTCCCATCAAAGAACATGAGATTTTTTGGTATTCATCCATCATTGGTATTGATACCTTCCATTTTAAAAGAAAACTTCTTCTTTTAATTCTTAGACTGTTAACTCTAGAGTTTCTGGTTAGCACAATGATATAAAATAAGAATTAAAATACTTATTTTAACAAAACACCTATAGTTCCAACAACCAAACCACCTATGATACCAATTATTGGATCGTTATAAATATGAAAAAAAGACTAGGGGGTGAATAGTTATTTTACAAATTTAATCACAGTTACTAGTAATTATCATAGTTTATAAAATAAAACCTTGTGGGTGTAATGTTCTTGTAAATAAATGGATATAGAGGAAAAATAAAGAACCCGAACATAGATAATTTTTATAGTGGTTCAGATCTAAATATCTTAGTCCACTCATCAACATCCTCTACTCCTTAGGGATACTAGTACCAACTAAACCTCACTTTTAAAGGTGTGGTAACATATTATAGACCCTTCCTTTTACAACACCCATAGAAATAACTGAGTCTTTACTATAGGAGACTACCCTTATTTGTTTCCCTGAATATTGTTCTGGAGTTACAACCCAAGCCTTCCTTTTTGGTGGTAGAATAACCAAAAAAATGGGAAAACAAGCTTTTAAATGGAAAAATCAAAAACAAGACACGGAATACTTACAGATATAAGATTACAAATTTACATAATTTAAACAAAAATAATGAAAAGTAGCAGATGATCTGATTGTTATTGATATATATAGCACAAGATCATGGGTCACTTGAAGGAAATGATGTAGAATATGTAGTCTTTCTTGTGATCACAACTGATGGAGGAAGTCAGAGATGATCACAAAATGTTTTTGAGAGTAGCATGTATTTTTGAAGTACCACATAGTTCTCGATGTATATGTTTTTCTACATCTTTCGAATGATCTGCACATCCCATTTTATAATAGTCCCTTTGAACGGTTATTCAGGAGCATTTACACAGAATCCACAAAGTGTGTATCTATATTCACTCACTGCATGAAACTTGTTAAAATAACAGAATTAATTTCATTATAAGAAGGTGATACAAAAACATGAATAATTTCAAAAATAACACAATCAGTCTATTAAATCAAATAAAATATTAATAAAAACAATTAATATAACTTGTAATGGACTTGTAATCAAATTATAATTGAAAAACAATTGAATTAATCAATTGAAATAACCGTTTCATAGATATAGAAAATATGTATTCAAATAGACCATTGTATGAAATATTAATCTATTTATATAAATTATTATAAAAACATTTTAACAAATTTAATAATTATTTCAATAATAAAATAATAAAAAAATTATTCTATCATACAAATAATAAAATTTTAGAAAAATAAAATTTGACGAAGAAAATTTAACTATGAAAATATATTTACTGGTGGATGACCAATAGTGACTCATTTCACATACCATTTCATGAAGACAATGGTTACTTATTTGACATACCATTTCATGAATCCAACAACGAGTTATTTGTTATACCATTGTGATTTTAAGCAAAACTAAATCTAGTTTTTCAAAAATAACTTCATCGTGATTATTTATGATGAAAAAGGAAACATCATAAACAATAAAAATTTACTAACCATTGGAAGTCCAATGGAAACTTACTGACCTACCATAGGGTGACTTATTGACATATCATTGTATGAATCCAATGGTGGTTTCCAATGATGACTCATCTAGTGGTGACTCATTCAACGACGACTCATTTCAAAGATGACTCGTTTCAACGATGACTTGTTTCAAGGGTGACTCGTTTCAATAGTGACTCCTTTAAACGACGAATCATTTCAACGGTGACCCATTTTAATGGTGACCCCTTTAAATGGTGACCCATTTCAACGGTGACTGATTTAAATGGTGACCCATTTCAATGGTGACCCATTTTAACGGCGACCCATTTCAATGGTAACCCCTTTCAACAGTGACCCGTTTCAATGGTGACCCGTTTCAACGATGACCCATTTCAATAGTTTCCAAAACAAAATATTTGAAAAAGAGAGAAAATTAATTTAATACTTTTACATACATTTAATTTCTAACTGATACATGTAATATATCTCTACAAAACAACAAAAACAAGTATACATGACATCAGTACAATACATTTAACAAAAGTAAAAAAAGGTAAAAAGTTACCCAATAGAAATATGGGCCTCAACTCGATCTTGTCCCCCCTAGTCTCAAGAAGAAATATAGAACCTTTATTCAGGAACTTTCCCTTATCTATACCTGCAATCATATAGTATTTTTAGGTACCCATTGGTGGCCTGAATAGGGTGTGTGATATAATCCCCGTAGGAAATCACCTAAGGTCTAGTGCCATCAAGTCAGTTAATATATATATTTAATAACAATAGTGTGAAATAAGTAATGGAATATGCAAGGAATTATTGAAAGTAAACATACAATAAAGTTTGTGTTCTCATTTAATAAACAATTAATTTCATCAATTTCATTTAGAAAGTAAGTCTCTGAATTAATAGTCAGACTTGTGTCCTTTTCAAATAAAATTCATTTAATTATCCAAAATTATTTAATTAATAAGTATCAGGGCTTATCGTGTATCCTAGTGTCCCCCATAGTGATATGCTTAAAGGAAATCTAAGGAGGCCATCCCTAAAGTGTAAAACAAAGTCCGAATCCAAACATATGATTTTTCTTGGAAGGTGCGTCATATAAACCATTCCATTCTTTATTCAATTAAAAACCTAAGCCCATCCATGGAATTACTCATTTAGAATCTAGGTATAGCTCTAGGTATAATATAAATTGACACCCTACAAGATAATCCCTGATGATCCTCACAAGAACCCATGTATCTCCCTAGGTGTAGTATAAAATCATAGCCACCTGAGTCTATCCTTGGTGATCCACTAAGGAAGCCCATGTATCAACCATGGCATATATGATAAACATCCCTTTGAGTCTATCCTTGGTAGTCCATAAGGAGTCCAAGTATAATTTGAGCATATAATAGTCAACCCCTATTATTATATCCTTGGAATCCTATATAAGGAGTCCAAGTGTCACTCTGGCATAAGCAAGGTAGATGCCAAATGATTCCATCCCTGGAATTCATATATACACCCATGTGTCACCCAAGGAATATATGAATACATTAATTCAATAACATTTAATCACTATCAAGGTCATATCCTTATTTATTTAAATTCAAAATCACCTAAGATGGAGGCTCAAGGCATGTCAAAGCTTATAAGACATTGTCTTTAAATTTAACTCACATGTACAATCCATTATAACTAGCATCTCATACTTAATAAACCAACACATGGAAAGTGTCTGAGGATATAGATTCCTTTAAATTTTATCTATCAATTCAACTTACAATCGATATTATAATTCAACTCACATATCAATTCACAATTCAATTCATCTATTTAATTTACAATTCAATTTACAATTGACATCCCATAGAAAGGGGGGAAGATGAACATCTGAAATTATTAAAATTTAAAAGCCACCCATGGAGGTCTAATTAACTAAAAAACACATCCAAGGGGTGTTCCCAATTCAAGTTTCTTAACTTGTATTCATTTGTAAAAATTCTCATTAATTATATAGGCCATACCTATCAATTTAAATCAAGGACAAAATTCCATTTCAAGGAAGTCACTCTGATAACTAGGAACACAACACAATGAAATGTATATAAACACTTTGACATTGAAGGAAAATCATGATACCAACTACCGTAGGTCCTTAGTGGATACCTCATCCAGTATCAACTCCTAATTCAACTAATATCGAGAGAAAATCATAGAATAGATGAAGATCCTATAAATAGGGAATATTAGTGTGCACCTAAATAGCATAGCTGATACCAAGAAGAATGAGTAATGTCACAAAATTAATGGAGATATTTCTGAAATGGATCCATTAACATGATCCTCTCTCAATTCCGAGCTCAGACGGAGGAGATCTACCACTTCCTTGAATAGTCACCAAAAAGGGATTAAAAGAGTTGGACTTATTGTGTGGGGGGAGAAATAGAAAACAGGGTTTTATATAATATTTAATTAAGGTAAAACTATAAAATTCACCCAAAATATAGGGTTTCATGGTTTGAATATACTATTTTCCAAATCGTGCAACAACCGTGTGCCCCTTTCTATAGGAAGGGGCATATTGCATTATTTGTATGCATGGTTTGACTAATTGTGTGAAAACCATGAAAAACATAATTTTCAAAAATTAAAGACAAATCCGAACGACCATGAACCTTAAATTTCATGTTTTTTTTCTAATAGTTCGGCCTATAACCTCCAATTTATAGCCTTGTACGATTAAAATTAACTGTGCGGCCTTCCCCACACAATTTCTTTTAACTGTGCGCCAATCCATTTTTAACTTGAAAGTTGGGTTCTAGGCTTCGAACCAGCCCCATATATCCCCAATACCTTTATGAACCCTAAGGGTATTCATATCAGGCCATATTTAAACATTAAAAATAAAACTTTATGGAAAGAAAAGGATCCCTACCTCAAGAATAAACTGGGTTCTTACAACTCCTCTCTAGAGACAACCTATGGCTACCATAATTACTATATTTATGCTAGAAAATAATATCCTTTTTGAGTACCCAAAGAAAGGATGATTCAAAAATATAGGTTTAGTTCATCAGAAGTATTAAAAGTGTATTGAAATATTAGTTACACCCTGGGGTGGAATTATGAAACTAGTAAATTATGTGGAGGTAATGATGTGATTTTATAATAATCTTACAGAAAGGGGTAATTTCTAAGAGTTACGTTGGTAATTGGTATGACTAAGTGTGATCAACAAGAAATTTGGTAGATTGGTTGTTACTATAGGGATTTAAAAATCCCCCTGGGATATTGTATGACCATAGGTTAGCCCTTAGGTGATCTAGTATAGTGTGATGGGTCAAGCCATGTCATGATGAGACATGTTGTAGGATATTCTCTAACAGTGTGATAAGAGTAGTTTAGTGGCTACATGGGGATAGGTTAGGACTATGTTTTCATGAATTTTTATTTTATGCATTTTCCATGATTATAATATTGTATTTTATTATTAGATAGGATGCGAGGATTCACCATGAGCGATAAGGTACTAGATCATGTAACATTTAGTGAGAGGGTGTTGATAGATGATGTGGATGTTATACATCACCTAAGTGAGAGGGTAGAGCTTTGTGACCTATAATCTTATAAGGTATGTGATTTTATAGTGAGATCCAACTTGAGTAAGAGAATAGTGGTGGATGTATTGATTTTGGATATGCTCATAAGACCCCCCCTCAATGAGATGGGAGTTGTTGATGGGTTTTGATATGAGTTGTGGTATAAGACCCCACCCTATGTAAAAAGTTGAAGATATGAGCAAATACCTGAGACTAGGAATTGGTATGAGACCTTATCCTAAGTGAGAGGATAGTGGTTGAGACTTTGTTGTTCGTTTTGACCCAGAGTGGTAGAACTAGAGATTAGTTACACTATGAGATGGCTTCTTCCACCAGCAATGGCAATAAAAGTAGAGGTCAGATGTTATGGTGGTCTGGTTAGCACATAAAAATCTAACATATATTCTTATCTATTTGTTTATATTCCAATTATACACACACTATATATTATGGCATAACAGAGTAACCCCATTATTGGTTCCCTACTAATATTATTTCTCACACACATCATGGGAACCCTAGTGCGTGGGAAAATATTATATATTAATTTTAATTGATCAGTTGTATGAGAGATCTATCTGGGATAATATGATGGAGTTTGAGATATTTGTCTAATAAGGGAACTATATTTATAGTTTAATCCCCCTTATAGTTTTATTAGTTTTTTTTGTTTTATATAATAAAATTAGTATATTTTTTGTTTTTAATATATCAAGATTGGGTATCATTCTGTTATAGTAGATTGGTATTCTATATTGTTTATGAATTTCTATTTACTATAAAATCTTGTGATTGGTCTGATTTTTTTATTTATATGTTATTATATATCAAGATATTGATTATATAGTATCCCCATGTTTGGTTTTAAACTCTCTCCACTAGTTAACTACCTCTAGAATATAAAGAGTTATGGCTAAGGTCATATAGTACTTCGGCTAGAGTTCCATTTGGGTGATTTTAGTCATGGTGTTACAATGTTTTATAATAACCTTGTTTTGGGTTGTCATACTATTTTAGGAATTAGTAGTCAGTGATAGGAAGGTATTGGAGCGTGGATGAGACCTTAGATTGTTGCATCATGGACAAATTTTCCATTAGAAATTCTGAGTTAATAGGAATATTTCATTGTTTTTCTTTCCTTATACTATTCTGATTGTGAATTCACTTACAGTATGATATTTTAGGATGATATTTTTATTTAGGTTTTTACACTTGTTTTGGGGTGGTAAAAGTGCATGTGTTAATGCATCATCAGACACCTAGGTTTATTTAGACATGTTTATGATTACTTTTCAGTAAAAAATGGTTTTCAAAAAGGAAAAAAGTTTTGGAAAAATTGGTTTTTAGTCAAGAACATTTTAATAAATGGTTTGAAAAATGGGATTCGATTAACTAAACAAACAAAACCATGGGTTTTTACAAATAAATTACTATTTAAAAATTAATTAATTGAAATTATGTTTTTGTTTTATATGTTCTTCCTTCACCTGGTGATGTTTCAATTCTATAAGTATGGAGGATAATGACCCTTCAGTGGGATAGTCCATGTATTGGTTTCCTGGTATGGTTAACATCGATAGTATGATATTACAATATATTATACTTGACTAGGGAGGTTTTGGTGGGTGGGATACCTTTGGAAGAGTCATGTAGGGTTATAAAACTTCTTTGGAATAATGATGTATCTCTCACTAGAGTGAGTAGAGATATAAGAATTGGAAAAAAGTTTATTGGTGTAAGATATTGAGTTGGATGTGAACCATCTAGTTCTTTCACTTGTAGCGTGATATTTTAGGTAGACACCCATCAATGATATGGGTTATTTTGTCGTGTTTTTATAAACTATTGAGATACAGTCTAGGTGTGAGAGTTGGGTTAATAGCAAGGTAAGTCTGATGGTTTCACTTGTTGGCTGTTAGTTCTAGGATGGATGGATAGTGGGATGGCTAAGTCTAACTAGCCTTGAGGGGTATGTGAGTTTCTTGTTTCTCCTTTCCATGGGGGAAAGTGAGTATGTTTATTATAGTAATGTGTCTATTTTAACATGACCAAAGTTTTTTAAATCAAGGGAAGATGATTTGGGTTTTAGATAAATGGTTTAGTGATGTGAGATAGATATTTTGGCCTTATTTATACATTTCCCTGGTTGTTCAGGAATGTAAGAACCATTATTTCTTGGTGAGGGATGTGTTGAAATTCTCAAGATGGGTGAAGTTAAGGGGTATGATTTTATTTTTGGATTATAAATAAAAGATTAGTCTTAAGATAGGGTGACACTAGTGGTTATACCCTGAGTTGTAAAATACTATGTAAAACGTAGTTGCATTTGAAATTTGGATGACCCAACATGATTAGAGAATCATATTCTAAAATTCTATTGGAATTTGAGTTGTAATATTTATAAAAACATTAGGATATGGATGAGTTATTGAGGGGTGACCATTAGGTAAGAATATTGTAAATAAAGAAGTGTTGTTTGATAGGGATTCACTTATGTAATTTCAAGAAATATTTGGGAACATATCTTATGGGAAGTGCCCAGTGAAACTTCAATGGGAGCATATGCGTTGTGAACCTCCAAATCAATTAGCAATAAGAATATTGTTGAATAGATGGTGGTTTGAATTTGGTTAGTTTTATAGGTAATCCTACCAACCTTTTATAGAATCATGAGATGCCCATGATGGTAGGGTGCATGGTTCCATGGTTTAGTGGAATGGTTTTGGGGCTGTCACATAGGCCAAATTAAGAGGGTGATAAAAATTTTGTGTGGTGAAGTTCCATGGATCATGGTGGTTGGTAGTGTCTCAACTAGAGTAGGTTCAAACTTTTGTAGATATTTCAAGGGTATTAATGGGGGGAATGTGTTATGACAACATGAATTCTTAGGAAGGATGAGATAATGATGGATAGGGGACCATCAGGTTGAATTTAGAATTGATTCCATGAATATAGTTTGATGTACCCATGGGGATCCAAGAATGTTGATGGTTAGTGGGGATTACTGGGGGTTAGTCAGATGAATGAGCATTATTTGGCCATGAACTTATAGGACATGGAAGCAGAGTTCATGGGTTAATGTTTCCATGTATGAAAGATAAATATTTATTTGAAATCAGATTCATATGCGACATCACTAGTGGGTTAACAGTACAGAAAATACTATATTGAGTAGTTTCATATGAATCCATTTAAGGTTACCATTCACAATGGGTGGAGGTGGTTGATGTCATGATCTAGAAATCCTAGGAGCAGATTTTTGGCTAATGAAGTCAATAAGGCTTGTGATTGGGTAATTTATATCCATGTTTGGATCTAAGGATAAGATAATTGTGGTGGTTCATATATAGAAGAAGATACCATTGGAGTTTTTGAAATTGATAGAGTAACGACCCAATGTTTTTCAAGGGAAATTACCTTATCATAAGTATTTCATAAAATCCAATGAAAACACAACATAATGAACTACTAAGTGCTAAGTGACCTTTAAACATAGGTTTGTCACTTCTTTGTTTGGAATCTTGAAAATCTGACATACACGATTGTGACCAGTAAGTTAATTGGAGTCCGATAAAAAAAACATATTTTTTGGTGAATAGTAACCTACACTTATGAATAGTAACATACCCTTATGAATAGTGATATACCTTAATGAATAGTAACCTTAACTATGATATAATTAAAATAATATTCAAGTGAAATTATGATGTACCTGTATTTTACAATAAGTAAACAAATGTTTTAAAACTAGCTTTTAATAATAAATTATGATTTTAATAAAATAATAAATTAATATTATTTATAAATTATTTTTGAAAAATTAACTTCATTTTTGGATTCTACATATCAAAAAATGGTTAGGGTAAATTTTTGGGGTTTTTCTGAAATACTAGAATTTTTGATGAATAGTATAATCTGATAATTTACAATAAATGCTAAAAAATGTATTAATTGAGTCATTGATGATGATCTACTGATGTAATCCAAATTTTTTCTAAGTAACATGAATTTATTACATTTATTTGTCATGGAATACTTACTATTACTTGTCTTGTGAAGAAATAATAAACTAATGATTAAAAAATTATGAAAACCCTCCTACCCTCCACTATAAATACCACCCATTCTTACATCTTCTCTTCACTCCTCTCAAGCCTTGTTCCTTGCCAAATATTCTGTCCAAATCTCTCCCCAATCTCCTCCCCCACGTCCAAAATCCCCTAGGCTCTTCAAAATACAAAAACCACTCCCCTTAAGAGGTTTTCAAGGGAGGAAGTTTCAAGAGGTAAATTCCTCTTTCTAATTCCTTATTTTATTTTCTATTCTTTTCTTTTTGTTTCTTTCCTCACCTACCTTCACCCAAATAGTTTGATACCTATAGTAGCATAAATTTAAAGGAATTTTTTTATTCTAATGGGATATTTCAATATCTTCTCTCTTTTCCCCACCCTTTATTTGAAAGAAATGAAAGCACCGTTTGAGATGTGCTAATTTAGCACATTCAAGGACAACAGTTTGTCAATTTCTATTATAATATTTAATTATGGTCATGAAACCATTTGTGTTATAGATGAACCAAATTATTATATATTTAATATATAATATTTTTAGTTCTTTAATCCTTTTGTACAAATGGAATTAAGTTATAAAGCAAAACATGTTCTTTGTAATCAAATCCACAGATTAACAAAAAATGGATGTCACTATGGTTTTATCTAATATTTCGACTTCATTATAAGTATCAAAATTAAATTTAAAACCATGTAATCTTCCGTATGTTCAATAATATCATATAAATTCATTTCTGGAGAACCAATTCCATCTTTCATGTTTATCCAAACATGAATATAAGCGAACTGATCATTTAAAACCAAGTAAACAAACGAACCCAAACGATGAAATTAAACCTCATAACCAATAAAAATGGTTATAAATGAACTTAGAATGATTATAATAAACCAACTAAATATATAATAGGTTATATAATTATTAATTAATAAACATAATTTGTTTATTCAGTTCTTTAATAACAAGCGGAGAACACCAACATATTAAAGGTAAGTGATCCTCTCCATTTCTCTCTTAATCAAGATTGTCCTCTATGCTATGTTTTTTATGTGTAATCCCAAATGATGGGGTATGTTTTATCACCTCCCCCATACTTCCCTAATTTTTTATAATTGATTATAAACTACTTATCTCTATCATCAATCCCTCTTAGTTACACCGAATACCATGCCGATAAACCGTAATGAATTCGACCCGAACTTCCTTTATTCCTTCAGGTTGCTCTATCTTTATTTTTACCAAAATGTAGTTGTCTTTTATTTTTATGTAAAACTTATAAATTATGTTTATATTCTATAAACTCATGTTCCAATATCCATCTATCATTCTCTTTGTGGATATACATTCTTTTAAGTGAATCCCTCCTCGATACTTCCAAATAACCACACTCGTTTTAAAGGAACTTTCCGAATTTTTACCCAATTTCAAGTGCACCATATAATTTGTTTTAAGACACCATTTACTTTATAAAACAATTATATTTATTATAAAAACCTTCTTGGTTCATTTCTATTTTTATATAAAATATTTTCCTATTTTTTATTTTAAAAGCTCTATAGTATTTTCTTTAAAACTCCACAAAAACATGTTAATGCTAATGTTTCTAAAATACATTTCTTATATGTTTTCACTTCTGTTTGACATAACTTAAAATTTTATATTTCTATTTTACCTTATTAACGTCCATGTATGTGATAATACCATTTTTCATGGACACTTTCATGATACTCCCATTGGTTATGTTTTATGTCACGATTGTGGTACCCACTTCTTTCTATGGGTACCCAAATGTTTTTTATGGTTGATTATGTATGATTATTTATGTGGTAAGAATATTTATGTGGAAAGAATATTCATAAAAATGTTGAGATGGGTGGGCCCAGATAACACTCTAATGCATTAGGGAAAGTTATTTCTCATGAGATGTGATGTGAAATGGGATTGGCGGTTAGCCTTGACCCGTACTAAAATGTGAAATAGGATTGGCGGTTAGGCTTGACCCGTACTAAAGAAATGTTTTATGATTCATCCACATTTATATGATTCCATGTTTATATGATCACATGATTATATGATACGATTTTATAGGTTCCATTCTTTAGATATCATTATGTCATGCCTCCTAACTAATGTTCTTAAGACGTATCCTTATTTTCTTTCCCTTATTGGGATTTTCAGCTCATCCCTTTGTTCATGTGTTCCCCAGGGTACCCTATGAAGATGTAAGGGATCAAAGGAAGTTAGGATCTCATTATAGAGATTAAATAAAGATGTTGTTTTAGCCCTATGTTTTATGTTTTATGTACCTAGTCTTCTAAGACACTAGACTTAATGATCCTTGGCTTGTACTCTGATATATAATTATACTTAAAATCATGAAATGTTATATATAGAAGGCTGTGGTATCTATAGTTGGTATCAGAGGATGGTCTAGTTATTTTTGGAGATTAGGAATATAGCACCTTAGTAATAACCATAAGGATGAAACTAATAAAATATTCTTAAATTATAGTGAGTATTGAGTAAGTGGTTTATCAAGAAAATACATCCCTATCTGGATACAAGAAGGTAGAGACATCTCTGGCACAAATGTACCTAGGAGTGAAAACTCTAACAAGGAGTTTTGGGCTTGACCCGGGGTATCCTAGTACACAGAAACGGGCCTTGATGCACTCTTGGTTACAACACTCTCGGGGGATATGCTTTGGTATATTCATGAGGTTATTACAAAACATTATTAAGGAAAAAATCCCATAAGAATATACGTTAAGAAATAGATAGAGGATAATCTAGGTTTAAAAATAAGGAATCAGAAGTTAGGATCTACCTCTTCTTTATAAGTTTATCCTTTTATGTTCAAGGTTTTCTTTTTATGAACAATAGTTATGTATTCAAGAACACTAATTATACATTATTTTTCTCAGTTAATAGTGGGAAATAGAAGAACACGTTCCAACAACCAATGTGATAAGGAATGCGAAGATTTCCCTAATGTTATGCCTGATATGACAAGAGCAGGTTCTCAAAACTTCATGAAAGTACTTGCTTATCTAGCTCAAATTATGAGTAATAACTTGAATCAGGTAGAATTACCTCCTCCAAGGAAAGAGCAAGTTGCCGTAGAATACTTCATGTGGAAAAGTCCACCCATGTTTAGAGGATCCTCTGATCCTCTCCTCCCAGAATAATGGATTAACTCCATTGAAAAGATATTCTCTGCCATCCAGTGCTGGGAAGAAGATAAGGTTGTACTGGCGGTCTATCATTTTGATGGGGAAGCTGATCAGTGGTGGAAACAGATCACGAATATAAAGTCCCAAGAGGAAATTGATTCCATGGATTGAGAGGAATTCAAGAGGATTTTTTTCAACAAATAATTTACTCAAACCCTCCATCTCAAGAGGAAAAGAGAGTTCCTCAGACTCAAGTAGAAAGAAAATGAGTCCATCAGGGTGTATGAAGCAAACATTACCAGGCTTGCAAGGTATGCCTCTGGCTTTGTCATGAACACCAAAATCAAGGTGGATCACTTCTTTAGTATACTAAAGCCATGTATACAAAAAACATTGGCGATTAGAGACTTTGAGAGTTATGAGGAGATTTTTTGTTGTTCCCTCAAGGTAAAAATATATATTGGAGACTCCCATTGGTCTCGTGGGCCCAGTAACAAGAAGAAAAAAATGGAGAACAACATGGGTGGTTCATCAAACAAATCCCATGATGGAAAGAAGTCCTAATTTTTCCCTTATAAAAATTACGGGAAGAAGCATCCTAGTAATTGTATGAAGGGAACCAAAAATTTCTTCAAATGAGGAAAGTTGGGTCATCTGGCCACGAACTGCTGAAGAGATATGAAAAATCCCGCTAATGTGAAAGAATAAAGGAAGGATTAGATCAACACTCATCCTACAGTGATGTGTTACAACTGCAAGGAGCATGGGAATTACATGAACAATTTCCCTAATCTAGGGGTTGTCAAAGGCAATCAAAAATAGCATCCAAGGAAACAAGGAAGTGATTATTCTATCAACACTACTAAGGTGGCGCCAAACAACTATGTAGTGAAAGGTACACTAGTTATTCATTCAATAATAGAGAACATACTATTTGATTCTAGTTCTACGCATTCTTTCATATCTTGAAAGTTTAGTAGAACTATTCAAACACCACCTCAAATTTTTTGAGGAAAATTTATTTGTGAGAACATAAAATAGAGCAATTATTGCATTCATGGTTTATAACTCATCTCCAGTTAATATTTTTAGACTAAACCTCCCATCAAATCTCATCATTCTTCCTTTAGTGGAGTTCGACACTATCTTGGGCATGGATTGGTTGTCTTTATACCAATCCAACATCAACTATTAGGAAAGGGAGATCACTCTTCACATGTCAAGGCATCCTCCAATTCGATATAAGTGTAAGGAGGAAGATGAATATAATTTCAAATCATTATCCCATGTTTGGATACTACTTCCTTATGCGAAATCATATCTAGATCAAATGATTGGGACAAAGGATAGAATCATGCTTGAAGACATTCCCATCATGAGGGATTAGGCTGAGGTATTCCCTAAAGATTTTCCTTTTATTCCTCCTGACCGAGAGGTTGAGTTCTCAGTTAAACATATCCCTGGATCTCTGCCTATCTCAAAGACTCCTTATAGAATGGCCACTATAGAGATGTAAGAGCTAAAGAAGTAGTTACAGAAGAATATGGTGAAGGGTTTTATACACCCGAGTGCTTCACCGTGGGGTGTGCCAATCCTCTTCGTCAAAAAGAAGGATGGATCAATGCGCCTCTGAATTGATTATCGTGAGCTCAAAAAAAATCATGATAAAGAACATGTATCCCATACCACGGATAGATTACTTGTTTGACCTGCTTTGTGGGGATCATTATTTATCTATGGTGGAACTTCGGTCGGGATATCACCAATTAAAGGTGAGGAATGAAGATATTCCCAAGACTGCCTTTTGAACATGGTATGGACAAAATGAGTTCATAGTGCTACCCTTCAGACTCACTAATGCTCCATCAATTTTCATGGATTTAATTAATAGAGCCCTTTGAGATTACCTTGACAAATTTGTGGTCGTATTCATTGATGATATTCTGACAAACTCCAAGAGAAAGGAAAAAAATGAGGAGCATTTGAATACTATGTTAAATACTTTGAAAAGGAATAAGTTGTATGAAAAGTACAATAAATGTGAGTTCTGGATGGGGGAAGTATCATTCTTGGGGAATATTATCACCAACAAAGGGATATCCATGGACCCTTCCAAGAAAAGGCAATTGAAGAGTGACCCATGCCAAATTCTGTAACAGAGATCCATAGGTTTTTGGGTCTAGCTGGGTATTATCGACGATTTGTGAAGAACGTTTCATGATTTTCAAACCCAATGACCAAGATGACATAGAAGGGAGTAAAGTTTGTCTGGACACAGAAATGTGAAGACTGTTTCAAGGAGTAGAAAAAGAGGCTTATCACTACACCCGTACTCACACTCCTTACAAGTGGAGAACACTTTCTGGTGTATAGTGATGCTTCAAAGAATGGATTAGTCCACGTACTAATGAAAAATGAGAAAGTGATATCCTATGACTAAAGGCAACTAGAAATACACGAGAAAAACTATCCTCGCATGATCTGGAGTTTGCGGTGGTGATCTTTGTGTTGAAAACTTGGCGGCATTATCTCTATGGGGTGAAATGTGAGATATATATCGACCACATGAGTACCAAATATATATTCACATAGAAATAGATTAATATGAACCAATGAAGATAGGTAGATCTCATCAAGGATTATGATTGCTCAATCCACTACCATCCCGGTAAGGCAAACAAGGTAGAAGATGCTCTAAGTAGAAAGGATATTGCATCTTTATCATTGATGATAATTGAAAACGATCTGATCTTCTTAGATTTCCATAGGATGGACATGGGAATCATTAAGGGAGGAACATCATCCATCCTTTCTAATATTATTTCTCAACCATACCTCTTGGAGAAAATAAAGGATTCTTAAAGAAAGGATGTGGAAATTCAGAAAAGGGTGGAAGCTATCCAAAATGGGAAATCCTCCAATTTCAAAATTGATGCGGAAGAAGTTGTAAGATTTGGGACACGATTAGGTGTACCAAATAATCCAGAGATAAAGAAGAAGATGTTGAATGATTCAAATAGCTTGACCTTCTCTATCCACCCAGGGAGCACAAAGATGTATCAAGATCTCTGAGAAACCTTTTGGTGGGACAATATGAAAAGGTAGATTTTTGAATATACATAAAATTACATGGTTTGTCAGCAATTGAGGGCTGAGAGGAAAAAGTCTAATGGGATGATGCGACGACTACCCATACCAGTATGGTAGTGGGAGAAAATTACCATGGAATTTGTCACCAGACTTCCAAGGAATTCCAGAGGAAATAATTCCATATGGGTTGTTGTGGATCATCTTACTAAGATAGCTCACTTTATCGCGATTCGACTGGACTTATCATTGGATTAACTTGTGCAGATTTACATCAAATAAGTAGTAAGTGTTAAGGATGCATGGAGTACCACTATTTATTGTATCCGAACATGATTCTAGATTCACCTTGAAGTTTTGGAAAAGTCTCCAACATGCTCTATGCACTTATCAAAACATCAGTACGACCTATCATCCTCAAACTGATGGCCAATCTGAACAAACTATTCATACACCAGAAGACATGTTCAGAGCATGTTCTATGGAATTCAAAGGAGGATGGTACCAACATCTTCCATTGGTTGAATTCTCCTACAACAATAGTTTCCACTCAAGCATCAAAATGGCACCATATGAAGCCCTTTATGAGAAAAGGTGCAGAACACTGGCGTGTTTGGATGAAGTTCGTGAGCGTAAGCTGCTAGGACCTGAAATGATTGAAGAAATGGTGGAGAAGGTGAAAACCATTCAACAACATATCAAGGTAGCCCAAAGATGAAAAAAGTGTTTTGTGGATAACCATTGACAAAACCATGAGTTAGTCAGATACATGGTATTTCTACGCATATCTCTGTGGAATAAGGTCATGAGGTTTGGAATGAAAGGGAAGTTAAGTCCCAGGTACATACGCCCCTTCGAGATCCTTGATCGAGTCGGAGCTGTGGCCTATCAACTGGAACTTCCACCTACCATGTCAAAAGTACATGAGGTATTTCATTTATCCCTCCTAAGGAAGTGCATACTAGACACTTCACATGTACTCTCTTCAGAGGTGGTACAGTTAGAGGATGATCTCTCTTACGAGGAGCAACCAGAGAAGATCTTGGATCATAGAGACAAAGTTCTACGCAACTAGAATACTCATCTGGTCAATGTACTATTATGAAACCATAAGTACGAAGAGGAAACATGAGAACTGGAGAAAGAAATGAAGTAAAAGTACCCACATTTGTTTTGGTCTTAGAATTTAAAATAAAATTTTGAGGGTGATATTTCGTAAGGGGGGAAGAATGTGACGAACCGATGTTTTTCAATGGAAATTACCTTCTCATAAGTATGTCATAAAATCCAATGAAAACACATAATAATGGACAACTAAGTGTTAATTGGCCTTTAAACATAGGTTTGTGACTTCTATGTTTAGAATTTCAAAAATATGACATACATGGTTGTGACCAGTAAGTTATTTGGAGTCCGATAAAAAAACATAATTTTTGGTGAATAATAATCTACCCTAATGAATAGTAACACACCCTTATTAATAGTGATATAACCTAATGAATAGTAACCTTACCTATTATAGTATTAAAATAATATTCATGTGAAATCATGATGTACCTATATTTTAGAATAAGTAAATAAATGTTTTAAAACTAGTTTTTTATAAAAAATTATGATTTTAATTAAATATTAAATTAAATATATTTAGAAAATTATTTTTGAAAATTGGACTTCCTTTTTGGATTATACACATTGAAAAATGGTTAGGGTGAATTTTTGGGGTTCTTTCTGAAATATTGGTTTTTTTTATGAATAGTAAAATCTGATAATTCACCATAAATGCTAAATAATGGATTAATTGAGTCGTTGATGATGATATGATGATGTAAGACTAATTGGTTCTATGTCACATGCATTTATTAATATTTTTTTTCATGGAATACTTACTATTCCATGCCTTTCAAAGAAATAATAAACTAATGATTCAAAAATTATGAAAACCCTCCTCCCCTCCACTATAAATACCACCCATTCTTACCTCATCTCTTCACTCCTCTTAAGCCTTGTTCCTTGCCAATATTCTGCCCAAATATCTCCCCAATATCCTCCCCCACGTCCAAAATCCCCTATCCTCATCAAAATATGAAAAAATCTCCCTTTAAGAGGTTCTCAAAGGAGGATGTTTTAAGAGGAAAATTCCTCTTTCAAATTCCTTCTTTTCTTTTGTGTTCTTTTCTTTTTTGTTTCTTTCCTAAACTCACTTCACTAAAATAGTATGTAACTCCAGTAACATACATGTACTAGATTTTTTTTCTAATGGGATATTTCATTATCTTCTCTCCTTTACCCACCCTTTATTTGATATAAATGAAAGTACCGTTTGGGATGTGCTAATTTAGCACATTCAAGGACAACAATTTATCAATTTCTATTATAATATTTAATTATCATCATGAAACCATTTGTGTTACGGTTAAACCAGATTATTATATATATAATATATCACATTTTTAGTTCTATAATCCTTTTTAAAAAATGGTCTTATGTTATAAATCAAAACATGTTCTTTGTAATCAAATCCACCGATTAACTAAAATGGTTGTCACTATGGTTTTATATAATAGTTCAACTTCAACATAAGTAAAAAAATTAAATTTAAAACCATTTAATCTCCAGGATGTTCACTAATATCATATAACTTATTTTTTGGATAACAACTTCCATCTTTCATGTTTATCCGAACATGAATATAAGCGAACCGGTCATTTAAAACCAAGTAAACAAACGAACCTGAATAATGAAATTGAACCTCATAACCAATCAAAATGGTTATAAATGAACTTAGAATGATTATAATAAAAAAATTACATATATAAGAGGTTATATAATTATTAATTAATAAACCTAATTTGTTTATTCAGGTCTTTAATAAAAAGTGGAGAACACCAACAGATTTAAGGTAAGGGATCATCTCCATTTCTCTCTTAATCAAGATTGTCCTCTATGATATGTTTTTTATGTGTAATCCCAAATGATGGGGTCTATTTTCAAACCTTACCATACTTCCATAATGTTTTATAAGTGATGAGAAACCCCTTATCTCTCTCATCAATACCTCTTAGTTACACCTGATACCATGCTGATAAACCGTAATGAATTCTACCCGAACTTCTTTTATTCCTTCGGGTTGCACTATTTTTCTTTTTACCAAAATGTAGTTGTACTTTTTGTTAATTTTACAATTCTAAATTATTTTTATATTCTCCAAACTCATGTTCCAATATCCTTCTCTCATTCTCTTTGGGTATATACATGATTTTATGTGAATCCCTCCTCGATACTTCCCCATAAGCACACTCATTTTAAAGGAACTTCCCAAATTTTTACCCAATTTCAATTGTACTATATCCTCTGTTTTAAGAAACCATTGTATTTATAAAATCAGTATTTTTATTATGAAAAACTTCTTGGTTCAATTATGTTTTTATATAAAATATTTTCCATTTTTATATTTTAAAACCTCTATAGTATTTTCCTTAAAACAGCACAAAAATGTTTTAATACTAATGTTTCTCAAATACATTACATATATGTTTCCAATTTTGTTTAAAATACATTACCATGTTATATTCATATTTTAACTTATGAATTTCCATGTATGTTCTAATCCCTTTTTTCATGGACACTTTCATGATACACCCATTGGTTATTCTTTATGTCATGATTGTGGTACCCACTTCTTTCTATGAGTACCCTAATGTTTATGTATGGTTTATTATGTATGATTATTTATGAGGTAAGAATATTTATGTGGAAAGAATATTCATGAAATTTTTTATATGGGTACACCAAGATAGTGCTCCAACGCATTGGGTAAAGTTAAGTATCATGAGATGTTATGTGAAACGGGATTGGCGGTTAGACTTGACCCGTACTAAAATGGGAAACAGGATTGGCGGTTAGCCTTGACCTGTACTAAAGAAATGTTTTAGGATTATTCCAAATTTATATTATTCTTTTTTTATATGATCACATGCTTATATGATATTATTTTATTTGTTCCATGCTTTAGATATCATTAGGTCATGCCTCATAACTCATATGCTTAAGACGTATCCTTACGTTCTTTCCCAAACTGATATTTTTAGCTCATCCCTTTGTTCATGTGTTCCCTAGGGTACCCTATGCAGATTTAAGGGCTCAAATGAATTTATTATCTCATTATGAATATTAAAAAAAGAAGTGTTTTATTGCCCCATGTTTTATGTTTTATGTACCCAGTCTTCCAAGACACTAGACTTAAGAATCCTTGGCCTTTACTCTGATGTATAATTATAATTAAAATCATGAAATGTTATATGTAAAAGGTTGTGGTCTCTATAGACATGGAATGTGTTTCATTGAGAGAGATATGTGGAGCTCTAATATTCTATGATGTTTTTTGAGTGAAAGTATAGGGTTAAGGTTTGAGTGTCATTATCACAGTGGGATAGAGTGGTTTTATTTGAAGTTAGTATAATGGGGAGTTAAAAGGTGATAACTTGTATAATTGAGTATAAGTTAGCAGTTAGGAAATTGGAAATTTCATACAAATGTTTATTTATGAATAGTATGTATTGATACTAGAGTTTTTAGAGAATTTTTTTCACTAGATCAGACATCAGTGTAATAGAGTTCCGACTAGTTAGAATCTAGAATGAGATGTGATATTAGAAAATAATGGTTAGATATAGGATTATGGGATTGTCTCAGATTCTTTATTGGGATTAGGAGGCTTACAGTCAGAAATTTTTAATGACCTGTATCTTTACAATATTGGAAAGTCAAGGGGAATTTGAATTTCTGGATTTGATGTAGGAGTATTTTGAGAAATGGGGTTCATAATAGAATTTTGGGGGTTAGGGAATCCTTAGTGGAATTTTATACATGTAGTTAGGATTTTAGGTTGTGCTTAGTGGAATCAAACATGGGTTAGAGGAGTGATGGGCTTCCTTCCTTATGCAGTAGACCCACTTGGTACTCGATAGAGGTGCACTAGGTACTAAGTGAGGTCCCTAGTAGCCAATTACTCCCGGGGTTCTACTAGGTACTCGATAGACCACAATTAGGTACTCGATAGGCCTATGTGTTCATTTATTGTGGAAGGAATGACCCATCATTTTAGGGGATCCCTCTTACATTAAACTAAGTTATACTTTAGAGAGGGATTATGGAAAACCCTATCCCTCCTTTTTATCTCCAATAAACCCCCTTCTCTCCCCCTCAAAGATAGGTTTATTTTAGGTTGTTTCATCACTATGAATCAAGATAATACATCCTTTATTACTCAATTATCCCCATGGTCTTCCTCTATTGATTTTGGATGGCTCTACCTAGGTTCTTGATGAATATTCCAATAAATCATGGTGGAATCATCCCAATATGTTGGGGATTAATATTGTGGTGGACCAAGGATGCATAAATAGGGGAGATGCCTCATGTTTCAAACTATTTCATTATAGGTACATCACTCGATTGGTTTTCTCAGGGAATCAATTGAATTTTCTTAGAATTTATGATTTTAAGTATTTTGAACAATGGAGATTTTGTTTTTAGGAGTGTTGGAGGGAAATATCATGGGGTATTTGTGTGTTATTGCTCAAGGTTTTGACCGTGAGAGTATGATTAGTGAGTTTACTTAGTTTATAATTAATCGTATAATTAGGTTAAATTAATTATAATTGTTTATAATTAATTATTATTGTCATATTGTTTTATATATAGTATTGATTGATTAATGATTCTTGGTGTGGGATTGGACAAGGATTGGGTGAGTGAGACTTGAGGGAGGTAACAACTTAAAGAAGGAAAGTGGTACCTTTCATATTTCACCAAATGCTATATATTTATTTTTGGTGTTCATGAACATGTTTTGGGTTTCAGGTTCAAGAATTATAGAATGTGGTCAGGTGGGTCTTAGACTGAGATACGCGGTAGGGAATAACCTCTATGGTATGAAATAGGGGTTTCATGCTTAGTGTTGTTATTCTAAAGTAACATGGTTGAAATTTATCCTAGAGGAAAATCCACTAGTCAGTTCTAACACACCATCTAATTGTTCTGAATTGTGTATTTACTGAAATTAGGACCAGGTTTATATTATATGAGAGGTATCAAGGTATCTCATGTGATTGGGGCTTTAGGTAGAGGTTTAAGCTTTTGAAGTGTGTTAGGTATTTCGGGGGAAGTGGACCAGGTGTTCCCTATGGGATCTAAAACCCCTTGTAAGGGGTTTTGTGATGGCGATATTTTTTTTGGTTAGTGCCTCTATTTAGAGATAGGTTTTTTGTAAGGTATATAACCTTTAGTGGGTTTACAAACATATTTTTCTTTGAATATTCTTATTAGGTTTCAATTAGGGCATGACCCTTTGGTGGGTTGTTGTGTGATATATGTCTAGGTTTCCTTATTGCATAAGTAAATCTATGTTATTGATGTGGTTTGGATGATTAGTATTTTGATAGTGGTGCGTATTGGTGGAATGGTGCGTAGTTACATCCTTAGAACCCTTATAGGATTAGTTCATGGGAAATATAGGAATTGGCCAAAATGATTAGTTACACATTGAGGAAGTGTAGAGAACCTAGTAAGGTATATGGGTGGGATGGTGTGGGTTCTTATTGACCTTAGGGGATGAGTATTTCCAAATAGGGAAGTTGTGTTTGGATACAATTGAGTGTAATCAGCAATATCTATTGTATATGGTTTATGACCATAGAGATTTAGGAAACCTCATGGGATGTTATATGGGAGAAATATATACCTAATGTGATGTTTTATAGTGTGATGGGTTAGGTCATGCCATGATGATCCATATTTTTGGGTATTCTCCAATTGGGTTCTGCGAGTAGTTTAAAGGCTAGTCGAGAGATAATACTAGACTAAGCTTCCATGATTTTTATGCCATGTGTGTGCCCTGATTATAATACTACAGTTCATGATTAGATAGGATGTAGGGACTCACCCTAAGAGAGATAGTGTTGTCCCAGGTTACCCTATGGGAGAGGGTGTTGAAATATAATGTGATTGTTGGCCCTCACCTTGAGTGAGAGGGTGGAGCTGTGTCGAATGGTATAAGACGGGGGTACATGATCGGATTATGATACCTATCTTGAGTGATTGAGGGGGGGGGGGGTGATGTGTTGATTCTATATGTGATTTTGAGACCCTCCATAAGTGTAACACTCTGAGATTTTAGTAAGTATTTTATTTTAAATAAAATGAGTATGTATGATAACTTTGGATATACACAAAACCCAAATAAAGTGAATAATGTTTTATTACAATACAAAATTAAACAAATTAAAATATCATTAAATAAAAAATTGAAAAAATAAATGATTTCATAGATCTAATGGGCTTATATTTTACATAGTAAAATACCAATAATTCTAGAGAAACAATTTTGTTGAATTGCGTAAAAATTTAATAATTTTAAGAAAATGATATCAATAAAATGTTTTGATAAAATTTATGTAATATTTATTTAAATTAATTAATAACAGGATTAAGTAATTATAAAGTGCACTAATATAATAATTCATGTAGAAACAGAAATTTTTTGTTTACAAACATTGTTTTTATTATATATGTTTCATTTAATAGATAAATTTTTCATATTTGAAATATTGGATTTATTGAAAAAGATTGTTTAAATATTTATATAATTTAATAATAACTCATACATTGATTGTAAATTATTTATAAATGAATATGAAATCATATGATGGTAAAAGGAGATATTTTCTTTGGGAAAATTGTTTTTATGTTTGAAATATATTTTTATCTTAATAAAGTTAAACTAAAAACTACTAATAAATGGTTTTGGATAAAATTTATTGATATCATATTTATTTAAATAAGTTATTAATCAATAAATGGCTTTCACTGGTCAAGGAATTGGAATAAATTTTGTTTTATTCTTAATGATACATTTCTTTTCTAAAAAAAGTTTTTATGTATTATATGTGTTTAGCTTGAAATTATTTTTTACCAGATATAGAAATTGAGTCTTGTGAAATGGATTATATATTATTAATTAGAATATTAAAAATATTTAATTAGGAAAATTTTATTTTAATTCATAAAATTACAGTACCATAGTAAAATTTTGTCACCATGATATGGGTTAAATGGGTTAAAAAGGGTTAAAACTATGTGATAAAGTCAAAAATATCACAAAATCCTTTATCTAATTTGATTGGATGAGTATAATTCAACCTATCCTATATTATCAACAAGTATTGGTTTCCTTGGTTTCACTTTACATTGATATATAAATTTATATTATTTAAAAGTTTAGTGTTTTTATCAAGGTGCAGCTCCTCTCACCTCTAAAAGGAACCCTCCAACCCTCACTTATTCACACTCTTTGAGAAACTTATATTAAAGAGAATAATCCAATCCCTATCCCAAAAACTCTTAGACACATCCTTTATATTTTTGGACACATTAAAGGACCAATATTTTAAGGCATACAACACATATTAAAGGATCCCTCTAAAGAGGAAAGTTGACAAATTTTAAATAATTTTCACATTTCTATTTTCTTATTATACCTCTTAGAAATATATCCTATAGATGAAAAAAATAATAAGATCATTATGAATAATATACTAAAATGTTATTATGAAAATGTAATTCACACTATCTACCTTCCTCTTATATTTTCTAACATAAAGGAAACATCACCTATGTTACGTGTGGACTACCACATCCGAGGACAATGTACATTACTTTTCATCACTAGATAGTTATAAAATATGTATTTAATGACCAAATATGATACATATAAATTAATTATTATTATGAATGATGTATTTAATTTTACATCACCGCCTAAAATGGATGGTTTGAAAAATTAATTTAATGAATGAGTATGATATTTATGATATTATTATGGTTATAAAATGGTTATATACATATTTTTATTCACTAATAAATTAATTTATTTTTATGTAATATAAATTATTAAACAAATATACTTTTATTCCTTACATGTGAATCATCACCATAAGTTGCATGAAATGAACATTGAACAATAAAAATCTATAAAAAATACTACAAATCATCACAAATATTCTATATATTATGAATCCATGAACAATGTAAAAGTACCAGAACCTCTGAATTAAAACGTATATGGAAAACTTAATAGTTAACACATAAATATTGATTTTAATAAATAATTATTACTATGTGAGTAATAAGAAATTATAAATGAATGGTATATAGTAAGATAAATATAAATGAAGTTATTAAATAGACTTAAAATAAATCTAAATTTAATATAAAAGGATTTTAGAGAATACCTGAATAAACAAGAATCCAATGTAATTCCCCGACTCTATTTACCTAGATTCAGTGCATTATTACATAACATTGGCATGATCACAAAATATCAAGTCTCGAAAGACCGATTAGTTTAGTAGCCTTGGATATACTAGATACATTCATAAGTTTTACATTACATTATAAAATGAAAAAAATACAACAACATAGTCTCCATAGGCCACACTCATATCCCTTACACTATCCTTGTAGGTCAGTCTTAATATACTTCTTCGCATCCTAGGAAAAATAAAACATAGAAAGGAGTGAGCACAGATGCTCCGTAAGGATAAAAATAGAGCGGAAACTTTCATAAATAAGAATAAACATTTAAGACAATGTAAGACTAAAAAAATCCTTTTAAACGTGATCTTCAAGATAATATGGAAAGGATAAAATCAAATAATTCCATTTACTTATTCACATGAATATTTTACTAGTCGAATAATCACATGCAATATCAATAACCACATTCATAATGCTGGAATGCATAATGCCAGGCTTTATAACCACATAGTCAAGGCCTTCTGTCAAGACTACAAATAATATTTTTTCAAGGCCTTGTTCCAAGACACTAGTTTGTCTCATGAGACCTATGGATGCACCAAGGATCTATAGAGTGCTCCACCTATCACTTACTAAGTCTAATGCATTACTCATATGAAACAGTTTAAACCTAACATAAACATTCGTATTAAAACTAGCATATGAAATGTCAATACTTTATCCATAAACCATGAATGGTACAAAAATAACACATCCACTGTCAAACATATCACAAAACCTTCAATACAATATAGAAGATCTGTATCATAATAAATCAACATCAAACCATTTTAAAATCCATCAAAAGATGTTGACATAGATGAAATGAAATACCTCTTTATATTTTTAAACCATTTAAAAGTCATATAATTATAAAATAAAACATTAATTTTGAAAATATTTTTTAAGCTTATAAGGGAAGCTTTGATGATGTGATAATGGCAGAAAATAGCTGCACTCACCGTATAAGTTAAAAAAACATTCTTACCTTAATTTTGTCGAAAAGGTCATAATGTACCTTGTTTGGAAAACAATGGTAAGATTCATTTCAAAACATATAAGGTAAAATAATATTATAAATGAATTTAACCAATTGTATAGTAAATAGTAATTTTTTTTTGAAATACATTTTTTAAGAAAACACGAATGTGGTTGATAAATAGGTCCCAGTAGATACTTACATAAAAACAAACTCGGATAACAAAGAGATTGTAAAATTGACCCTTACCTTGTACTTTTCCTTGGTATAATGGTGAATTAATTGTTATTAAATTATAAAAAAACCATATAAATTAATATTATATCATATATTATCTTCTAATATTTCTTTGTTAATGATATTTCAGTAGTATCATCGTTTTAGGTGTTAACTGATTTGTTTTCCTTTATATGATTTGTTACATAAGTAATGTTTGTTATGAATAAGATGTATCTTATTCATATTTAGAATTATATTAAGTCTTTAAACATTATTTTTTTAATCATCAAATGAAAATTAGTCTTGAATGGATGAGATGGGGAATGAATCTCATCACGTTCGTCAAGATGGTAATCCGTATGTACGCACGAGTGAAAATATATTTCTTTTGATATTAAAATAATATATAATTGGATGGTATATCATATATAAAGAATAATTATCCTGTTATATTTATTATTTATATCATTTATACTCATTATTATACCCATCCAAATGATGAAGTGTTTGAATAACACACTACACCACGACGTGGAGACGGTAATCCGTACGTACGCACGTATGGTGACTTTGTCATTTATAGGATGGATATAATAATGAATATGTTTGAAAATTTTTTATAATAGCATCATAGTATATATAATATACTTGATTTATTATTTTATAATGGAAACAACAAAGAAAGAGGAAGTGTAAGAAGAAAATAACTTGAATGAGGTAATGACATATTTACCTCTTCTTCAGGTTCTTTCTTTTGATTTGATAAAAAGGGTTCCATAGAATGGATTTATGACTGAAGTAATGCCTATAGTATTAAGGGAGGACAGTGGAGAGGATATTTTCATAGGGTTTGGCTGATCCAAATGGCTTTGAAAGTGTTAATTAGAGGGAAGGGGAAGTTCCCTTTTATAAGAGAGGTGAGGGTCACTTTAGGAAAAACTTGAAATATTATTTCATAATAAAATAATTTTCAGTTTCTAATGGATCCAAAATGATTTATTTATAGTATAATGTTGGTATGGGTTGAAAACCTCTCGACCAATAGGTTTTAGATAGGTTTGGGTCATCATATTATTCTTATCTTTTAGATTTAACTCTTAGTTAAATAGTTTGACATTTACCATGTCTCTTTGTATTTTTTAATTATATGGGTAATAAATTTAGTAGAAACTTCCAAGAGAATATCAAGCGGTTCATTAATTACATATATAATATTATTTAATCCCTTTGGTCGGACCTTATATTTTTAGGAATATTATATCCATTAATAACATAGTATTTGTTTTAAAAACTATTTCATGTCAATTTTGAACTTATTTGGTATTTAGTTTTTGTTAAATTCATAACAATGTTATTACTTCACATAAAATTCATTTCAGAAACCCTAACACGTCATATTAACCTATAAAAACATTTTAACTAATTAGAAGTCTCAAATTATATTTATTTGGATATTTATAATATCAATTATTTTAATCTTTCATTAATTAGGTAATTACTGCTTCATCATTGTTTCATAAATAAATTTAATTATTTAATGTATAAAAATTATAAATAAAATACCATTTTTTAGGAAATATTTTTATCTTTATAATTAATATTTATAGTCGAATTTATATTATGTAAAAACCTATATTAAAAATGGTTTAATTATTAAACATTGAATTTAACTCTTTTAACTCTTCTTTAAATAAAATAATAATAAATGTCCCAATCAAATCCAAGTGGACCTAAAGGATCATATTTTATTCCTAAGGTTGTTTTTGATCGAATTAAACTTATATAATAGAATTAGGAAATGTTTTAAGGTAATAATAATATCATTTTTACCCTTAATTACCATATTTACTTTTAACCGTGGTAAATAAAAGTAAAAAGATACTATTCACCAAAAATTATTTTCATCTTATTGAACCACATTTTACATACTAATATCAACCTTATATTTTATATTTTTGAGATTCAACTCACAGAAGCGGTAAAATTATGTTTTATACAAATTTTCAAATACTCCTAGGAGGCGAGTAAAAGACGGTAAATAGTTCTATAAAATTTTTTATATATAAACTTATTATAAAATGACTCCAATGAATTAAATTGAACATATATATGTATTATGTATCTATTTTGAACTAAAATAAATTAAAATATAATGACTAATTATTTAAATAAAAAGTCACTTTTAACCAATAACGCCGTGTTTTTTCACTATTCATCAAAATTGAAAGTTTTTAAAAAAATACCAAAAATTCACCCTAAGATAATTTTGATATTACGAATCCAAAAATGAAGTCCATTTTGAAAGATAAAATTTATGAAATTTTAAAAAGTGAGTATTACTATTCATAACGGCTAGTTTGATTGGTTGTTCTATGTTTGAACTCGAAGTTGCATATAACACAAGCTATTGTATTATTCAAAAGGAAACGTATCATGGAAGCTTGGGTTGTTATATTCTCCCCTCCTTAAAATAATTTGGTCCTCAGAATTTCTAGAATATTACTCCATAAAAAGATTCGGATGGTTCTTCATCATAAGTTCCTCAGGTTCCCACGTTGCCTCTTCCATCTTATGGTTTCTCCATAGAACTTTTACCAGATGAGTCGTCTAGTTTCTCAGTAATTGTTCTCTAGTATCAAGAATTATTATAGTCTCTTCACAATAAGACAGACCAGATTCCAGTTCAATTTCATCATAGGTGAGTACATGTGTTGGGACAGAGATGTATTCCCTCAACTATGATACGTGGAACACATCATGAACTTTGGAGAGACTTGGAGGCATTTCTAAATGATAAGATACAACCTCAATTCGTTCTTGAATTTCGAAAGGCCCGATGTACCTGGGACTCAATTTACCCATCTTACCAAAACTTATAATACCCTTCATGGAGATACCTTCAAGAAAACATGGTCTCCTACTTGAAATTCAAATCCTTCCTTCGGTTATCGGCATAACACATTTGCCTACTTTGGGTTGCTTTGATGTGGGTTAGGATAACCTTCACCTTTCCATTGTTTCCTCAACAGGTTCTGGGCCTATGAGTTTTCTTTCACCAACGTTATCCCAAAAAGTTGTTGAGCGACATCTCTTGCCATATAACGCTTTATATGGTGCCATCTAAATACTTGAATGGAAGCTATTGTTATCAGAAAATTCTACCATAGGTAAATATTGATCCTACATACGTTGAAAGTCAAGTAAGTAGGATCTCAACATGTCTTCTTAGGTTTGAATAGTCCATTATGATTTTCCATTGGTTTGAGGGTGGTAGGCAGTGCTCAAACAAAGTTTAGTATCTAGGGATTTCTGAATACTTTTCCAGAATCTTGATGTAAAATGAGGATCATGATCCTAAAAAATTGATATCATTACTCCATGAAGTCTTACAACTTTATTAATATATAGTCTTTCTAAACATTGAAGTGGTAAATCTTCTCTTATAGAAAGAAAATGTGCTGACTTATTAAGACGATCAACAATGACTCATGTTTCATCATTCAATCTAGGAGTCTTTAGAAGCCCCATGAAAAAGTCCATTGTAATATTATCCCATTTACACTTAGGTATGGGAAGAGGTTTCATTACTCTTTCAGGCTGTTTCCTTCTGGCATTCACTTGTTGACAAACTGAACATCTTGACACAAAATTAGACATCTCCTTCTTCATGTTGTCCCACCAAAAATGTTCCTTAAAATCTATATACATCTTGGTTTTATCAGGGTGTATAGAGAAATTAGAGCTATTAACATCATCTAACAATTCCCTTTTCAAATCAGGTATATTGGGAACACAAAGTCTCTTCCCAAATTTCAAAATCCTATCTTCACATATGAAGTCGATCAATCTCCCATCGTTTATAGCTTTAATTTTCTTTTGAAACTCCTCATCATCATCCTAAGAACTTTTTATCCTTTCTAATAAAGATGGTTTGGAAACAATTTGAAAAATTATTGATGTTTCACCTTCCATGATTATTCCCATATCAATTTTCACTAGATCCATGAAAATAAGATCCCTTTCAACTTTAAACTTGTTCAAAACTCAATGATCTTTTCTACTCAAAGCATTTGCCAACTTATTTTCCTTCTCGGGGTGGTAGTGTATTGTGAAATCATAATCCTTGAGTAGTTCAAGCCATCTCCTTTGCCTCATGTTGAGTTCTTTCTATGAGAAAATATACTTCAAACTCTTGTTGTTAGTATATATCTCAATATTTTTACCATAGAGATAATATCTCCATATATTCAAAGAAAAGATTAAAAATTATAACTCAAGATGATGAGTAGGATAGTTTTTCTCATTAATTTTTAGTTTTCATAATGTATAGGCAATAACCCTATCATTCTGCATAAAGACACAACCAAGTCCTTTCTTTGAAGCATCACTATAAATAACAAACCCATAATTCCTTAATGGTAGAGTCAATATAGGAGAATTGACTAATATTCTCTTTAGTTCTTCAAAATATTCTTCACACTCTTTGTCCAAACAAATTTAACCCCTTTATGTGTGAGCTTGGTTAATGGGTTAGCAAACCGGGAAAAATTCTGGATGAAACGTCGATAATAACCTACTAAACTAATAAAACTACATACCTCAGTTATAATCATCGGTGCTAGCCATTCTTGGATTTCCATGATCATTGAAGGATCAATAGATATTACATCCTTAGAGACATTATATCCAAGAAAAGAAATCTCTTGAAGCCATAATTTACACTTTCTAAACTTCCCGTATAATTCATTTATTCTAAGAGTCTTTAGAATAATTCACAAGTGATTTTCATGATCTTCGTAGCTTTTGGAATATACAAATATATAATCAATAAATAAAACTAAAAAGTCATCAATATATTCCTTGAAAACTTTATTCATTAGATCCATGAAGACAGAGGGTTCATTAGTCAATCCAAATTGCATTACTGTAAACTCGTAATGCTCGTACCTGTTTCGAAATGTGGTTTTCAGAATGTCTTCCTTCTTCACACACAACTGATGATATGAAGATCTTAGTTCAATATTTGAAAAATATTGAGCTTCATGAAGTTAGTCAAATAAATCATCAATGTCAGGTAGGGAATACTTGTTCTTTATTGTTATAATATTGATCTCTCTGTATTCAATGCACAACCTCATAGATCCCTCTTTCTTCATAACAAAAAGGACAGACCCCCCATGGAGAAACACTAGGGAGAATAAATCCCTTATTACTTAATTCCTCTAGTTGTTTTTTAGTTCCACTAACTCCACAGTATCCATTCATTAAGGGGTCTTCAATATGGGCCTTGAACTAGGAATTAAATCAATGGAAAACTCAATTTCTCTTTCTGGAGGATGTCCAGGTAAATATTCTAGAAGCAAATCAATATATTCTTGCACAATAGGTACTTCCTCTATTAGAACATTCTTTTCCTCACCCATATTTACTTCATTCTCTTCCTCCCTAATAATTGAATTTAGTAGAGCTATCAGGGGTGGATCTAGATAAGAATCAAGTGTTGATATTTCTGCTCTAAAGATAAGGTACTCCTTATCATCATCAAAAATTGTAACCTCCTTCTTCATACAATAAACTTTCACATCATGGTCCGAAAGTCAATCCATACCAAGGATAATATCAAATTCAATCTTGTGTATGACGATGATATCAGCAGATAAATAACGTTTATATGCCTTAATGGGAACTGATTCACAAAACTTTGTTGCAATGATACTTCCCTTAAGAGTTTTGACTGACAACTCCCTTGTTAAATAAAATTAGAAATATCTATTTTTCTTAGAAAAATAGGAATATATGAAACAATGTGATGATCCAGAATCAAATAAATCATTTGATAAAGTTGAAAAACCCATTAAATTACCTGACACCATGTATTTCAGAGCTTCAACCTCTGCATTAGTGATTGTATAAGCTTGTCCTTGATCTCTTGGACTTTTCTTAGGTAATTTACCTTGGTATTAGGACATTCATTTTCATAATTACCCTTTTCTCTACAATTGTAGCATTCAACAGCCTCATTCTTCCCCTTGCAGTTAGAATCTTGGTGGAATTTTTCACCACACTTGTAACAGACTCTCATTCCCTTCAAGAAATTACCGGGGTGTTTCTTCCCACATTTAACATATGATGGATATTCAAATTTTACCTTATTCCTCTTATTTCCATTTCCAGAGTGTTCAGTAGATGTCTTCTTCTCCTGCTTTGCTTTAAAGTCATAAGACTTAGAGAATTATTTTCCTGTATTGATAGCACATGAGATAATATCTTCGTATGATGAGATGGATTGTAAGACTAATGCTCGAGGAAGAAATGGTTTTAACCCATAAAATAATCGATCAATCCTACTCCTTGGGTTATGTTTATAATCTGCATCATGCCTTGCTAACCTTGTAAAGTTGGCCTCATACTTTGTAACATTATCATCCTATTTTTTCCTCAGACTCCGAAATTCTATTTTCATATCTGCTTGATGGTCACGAGGAAAGTATTTTTCCAAGAAAATCTCTTTAAACTACCTCCATTCCTTGTTCTATACTTCTTCATCTTCCTTTGTGTTTTGGATTAATGACCACCATTGATCTTCATCTTTCGAGAGGAAATAAACTGCCATGACAACATTTTCCCTTTCACTACACCCCAAAGCACGAAATAGTTTCTCTAAGTAATTTATACATTTATTAGTTACTAAGGGATTTTCACTCCCATTGAATGTTGGTGTTTGTTGCCTCATGAAGTGGTCTAAAATTTATCCTCCACGTTGTGGATCTGGGTGCTCCATATAGGTAAGGTTATTATTCATAACCTGAGTGAGTTGTCCCAGTATGGTGATAAGCTGATCATCACCAGTTGCTTCAATAGCTCCACTATAATTATCTTGAGTAGGAGGGAAATCCCTACATGGATTACGTGAATCGATACAGTTTCCATTCCTTCCACTAGGCTCCATTTCTAAACAATGGAATACACTAGATTAGTTTATGAATCACAATACATAATTCCAAACATGTAAAACACTTAACATAAATTGAAAATTTTATGGATATAATCCATAATCATAAAAATGTTTTATTTGAGGATGTATATACTCATAAACCATTCACAATGGTTTGCAAAGAAAATGAGAATTATCCTATGAATATCCCCAGGGAGTGTTGTAACCAAGAGTGTAGTAAGGCCCCTTGTCGTGCACCAGTTCTCATTTGAGTCTACCTCAAAGCGGTGTTTTCGGGTTTTACCCCTAGGCACATCTGTGCCAGAGTCGGCTCTACCTACTCGTATCCAGATAGGGATGTATTTCTTGGAAAACTCACAAAATCTCTATAATACCAAAATTCTAGAAAATTATTCAATACTAATCCTCAAATTATATCTTAGGGTAATGTTATCTAATCAGAGTTTTTCTAAATCTAGATTCCAAGGTTTGTACTAAACTTCCTCAAATACCAACTGTAACACACCGACCCTAGTTACCCAGAGTTGATGCATTATTACCTAAAATTGGCATGATCATAGAAGATCAAGTCTTGAAAGACCGATTAGTTTAGTAGCTTTGGATATACTAGATACATTCATAAGTTTTACATTACATTTTAAAATGAAAAACAACAAAAACATAGTCTCCATAGGCCACACTCATATCCCTTACACTATCCCTGTAGTTCTGTCATAATATACTTCTTCACATCCTGGGAATAATAAAACATAGAAAGGGGTGAGATCAAATGCTCAGTAAGGATTACAGTATTGCAAAAAAATTATTAAATAATCATAAACATTTAAGGCAATATACGACTAAAAAAAATCATTTTAAACTTGAAATTCAGAATAATATGGAAAAGGTAAAATCAAATAATTCCATTTACTTATTCACATGGATATTATATTAGTCAAATAATCACATGCAATATTAATAACCACTTTCATAATGATGGAATGCATAATGCTAGACTTCATAACCACATAGTTAACGCCTTATGCCAAGACTATAAATAAGATTTTGTCAAGGCATTTTGACAAAACACTAGTTTGTCTCATGAGACCTACCGATGCATCGAGGAGCTATAGAGGGCTCCACCAGTAACTTACTAAGTCCAAGGGATTCCTCATATGATAAGGTTTAAACGTAACATAAACATTCGTATTAAAACTAGCATACGAAATATTGATACTTTATCCATAAACCATGAATGGTACAAAAATAACAAATCCACTGTCAAACATATCACAAAACCTTCAATATAATATGGAATATTTTTATCATAATAAATCAAATTCCTATAAGTTTAGAATCCCTCAAACTATGTTGACATAGATGAAATGAATTTTTTTTGAAAGAAATACCTATTTCTATTTTGAAACCATTTAGAAGTCATATAATTATATAATAAAAAATTTATTTTGAAAATATTCTTATAAGCTTGTAAGGGAAGCTTCGACAATGTTATAATGGCGTAAAATAGCCACACTCGCCGAATAAGTTAAAAAAAATTCATACCTTAATTTTTTCAAAAAGGTCACAATGTACCTTGTTTGTAAAACGACGAAATGATTTCTTTCAAAACATATAAGATCAAATAAGGGTATTAATGACTTTAACCCAATTTCTATTAAATATTAAAAATGTTTTGAAATAAATTTTTAAGAAAACATGGATGTGGATGATAATGAGGTCCCAGTAGATACTTATATAAAAACAACCTTGGATAATAAATAGATTTTGAGATTAACCCTTACCTTGTACTTTTCCTTGGTTGAGGGTAGGTTCAACTCCTGTATAATGGTCAAATGATTATTATTAAATTATAAAATAACCATGTACTATAATATGATATCATATATGATCTTCTAATATTTCTTTGTTAATGATATTTCAGTAGTATCATCGTTTCAGGTGTTAACTGATTCGTTTTCCTTTATATGCTTTGTTACGTAAGTAATGTTTGTTATGAATATAATGTATCTTAGTAATATTAATAATTATATTATGCCTTGAAAAATTATTTTTTTAATAATCAAATGAAAATTAGTCTTCAATGGATGCGATGGGGAATGAATCTTATCGCGTTCGTGGAGATGATAATCCGTATATACGCACGAGCGACAATATCATTCTGTTGATATTGAAATTGTATATAATTGGATGTTATATCAAATATACAGAATCATTATCATGTTATATTTATTATTTATATCATTTATACTCATTATTATACCCATCCAAATGATGAAGTGTTTGAATAACAAACTACACCATGACGTGGAGACGGTAATCCGTACGTACGCACGTATGACGAATTTGTCATTTATAGGATGGATAGAATAATTAATATGGTTTTAAAACTTTTATAATAACATCAAAGTATATATAAGATACTGGATTTATTATTTTATAATGGAAAAAAAGAAAGAGGAAGTGGAAGAAGAAATTAACTTGAAAGAGGTGATGAAATATTTACCTCCTCTTCAGGTTCTTCTTATTGATTTGATCAAAATGGTTCTTTTGGTTGGCTTTATGACTAAATTAAGGCCTCTAGGATGAAGGGAGGACAGTTGAGAGGATATTTGGGTAGGGGTTGGTTGATCCAAAAGTCTTTTATGGTGTGAATGTGAGATAAGGGGAAGTTCCCTTTTATAAGAGAGGTGAGGGTCACTTTAAAAAATCTTGAAATATTATTTTATAATAAAATAAATTTCAATTTATAATGGATAAAAAATAATTTATTTAGAGAATATGGTGGTTATGGGTCGAAACACGCTCAAATAATAGGTTTTATACAGGTTTATGTCAGTATATTAACATTATCTTTTAGATTTAACTCTTAGTTAAATAGTTTGACATTTACCATGTCTCTTTTTATTTTTATATTATATGGTTAATAAAATTACTATAAAATTACAAGTGAAACTAAAGTGGTTCATTAATGACATATATAATATTATTTAATCCCTTTGGATGAACCTTAGATTTTTAGGAATATTATATCCATTAATAATATCATATTTGTTTTAAAAACTCTTTCATGTCAATTTTGAAACTATTTGGTATTTTGTTTTTGTTAAATTCATAACAGCATTATTACTTTGAAAAAAATTCATTTAATCAACCATAACATGTCATATTAACTTATAAAATTATTTTAATTCCTTAAAATTCTCAAATTAGATTTACTTGGATATTTATAATATCAATTATTTTAATCTTTCATTAATTAGGTAATTACTGCATCATCATTATGTCATAAATAAATTTAATTATTTAATATCTAAAAATTATATATAAAATACCATTATTTTGGAAATATTTGTATCTTTATAATTAATATTTATATTCGAATTTATATTATGTACAACCCTATATTAGAAATGGTTTAGTTATTAAACATTGAATTTAACTCTTTTAACTCTTCTTTAAATAAAATAATAATAAATGTCCTAATCAAATCCAAGTGGACCTAAAGGATCATATTTTATTCCTAAGTTTGTTTTTGGTAGAATTACACCTATCTAATAGAATTAGGACACGTGTTAGAGTAATAATAATATCATTTTTACCATAAATTACCATATTTACTTTTAACCGTGGTAAATAAAAGTAAAAAGATACTATTCACCAAAAATTATGTTCATCTTATTGAACAAAATTTTACATACTAATATCAACCATGTCTCTCAGATTTTTTAAATTCAACTCACATAATCACTAAAATTATGTTTTATACAAATTTTCAAATACTCCTAGGAGGTGGGTAAAAAATGGTAAATAGTTCGATAAAATTCTATATATCCAAAGTTATTATAAAATGAAACCAATGAATTATGTTGAACATATATATGTATTATGTATCTATTTTTACCAAAAATAAATAAAAATAAAATAACTAATTATTTAAATAAAAAGTCAGTTTTAACCAATAACACAGTGTTTTTTCACTATTAATCAAAAATTGAAAGTTTTCAGAAAAATAACAAAAATTCACCCTAAGCTAATTTCGGTATTCCAAATCCAAAAATGAATTCCATTTTGAAAGAAAAAATTCATAAAATTTCAAAAAGTGGGTATTAATATTAATAATGGCTAGTTTGATTGGTTGTGGTGTGTTTGAACTCGAAGTTGCATAAAACACAAGCTATTGTATTATTCAAAAGGAAATGTACTATGGATGCTTGGGGTGTTACATATAAGTTAAGATTTTCTCATCTCAATATCCCTTATTTGATACGTGTTTTAAATTAGAATTTTATTTCCATTATATTGTGTATATAATTCCTCTAAAATATATTATAGAATTATTAATTAATTAATAATGTGAATTAATTTTTCATTTCTGGTTTTCTATTTTAAAAGGATCCTATTCAAGTTCTATAAAATTCATCATGTTTTTTACAATATCACTTTTATTGGGATTGATTATGTTTTCACAAGAATCAAATAAAATTGAATCTTATTTATCTACTAGACCGAATATATTTTAAATTCCTATAGTTATTTTTGAGTTTTAAAAGTGTTATTTCTATTTTTTCTCTCTGTTACTCAAATCAATAGAAATAATGTTTATAATGAAAATTGATGTCATTTTTCCTTTTTGGTAGGGAATCCTTTTTACCCTATATACTTACTCTTTATTTCTCTTCTAGAATGATATTTTATATACATAAATTATTCTTTAACTTCAATTTATATTAACTTTTACTTTCCATTGAAAGATTTTAAAGTCATATTTTTCATTTTTTTCATATAAATTATTTTCGACCGTCATTACAAAAGTGTGAAAATAATTTTTTTTCAATGTATTCTATTTGAACACATTTTACCAATATCATGACCATTATTAATAATTAATGTTTCCTTCCACGTTTCCATGTTTTTTGAAATAAAAAATATTACCATTTTTAAAAAATTTCTCTTTAAAAAAATAAATGTTAATGGTTTAGAAGAATTAATAATGGGATTTCATTCCAATAATGTATATATTTATCTTACTATGAATATTTCTTATCATTAAACTTATTTCATATAAATTTTTTATTATAATTGAAAATTAATACTAGAATAAATTAGTGGAATCCCTAGGGATAATTCTAATTATATGATAAAATCCTAAAATTTTGTTAAAGTAAAAAGTTTATGATTTCATTATAGTGACATATCTTTATGGATACAAACAAGTGGATACCAAAATTAGGTCAGATTGACATAGGGGTAATAAAATAGAAAAAGTTTAGCTCAGTTTTAAATTGATCTTCACTCGATAAAAAATTCTTGGGCATAACTTCATGCTTGGTTTTTCACTACCTTGGGATGTGCCTTAGATATTTCACATGCTACTTTACGAACCTTTGAACTCATGATATCAAGTGATCCAACTCTTGATATATTCTAATGTGATACCATTAAAAAGAGTTATGTAACCTATTTTTAAAAAATTATTTTTCATCTATGTCAACATACTTTAATTTTTCTTATGATTCAATGGGTATATGTCCTAATTATACCATTAAACTTATTTCTCTTGAAGGATTAATATAATGTCTTACGAAATTCTTTATAAAACCCATTTCTTTCCCAAATGTTAGTTAATATATGATTTAATTATTAATTCTTTCATGTTCATGAAATTTTACCCTATAATATTACACTAATTTATGATGAATTGATGGTATTATCTCTTTTATTATGAATTTATAGTTCATCCGTCACACTATTAATAATGTTTATGTTCTCTAGAACACTCTATCTATTTATTAACCTTATTTTCTTATTCACGTACATGTTATTTATTCTCATGGATATAATGTATAGTTATTCCATTATTTACTTTACCATATATATATATATATATTACTCTATAATATGTCAACACATTACAATTTTAAAGGTTTTTAGCAAAAATTTTATTCCAATTTTTAACTAAAGAATTAATGACAATCAGTGTACTTGTTATTTTAACATGGATAATTATTGATTACTAAGAAATTTGGATTATTTATTGTTTGTTAGTTATTTTACATGATTAATTCCTTGAACATATTTAATAATAGTTTGGACTCAAAAGTACATACCCTCTTGATATATTGCTATGTCTCATGCGAA